>JAGTTD010000022.1:9507500-10707500 GCA_018398585.1 Simmondsia chinensis
GTAAAAAATCATCTTATGAAATTTAATTTTCCAAAAAAATATTTTACTTTATAATTTTTAATTTTTATTCATCTCACGAATAATATTTGGCAAAATTAAATTTACTCATCATATGAATAAATAATTCATCTCATGAATTCTTTAATATTTTTTCAATGGCAATAAATACAGAGGTTTGCCCAAGGATCTTAGAGACAATTTAAATCTAGCTCCAAATGGGTTAAATTAATCATCTCATAAAATAATTTAATTACCATTTGATGAGACAATTCCGCTAATTAATCTCACTGCAATCCAGACTTAAACCATTTATTCGATATCTCCCTAATAGACTGTATTGATGACAACAACCCCTCCACTAGATGTCCATGACGAAGAATAAGTATAACTATTACCATTAACCTTCTCACAACTTCTCCATTAGTTATCGACTCGCCCTTCACTGAATAATTCATTTATACTTGAATATATTCATATTATAAATTTCAAATGTCAAACACTTGGAATATTTTGGCCAAAGTTTCGAACTATTCAAATATTCATGAATCAACCAAGGGGACATCTGTATCTCATAAGAGACTGTGGATTCCCTATTGAATGCATGATCCTTGTTACACTTCATGCCGCTACCCACTGTACGTGGGAATTCAGTCATGCGTTTAGACCTTACTTATAATACACCAAAGTAACTAACGCTCCATGCACAAGTGTAGAATACTCTCTGGATTTAGAGTCATCGTTCAAACAGTACAACATGAATCACTCATCTTCGATAGTAGTCTAGAAACAAGCAACTCAAATGGTCCGGCTCAGTTTGTCAATCTTATTAAGCACACTAACATAGCACTTTTGGATCACCATCGACATGACCAAGACAAGTCTTCTAAAGTGTCACGTTATAGTCTTAACATACAAGTGGTCCAAACTAGTCCTCGACTACGAGTCTTTAAAACAACAATCCATACCGTTCCAAGTCTATCTGTGGGTTAATCTCATAAACTACTTAGAACAAACATTTAAATTGTAGTTTGAGAACTACACCCATCTCATAGATGTTTCCAAAAAGAAAATCACATGCAATATAAATCCTAGCTTACACAAATTTAATAAGGAAACCACTGGAATTTTAATTTTATTCTTTAATGAAATAATAATAATATAATAAATCTGAATTTTATGATACTATTCTTAACAATCTCCCACTTGTCCTAAATTCAATTTATGACAATCTTTATACCAATCTCTTTAGTCTACTAGGTTAATTATTCAATCTGAACCAACATGCCCTCTATGAAGCTTCCAAAGCTACACCGTATTTAGCCTCTACGTTGAAGTCAGCAATACAATACTGCTTGACATTCCTCCCCTTAATGGCTCCTACTCCAAGGGCAAAGTCATGCCTAGACGTCAAACGTCTAGCATATATATTTGACTGGAAGTCTTAAAACAACATATCCAACTGGAACCAGCTCGTCACTTTGAAAGATCAGCATATAATCTCTAGTCCTTCTTAAGTACTAGAGAAAACGCTTCATTTCCACCTAGTGCATCGGACCCGGTTAGACTGACACCTGCTTACTATACCATAGCATAGCAGATATCTAGTCTGATACACAGCATAGCATACATGAGGCTTTTTTCCCACTGCCAAAGCATATGGAATATTCCTCAACTATTTCTCCTCTTGAGGTGCCATAGAACACTACTCTAAAGAGAAAAAGGGACTCCATTCCTGAAAGGTGAAAAACCTTTCTTAAAGTTCTCCATGCAATACCTTGACAACATTTTGTCAATATAAATAGCTAGAGAAAGATCCAACATCCAGCTTAATCTTAAGAGTAGAGCTAGCTTCTTCTATGTCCTTCATATTGAGCTATCATGACAACCAGGTCTTTATAGCTAATGACACCCCCACATCATTCCTAATGAATAGTATATTGTTGACATACAATACCAAGAAAGTCACTACTGACTCTTAATGTCGTTTGTACATGCATGGTTCGTTTAACCAAACTCAAAACTATAAGACTTAATTGCTTTATTGTGACTAAAAGGTTCATATTAAATGCCACGGTCAACCACTAAAAGTTCCCGCTATGAATCTGTCAGGTGTCCTGACAATCCTCCCACCACACCTAAGCTCTCATGTACCTGGAACATTCTTGTTCCTATCAGTAGGTGCATCTAATGCATCCACTATGTCTTGAGTTGTGTTTAGCTGTTTAGAATTAGTGTCATTTTCTTTTAATTCTTAAAATACTTTTTTTTTTTTGTAGTTTACTCATAAAATCCTTCTCTAAGTATTTTGCATTGTATTTACAAAAACCTTTTTAATCAAAAACTACAGAAAAGACAGTATTTGTTCCTTTTATTTGCAACATCATTCTACTATGGTGTACCCAGAGCAGAAAGCTGAGATCTTATCTCATTTGCAGTTAGAAAATCCATAAATTTACTCGAAAAATATTCACCACCTTGATCTGATCGAAGTGACTTAACTTGTTTACCTAATAGCTTTTAAACTTCAACTTTCTAATTTTTGAATTTTTTAAAACGTCCGACTTATGTTCCATTAGGTAAACATGTTCATGCCTTGAGTAATCATCACTAACGTGATTAAGTACTCATACCCACATATTGCCTAAACATGTATTGGTCCACATACATCTATGTGAACCAGCTCAAGCAAGTCACCAATCCTGTTGCCTTCACTCTTAAAGACAGACTTGATCATCTCTCTTTCTATGCAGGATTCGTAGACTGGTAACAACCTCAAGTCCAAAGTCTCTATCAGTCCATTGTTTACCAGTCTTTGGATCCTGTTCGAATTAGTGTGACCTAATCATTGGTGCCATGTGTAGGCAATATCCCTTTTAAGGTGTTTTCTTTTAGGAGATCGAACAAGTATGCTTGTGTTAGCTTCTTTTAAACAAATATGAGAGTTTTGATCAATAAACAACATGAATAAATCATTTATACATGTATATTTGCAAATTTATTTCTTATATTAAAAGGTTCGTAATCAAAATCAACTGAGTAGCAATTATTCATAAAACGAGACACAGAAATCAAATTCCTGTGCAGAGTAGCTACAAATAAATAATTTTTTAAAATTAAAAACTCTAGCTTTAAAGACTAAGCTAACATCTCCTACACGTAAGACCACAGATAGGTCTAATTTAATATATAATTATTTTTACCATTTTGATTCATTTTTAACCATTTTACATCAAAAAAATTTATCGCTTTTGCTCGGTTTCGCTCTTTTATGTTCATACTGCCATTTGCTTGCAAAAACACTTATTTTATGCTAAAGCTTGCTAGGTTTTATCATCAACATCAATATTTAAATGCAAGATACATCAAACCAAAGCATAAAAATGAGTTAAATCAATCAAAATACTGGTTTTGGAAAGAAATCACCAAGTTCATGTACAATTCAATAAAACTGGGTGACAAGGAGCAGGCAGGAGGTGCAATGAGGTTTTACCTTGCTATATTTTTTATTTTAAGTAATCCCAACCTCAAATACTATAAATAGGGATGCTTGGGAGGTGCGATAAGGTAGAAATTTATAGAAAGAAAGAAGAATAAGAAAAGAAGAAGTTTGCTTTGAAATTTTGCATTTTCAAGTTCTTTTCTATCCTTCTCTTCATTAAGTTCATGAATTTTGTGTTAAATATGTCTTATATTAAGTTTATCAGGAACTAATTTTGTTATTCCAAGGCTATAATGTAGCCTAAGTTGTAATATATGCTCATTTCTAATTCAACATATTCAATATTTTGTTATTGCGTTGTTGAAGTATTTATCATTGTTCTTCATGAGTTTTAAATGCTTGATCACCATTTAAGGCTTATAATGATTCATAATGAGTTTGAGAGGAGATTTATGATGATTGCTAAGGTAATAAGCACCACAAATTGAGCAAATGCTCGAGAAAAATTAACGCGATTTGTGTGGTTTTTAAGTGAAAATCATAGAGCTTTAAAAACTATTTTCTTATTTAAATTTACGCACGAGTGATGGGTTAATTTGTAAAAGAGCATGCCAAATTTTTCTCGAGAGAGAATATTTAGTAAATTAGGATTTTCAACCATCGACACGTAATACCAACTTGAATAACGAGAATAGAAAGGTATATTGATGCAACTAGGTAAAATCAGATGCCTTGGATTTTATTAAATCACAAAAACCAAAAAAAATAGTAAAATTTAGATAAAATTCAGTAAATAAATTTTTTTCATTTTATTTTAATTTATTTTATATCAAAAACCTCAATTTTCGGTCTTTCAAATAGTGTTAAAGCTACTAATTTCGGTACTTGCTCAACAACAATCCTCATGAGAGCGATACTCTACTCATTACTTTATTACTTGATATGACTAGTGCACTTGCTAAAGCATATACACCAAGTAAAGCATCAAGTTGTTGGCGCCGTTGTCGGGGATTGTCTCTGTTTGAATGATGTGGGCACCTTCTCAAAAGTTCTTTGTAATGTTCCCACGCTTCATACAAACATTCCGTATCGCATTGCACAAACGAGGTAATGTCATTCCTCATCTAAGCTGATTTGGCTTATGGAAAATATTTAGCAATAAATTTTTGAGCCAAATCATCCCAAGTGGTGATAGTTCGTAGTGGTAGTGACATTAACCACGCTTTGGCTTTGTCTCTTAGTGAGAACAGAAATAGCCTTAAGCGAATAGCATCATCACTGACACTATTATGCTTAAATGTATCGCATATTTCTAAGAAGTTAGCGATATGCAGGTTTGGGTCCTCACTAGGTAGACCGCCAAATTGAACAGTTTGTTGAATCATTTGTATAATACCAAGTTTAATTTCAAAATTATTTGCTTGTATTGGTGGATGTCGAATGCTGGAAGTACACCCTCCAACAGTCGGTATAGCATAATCTTTCAAAGTCCTTTCGTCATCATTAACATTATGGTTATTAGCCATTATTTCGGTCCTTTTAGTTTTCCTGATTAGTCGAAGTGTTCTTTCGATTTCAGGGTCAAAAGGAGTTATTTCTTTTTCGTTTTGGTTTTGCATGCAAAGTAGAAATAAATAACTAGCAAGTTAAAGGGAAAGGATAACAACAAAGAGAAAACTTTAAAAGTTACAAAAGTATAACACAAAATTTAACAAAGCCAAACTTTAAGGAGGAAATAGATACTATGAAAGGTTTTGAAAAACTTAAAAATAATAAACCTAACTTTGAAAAACCTATCTAGATGAAAAAAAAAATAATAAAGTTAAAATTAATCAAGAAAAACCTAAAAATACAACAATCTAAAACAAAAGTTAAGAAAACACAAATTTTAAAGAAAAAGAGGGGGCGGTAACCCTAATATTTTTGAAAACTTTAAAATAACAAATTTAACCCTTAAAATTTTAACAAAATGAACTTTTAAGTAAAATAAAGATGAAAATAAGGAGCAAATACAAGAAAAACAACAAAATAACATAAAACTAACAAAATTTAACAAAAACACAATTTTAGGGGGGTATGTTCTATACAATTTTTTTTTTTTTAGAGAGTCGGTTTTATAAATGAATGAAAGGAGATTTATTTTTCAAATTTAAACAAAATTTAAAAATTATTAATAATTCAAATTAGTACTAAAACAAGGTGGTATCAATATCACTCAAATAGAAACAATCCCTGGCAGCGGCACTAAAAACTTGATGCTTGACTTGAGTATTGCTTAGCAAGTGCTCTAAGTCGTATCAAATAATATAGAATGAGTAAAGTATCGTTCCCACAAGGATTGTTATTGAGTGAGTACTGAAATTAGTAGTTCTAGTGCTAATTGAAAGACCAAAAATTATGGTTTTTTAAATGAAATAACGCAAAATAAAAAGGAACAAAAATTGTTTACAAATTCTTATGAAAAGTTTACTGATTTTTAGTTGATTTTTATAATTTAATAACATCCAAGGCATCCGATTTCACCTAGTTGAATTAATACGCCTTTCTATTCTCTGTATTCAAGTTGTTACTACGTGTTGATGGTTGAAAACCCTAATTTACTAAATATTCTCTCTCGAGCAACATTTAGTATGCTTTTTTACATATTAACGCAACACTCTCATGCATGAATTTAAATAAGAAAAGAGTTTTTAAAGTTCTATGATTTTCACTTAAAAACCACACAAATCGCGTTAATCTCTCTCGAGCATTCGCCCAATTTGTCGTGTTTATCACATTTTTAATCATCATAAATCTCCTCGGACTCATTATGAATCATTATAGGCCTTAAATGGTGATCAAGCATTTAAAACTCATGAAGAACAATGATAAACACTTCAACAATGTAATAACAAAACATTGAATACGTTGAATTGGAAATAAGCGTATATTACAACTTAGGCTGCATCGTAGCCTTGGAATAACAAAATTAGTTTATGATAAACTTAATATAAGACATATTTAACACAAAATTCGTGAACTCAATGAAGAGAAGGATAGAAAAGAACTAAAAAAAATACAAAATTACAAACCAAACTTTCCTCCTCCTTCTTCTTTCTTCCTCACGTTTTGCTTTCCTTTTTTTTCTCTATTTTCTTTGTATTTTGCTGAGTGAGGAGATGATCTAAAATGCATACCAACACCCCCTATTTTTAGCATTTGTGGCTTGAAAAAAATATGAAGAAAAATTGCATAAACTTGCTCCACATTTGCTTTTCCTTGCGGCAGCTTCTCAACTTGCTTTGTTCTTTATTTTTTTTTTTCCCCCTCTGATTCCACCGCCCAAAACCTGCTAAATCAGAGTATATACAATGCATTTGAGTAAAAAAAGGGGAAAATATTGCCCCCCAAATACAAGTTGTGTGAAAGTCGTTATTTTATGTGTTATTTTATGTAAACCGTGAGAATTGGGTAGCTTTGTTATTTGTTTGCTTTTATTTGATGTATATTGTTTTTTCTTGTTGATATTGATGATAAATACTAGCAAGGTTTAGTATATAAACTGAGTGTTTTTTCAAAAAATAGCAATATAGTTGAAAACAAGCAAAACCGGGAAAAAGCGATAAAAAATTTATAAAAATAGTTAAAAATGAACTAAAATTATATAAATAATTATACACCAATTTAGACTTATCAGAATATATTAGAGGAGAAAATAACTCAATACCAGACTTCCTCTCAAAAGAATTTCTCCAAAATTATAATTCAATTCAATTACTTTTCCCATGAGAATGTCAAAAGACAAAGGTCAAGAGAAGATTTAATCCAGAGAAAACTATGCAATGACCTTCAAACCCCATCCTCAATCTTCCTCAATCAAAGTCCCAACTCAAAAACCTTTCAAAATTTTAAATGAAGATTTTCCTTCGATTTCATATTCTACCTCTGTTTCAAGACCCCCAAATCCTCTCTCAATCCAACCTTCGGCTCCTCCTCAATCCCTTAATTCGAGACTCTAAAACACTTTACCAAGTCATACAAATTAATATTTTACAAAACCTCAACTCGAACACATTTTCCTCACAAAACATAGAGAACCTTTCCCATTAGTTGGAATTCAAACCTTAGTCGAAACCACATTTCCAGACAATTTTCAATGGCTTCCAGATGATATTCAAAGGACCCAAAAATTTTATGAATTTATTTTAGTAGATTCAGGTTCTGCCCTTATTAAACATGAAAAATGTAATAATGGGCAAATCCAAGATTCAAAGTGCAAAATTTTAAATATTTGGGATATCAAAGATTTTGGTTACACTTCTTATACTTCAAAACAATTACCTCAAACTTTTATTCCAACAAGCTATACTTATCAAGATTACAAAATGGCTTAGTTTAGAGCCTTTCTTTTCCGACCTGTTGATCATTCTTGGTTCTTCCAATTTTAGAAAAAATCAAGAACTCTTCCAGCCTAGTTTTATGAATGGTGGCACTTTTTCGGAAGCACTACTAACATTTATCCAGCAAATGCCAAAGCGTTATTTAATATTTATTCAAAACATTCAGAGGATAAGCCTTTAAATGCAATTATACATTTTCATTCAAATTTTCAAATTCCTTAGATATTTTTTTGGTCTTTTAAGATCGCTCAATTTCTGAAACAACTTTATACCATATCCTTAGTTCGAGAATTCAAAATTAAGTAGTGGAAAAATTACGTCCTTGAATGTGATTGTACCACTGATTCTTTATCAAGATTTTTCAAAACCAAAAATAAGAATAGTCAAATTTCTAATCAGAGTTCTCCAAGAATTCCAAAAACCTCTTCTAAATCTCATCCTCAAAAAACCTCACCATATAATTTTTCAAATCCAAAATCTCAAAGGAACTCCTAACTCAGCTCCTTTAACATATTCAAAATTCTTCCTCTGATGAAGATGTTGAAGAAGTCAGTTCCAGTCAAAGTGATCCGTTTAATCTCTTCTGATATTTCAAAGGAGCTTAATTATTCATCACAAGACAAGGACTAAAGATCAAAGATGCACAGTATGGCTTAATAATTCAATACAGGATGGAAGCAAAATTCAAGAGGTGCACAGTAATGCTCAATAATTGGAGATAAAGACAAAAGGCATGTGGCGGATACTATTCAAAGTTCAAATTACTGACGGTTACTAATTGGATTTCAAATTCCGCATTTCAATTCTAGGGTTACCGACTTCAATTCAAATCCGGGACGCTGCTTCATCTATAAATGGGACGGGCCGACTTCATTCAAAGGAAGAGCGAAAAATAAGTTCTCAAGATACCAAACAATACAAGAGCGAGTTTTAGTGTCAAAGTTTTATTTTGTAATTTTATTTCCAAGCGTTGTACTCCAGTCCTCCATATTCTATTTGTAAGTTTTATCTGTATTTCAATTTTATGTTAGCATTTTTAATTAGTGTTTTGTACTCAACCTATGTTTAAACTTCTAAATTAATAAATTCCATCTTTCTCATCTTCTTCTGTCTGTGTCCGCCAATCCTGCCCCCTTCCTTGTATCAGAGCCAAGTTTAAGGTGTTTTCAACAGTAATTTCACCGAAATACTGTGAAGCACTTATTAGTAACGCTTTGCTTTTAAAGCACTTATTAGGTAACTATTGAACCCAAACAACTGAGGCCGTAACCATGTCAAGTTTCAGAATTGCCGGACCTTTTAGAAAGACGTTTTCAAACAACCTAATAATAGTTTAAACATAGTTAATTTAAAAGAAGTTTCAAAAGAAATTAAAAACCCATTAACTGGAGCATTCCAAATGAGGATTTAGAATCAACATAGTTAAAGGAAAAATACTATAAGACGGTAGTAAGACTGGCTATGTTATATGGGGCAGAGTATCGACCAATGAAACAAAATCAAACACAAAGGATGAAGGTGGCAGAGATGAGGATGCTACAATGGATGTGTGGCCACACAAGAAAGAATAGCATTAGGAATGATGTGATACGAGGTAAGCTAGGTGTAGCCTCGATCGAGGATAAATTGAGGGAGCACCGCCTAAGATGGTTTAGATATGTCAGCAGAAGACCGACCTCAGCCCCAGTCAGGAAGTGTGAACAGCTCAACACAGAGATAAGCAGAAGAGGGAGGGGCAAACCAAAGAAGAGTTGGCTAGAGACGATTCGTCAAGACCTAACTCACCTAGACCTAAGAAAGGAGATGGCCTCAGATAGGACACGTTGGAGGGCTAGCATTAGGGTAGCAGAGATGGCAAATTAGAGTAGTGCGGGGAGTGGCTGGTAGTCTAAGATTCTTAGGCAAGCATAACCTCTAGTGTAGCACTTTTAGGCTAGCTAAGCCTCTAATCATGCCCATTCTCCTACTTCTTCTTCTTCTTCTTCTTCTTCTTCTCCTTCTTCTTTTTCTCTCCTTCTTCTACTTTTTCCTCTATATGCATGTTATTGATTAGTGGTTTATCTGCAGGCACTCAACTACTTCAGGTTGGGGGTCCCCGGAAACCGTCTCCTTTCCTGCCAGAAGGGACCCCCCCCCCCCAGACCCTACGTTCTGCAGGAGCCTCAAGGCACTGGGATTGTTGTTGTTGTTGTTGTCGTTGTTGTTGTATATTAGATTGGAACATTTGATTTCAAAATGGATTTTTCATGCAAAACACATGAACAATTAATGACTGTTGGTCAAGAAACCCAAATAGTTCAATTACTTTCAAACTTATCCATTCAAAAATATACTGCAAAAGGTTATCATTACATACACTATGGTTTAGTTCAAGTTTAACAAGGAAAGGATATAACTAACCGGTTATAGTAGCTCTTAGAGATTTAACGTATTTAAATTATGAAGAATCTTTACTAGCAATTGTCCAAACAGATTTATACAATGGACCAATTTATTTCAATTGCTATCCAAACTTTTCAGTTGCTCTTCGAGATCCGACAATTTTGGATACTTTAACGTTAGATATTCATTTGCCAAATGTTAACATTAAATAGAACAATCAAAACTTTGTTCTTATTTATAGAATTTATTTCAGGGTTTTAGGAAGCCATCTTAACCCAAAATGTCTCAAACAATCTCTTCCTTGAGAAACTTTACTGCGTAAGGTTCAGGCTGAACAAGCTTCAACCTTTACCCCAAAGTGTCTCAAATAAAATGAAATAACCATTCCAGATATTTGGAGAACTGAAAACCCCCAACCTCCAACAAATATTGCAAAAAGACAAGTTCAACAAATTACTGAAGAACCAGATGGTAAAATTACCATTAAGTTTGAATCAGGAAAACAAACAATTATTTCACAACCTTCCTATATTGAATCTTCAACATAATCAACTTCATCTTTTCAATATAACAGAGAAGAAGATTTTGAAAATACTTCTACCTCAAGGTTTAGAGGAATACGTTTTAACTCTCCTCTTGCCGGACTAGTTTTTCAAAACAAATCAGTTTCAAACCCAAGTTCTCCAACAGTTTTTCAAATGAGACCTCTTTAAATAATTGTTTTGACAAAAGGTTTTACAATAAATAAAGAATTTTTAAGCAATGAATTTGAATATGATCATAATAAGATTTATAGACATTGGTTTTTTTAAACTTTTACAAAAGAATCAACAATCAAAATTAGAGAAACTTATTACAACGAATTAAAATAATTAAAATGTAATATTCCATTTTTCAAATGGCTAGAATCATACACCTCAAGGAACCAAATACCAAATCCTTTTATTCAAAATTGTATAAATGTTAATACAAACCCTGCAACCAAATGGTTAACAACGAATGGATAAGTAATCCAAACTATTCATCCTCCAACAAAAAAATTTAATTATTAATGTTCAAAATCAAGAAATCATAGCTACTCCTTTCCACTGGGGAAGAGAGGAAAAAAAAGATTCACCACCTACAATCAAAGATATAAATAAAATTTTTGAACAAAATAATTTTCAAGTTTTAAATCTCAAAATGATATCAGAACAATAAAATTTAATACACAATACTATAATAAACAACAAGGATAAACAAAAAATGGAACAATCTTCAATAGTTTAATCAATGCCTCAACCAACATATCAAAATTACACTATCCCTTAACCAATACCTTAAATACCTCAAAGCTATCCTATTCAACAAAGCTTTCCAACTCCACAATCACAGACAAACCCATTTTTTCAAGGAATTCAACAACCGTCATTCCAACCATTTAATTTAACACAAAAAGGTAAAGAACAAATAAAACTAAAAAATTTACAGAATTCTAATGATGATATCATTGAAAGAATCACCCAAAAACTCAAATTAACAAATAACCCAACAGCTAGTAATCCCACAATCCAAACTATTTCTAAAGGAGAAAATGAAGAGTCTAATGAAGAAACTTCATCAATATCTCTACCAAAATAAAAATTAAGCTCCCTCTGTGTTCAAAACAGTGGTTATAATTTCAAACGACCTTTAGGAAAAAAAACAAAAAGAAACAACACCCAAAACAGAACCTAAATAGGATTCCAAATTGCCACAGATGTAGAAAACCTGGCCATTTATGAGAAATTGCAAAAAGAATCAACGAATAACTCAAAATGAAGATCAATAACTCATAGACAAATTAATGAATTCAACCTTAGAAAATGCAAAAAACAATTCTGAAATTCAAAAGAATACAGAAGTTAAAAGTCTATCTTCTATTTAACCAATTTAGAAAATAAAAACTTAACCTCTGATTCAACCACAAAAATACATAACCATAAAACAATACAAAACAAAAATCAAGAATCTGAATCAAATTCAACATTACCAAATTCAGAAGTATCTCCAATAAAATCTTCTGATGACGGATTACAAAACCTTATCCATAGTCCAAGACAAGATTTTTTGCTCTCTCTCTCTCTCTCTAAATGTTCACTGAGTTCTCCCAATTGGTGCTGACCACCTCCCCCTTTTCGCTGACAAACCCACCCTAGTCAGCAACCTCGCCGACCCCCCCACCAGAACACCTCCAATCGCCAGCAATGCCACCTAGACAGCATTGACCCAATGCTGGCACCGCGTTGAACCAGTGCCACCCCGTCGCACCAAGCCCAACCACCCACACCACCTGCCCTCGAATCTACACCACCGCAACCGTACCCACCACCACCACCACCTCCGACCTCGAACCCCACCAACACCTCGCCTCACCCAAGAACCACTACGGTGCGTCACTGACCTTGAAGCCACCATCGCAACACCACAGACCCTGCCTCACCGGCGCACTCACCACATCCCCCACCCCACAACCACCTACCCACAACCACCCCCACCCCAACCCCTCATCACCGCCTCCACCTACACTACTTCCTACACCCCATCCCACCCCAACCCACCGCACCCCACCACGCCCCACCACCACCACACCACACCACACCCTCCCGTCTCACCATCACCACTAGCCACTCACCACAACCATCACCACCGCCACCACTTCAATCAAGCGGCCCGCAACCGACAACCAAGAGCGGGCCCAGGTAAGTATTAGCCGGGTCAGAGTATCAACAACGGAACAGTCTCAGGTTTGATCTATCCTTTATTACAGTAGGGTGTGTTTTAATTTACCATTGTTGGGTAATTTTCAACCTAGTTCTTTCTCCTTTCATTATTTGTTCTGTGTGATCTTATTGACTGTGACGGTATTCTCGTGCGTAGATGCCATAATAAGCTTCTTGTCTATGTTAATCACCTACCCAAGTTTAGTCACTGCTAGTTGATGAGCGTTACCAGTTATGGAACTCAGAGATTGAGGCCATCTTCAAAGGGGTTAGGGAGGGGGAGGGCAGGGCAAAAGGGGACAGGGAACTTGAAATTAGGGACACTAAATGTCGGGACACTAACGAAGAAGGGTTTCGAGGTGGCCCAAATGATAATGAAGAGAAAGATCAACATCCTTTGTCTGCAAGAGACTAAATGGGTCGGTGAGAAAGCCAGGGACGTGTTGGGGCACAAGCTCTGGTATGCAGGCAAGGTCAGAGACAGGAATGGAGTTGGGATCATTGTGAATAGCAACCTCAAGGATAAGGTAGTCGGAGTATCTAGAGCTGGTGATAGGATCATAAGTATCAAGATGGTCCTAGATGGAGAAGTATTGAACGTAATCAGTGCCTATGCACCTCAAACTGGACTAGCTGAGCAGGAGAAGGCAACATTCTGGGAGGACTTAGACATAATGATGCAAGGCATACCCCAAACCGAACAAGCGATGATTGGCGGGGACTTCAATGGGCACATTGGCACGACAGAGGACGGTTACGCTTCTCACCATGGAGGATTCGGCTTTGGAACCAAGAATGCAGAGGGCAAAGCCCTACTAGACTTCGCGGTCAAATACGACCTAACGGTGACCAACACCTTCTTCAGAAAGCGTGAGCAACACATCATGACGTACCAAAGCGGTGGGATAAGAACACAGATTGACTACATACTATTAAGGAAAAGGGTGCAAAGAGACTACAGGGATTGCAAGACTACCCCAGGAAAGGACTTGTCTGCACAAGGGTGCTGTGGGCAGATATAAAGGCCAAGAAGAGGGCTAAAAGAATCTGCAAACCCGCACAGACGCATACCCATTGGAGGGATTTGAAGGGGGAGAAGTATAAGGTATACAAGGAAAGAGTGGAGGTCGAACTCAGGGAGGACTTCGAGGGCGATACAAACCAGATGTGGAACCAACTAGCCCAAAAGATTAGAGGACTGGCACGGGAAATTCTTGGCACGTCAAAGGAAAGGGTACCAAGCAACAGAGAGTCCTGGTGGTGGTGCGAGGAGGTCCAACAGAAGATTAAGGCGAAATGAGTTTGTTTCAAAGAGTGGGATCATAGCCGAGATGAGGATAAGCGACATTGGTATCTTCAAGCCAGGAGAGAAGCAAAGCGAGCAGTCAGAGAAGCACAATCAAGAGCTTATGAGGATTTCTACAAAAGGATGGAGACCAAGGAGGGGGCAAGGGACTTATATAAAATCACCAAAGCTAGAGAAAGGAAGACTAGGAACTTGGATAGAGTATAATGCATAAGAGGGGAAGATGGACATGTACTCGTGGATAGGCATCTAATTAAGGCTAGGTGGAAAACGTACTTCCACGAGCTCTTCAACGGACAAGGAGGGACAGAGATATCCTTAGGCGATCTTCAAACATCTGAGGAGCATCAAAACCACTGTGACTGTAGACAAATTACCCCCGAGGAAATCAAGGAAGCCCTGAAATTCATGGGTAGGGGTAAAGAAGTTGGCCCAGATGGCATACCCATAGAAGTATGGAAATGCCTTGAACAGAAGGGCGTCAATTGGCTAACTAAACTATTTAACCAAGTCCTTCTGGGGATAAGATGCCTGAGGAATGGAGAAAGAGCACATTGATCCCGATATATAAGAACAAAGGCAACATTCAGAGTTGCGCCAACTATCGGGGTATCAAACTAATGTGCCACACTCTGAAGTTGTGGGAACGGGTCATAGAGAGGAGGTTAAGGCAACAGACAGAGGTGTCCAAGAACCAATTTGGATTTATGCCCGAGAGATCAACAATAGAAACCATACACATCCTGAGGCGGACGATAGAGCAATACCGGGAGAGACAAAAGGACCTTCATATGGTTTTCATTGATTTAGAGAAGGCATATGATAGAGTGCCAAGGGAGGTCCTTTGGAGAGTTTTGGATAGGAAAGGCATTCCCATGCCATACATCCGAGTCATTAGAGATATGTATGAGGGGGCAAAGACTATG
This sequence comes from Simmondsia chinensis, assembly GCA_018398585.1. Lineage (NCBI taxonomy): Eukaryota > Viridiplantae > Streptophyta > Magnoliopsida > Caryophyllales > Simmondsiaceae > Simmondsia > Simmondsia chinensis. Next base: position 9,522,674 of record JAGTTD010000022.1, read on the forward strand.
GTGCGTATAGTGGATGGGGAGACAGACGCTTTCCCGATAACAGTAGGGGTACACCAAGGGTCTGCTTTGAGCCCCTATCTGTTCATTCTGGTTATGGACGAGCTCACTAGGCAGATCTAGGGAAGTGTGCCTTAGTGCATGCTTTTTGCATATGACACAGTGGTAGTCGGGGAGTCGCAAGAAGATGTAAATGAGAAGCTAGAACTGTGGAGAGGGGTACTAAAGTCAAAGGGTTTATGACTAAGCAGAGCCAAGATCGAGCACATGGAACTCAAGTTCGATCCCTCTACCACGCCTAGTCGTGAAGACGTCAAGATTGGATCTGAGGCCATATCGAAGAAGGAGAGCTTCAGGTACTTGGGGTCCATGATACAGCCCAACGGCGAAGTGGACGCGGATGTCAACAATCGAATTAAAGCGGGATGGCATAAGTGGAGGATGGCCTCCGCGTTACTTTGTGATAGAAAGTTCCCCTTGGAGCTAAAAGGAAGATACAATAAGACGGTTGTAAGGCCTGCCATGACGTATGGGGCGGAGTGCAGGGCGACGAAACAACAGCACACACAGAAGATGAAGGTGGTGGAGATGCGAATGCTGAGGTGGATGTGCGAACACACAAGGAAGGATAGGATTAGAAACGACGTCATAAGAGGCAAATTGGGCGTAGGCTCCATTGAAGATAAATTAAGGGAGCAACGTTTGAGATGGTTCAGACATGTTAGAAGGAGACCGAACAACGCTCCAGTAAGGAGATGCGATCAGCCCCTTACCACACTAGGCAAAAGAGGAAGAGGCAGGCCAAAGAAGAGATGGCTGGAGACGATCCGTCACTCACCTAAACTTTCGGGAGGAGATGGCCTTAAATAGGGCCTAATGGAGGGCTAGCATAAGGGTAATAGATGCTCCAGTTGGAATAGGCTAGTCTTGCTTACTAGTGCTAGGCCTGAAATCCGCTCAGCGCACGTAGGTTGTATACTCGCTTTCATGCGCAGCTACTTGTTACTTGCTACTTGCTACTTGCCTATTTGTCTTTATCTCTATCCTTATCCTTATCTTTATCTTATCTTTCGATTTCTGCCTGATGTGGCTTGTTTTGAGCTTGTTGTTTTGCTCGCCTAGTGTTTTGCCCTACTCATGCTCGTGCTTTGTTTGCTCTTCTGCTGCTAGGTCTCATGGTCTAGGTTGTGGACCATCTGCCCATGTTGGGGGTCCTCAGAAACTGCCTCTCTTCAGGGTAGCACCCTGAAGGGGGAAGGCTGCATAATCTACCCCCCAGACCCTACGTATACAGGAGCCCTTGGAGGCACTGGGTTTGTTGTTGTTGTTGTTGTTATATCGATAGTCCAAGAACAATCATTACATTATGGTTTAAAGCAATGTTCCTAGTACTTTAAAACCTTTCACATTATAAAATTCCTCTTTCAATACTCTATCATACATCTGCAAAGCCAATTATACAAAATACAATTTTAAAACTAAAACCAATTTTAATAACCTTTCAAAATTACTTTTTGCAAGATCATTCTCTCAGAAATTATCTCCGGATAGATATTCTAATTATTTATATGCAAGCCACGAAGACAGATAAAGGAAAAGGGAAGATCCAATCCTCAGAAGACTATGCAATGACCGTCAAACCTCATTCCCACTCTTCTTCAATGAAAAATACCCTCACAATAAAAGACCTTTCAAATCCCTATGAAATATCAAAACCTGACCAATCCATACAAAAAAGCCAATATATTCCAAAACCTCAAATGGAACACATTTTAATCACAAGACAAAAAGAACCCTTGTCTCACGATGATATCAAAAATCTAGTCAAGACTATTTTCCCAAAAAATTTTCATTGGTTTCCTGATAACATTCAGAAAACTCATGAATTTTATGAACTCATTTTGATCGATACTAGATCCGTACAGATTAAGCATCACAGGGGTGATAATGAACAAATCCAATTCTCAAGTTACAAAATTTTAAATACTTTACATCTCAAAGACTTTGATCAGAGTTTTTACAAACCAAAGTGATTTTCAAGTTCCTCTACCCTAGAAAGTTTTACTTAACAGTTTGGTTCAAAGCTTTTCTTTATCAACCATTTGACCATACCTGGTTCATTCCGATTACAAAAAAAATCTCAGATATTTCCAACGTGGTGTTATGAACGGTGGCATTTATTTGGAAGCACCATTGACATTAACCGTGCTATGGCAAAAGATTTATTTGATATCTATTCAAACTACTCACAAGATGAACCACTAGATTCAATTTTACATTTTCATTCAATTTTTCAAATTCCTTGGATTTTTTGCTGGTCCTATGCCCATACTCAATTTTTAAAACAACCCTATCCTTTTTCACTAGTTAGGGAATTCTAAGTCAAATGGTGGGATAATTTTATTTTCAAAGAACACTACACCCCCAAAACCTTTTTAAAATACATAAAACAACATTTTCATATGTTTGATTTAGAATCTCAATATATATCAAATGTTTCAAAATTACTTTCCAACTTAACAATATAAGACTCAAATAAAAAATATGACATTTCTCCAACTTCAGTTGATGATTCTCTTATTGCCAAAGATATACCCCTTCAGCAAGTTCAAGTCTCTGATATTGATTCCCTCCAAACCAAATTACAACAAAAAATTGATGAATGTATCAATCTTAGGCATCAAATTTCTGTTTTACAAAAAGAGATTGATTAACAAACAAAGACACCAAGTTGGAGTAACTTTTCATCAACATACGATTTCACAAAACCAAGGATTTTCTTCTTTCCTCAAAAATTTCTTAGCCACCTACCTTAAGATATTGCTGTCCATATCGTCTTCGTCACTCAGCAGTAACAATAGACTACTGATTAAAATCCAACAATTCCTCCTAGACTTATCCATCAATGGAATTTTCATTCCTAGCCTTACTTACCAATGGTTTACTGTTACGAATTAATAAATTTTACTTGTAATGCATTTTTATTTTTAGTATTACTTTTGATTAGAGTTTATATGATGTAACTACAATTAAAATTGCACTAGTTTAAATGGCTTAAGGCTACTCTCCAGCACGTGACAGGTGCGTGACAGCCCTGTGCAAATTTAGTTAGAGTTTGTTACATTGCAGGGGTCTTTTGCGGCTGTTGCATTTAGCTAGGGTTTTTGATTTGAATCCTTGTATAAATGGAAAGCTTATAGTGTAATTTTGATCTATCCAATGAAATGAAAACCTATTCCTAAGGGAATTCTCTATTTCTCATCTCCTTTCTCTATTATCTCATCCCCTTCCCTTCTTTTCTCATCTCAAACTCTCTTCTACAAGGTTAGTTTTCCAAATTAATTTTGGGAAGCTAACAATTGGTATCAGAGCTGGTTTTATCAATCATCAATATTGATTGAGCTGTTAAACAAAAAAAAAATGGCGGATGGAGTTCGGACAAGAACAGGGGCTGGAGGTACCGGTTCGATTATGGACACTTCAAATGAGCTACGTGATCAAATAAAGAACATGGAAGCCAAGTTTGATCAACAATTTGCTGAAAGTCGAAGCCAAACCGATGGGATTCAGCAAATCTTGAAGATGTTGGTGGAAAAAGATGAAAAAAGAGACGATCGGCTGCAGAAATTGGAAGAACGACTTGAGGTTTTGCAAGATCAGATGAACAAGCAAGGAGAATCAAGTGTTGAAGCCATCCTTAAACCGGCAAGCTAGATTCATCAAGCTGTTGAAGTTGATCAGCAGCACACAAGTGCTGAATCGCAGCAAGTCAGCCCGGATCGATCACAAGATGGAATGCACACCCGAGGTAAATCCCCTATGTTACAACCTGGTGTAGGACCATCCATTAACATTAGATCAGCTGCAAATCAACCTATTCGACCTGAAATTAATATATAAAATCAAGAACGAATGTCTGGACCTATTAATTACCGATCAAATGCAGAAAATTCAGATCAGGACAATCGGCCATATATTTCTGTTATGCACCAAAATGCTGCACCCAACATGTTTGATCACATGGATAGACCACCGGACCAATTATATCAGCATAGAAACGTGTCAAATGACAACACATCTAGGGGTAGGAGTGGCTCTTACAGGCAGCCAAGGATCGAAATCGATCCATTTGATGGAAAACAACCGGAATCTTGGCTTAGGAGGTGTGATTGATACTTTTTATATTATAATATACCAGAGGAGGAGAAGCTCCAGCTAGCCGCAGTCCATCTTCATGGTGATCATGAGGTTTGGTACTATAGTTTGTTGAAAAGCAAACCACATTTTTCTTGGGGCCTTTTCGTAGAAGAGATGTGTGAACGGTATGGTGAAGGAGAATCAACGAATGTTGTGGATAACTTCAACAAGTTGGTCCAAACATCAAGTGTGAGAGAATACATGCTTAGATTTGAGAATCTGAGAGAAAATTTGATGTCAGTTTTGGCCATTGCTCCCGAGGATGCCGAATCATACTACGTTTCTTGCTTTGTGAGTGGCCTTAAGCCTAGGATCAAAAACATGGTGAAAGCCATTGGTCCTAAGACTTTGTTAAGCACTTACAACAAAGCAAAATTGATTGAAGCAACTCAAGTCCCTTCATATGACAAAGGAAAGTCTCATTCCAGCAGCAAACCGAGACCTGTGCAGCAGAACACGAGTTTCGGCAGTAAAAATAGTGACAAATTTTCAACCAGACTTTGTTTTCGATGCAACCAACCGTATCAACCCGGGCATAGGTGCAAAACACAAGCACTTATGTATGCAAAAGGGAGCCGAATCCCTGCTGAAAATGAAGCTGACAGTACCGAGTCAGATGCTGAACTAGAAGAGACCGAATGCAATTTACAAGGCAACTCAAGTGATGACGAGGTCGAAATCTCCATGAAGGCTCTAACCCGAAAGTGGGGCTCATAACACAATCAAAATCAAGGGATGGGCTGGAAAACACTCCATTATTATCCTCATTGATAGTGGAAGCACTCATAGTTTCGTTGACCCGAAGTTGATTAAGAAGGTCAAGCACGAAGTGATGAAAACTCATCCTGTGGCAGTCATGGTAGCTGATGGGAACTCCTTGACAACACAAAACAAGTGCATAGCCTTCCCTTGGACTATGAAAGGCCATCATTTGACCTTCAATTTCCGAGTGATTCCTTTGGGTGGTTGTGACATGGTGCTCGGAGTAGATTGGATGAGGTCCTTCAACCCGGTTGTATTTGATTTCGATAAAATGATCGTGGATTTTGAAGTTCAAGGCACCAAGGTGTCTTTGCAAGGCATGTCCAAGGAAGCTCAACTCAAATTAATCGAGGCAAAGGATGTGCAAGGTGGAATTAAGAAGAAGGCGATACAATGGAACGGTCACTTGTTCATGGTGAGCCCAGTTATGCAGCAACCGATTCATCCTCCTACTGTTCAGACCTTAACTGACGAGTTTGGGGACATCTTTGAAGAGCCTAAGAGCCTCCCTCCTCAAAGGAGTGTGGACCATACCATACCTTTACGAGGAAATGCCGACCCGTTCAAAATTAGGCCATATCGGTATCCCCATGGCCAAAAAGTCGAGATAGAGAGGCAAGTGGAGGTGTTGCTTCGGTTGAGCTTCATTAGACCAAGCCGAAGTCCTTTTGCTTCACCCGTGATCCTTGTAAAGAAGAAGGATGGGACAGCCCGTATGTGCATCGATTACCGCCGTTTGAATACACTAACCGTGAAAGACAAATTCCCGATACCGGTCATAGATGACTTGCTTGATGAGCTTCATGGGGCGTGCTTCTTTTCCAAGTTGGACTTAAGGCAAGGATATCATCAGATCCGAGTTCTCGAATTAGATATTTACAAGACCGCTTTTCAAACTCATCATGGCCATTTCGAGTTCGTCGTTATGCCTTTCGGTCTAACAAATGCTCCGGTCACTTTCCAAGCGGCTATGAATGACGTCTTCAAGCCTTATTTAAGGAAGTCAATGCTGGTATTCTTCGACGACATACTGATCTACAGCCCCACATATGAAGCTCACCTCACACACCTTCGACAAGTATTCATCTTGATGCGACAACACCGGTTTTTCGCAAAATTGTCCAAGTGCGTGTTTGCTCAAAAGAAGCTTTAATATCTAGGCCATATCATCTCATCAGAGGGCGTAGCTACTGATCCTAACAAGATCCGAGCAATGCAAGAATGGTCAACCCCGATTACCTTGAAGCAATTGAGAGGATTCTTGGGATTGACCGGATATTATCGAAAATTCATTAAAGGTTATAGTTCCATTGCCAAACCTTTAACAGAGATCTTGAAGAAGGATGCTTTTGGGTGGAACGAGAAGTCTCAGGCAGCTTTTGAAGCTCTCAAAGCCGCTATGTGTGCAGCACCGGTTTTGGCAATGCCGAATTTCACCGAAGGCTTCGTTTTAGAGATCGATGCAAGTGGTACTGGTATTGGGGTTGTTCTCTCTCAAAGAGGAAGGCCCATCACGTATCTAAGCCAAGCTCTAAGCCCCAAACATCAGGCGATGTTGACTTACGAGAAGGAGTACCTCGCCATTCTCTTAGCCGTGGAGAAATGGAGGCATTATTTGGAAGGTCATAAATTCACCATTCGGACGGATCACCAAAGCCTCAAATATCTCCTTGGATAGAAGATCATGTCAAGGATTCAAAAGAAAGGCTTAATGAAAATGTTAGGCCTTGATTACGATATCGAGTATAGAAGTGGCAAAGAAAACGCAGCTGCAGATGCACTGTCAAGGCGTTTTGAGGACACTGTTTCAGGCACATGCTCAGCCATTTCGGTGGTAATTCCTTCTTGGGTCGAAAAGCTACACAAGTCCTACGAAGGGGATCCATTTGCTCGTGAAAAGGTGGCTGCTGCAGTGCTCCAGACCTACCCGAAAGTTGCTGCAGAACACAGTGAACCGACAGTGCAGAATGGCCTACTGCGTGTTCAGGGCAAACTGTACGTTGGTGCTGCTACCGACTTGAGAAAACAGGTCATCCGAGCCTCACACGACGCTGCTTGGGGAGGTCACGAGGGTGTGGAAGGCACCTATCAGCGAATTAAAGCTTATTTCACGTGGCCGAGCATGAAAAAGGATGTAAGCGACTATGCGAAATCTTGTGATGTTTGCCAACAAACAAAATTGGGAGATCCGCGATACAAAGGACTTCTTCAACCTCTTCCCATTCCGGACTGTGCTTGGGTTCACATTAGTATGGATTTTATTGAGGGGCTACCGAAATCCGAAGGCAAGGAGGTCATATGGGTCGTGGTGGATCGCTTCACCAAATATAGTCATTTTCTTGCTCTTACCCGACCTATTACTGCGGAGAAGTTGGCAAAGCTCTTCCTCGACAACATCTACAAGCTACATGGATTGCCCCAATCCATCGTGTCAGACCGGGACAAAATCTTCACAAGCAACTTTTGGAGGGAATTGTTCAAGCTGATGGGAACCACGTTGGCTCTTAGTTCTTCCTACCATCCTCAAACGGATGGGCAAACCGAAAGAGTCAACCAATGTGTGGAGCAATATCTCCGTAGCATGGTCTTCTCGAAGCCCAAGGAGTGGAACCGTTGACTTTCCTTAGCTGAATTTTGTTTCAACACACATTTTCACACAACCATTGGCACTAGACCCTTCCGAGCATTGTATGGATACTCTCCACCTTCTCCTATGCTGATCCAACAGCCCAAACTCACCGATTCAGCAGCAACACAGCTTGTGCAGCAGAGGAGACAGATCTTGCAATCGCTTCAGGACAATCTCCAATGAGCTCGGGCCCGTATGAAGCATTATGCGGATAAGAGGAGGGTAGACAAGAACTATGACGTCGGGGACATGGTCTACCTCAAACTACAACCCCATAAAAAATCAACTGTGGCTGTTTGACGCAACGTCAAGTTGTGTGCTCGTTACTTCGGTCCTTACAAAATTCTAGAAAAAATTGGCAATGTGGGGTACAAACTCGACTTACCCTCACATTCTTACATTCACCCCATGTTTCATGTGTCCCTCCTTAAAAAACAGGTCAAGAGAAATGACGATACGAGCCAAAACCTGCCCATAGCTGAAGCAAATGGCGTTTTAATGCAGCAACCCAGATCTGTCAAATCTGAACGAGTGATGCAGCTGAACAACCGGAAGATTCACCAAGTCCAAGTCACATGGAGCAACTTAAATGAGCACTTTACAACATGAGAGGACTACAACTTCTTGAAGAGCCTTTTTCCGAGCTTTACTTCTTGAGGACAAGAAGCTTTTCAAGACGGAGGGATTGTTACGAATTAATAAATTTTAATTGTAATGCATTTTTATTTTTAGTATTACTTTTGATTAGAGTTTATATGATGTAACTACAATTAAAATTGCACTAGTTTAAATGGCTTAAGGCTACTCTCCAGCACATGACAGGTGCGTGACAGCCCTGTGCAAATTCAGTTAGAGTTTGTTACATTGCAGGGGTCTTTTGCGGCTGTTGCATTTAGCTAGGTTTTTTGATTTGAATCCTTGTATAGATGGAAAGCTTATAGTGTAATTTTTATCTATCCAATGAAATGAAAACCCATTCCTAAGGAAATTCTCTATTTCTCATCTCCTTTCTCTATTATCTCATCCCCTTCCCTTCTTCTCTCATCTCAAACTCTCTTCTATAAGGTTAGTTTTCCAAATTAATTTTGGGAAGCTAACATTTACCTACTACCATTTTCCAATAGATTACAAACAAACTCAAAAATGCCTTAACAGACTAGACAACAGGAGCAATTGCCCTTGCCAACTCACCTATTCAATTGTGCAAGTTTGCATTGACATGGAAATTTATAACCCAATGACCATTATTCATGAAGGTCAAGAAATTATTCTCACCGCCCAAAAACTTTTATATTATGGATTTCTATTCCAACTTATTTTTACAAAACCGGATCAAGCCAATCAATTTGGCAAAAAGCTTAAATATGTTGTTCAAAAGAATTTTTAAGATGGTGTCATTTCTATTAAAATTATGATTCAATCAAAGGTTGTAGAATTCTACGATATCTATACCATCCCTAGCCATCATAGGATGCTCGTTTATGGCTCATTTATCAGATATACTATCTTCCCTTCAGATGACCCATGGCCATGCTCCAACAATACTATATCAAACAAATTCGTCATTGGCGAGCTAGGGAAATCGTTGATAATCTGAATCCCGATCTCACAAATTCACGAAGTCATAATAATATCCTTTGTACCTTCCTTGTCTCTGAAAACTTTACTCAAAAAATCTTTTCCTTCAAAAAAAATTTCGAACTACCCTTTCTCAAAGAAACTAGGCAAAACCTTTTACTAGAAAGATATGAAAAGCTCAAAATAAAAATGATGAAACCTGGCACATTCAACCTTTTTAGTTTCAAAAATCCCATCCTTAAAAAAACCTCACCATCAAACTCTTCCCTAAAATCCAAATCCAAAATCTCAAAGGAACTCCGAACTCAGCTCCTTCAACAAATTAAAAATTCTTCCTCTGATGAAGATGATGAAGAAGTTAGTTCCAGTCAAAGTGATCCGTTTAATCTCTTCTGATATTTCAAAGGAGCTAAATTATTCAATATAGCACAAGGACTAAAGACAAAAGCTGCATAGTATGGCTCAATAATTCAATACAGGACGAAAGCAAAATTCAAAAGGTGCACAGTAATGCTCAATAATTGGAGATAAAGACAAAATTCATGTGCTGGATACTATTCAAAGTTCAAATTATTGATGGTTACGGTTCGGATTTCAAATTCCGCATTTCAATTTCGGGGTTACAGACTTCAATTCAAATTCGGGATGCTGCTTCATCTATAAATGGAACGGACCGACTTCATTCAAAGGCAGAATGAAAAATAACTTCTCAAGATATAAAACAATACAAGAGCGAGTTTTAGTAACAAAGTTTTATTTTATAATTTTATTTCAAAGTGTTATACTCCAGTCCTCCATATCCAAATCATAAGTTTTATCTATATTTTAATTTTATGTTTGTATTTTCAATTAGTGTTTTGTACTCAACCTATGTTTAAACTTCTCAATTAATAAATTCCATCTTTCTCATCTTCTTCTGTATGTGTCCGTCGAGCCTGCCCCCTTTGTGGTATCAGAGTCAAGTTTAAGGTTTTTTTAACAGTAATTTCAAGGAAATACTATTAAGCACTTATTAGGAACGCTTTAGTATTAAAGCACTTATTAGAAGCGTTCGTAAGCCAGTAGTGTAGCATTGGTAAGCCCTGGACAGCGTTGGTAAGCCGTGGAAAGGTGTTCCCACTGGGTGTTCCCTTTACTGTGTCACTAGTGTTTCCGTTCTCAACAGTGTCAAATAGTGAAACTATTCTCAATGGTATTAAATAGTAGGACTGTTAGGTAACTATTGAACCCAAACAACTGAGGCGGTAATCATGCCAGGTTTCAAAATTCGGTAGTGTAGCATTGGTAAGCCCTGAATAGCGTTGGTAAGCAGTGGAAAGGTGTTCCCACTGGGTGTTCCCGTTACTGTGTCACTGGTGTTCCCGTTCCCAACAGTGTCAAATATATCATTTTACGATTACAAAAGAAGGAATTCATATTAAAGTTATAAACACCAAAGTAACATTTCAACTCCTAAACCCAATTCAACAAAGGGATCTAAATCTCTTACAATCAACAATATTCAAACAAATAAACCTTATCTGCAATAAGAAAACTCATATTTAGTATCTTCAAAATGAAATAGAATATCAAAGGATTGAAAAATAATTAGTCCAGTCAAATGAAAAAATAACTCAATTAAACAACAAAATAATTAAAGAAGTATGCTCTGATCTTCCTAATGCATTTTGGAAAAGGAAAAAGCATATAATTCAATTACCTTATGAAAAAAATTTTAATGAGAGAAATATTCTAACAAAAGCCGGACTTATTCAAATGAACAAGGAATTATTAGAACATTGCAAAACCAAAATCCAAATGCTTTTAGACAAAAAATTAATAAGGCCATCAAAATCTCCTTGGAGCTGTTCTGCATTTTATATTAAAAAACAAGCAGAGCTAGAAAGAGGAGTCCCAAGATTAGTCATCAATTACAAACCACTGAACAAAGTTCTTCAATGGATAAGATATCCAATTCCAAACAAAAGAGACCTACTAAATAGGTTATATGATGCAAATATATTTTCAAAATTCGATTTAAAAAGTGGTTTTTAGCAAATTCAAATTGAAGAAAAAGATCGTTATAAAACAGCTTTCACAGTCCCATTTGGACACTACGAATGGAATGTGATGCCATTTGGACTCAAAAATACTCCATCAGAATTTTAAAATATTATGAATGACATTTTTACTCAATATACAGATTTTATTATTGTTTACACTGATGATATCTTAGTTTTCTCAAAAAAATGTTGATCAACATTTCAAATATTTAAATATCCTTTTAAACACTATCAAAGAAATGGTTTAGTTGTTTCTCCCCAAAGATGAAAATATTTCAATCAAAAGTTAGATTTTTAGGACATAACATTTTTTAAGGAACCATAAAACCTATTGCAAGAGCAATAGAATTTGCTGACAAATTTTCAAATGAATTAAAAGACAAAACTCAATTACAAAGATTTTTGGGGTGTTTAAATTATGTTGCCGATTTCTTCCCCAACCTACGTAGTATGTGTCAACTATTATACCAAAGGTTTCAAAAAAAATCCTCCACCTTGGACAGAGAACCATATCAAGACAGTTCAAACCTTAAAACAAAGAGTCAAAAATCTCCCATATCTAGCCCTTCCAAATCCAAAAGCGTTTCTCATAGTAGAAACAGATGCTTCAGATATAGGTTATGGCGGTATACTCAAACAAAAATTAGAGTCCAACCCTGAACAAATAATTAGATTTCATTCTAGACTTTGGCTCCAAGCTCAAAAAAATTATTCAACAATTAAAAAGAAAGTTTTATCTATTGTTTTATGCATTTCAAAATTTTAAGATAATTTATATAATAAAACTTTCCTTCCAAGAATTGATTGCAAATCCGCAAAAAAGTTTTACAAAATAATGTAAAAAATATAGTTTCAAAACAAATTTTTGCAAGATAGCAAGCCATCCTTTCTGTTTTTGACTTTCAAATTGAATACATTAAAGAAGAAAATAACTCATTACCAGACTTCCTCTCCAGAGAATTTCTTCAAAACCATAATTCAATTCAATTACTTTTCCTAGGAGAATGTCAAGACAAATGTAAAGGGAAGATTCAATTCGCAGAAAACTATGCAATGACTCTCAAACCCTATCCTCAATCTTCTTCAATCCAAGTCCCAACTCAAAACCATTTCGAAACTCTAAGTGAAGATTTTCCTTAAATTTCATATTCTACCACTGTTTCAAGACCTCCAAATCCTCTCTCATTCTAACCTCCGGCTCCTCCTCAATCCCTTAATTAGAGACTCCAAAATACTTTACCGACTCAAATAAATCAATATTTTTCAAAACCTCAACTCGAACACATTTTCCTCACAAAATATATAGAACCTCTCCCATTAGTTGGAATTCAAAACTTGGTCAAAACCACATTTCCAAACAATTTCCAATGGCTTCCAGATAATATTCAAAGGACCCAAAAATTTTATGAATTCATTTTAGTAGATTCAGGTTCTGCCCTTACTAAACATGAAAAGTGTAATACTGGGCAAATTCAATATAAAAAGTGCAAAATTTTAAATATTTGCGATATCAAAGATTTTGGTTACACTTCTTATACTTCAAAGAAATTTTCTCAAACTTTTATTCCAATAGGCTATACTTATCAAGATTACAAAATGGCTAGGTTTAGAACCTTTCTTTTCCGACCTTTTGACCATTCTTGGTTCTTCCAATTTTAGAAAAAATCAAGAACTTTTCTATCCTGGTTTTATGAATGGTGGGGAATTTTCGGAAGCACTACTAACATTTATCCAGCAAATGCCAAAGCATTATTTAATAGTTCTTTAAAACATTCAGAGGATGATCCTTTAAATGTAATTATAAATTTTTATTCAAATTTTGCAATTCCTCGGATATTTTGTAGGTCTTTTAAGATCGCTCAATTTCTGGAACAACCTTATCCAATATCCTTAGTTCGAGAATTCAAAATTAAGTGGTGGGAAAAATACGTCCTTGAACGTGATTGTACCACTGATTCTTTATCAAGATTTTTCAAAAACAAAAACAAGAACATTCAAATTTTTAATCAGAGTTCTCCAGGAATTCTAAAACACCTTCTAAATCTCATCCTTAAAAAACCCCATCATCAAACTCTTCCTCAAAATCCAAAATCAAAATCTCAATGGAACTCCTAACTCAGCTCCTTCAACAAATTCAAAATTCTTCCTCTGATGATGATGATGAATAAGTTAGTTCCAATCAAAGTGATCCGTTTAATCTCTTTTGATATTTCAAAGGAGCTCAATTATTCAACACGGGACAAGGACTAAAAACAAAAGCTGTACAGTATGGCTCAATAATTCAATATAAGACGGAAGCAAAATTCAAAATGTGCACAGTAATGCTCAATAATTGGAGATAAAGATAAAAGTTATGTGCTGGATACTATTCAAAGTTCAAATTATTGACGGTTACTATTCGGATTTCAAATTCCACATTTCAATTCCGAGGTTATGGACTTCAATTCAATCTCGAGGTGCTGCTTCATCTATAAATGGGATGGCCCGACTTCATTCAAAGGGCCATCCTTTCTATTTTTGACTTTCAAATTGAATATATTAGAGTAGAAAACAACTCTGTACCATACTTCCTCTCCAGAGAATTTCTTCAAAACCATAATTCAATTCAATCACTTTTTCTAGGAGAATGTCAAAAGACAAAGGTAAAGGAAAGATTCAATCCGCAGAAGACTATGCAATGACTCTCAAACCCCATCCTCAATCTTCTTCATATTGTACATTGGGGGGAGTTGGCCTTGGATAATAATTTCTTGTGGGTCGATTTTTTCAATTATTTTTTATTCTATTTATTGATGATTCAAGGTTTTCAATTGTATTGGTGTTAAATTGTTCTTCTGTTTTTTGAATTTACATTTCACTTAGGGATATTGATGAGGTTTCTTCATTGGAGTCCTCATTTTCTCCTTTTGAAATAGTTTAGATTGTGGGACTACTAGTTGTTGGGTTATCTTTTAATTTGAGTTTTTTGGTGATTCTTTCAATGATATCATCATCAAAATTCTGTAATTTTTTGAGTTTTATTTGTTCTTTATCTTTTTTGAGTTAAATTAAATGGTTGGAATGAGGGTTGTTGAATTCCTTGAAAAAATGGGTTTGTCTATGATTATGGAGTTGGAAAGCTTTGTTGAATAGGATAAGCTTTGAGGTATTTGAGGTATTGGTTGAGGGATAGTGTAATTTTGATATGTTGGTTGAGGCATTGATTGGACTATTGGAGATTGTTCCATTTTTTATTTATCCTTGTACAGTTTATTGCATAGGATTTGTAGGTTTAAAAGATATGCAAACCTTCATAAAATCCATAGCCCATTCCTATCAGACTAATATGATATACTCAGTATCCCTAATTCTAGAACATCAAGGCATGTTCACCGCATTAACTTCATTCAAGTATGTTGCATATGGTAAACTCTGGCAGTAAAACAAATGCAGAATATTTAACACCCTAACCTCATTCAAGTGTATTACATATATCACCTATATATTAAAGGAATATATTAAGTCAACCGCCAAGAGCTTCACCAAATATGCCTTGCTCGTCAGAATAACTTGATGAAAATGCATTTATGGATATTACAAACTAAATACGTATATAACCAGTAGCTAGTCACGATAACAATATCCTCATATGCTTATCACATAAAACTCATAACATAGCAAGTGCTTATGAAACAAAAATGCTGCAAATACTCTATGCCTCAAAAGTCCCTAGAAGCTAAGATTCTTTTAAACGCTCTTACGCAAATGAAGATTGCCCATTAGGACAAACAAAGAGAAAAAATGTTCCTTCAAAGTCCCTAGTGAACTAAACGCCCTGCTAAGGTGTAGATGGGTCAATACGCCCATCTACAGGTCATAACGATTTAAACATGCTACTAAATATCACAATCGTCAATGCATATCTTATTTAAGTTAAACGCCCTATTTATTTTGATTAGAGTTCAAAACACACATAAGTGGCAATTACAAAGAGCTATGTCATAACGTTGGAGACCCCTGCCACATGGGAAAACATTGTGCACTAGCAAGTCATGCTAAGGATAGACGCGTAATCCACTCCATGGCAGAACTTGGAATGACCGAAGTTCGCCCATGGAGTGTGGGGATTATATGTTTATAATGCTAGCCCGATATTTTAAAATATTAGCCTGGTATTTTATATGCTTATAGTACTAGCCCAATATTTACTCACCCAGATACCCATAGCCGAAAACAAGCTACCAAAGCCGAGTGTTGACCTTCCATCATTAACCACCCATGGTTGACTGCCCATGGTTGACTGCCAAGACCTGATTTAACTCTATAAATGGGGAGAGGCCCCTCACATTTCTTAGGCTCTCTACCCCTGGGAAGGCCACACTCTCTTCCCAAGAGCAAGACCTCTCACATGCCTCATTCTCCTGTCGTCCATTACGACCCCCTCTCTAGAGCAATGAACACTCAAACCTCTCCACCTCTCTCGGGCCAAGAAATTTCAAGTCAGACGTATAGCTAGAGCTTGAGTTTGGCTCATCCTTATGTACCCCACGTCATACCGGACTCTCACACAGCGAATAAGCACACTGGACAAATTCGTCCTAAACATAACAGCGCCGTCCGTGGGAAGGATCGAAAGGCTTACGCTTGGCTTGATGTTCCATGCAAGGCTTATGTGTTCTAATTGTCAAGTAATTTAGTTTTCAATATTTCCTTCAGATACCTTGCCATTTCCATGAAGGCTCATCCAAACAAAATCTATAAAGGAGGTATGATTGAGTCAGGTCAGGTATGGCTGCATTGTTTACACCCTTTTTTCACTTTTTATTTGTGTAAAAATCTGAAAAATGACCAAAAGCACCCAAAGATCCTCAAGAGCTTCGTTTTGATATAAAATTCGATCTATAACTCTTCATCGATTGAAAGTTATGCCCATTTTAAGTTGCAAGGTAAGTTGTACGCTTTGTATGTGTCTGGCTCACTCAAATCATTTTCAGGTATTTTCTTTCATCAAACATTTAGAAACTTTATATGTGTGCCTAGAGATCTTCAAGAGCTTCATTTTAATATATAACTTGATCCGTAACTTATCAAGGATTGAAAGTTATGTCCGTTTTAAGTTGCAAGGTAAGTTGTATGATTTATATGCGTTTAGCTCGCCCGAATCATTTTTCGGGTATTTTCTTTCATCAAACGTTTTCAAACAATTTATATGTGTCCCTAGAGCTCTTCAAAAGCTTCGTTTTAATATAAAATTTGATTCATAACTCTTCATAGATTGATAGTCACGCCCGCCATTTTAGGTATAATGCAGTATTTCGTTTGACCGACTATAATGTGTTGACCAAACCCTTGGCTTTTGGTTTTCCTTCTCAGAGTTTCATTTGATAGGCTAAAATTCGTTGACCAAACCTTTGGCTTTGACTGCTATTTTTGGTTTGCCTTCTTAGAGTTTCATTTGACCTACTATAATGCGTTGACCAACCCTTCGGTTTCGGCCTTCATTTTACTCTCTTCATCAATTTATGCGTTGTTGACCAACCATTTAGGCATTGACCGCCACTTTCCTCTCTTCATCAATTTATGCTTGTTGACCAACCATTTAGGCGTTGACCGCCACTTTCCGCTCTTCATCAATTTATGCTTGTTGACCAACCATTCAAGCATTGACCGCCACTTTCCTCTCTTCATCAATTTATGCTTGTTGACCAACCATTTAGGCATTGACTGCCATTTTTCTTCTCTTCACCAATTTATGTTTGTTGACCACCCATTGAGGTGTTGACCTCCACTTTCCTCTCTTCCCAAACTATGTTTGTTGACCACCCGTTGAAGCATTGACCGCCACCTTTCTTCTCTTCACCGATTTATGTTGTTGACCACCCATTTAGGCGTTGACCACCACCTCTATTCTCTTCACCAATTTATGCCTGTTGACCACCCATTGAGGAGTTAACCACCACTTTTATTCTCTTCACCAATTATGTCTGTTGAACACCCATTGAGGTGTTGACCGCCACTTTTCCTCTCTTCACCAATTTATGTCTGTTGACCACCCATTGAGGCATTGACCGCCACTTTCCTCTCTTCACCAATCTATGTTTGTTGACCATCCGTTGAAGCATTGCCGCCATTTTCCTTCCCTCATCACCATCCTAAACTACTTTAACCATGATAGCCGGATAAATTAGATTCATAAACTAATCAAATGGTAGGAAATCCTGTCTATGCCTGGCTACCACTATAATGAATTCATTATAATATATCTTTCATATAAAAAACCATACTTCGCTAGATCCCTGCCTGAAAATTGTCAAGTCATTAATTAACCGCAACAATTCTAAATTAGGAGCAATAAAGGAACGAAGTCATCAACCGTATCCTTCGTGATGCCAAAATACAAAACGAACACAATCTAACACTGAGACACAAGTGCAAATCAAAAGGTAAATATAAGCACCAAGTTCAAGAGCGGTGAGAACACTTATAACATGATGACAAAGTTACATGATTCACTCTAAGGACTTTGTTTGGACATGCAAGAAACCTCATAGCCTCCTTGAAAAATGTAAACCATGTCTATTATCCCTTTCCATCCCTGACTAGTCTAATTACTCCATGAATTTCTCATCTACATATTTTACTCGCCCAGGTCAAAGGCTAGATGTCATTTCTGTCACAAAGGGTAAACCGTTCCAAAATCGAGAGACTTCATAATCAAAAATGAGTAAGAGTACATTTCTTTCACACAATGTAAATCATGGTAGAGCAACTACAAGTCAAGATCTACTCATCCATGAGATACAATCCCTTTCAAAGCTAAGTGAGTTTCACCCTCAATCATGTCGTGTAACACCACTGCAAGTCAGAGATTGAGCTGTTATTAAGCAACTTAGCCTTTTATCTTGACCGAATAAAACATTTCCAATAGAAAATTCCAACATGAACCACGCATATTATTGTACCTGAACAACTCACACTTTAACTAACTTTCTGCTAAGCTATTTAGTACCACTACCAGTCAATAACTTAGTAAGGGCGGAATAAGATATCATCTTCATTTGCGTAGCGCCACCTTCACGATCACATACATTCCGTGGTAGCGTGTAATCGGTACTTCCAAACCATGGAAACAACTTCTTGACAATCATGAAAACTTAATAGTAAAAACACCTTCAGAGGGTGATAATCTAAATAAGTAACGATAAGGACAATACAGTCCAATACCCACGATAGCGTATTTCAAGGTTGTCCTGAACTTCCTTACAAATAATCTAAAACTCCTTTCACAGCCTATTCGATCTTGCAATTATCGCTGTTAAAAAGGGAACACATAATAAAAGATCACCAAATCCTTAGAAATAGTTTGCGATCCTAAGGCTGGAATAACAAGATTAATATGTACAAAAGAAGGTGCATGCCATATCAATGGCATCCTTGAAGGAATTTTGTCATTAACATCCTATAAACTCACCTTATAGAGTTTGTTATATTCGATACCAACATAAGCGACATACCACAAGCTATCAAAAACTCATCATTGGTATGTCACACAATGTGCACAAATACTTGTCATCCCAGCATTAGTGAGGGTTCATATGATTTACTTACAACCATTCAACATGAGCCATGCCAAACTCATCAATTCGTAGATAAATGTCTAGGATAGATGAACGCAAACCATTAACATCCTATGAGGATAATATACCAAAAGTTTGTCATTTAAAAGGTAATGACCTTAGAAATGTGTTATTCTTGGAAATATTGTCTTTGTTTTGATATTTATTTCCGACATATCCATTATCGGACAAGTGTGTTATGCTAACCAGCTTGGTTTAATTTACTACCTCAAGCGTGCCTGATTTTATCTAGGTATTCTGCACATAACGCCTGTCAGTTATCCATGAACATACCAATCACCATGGCCCGCCCTGGTGCAATCACCTGCAACAAGTGCGATACTTATCACCATGGCCCGCCCTGGTGCAATAACCCGCAACGGGTGCGATACTTGTCACCATGGTCGGCCCTGGTGCAATCACCCGCAACGGATGCCATACTTAACACCACGCCCTGGTGCAATCTCCCACAAGGAGTGCAATGCTTATCACCATGGTCTTCCCCGGTGTAACCACCCGCAACGGGTGTAATGCCTATCACCACGGTATGCCCTAGTGCAATCACCCTACTTGACGCCATGTTTCGCTTGAGGGTTATCTAAAGATAGTACATTGAGCACCATTATCTACTTTTTATTCAATATATATGATGTATAGTTTATTAAACGGGATCTGCATGTTTAAAAGTATCGACAATGACGGGCACCCAAGACCCACCAACATAGAATTCTATATAAAGGGGGGAGGGACCTTTCATCCTCTCCTGACACCCACCCCATGAGAGGATACTCTCTTACGCTCTCTCTCTTCCGAAGGCAAGCGTCGTCTAAGGTAGATCACCCCACGCTTCGTCCTCCCGTCATCCTTTACGACCCTCTCTCAAGGACAATGAATGCTCAAACCTTTCTACCTTTTATAGGCCAGGAAATATCAAGTAGGCTGTGTAGTTAGAGCTTGAGTTTGACTTGTCCTTATGTACTCCACCTCATGCTGGACTCTCATATAGTGAGCACACTGGACAAATTTGTCGTAAACATAATGGCGCCTTCTGTGGGAAGGATCGAAAGACTAATGCCTGGTTTGATGTTTCATGCAAGGCTCAGGCGTTCTAAGTGTCAAGTATTTTAGTTTTCAATATTTTATTTAGATTCCTTAGCATTCTCCATCAAGGCCCATCCAAACAAAATTTATAAAGGAGGTTTGATTGTGCAAGGTCAAGTATGGTTGCACTATTTACGCCCCTTTTTCATTTCTTTTGTTTGTGCAAAAATTCTAAAAAATGATCATAGGCACCTATAGCTCTTTAAGAGCTTCATTTTAATATAAACTTCGATATGTAACTCTTTATGGATTGAAAGTTATGTCTGTTTGACGTGGCAAGGTAAGTTGTACACCTTATATGCATCTAGCTCGTGCAAATCATTTAACAGGTACTTTCTTTCATCAAACGTTCAAAAAATTTATAGGCGTGCTCCTCAAGAGATTCGTTGTAATATAAAATTCAACCCATAACTCTTCATTGATTGAAAGTTATGTCCGTTTTAAGTTGCAAGGTAAGTTGTATGCTTTATTTGCGTCTAGCACACCCAAATCTTTTTCTAGGTATTTTATTTCATCAGACGTTCAAAAAATTTATATGAGTGCCTAGAGCTCGACCAGTAAGTACCGACCAGTGAGTACTGACCAATGCGTACCAACCAGAGAAGGCCGCCCAGTGAGTACCGACTAGTGAGCACCAACCAGAGAAAGCCGACCAGTGAGTACCAACCAGTGTATACCGACCAGTGATGGGCGCCCAAATCCACTAACCTAGTATTCCATATAAAGGGGGAGGGACCTTTCATCCTCTCCTTACCCCCATTCCATGAGAGAACACTATCCCTTACACTCTCTCTCTCCCCCGATGGCAACCTCGTTTAAGGTAGAACACCCCCCGCTTTGTCCTCCCATCGTCCTTTACGACCCTCTCTCAAGGACAATAAACGCTCAAACCTTTCTACCTTTCTTAGGTCAGGAAATATCAAGTAGGGCGTGTAGCTAGAGCTTGAGTTCGACTCGTCCTTACGTACCCCACCTCATACTGAACTCTCATATGGCGAATGAGCACACTGGACAAATTCGTCGTAAACAACCCCCCTGAACTTTCAATTTAATAAAAGACACCCTCGAACTATTGGTCAAAATCAATGTGACCCCCCAACTTCTAATTTTATCAAAGACACCCCCCGAACTTTTATATAAAATCAATATGAACCCCCAACTTAAAAAATTATATTAAATACATCTGAATAATTTAAAAAATTATTAAAGTGTGGTTTAGGTATCCTTGGATTTTACAATATAATTATTAAGGTTTCAAAATATTTTCACAATAACTTTAACTTTTGTAACTTTTTTTCCAATATACTATCCACGCAACTCCTTTAGGATATTCGTTAAATTAAACTAACTTTATATTTAAAAATTAATATAAAATATGGGGAAAAATTTTAATTATATTTAAAAAAATTTACATTCCAAAAAAATAAATATTTTAAATAGTTTTAAAAATAAAAATAAAATTTATTTTTTTATTTTCATAATTATTTATTTATAGTTTTATGAATTTTTATATATTTTTATAATTATTTTAAATATTTTTATTTCTTAAAATTGTTTTAAATATAAATGTTATTTAAATTAGGTTCTGTTTTATTTCACTTGCCACATCGTCATCTTTTAATGAAATCCTAACAGAGTTCTGGAAAATATTTGAAAAAAAATTACGAAAGTTTAAGGAACTTCAAAAATATTTAAAAATCTTAGTGATCTACAAAGTATATTACCAATAGCCAATGTACCTGAACAAATTTTTATTTTTTAATAGTTTAGATGTCTTTGACGAAATTTGATGTTAGTGGATTAAATTGATCTTCTTTAATAGTTCTGAGGCCTTCCTTGATATAATTTAGAAGTTAAAGGGGTTGTATTGATTGTAACCAATAGTTACGAAGTATGTTTGATGAAATTAGAAGTTGGAGGTCACATTTATTTTAACCAATAGTTTAGGGGATATCTTTAAATAAATTAAAAGTTTGAGCGTTTACTTTGATTTAACCAATGGTTCGAGGGGTCTCCTTAAAAATTATTCAAGAAAATTGTATATAAATATATGTTTATTGTGACATGCTAAATCTTAAGCACTAGCATTGTTTTTTTTTCCTTAATAAATCACATAACTGTCCATAAGCCAAGAGGGGGAGGAGGGGAAGAGAAGGGGATGAGATTCGAACCTGGGGTCATTGGTGTGGCACACCAGTGAACCTCCAGGGAACCTCAAGCACTAACATTTTCTCACTTATTAATGAATTTTTATTATTTTATAGTTATACATAAGTAACCACTTTAGAGTTTTGTTAGAAGTTAACTTCATAAATTTGTTATTTTTTATTTGAATAAATGAACTTTATCATGTATAAATCATTTAAATGATCAAAATGAGTTTTATTTCAAGTTAGGTGATAGTAATTTTTTGAAATTTTTACTTTGATAACCAACTTGTCAATTATAAACCACTTAGTAACCAAATGAGCTTTTTATTACTAGTTGGATGACTTAATCATCCAAAATTTAACTGTAGTAAACAAATTGTATGTTCATATCCACTTTAATGATCAAATGCATACTTAAATCCTGAATATTGTCATTAACCTACATGACGGGGAAAGAGTTAGAATTGAAATGAGAAAGAAGGATAAAAGAATTGAAGACGAGAAGAGAAGTATAGTATGAGATAAGAAAGAATTAGAAGAATTTAGGAAGAGAAAATAGAGATTAGAGAGAGAGATTAGGGAAAGATGAATATACTATTTCATTAATTTTTGGATAATTCCCAATTATAACTCTAGTTCCTTTTATATACAAACCTAATCCAACAATCACTATATCTCTAACTAATCATAAGAATCATAATATCTCTAACTAATCCTAATTATAATATCCCTAACTAACTATTATTAACAACCAATTAATACTTCTAACTCATGTAACTATTATATTTAACTATTCTATTACACGCATAATATCAATCATGACATTATTTCCCCCTTATGGAATCTTTGTCCTCAAGGATTAGCCACAAAGGTTGGAAATGGAAAATTTTGCACTAAGATCTTTCCAGTAGCTTCCCTTTCATCCAGGTTGCACCATTTGATCAGCATTGAGTAACAGTATTGTGATGTCTGTTGGTAACTTATAATTGAGCAGCTTGCTATTGTAGATGAGCAAGTAGGTTATTATTCGAGTAACCATGGTTTATAACTATATATCCAAAACTTACAATTCTCCCATTTGCAATTCACCCACTTAAACCAACATAATTTGCTCACTTGCACCTCCTTAATTCGCTCACTTACACTTGTTCTTATATGTTTATAATTTAAGGGGGTAGCTTGTTAGGCGAATAATTTATACGGATAGTCAGCAAGCTCACTATAAGGATTTAAGGTTATATTTATTTTGGGTTACACGCTCAATATATACTTGCCCAGTACTTACACATCCGGTACTTAAGGCCTCAATATTACGAGTATAATAAGCAGGTAGTTACTATATAAAAATTAGGTAGCAATAAATTAGACTTAAATTAGAAAATCGGGTTCCAAAAAAATACCAAATCAACAAATCATTCCAAATGTTGCCACGTGTCCTCAAGGGACACGTGACAACACTTGAGCAAAGGATGAGGTGACCCCCACGATTACTGTTGCATGGGGGGTATTAAAAAGGGGGGATGGTGATTTTTTGGGGGGGGGGGGGGGGGGGGGGGGTGTGGATGGATGGATGGATGATGAGGATGAGGATGAAGGTTAGCTATTTTGGGTATTCGACCCATCTTAAGCTAAGTATTTTATGCATATTTTGTTTACTATTAATTGAGGCTCAGGTTAGCCCATTTGTTTTATTAGCCTACAACAGGCTTAACTAGCCAATTATATGAAGGTGATGGATGGATGATGATGATGATGACAAACATGCCTTGATTCTATCATCATGATGATGATGACAAACATGCCTTGATTTTATCCCTCAATTTAGCTATTTTGGGTATTCTACCCATCTCAAGCTAAGTATTTTATGCATATTTTATTTACTGTTTATTAAGGCTCAGGTTAGCCTGTTTATTTTATTAACCTACAGCAGGCATAACTAGCCAATTATACCTTTATTTCGCCAGCCTATTAAATCCTTAAAAGAACTTTAGGCCATTATCATTCAAGCCCTTCTAGGGGTTTTAAACAAGTATTTCAATCTATTTATCTTATTAATTTGTCGACTCATCATTACTATGTTTATTTATTACCCGCCTTTATTATTAATTAATGATATTGATACTAACTTGAGCATTGAAGGGGTCCCCCGTGACTGCTTGTTTGATCTTGCAGGGAATATCAAATCGAGCGTGTAGCTAGAGCTTAAGTTCAGTTCATCCTAACGAACCCCACCTCATACAGAACTTCAAAATGATGAATAAGTAGACTGACCAAATTCATCACAAACAATGTCCATCAACTGGCTCCCAAAGTACCAATTCCGGTTCATGGAAAGTGTTCCCATGTTCTAATATTTTTTGCTTTCTTATTGAGACGCTGTAGTAATGCATCACCAACAAAAGCACATGCACGAAAATTATTGAACCAAATCTTCATTACATACAATTTGGGTGACATAAAACTGAATTGACGTGATATCATGGTTGAGAAAATTGTTACATGGCCGAGGCGCATGCCTCTTCTTCGCTTTGTTTTAACACTTCTTGATGGAAGCTTAACCGATCTTCTTGGAATTTTTGATGTAAAGATTTTACTCAACAATTTTTCAATCTCAGTGTTTTTTCTTTGTTTATTGGGCGATTTTGTGTTCTGCTTTGGGATGGGTTTTGGTTTTGGAGGTTTTAAACGTGGAATTGCACTATTG
Organism: Simmondsia chinensis; assembly: GCA_018398585.1. NCBI lineage: Eukaryota > Viridiplantae > Streptophyta > Magnoliopsida > Caryophyllales > Simmondsiaceae > Simmondsia > Simmondsia chinensis. The sequence continues at coordinate 9,547,429 of JAGTTD010000022.1, forward strand.
ATTGAGTAAAGAGAAAAGAATCTGAGACATCATCTAACCCAACTTCTCCACTAAAATTGGGAAAATTAATTTTAGATTTTGGTACGGAGTCATTACCTAAAATCTCTTTAGATTGACTGGTTTCTCCAAGCTCATGAAACGATCCCAAAAATTGGGCGATTACTAGTGTTAATCTGCCCAACGTCAACCCCAGATTCATGAAACCTCGCTTTTTCCTCTTGACTTTTCACTGATACTGCAAGTTGGGACACATTTAGCACTAATTGCTGCATTGGCACGAGCATCTGTGTGTTATACTGCTGTAATACTTCTAACAACTAGTTGTGGCGCTCTTCCTTTAATATTTTGAGCTTCTGTTGTAGATTGCTGCATCTCTATCAATTTTTGCACTAGTCCTTGCATCTGGCTCTTAATGTTCGCCATTGTTGTGTGCTTTTTACCTCTAGCCAGCATAAATCGGTAATTGATACAAAAATTGGGGAGAAAATCAGCTAAAGATCGAGCTCTGATGCCAATTGTCATGAACGTACATGACGGGGAAAGAGTTAGAATTGAGATGAGAAAGAAAGATTGAAGAATTGGAGATGAAAAGAGAATTAGAGTATGAGTTAAGAAAAAACTAGAAGAATTTAGGAAGAGAAAGTGGAGATGAGAGAGAGAGAGATTAGGGAAAGATGATATTATTTCATTAATTTTTGGATAATGCCTAATTACAACTCTAATTCGTTTTATATACAAACCTAATACAACAATCATTATATCTCCAACTAATCTTAACAATCATAATATCTCTAACTAATCCTAACAATTATAATATCCCTAACTAACTATTATTAACAACCAATTAATATTTCTAACTATATGTAACTATTACATTTAACTATTCTATTACAAGAATAATACCAATCATGACACATATTTGCATAATTTATCAACTTGATAAGTTATTTGTAGTTTTTAATTTTTAAGAAAATTACATGTAAGATTTTAAAATTATCCGAAACTTATTTAAAAACTTTCTTAACCCCCTTTACCCTAATTTGGGGTTAAAGAAAATAGGGTAAAGAGAGTTAAAAACTTACCCCTATTACACTCAATTGCCCTTATTAAAACTTTGTCAAACAGGGATAGGAGTTTACCCTTATTACCCTTACCATTTTTATTCCCATTATTCTGTTACCAAACAAGGGGTTAATGTTGTGATTCATAAGAGATCAAGATATCTGAGCATAAAAATGTAAAGATAGTATTATATTTATAGAAGAAATGAAATATTACATAAAAGAAAGGGGGAGAAATATATTGTGAGGGAGAGAGAACACATCACACATTAATCTCAACATATTCCCCTCGGAATCCTACCCCTTATTTATATACAAAATATCTAAGTGAAGTGACGAAGCATGCCATCTCAGCAGCTATACGTGGTAGCCAAAGAAGTGAGTTCGGGATCAGACTTGGGAATATTTGTATCAATATCTTCAATCATATTTTGACTTGTATCAATTCTTTTCTCTCCGAAGGCTCTTGTCCCCAAGGGTCATAGATATCGAGCCAATTTTAAGATGTAGATAACCTCCCGAGACCAATAATTAAACTTACAAATTCCCCCCCTTAATTTTACTAAAATTATTAAAAATTACAAAATTTACTTTTTTAAAAATATTTAAGTAAAAACAAAGGGTAAAATTGTAACTATACTCAAGATTAAACCTAAACCCCAAATTCCGCATTTCATCTTCTTCCTACTCTGTGTCAAACACCAGCCCCAAACACTAGCTTCCCTTGGTACTGGTGGCGTGCCCCTTGCCCGGCCAAGCTCGGCTTCTCGGAAGCGGTGCTGTACGGCCCTCGGCTGTTCAACGACAAGCAGGTGGTGACGACAGCGGTCCAGAGGTCGATGTCCGCTCGTCTTTTCTGCTGCTTCTCCCATCTTCGAACACCCCACCCAGGCCAACGACGGCGGTGGCGTCATTCTCTACTCCGGCGCAGCGAGGAAACGATGACGGTGGTGGTGGCCGACCTCAGTGCTGGCGGTGGGCTTCGATTTTGAGACATCATCGACCTCCGATCTCCTTTCCGCCCCCGTGGAGGACGGTGGTGGCGATTCCTCTCCGATCTCTTCGTTTTTCGTGTCCTTTTCACCTCAGAACTCCGAGTCGGTGTCAGAGGTCCTGAAACTCCATTTCACTCCATTTCTGGTCAGATCTGGCTCCGGTGTCTCAATGGTGTCCAGATGGTGATGTTTGTCTGCCAAAATCACCAGATCTCCCTGCACAGCTCGATCCTCTTCCAAATCAGTACTCAGGTAACGTCTACCCAACGATTTCCGCTTTTCTCGCCCCTCTTTACCGCTAATCCGAATTTCATCAAACCTTTTATCTAACATTTTTGACATTTTCTCAAATCTATTTTGCATATCCACCAATCCAGCTGCTATCAATTGATCAAGTGTAGATGATTTTCTAGGATACTCCATTGATGACCTCCTAGGAGCCTCCATTAATGTTGCGAAGGATTGATAGCTGTTATACCAATTGTTATGATACATAATTGGACCACGCCAATTTGATATTAATTATATTAGGATAAACTAGAAAGGGGAGAAATACATAGAAGAAGTGGGGAGAAACATTGAAGAAGATTGGGGGGAGAGAGAGAGTACAACAACAGCAACAACAACAGTCCCAGTGCCTTGCGGCTCCCGTAGAAAGCAGGGTCTGGGGGGGTAATGTATGCAGCCTTACCCCTTCCGGCTGGAAAGGAGACTGTTTCCGGGGACCCCCAATCTGAAGTAGTTGAGTGCCTGCAGATAAACTACCAATCAATAACCAATGCATTTTGATGAAAAAGTAGCAGAAAGAAAGAAGAAGAATAAGGAGAAGAGAAGAAGAAGAAGAAGAAGAAGAAGAAGAAGAAGAAGAAGAGGGGAGAGAGAGAGTACATCATCATCAATTCTGAACATATTCCATCCCTAAATCCTACCCCTTATTTATATACAAAATATCTAAGTGAGGTGACTAAGCATGCCACCTCAGTTGGGACACGTGGCAGCCAAAGTGGCGAGCTCGGGATTAGACCCAGGAATATCTGTATTAATACCCCCGATCCTATTTTGCCTTGGATTAGTTAATTGCTTAAGTTAAAATTTAAAAGACTCCGTCACTCAATATTTGATGCTGTGCTGTTTTTGCACCTGAAATTCATACAGTGACAAAAGGGTCAGTTCATGCTGCAATCCAACTGACAAAGGAAAATAATGTATGGTGCAAGTTATATGAAGCGGGTGGGCAAAGCAGTGCAAAGCAAGGCTTCAGCTTGGTACACTCCTTTCATGGCTGCGGCATCTCGGGCTATTGCTCAACGTATCCCATTGGTTGATTTTGTCCTCGATGTCAGGGATGCTCGGGTACTCTCTTCTTCCTTCCCTTTTGGGGTTCACCAAGTGTTTGATGAAATGCTCATTTAGTTTTGTTGGAATTGGCCTTTTTTTTGGGTTTAAATTGGTGTCCCATATTTGTAACTTTGTTTAAATTAATTTATCATCTTTTCTTTTGTTCAAAAAATGTCATAATATTTTTAGTTTATAACAACATTGCTATCGCATTTTTTTTATTTTTTATTTTTACCTAATTATGGTCCTATGTGAAGTACCAGTTTTGTCATGGATTAAAATATTACAATTATTTTGAACCAAAAAAAAAGATGCCTGACTAATTTGAAGAAAGTTACAAAGATGAGGGTCCAATTTGAACAAAGTAACAAAGATGATGGACCAATTTGAACAAACTCCAAAATATGTGGACGGAGGGCGTAAATAACTCCACATAAGTCAAAGTGATATTTTATCCTAAAATTAAATAACACTTAGAGTAGTAGTTCATTAGACTTATATGTTGGTCTTTTCTTTCTCTCAACTCTGCTATTGAATTTGAGAAGGAGTCACATGTGGTGTTGTTAACTAGAAATGGGGAAATGATGCTATAATTTGAAGGGTTTTTTTTCAAATGACTACCTACATGTTATGCCATCTTGCTTTTAACAGATTGATTTTTGTTTTTGCATTTAACCACTTAAAAAAAGTTTGGGTAGTAAATGACCACTAGTTAAGTCCTTCGTCAGCAAAAATCGAATATTCCATCCAATTTTGGAATATTTTCTGTTCAATCCCAATTTTAGGTTTTTACAAAATGAGCACATACATTTTATGACATATAGCTTTTAACCACCCAATTTTTTTGCATTTAACTAAATGTTTGGCTTAACAACATTCTTGTTGTAATTGCAAGAACTTACCAGTGAACAATAATTTGCACTAGAGCCAATTATAAGCATATATCATAACCTATCAAAAATAGTATAGGGACAAGAATGTCCATCAAATCTATGTATACAAGAATTTGAACTAGAGCCAACTATAAGCATATGTTGTAACTTGTAAAAAAAAAAAAAGACAGTGCGTTGAAAATATGTTTCATACCCATAAAAGCTGCACAAGGTTTGGACTTACATAAATCTGAAAGATGCAAACTTCTAAATAGTCATGCCTGATCACCTTCACTTAACAGTATAGTAACCAAAAAAACCGCCAATAACTACCAATATTACCTAACAATTTACAAGATAAGCAATTGTTTGATCACCATAAACCTAATCCCACATATAGTACTGGATTTATTTTGATAACAAAAAACAAGTCTACCATAAACAAATTCTGATCATCAATTTGACAACATTTTTAGATCTTTTAATGTGACCTTTTCTTATTGATAAGGCCCGTTAGCATAGCATTTATTCTCTTAGATCACATCTTCTTGTCATACGCGTCATGCCTATTTGTCTTTTTGCTCTTCTATTCCGGGGTCTTTGCTTTGGCTGGAGGTTGCTGGGGCTTTTTTCCTACATCAGATTGGATGGAAGGTAGTTCAAGGACCCATGATTGTGAGGCAGTAGGTGGGGCATCCCTTCCCTTGTAGATGAACCAATAGAGAATGAAGGTTGTGGTCCTATGAGCATATCTTGGACCTGTTTAAAATGTATACAATTAGTTGTTTTATTCAACAAAATTGATATCAAAATCTATAAACTCATGCATTCACTAACTTCATGAAAATTAACATCTTCTATAGTTGTCCCCTCTCCTGCTGATGTCCCCTCATCTATGAATCACAATCTGAGTTTAGGATATCAAAATCATATACCTCTTCATCATCCAACTCTATACCATCATAAGCCTAGTATGCTACTTCAACTAATTGTCAAGTGGCTTTTGGATAAAAGCTTGTTGGGCTTAGACATAACATGTCAAATTGGTTGCCTGATGAAATTTTACAAAATCCTATGTTAGTTGAGTCACTCATTTCCTGCTAAATTTGGTTATCATGGTTTCTATTGAAATTTGCCGCTTTGATTGTCCATTAATGGAGCATGTATTGATTGACGAAGTGTAATGAAAATCATCTCTTGTGAGGACCTTTGAGCTATTATCTATGATGATGCATTTGGCTGTTCTTTTCCAAGATAGACACCTAGTGCCTCACCGTACTTTGTATAAAAAGATAATGAAAATCAGCTTGATATCCTTCTTACTTTTCCCTGAATGTCTTCTAAAGTTTGAAACTCTTGTGCCCGGCTAATCTTCCGCTTTCACCGTAGCACCGATTTTGTGGTTGTTCATCTTCCGTTTCCACTATCTTATTGGACGAATGACGCTTTTCTGTACACTAATGATATTCAAATGCTTTTTTGGCATATGTGTCTAGGTTAATACTTTTAGTTGCCATACAGAAAGGCTAGGGGTTATTTTGTGTGATTTTGAGGTCTCGAAGTGTTGGAATAGATGGAAGGCTTTGGAGGAGTTCAAGGGGTAGGATTCTCAGTTGGTCTTTTGGTTATATCGGCTGGTTCTTGAAAGATTCATTAGGGGTGGTATTTGGAAGAAAACAATGGTAGTCCTTCTAGACTGGGTCAAGGAAGAAGATGTGTTTGGATTTTTGTAACATGGGGGGCACAGAAAGCTTGTACAATCTTGCTTTCTTATATGCGTCAACAAGAGTGGTAAGGTTGAGCATCTAAAAAAATGTCATATGTTACCCTAAGCACACTTTAGTAGCTGTAAATGAAGTACGCCTCGTTCCGAAACTCCCCAAAGTCAGCTTGGTACTCAGTTGCAGTTCCAGATTTCTGCACCTTTTTGAATTGTTGCACAGTACTTAAATATTTCTTTCTTCAAATCTTTTGCTAAGAGCTTCAAACAAATCATCCTACTTAATAATGTCTTGGTCAAATAAAAGCTTTTGAACCACACTAAATTCAGTATCAAGATAGAGGCCAATTATCTTCATCCTCTGTTACTCAACCACATTATATAGCTCAAAGAATCTCTCACATCTTCCTTCCAAACCTGTCAAATTCGCAGCATTGAATGAAAGGAATTCATTCTTGGGAAATGGATGCTGGAGTCAAAATTCTGTACATTGTGGTCCAGGATTGACCACTTTCTGCATTATTGGCGGTGATAGAGGTGCATTTGAGGGGGCAGCTACAATGCAGGTAGCGGCAGTCTGGTGGAGGATGGTATCATGGCTGGTGCAAGAGTGACCAGACTCAGCCTTTTAGTCTTTTCTTGAAGAGTAGGAAGTTGCTCGAAGATTTGATTGGGCTACTGATTCGTGTCGGTCATTTGCTTGTTAGAATCTTTACTCATCTCTTTGATTAGAATCTTTTATTTGATTTTCTTTTATTTGCTCATCTCTTTGATCAGAATCTTTGATTTTCAGAGGTAAGAAGCCATCATGTGGGAAATGAGAAGGATGTCAAGATAATTTTGGTTTTGTCTTATCTTTCAACACATTCTCCTTTTATTCACAATCAAGGAAATGAGAATGAATCTCAATAACATTCATGTTAACTGAATAGGGCGGGGAATGGATTCATGCCTTGACATAATGAATTTGGCATCAACTTAGTAAGAGCCTTAACTAACTGAACAATTACACGACATCATCAGATTTAGTGATTTGGGATATTACACTAACTAGATGAATGTCATATTATCTGATTTGCTAAATTAGGGAATTGTGCTTCATTTCATCTCCTATGCTGCATATTTGGTGTATTTTTTTAGTATTTTCTTATCTAAACCCTATGGAGTATTAGAGATCTTGATATTCTGAGCTATCCATTTTCACGTTTCAACAACTATTTGGGTAGTTTTCTGATTTAGTTAGAGGGACTTTTGCCTGTTTCATGCACATTGCATGATTCTAGTCTTATTAGGCTTTGGTTTTTGTTTGATTAAATTCTGATCTTTCCCCATTTCTTCTTGTAGATTCCCATGTCTTCAGAGTGTGGACTACTAAGTAGCTTATTCTCCTCTTCACGGCGCATCATAGTTATGAATAAGATGGATCTTGCAAAGCGCTCTGACATAAAGGTGATTTATTTTTGTTTAAGATTGTGGAGCATCAATCACTTTAATAGTAACTCTTTTTTTAGGTATCATGATTTTAAACTAGTATAAATCACAGGAAAAAAAGTCTATTTACTCTTATGGGAGGAAGAAAAGTAATGGAGATAAAATTGCTTAGAAAAATATTTTAGTCTTGCTGAAAATAGACAGCTGTCAACAGTTGCAACATATTGTTGTTTTCAGAGTAGGGCATTTGTCTTTATTGTCGGCAGAAAAATTGTTGGAAGTGATCTTATTTGATGCTTATATTTGCGTCTACTAGTTTCTCAACTGGAGTATCGATATATGGGCTGTATGCATGTGCTTTCTCAATGAGCTTCCTCAATATGCATGCGTGTATGTGTGTATGCATGCGTGCACTCTGGCACAGGTCTGCATATAAACAAACTTGCTAGCACGCTACCTGCATCTTCTCCTTCTTTGCTCTGATTTTAGAATCTGGTCCTCTTTCCTTCCTCCTCTTCGATGACCCTCTTAATTGGGGTAGACTGCTTGCCATAGATTAAGCATTCTCGTGCTTAATCGAAGGGGTCCCTAGGCATCCTTGTGCCGAGGAGGATGGTTGAACAGCCATGTGCCTAACCAACCAAGTATCTCTATAGAAATAATTGAATTTATCAAAATAGTAGAATATTCTCCTTTTATGTTACATCAGTATTTATATGGATAAACTAGAGTCCCAAAAGAAGGAAACTCCTAAATTTATGATAATAAGCTAATCTAAAACTAATTTGATACATATCAAATAAACATAATTCTAATCCTAATAAAGATCTAACCTAGTTAAAAATTCCAAAATATAAAAATTACAAAAATTTAGATTATCATCAAATTTCTTAAACTTAGATCTTGATCTAATCTCCTCTATCTCCGTCACTGCTCTGCCAGATAACTGATTGATTCTCTTGGTTCAAAAGCTGCAAGATCAGTTATAACTGAAGAAGAAACTCTTATGCGTCACAGGGTGATTCTTGTGAATTAGTTTCAATGAAGTAAAGTCATGCTAATTTAGCTGCTTTTGTATAGGATGCTGAATATTTTCTGTCAACTGGTGCACTATTCAACATTCTTTTTCCTCTTCTTTAATGTCGTATTCCTTCAACTCTAGTGCATACATGCATGTGGGAAGATTCCTAAACATATCCTGCAATTAATATCACAGTTTGTCTATACTTCTATCGCCAAGCAAAAAAATTGGTTTAACCGGACATGATAATCACATGTACTTTTGACAGCTTTAAATGTCATTAATTTTTCTTGTTTGATTTGCTTAATTAATGATGGTTGGACTATATTCAAGTGATTTGGCAGGACACCAAGATGGTGTATGTTACTTTAATCATTTTAAAAAAATTCAAATCTTTTTGTGGTGTCCGTGTAAAAATTTAGGGGCACAGTAGTTTACGCCATCTGCTCAATAAGCATAATTTAGGGTATGTTTCAGGCTTGATTTTTTAGGCTCTGCCATAATCCTTGTTGGTTCATGCTTCTTAGGTTGGGGGTCCTTGGAAACAGCCTCTCATTAGGGTAACACCCTTTAGGGGTAAGGCTGCATACATCCCACCCCTCCCAGACCCTGCTTATGCGGGAGCCCTTGAGGCACTGGGTTTGTTGTTGTTGTTGTTGCCATAATCCTTGTTGGCTGCGTTTGCTTCTTTATTTCATAGCAAGAAGTCATCTCTATATATTGCTTCACTTGCTATTTATTCCTTTATGTGTTTGTTGACTTCAGGATTGGATGCGGTATTTTGAGCACCAGAATTTTGCTGTCTTCGGTGTTAATTCACATAACAAAGACAATATCAAGGAGGTAACTCGATTTTTCTTTAATGCCAAATTACAATTGGGGAATTCAGTTATCAAGTATCATGAGATGACCATCTCCCCGACGTATCCTTGCATGGTATGTGTTGAAGCGAAATGGTGAAAAGGTCACGTCTAGCTTTCAAGAGATGTGCATGTGTGTAAGGATTTTAAATTTTTAAGTCATAAGTATTTCCACACAAATTACCAATGGAGTACAAGTGGTTGTTCAAATTCTAGTTGAAAATTTTTGCCAAATTGCTCACTCATACTTGATAAATAAGCCTCCAAATTTTAAACAAGGAAAGTTGGTTGTTTTTTTTTTTGTGTTCCATTTTTTCTAGTCTAGCCCCCCTTTGAACTTTGAAAAGCCTTAATCTATGGCCAAGAAAGAATTTCTTAATTTTGATTTGGAAATCGAACCCCCCTTTTTGACTAGAAATTTAGCCATACCCCTTGTCTAAACACCCGAATGCCTCACCCTCTCCTATAAATACTCCCCTCATTACCCTTTCTTCACCATTCAAATCCATTCTTCGTTCACTTTAAGTGAAACTAAGAATGAGAGTAGATGTAGAAGAGAGCGAGTGAGCCAAAGTTTGTGCTTGGCATTTTAGGAAAGCTTTATTTCTTCTAGTAAGTAACTTATTCGTTAAATTTTCCTTCCTTTTTGTTAAAGCTTTTAAGTGTTTGATATGTTAATACAACAACAACAACAAACCTAGTGCCTTAAGGCCTCCCTCATACGCAGGGTCGGGGGGGGGGGGGGGGGTGGGATGTATGCAGCCTTACCCCTTCAGGGTGCTACCCTAAAGGGAGGCTGTTTTCGAGGGCCCCCAACTTGTGAAGCATGCAGTATGAAAGCATGGAAGCAAAGAGAAAAAAAAACATGGCACAAGGCAAGCATAACGAAATCATAAAGTAGCCAAAAGGCAAATAATAGGTAGATAGTAGGCAAATAATAGGAAAATAGGCAAATAAAACAGCTCCCAGCCATATCAGGTACACTAAAGGGACAATCACACAAGCCTAGGAACACTAGTGTTTGCCAGATTATGCTCCTATATTCTAAGCCACTACATTGTCTACCCATATACTAGTCCTCCACTGAGCTCTATGTAAGGCCATTTCCTCCCATAGGTTTAGGTGGGTGAGGTCGTGTCGGATCGTCTCCAACCATCTCTTCTTTGGCTTGCCTCTCCCTTTCCTACCAAGCGTAGCATAGAGTTGTTCGCATCGCCTGACCGGAGCTATGGTCGGTCTCCTCCTAACATGCCCAAACCACCTCTAATTTTGCTTCCTCAATTTATCCTTCCTTGTGTGTCCATAGATCCACCGCAGCATCCTCATCTCCACCACCTTCATCTTCTGGTTATGATGTTGTTTCATGGGCCAACACTCCGCACCATATGACTTAATCGGTTTCACTACCGTCTTATAGTATCTTCCCTTTAACTTTAACAGAAACTTTCTATACCAAAGTACTGCAGATGCCATCCTCCATTTATGCCATTGTACTTTAATATGGTTGTTGACATCTTCATCAACTTCGCTGTCCTGCTGTACCATGGAACCCAAATATCTAAAACACTCCTTTTTTGGTATGGTCTTTGAACCAATCTTGATGTCTTCTATGCTAGGCCTGGTGGATGTACTGAACTTGAGTTTCATATAATCTGTCTTGGACTTACTGAGTTGTAAATCCTTATGACAAAGCAAAATATAGAATATGAATACTTAATTTAGTTATAGGCAGTTATCATTTATTTTTTAAAGGGGAAAAATACGAGTACGTGTTATAATATATGTATTATGCAGAAAACATCAAGAAAACGTGTATTTTACAATATTATTGGCAATTATAAGAAGAGCTCTTTTTAAACAGAAAAGTACCGATACGTGTTCAAAATATGTACTGCACGTGAATTTTACTAATAAAGCTCCGACTTAATAGCTGAGCCAGGTTTTGCTCTCGCTGCATTGGCTTATTCTTTCCATACAACCATCTACAGCACTGGGCCGCCTCACCCCTCTAAACCCAGACCAAAAGTTAATTTGGTTGGACTGTACAATATAAGTAATAGTCGGTCCTTTAGGTTGATCACTGGTCTAGTTAAGAAATTTCATAAATCAAATCAATATAATATAACCAATGTTAATAACTTCTTAAGTTCTCAAAATAAGGGGGAGGATCCCCTGCAGTTGGAGATCCATTGCAAAATAGGCAGTGGGAGGGAGAGAGAGTGAGTGAGGGGGTGAGAGAGAATTTTTTGTATTTAAAAAATTAAATTATTTATATAAAATAATTTTAATATATAAATTTTTTTATGTGGTTATTTATCATTTAGATACCCATTAACTTTTTGTTGAAAATACTTGTTTTGTACACCACATGTTTATCCTCTATATGTTTGAAATTGAAAAGGGATCAAACATGTTTGACTAAGTTTGTGGAATATGGAATTTAACATTGGCTACGTTATATTGCTTTGATTTATGGTTTCGGAAATATGATTTCAATCATGATTTATGATGAGCAAATATGAAGTACATTTCTTATGTTTTGTTTTGTGGGTTGTGCCCTACTATGATGGGAAAGACATCTTTGAGCCCTTGATGGAGGATTATACCATCTTTGTTATTAGTGCACTATTTGGAACGTTCCTCAGAACCTGTAATTGCCCGGAGACCCAATTATGATAGCCAATTTGAGCCTAGTTGTAGGGATTATATGCAGCTACAACTAAGAGGCTTAAGGGCCTAAGAATTTAGTTGATATGTTCTTAAGTTTTCGGAATTATTTTTTTTAGTAAACAACTTTAGCTATGTTTTATTGTGTTTCATGCATTTTAACTAATGCGTAATCCTTGTTTTGTTGACGGATTTGTTATTTGCTGAGCTTTATGCTCACCCAGTTGTTCAACAATTTCAAATAAGGCACAGTAAGCTGGATCGAGAAGTTCAAAAAACTTACTTTCTACATGGTTAAAGTGGTTACAACCTTAGAAGACTTTGTTTTACTTTTTATGAGTTAGCGGTTCAATTATATTCTATATGTTTACTTTTGGAAGTCTTAGCCGTTTGTTTGAGTTTTGAACTCCAAGGGATTGTATCGTGTGTTATCCGTTGTATTATAAAGCATATTTAGAATAAAGGTTCTTAGTATTTCAATGAACATTGGTTCCCTTGTTATCTTATAAGTCATTGGCCCTTTGTTGCTATGTTTGCAGTCGTGACCATGTGCTTACATGAGAGTCTATGCAAAGATGACAAGAAAGACAGATGTTTGTGGATGGAATAGAAGGGAAACGTATGGGAAAGATAGCATAGAGGAGTACACAACCAAGGAAAGAAAGGGGTGGAAATCAATTTGAATAAAGGGAATAATCTACTAAGCTAAGAGGAGGAATCTCAGACAAGGCAAGCTATATCTACTATGAGTGGATAAGGAAGGGGAACAACTGAGAATCACTGAGTATTTTATTATTCATATAATTTACCTAGGAGTCCTCGAAATTGTTTCTAGTGTGCTTTGAGATTGTGATCAAACTTCTGAAATTCATGGAATATTTCATCATTCATTTTATTGACGATTCATCTTGATTTAATCTACCATGATCCTCACACAGTTCCTCTTTATACATCACTATTCTCACACTATTACACTTGATCCTACACCATGAACACACAATCCTTGGGTCCAATATGACATCCATGCCTCCATCAGTATCACCATCTGTGCTTCATTCTTCTCTATGCAACTCATACCCTCAAAACATCACAGCTACCTTCCCTAGCCTTGAAAATGTCCCACACCTGGCCTAGACATAATCGGACCCAATAATGTTCTGTGCTACTGATGCTCCATCCTTCAATCACCAACACCTACCATTCACTTCACCATCCTATCCCCCTATATGTCCCTTACCCTACACCTCAACTCATGGCCTGCATCTGTTCCTAAAAATCACTCGCGTAATACATCATTCTATCTCCACAATAAACCATGCATTAACTAAACTATTCCCAATTGTACACCCTGACATCTGACCATAGCCCATTCTTTGCCCTATCGAAACACAGCCCAATTTGCTGTGTCAGTGGTGGAGGCCATGACATGACTAGTGTAAGAGATACATGAACTTAAGGAGGAACTATATAACCCATTTTCTTTCCTCCACACCAACGCACCAAGTGCTGGAACCACACATGGAAATGCTAAACTTCATTTTGCCAGTGCCTCATCATGTCAACCTAGAAAAGCAATTAAAGACAATCCTTGTCTTTTCTGGCAGCCCACAGATTTCCACAAGGAGATGCCATCTTTAACTCTCTGTAGTTGGTATTCTCACAGCAAGATGGGAAGGTAATGAACTTGGGTGGCAACTGAGGGCACCAATTCACACTGTTTATTTTCGAGTTGGGGTTTTATTATTTTAAAGGAGAATTTGAGGGAATATCGTACCAAGAGTTAGGAAGCATCCTTGCTGCACAACAAAATTACTTGGTAAAGCCCATAGTTGTTGTTCAATATTTGCATATGCAGCATCTTTTGGGTTTCCTTATGGAATTTTTATACATTTTTGTTGCGAAAGGACCCTATCGTTAACTTAGCCATGCATGGGATGATATGAAGCTAAATGGTGCGGAAGGGGCACGCTTACCTTGCAAGGACTTTTGGGTGCTTGCATTGGAGTTCCATGGAGAGTTGGTAAAAGTGGAGGATATATGCGGGTGCTAAAGAAGGGGTAAGGATGAACATAGACTATTACAAGGATGGAAAATCAGTTTGAATAAAGGCAATAGTGAACTTAACTAAGGAGGAATACCGTAGCTGGTTAGAACAGGCAAGCTCTGTCACATGTGTAGATAAAGAGGGTGAATGGTTGGTTTCTCTTTTTTTTTTTGGGGGGGGGGGGGGGGGGGGGGAGATGGAGCCTCATAGAAGTTAGGGCATCCGGATACAGATGATACGCTTAGGAGTTATTGGAGTTCTTTATAAGCATGCTCCCCTGTTTGTAATCAAAATTCCGAAAATCATTGAGTTTTTCATTATTCATCACATTATTAAGTTCTGTTTGATTAAAATTTTCATTTATAGTAATCCATTTCAAGCCATTCATTTTACATAATCCATTTGTTCCTTGTTTTTCCCTTCAACCAATGCAATGAGTTACAAAAAGCTCCTCCCTTAATGAAAGCAGCTATTCTTCTGTTCTAGACAGTGTACTATACTTGGTAGCTTGCTTTATATACCTTTTTATTTGATTGTACGAGCAGTTTCATCAGTTTTTATATTGATAACTACAGTTGAACCTAAAAATAACTCTCTAATAAATGCTTTTATTCACTCTTTTGCAGTCTAATATTCAAGACCATAAAACCAGGGGAATCCATCTAAGTTGTGCTACATTGGAATATAGCTATCTACTCCTTACTTTCTGCAATCTTAATTTGATCCTTGAGGCATGAACTGCCTTTGTTTGTCAGGATGTTAAAGATGCATTTTGATGTAAAAGATCTTTGGCCTTTGGTAGACTAACGCCCCAAATCATAGCTCGGCTAATGCGATAGGCTCCCAACGTGACCTGCAAGCCTTAATGAACACACAAGCACTACTAAAGTGGCGGAATTATATTGTTGTATTTCACCTCTATAGTTGTTGAGGTAAAAGTCTGATGATTTCGGGTACTATCCCATCCGAAATGAGGACATGCATGACTAGGGAGCATGTCTTCCCAGAAACGAAAGAATCCTAAAAGATGTCCGTGTTTTCTTGTAAAGCATGGCCAAATTATGCATATAATTGAGAATTGAGAGCACTTGCCAATTTATTAAGGGCTTACGATTAAAAACATCCAAGACAAAGTATATGGAATTCAAGTTCTGTACCTCAACCAGGCCAAGCATAGAAGACGTTAAGTTTGGATTGAAGCCCATACCGAAAAGAGATTGTTTCAAATATTTGGGTTCAAAGTGCAACAAGACGGTGAAGTTGACGAGGATGTCAACAACCAGGTTAAAATAGGCTGGCTTAAATGGAGGATGGCCTCTGCGGTGCTATGCGATAGAAAGTTCCCATTAAAGTTAAAGGAAAAATACGACAAGATGGTAGTGATACCAGCTATGTCACACGATGCAGAGTGCTTGCCAGTTAAAAGATATCATATGCAGAAGTTACAGGTGGCGGAGATGAGGATGTTGAGATGATATGTGGTCACACAAGTAAGGATAAGGTCAGAAATGACGTTATAAAAAGCAAATTGGGCGTGGCTCCAATAGAGGATAAGTTGAGGGAGTAACGTTTGCGGTGGTTTGGACATTTTCGGAGGAGACCGATCGCTGTCTTTGTCAGGAGATACGAGCAACTCTATACTGCCTATGGGAGGAGAGGGAGAGGCAAGTCAAAGAAGAGTTGGATGGAGACGATTCGACACGACCTCACTTACCTAAACCTAAATGAGGAGATGACCTTAGATAGAGCTAAGTGGAGAGCTATCATAGTTGTAGCCGATCAAGCGGTTTAGAATAGAGAAGCATATACTAGTCTTAGCCCCCTAGGCTTCTTTGTGATGCGGTGTTTGTTGCTTTGATTTCCTTGTTGATTTGTTGCTTTATTGCTTGTTACTCTATGGCTTTATTGCTTAATGCTGCTTTATGTTTACTCTGCGCTATGGCTGTTATGCTTTTTGGGTTTTCAGGTTGAGGATCCTTGGACACAGCCTCCCTTTGGGGTAGCATCCTAGAGGGGTAGGGTTGCTTGCATCCCCTCCCCCCTTCAACCCTGCATTAGCGGGAGCCCTTGAGGCACTAGGTTTGTTATTGCTGTAGTTTGTATTAGTTTTTTCCTGGGTAAATTGTCAATGGTATTAGTTGCGAAAGCTTACAACTATTTCTTGGGACTGTAATCTCTAGCCATTTATTTTGAGTTCATGAGGGTGTCGGTCCACTTAAGATATGAAGAGAGAAGAAGCGTAACTGGTCTCCTAATGGATTTGGGCTTTAGTATCAGAATCTAATAGAAAGCTGATGAGGCCAGTGGTAAGGTTGAGGACAATAGAACAATAGGTCCGAGGTTCTTGTCCCAAAGTCCGCTTACCTGCCCAAAATTTATAGATTAGAAGCTTAAGTGTTTTTCAATCTCGCTGGTGATATCCACCTGTTTGTGATAAGAGGCAAGCTGAGTTTCTTTCCTTCTAGTCGATGGGGATAACTTATACCCTTTCTATCATCGAAGTCATTAGTGGTAAAATTTGACTTGAACTGAGCTATTTTCTCTGTGTTCATGTGTGATCATGTGTGCGTAAGTTTTCTGAATTCTCGCAATGAAAGTGAACTAGAGGCATGCTTTGACAGTTACAACTTGTACAGAAAGCAAATCGCCCATGCCTTCAATGCCTCTATTTCCATCCTTGATGTGAGAGTTGAGACACGAGTTGATCTTGGTGAATTACTTGATATCTTAAATCCATTTCTTTCCATAAGATTTCTGAATGTAGAGATGTCATACCTATATTAGTTTTTACAGGATAGTTGGGGTGAAGTTACAAAATCGGAGTAATCAATAGAGCAACCAATAGAAGGATTTGAGTTAGTTTTATGGCATGCTTTAGGAAAATGATCTAATGTACTAGGATGTTGATTTAAGCAATAGTATACTGGTCTTTCTATCCTAGTTGCTTGTGTTTCAACGGAAAGCTTGAAAAGCATTGTATTGACAACCAATTGGCCACTCATAAAATTGAAGTGCACATACGATTTAGTTATTGTCTCTTGCCTCTCCTTTTCATTATATATCCCTTACTGTTACAACTTCTTTTAACTTACTCGTCCACTATGTGGTCGTTTTCAATATGAAAACATAAGTCTTTTTCCTTTGCATGTTTTAGTTACTTTCAATTAGATGATTTCCGGTTTATTCTTTTAAAATGAAAATAAATGTCATTTTCTTGGTTTATTTAGTTTTTTCAATGTTGCTGTATGATGAGGTTGAAGTTGATCACGCAAAAAAATGTTTTCCCATGGCGTCTAATCTAGCACTTACCGGTATTTATGTGTTCGGAATCTATTTGGAGAAATGAAATCTTAGGCTCATATCATTCAACTTACAACCTATTCTATCACGATATAAGTGCATTTGACAATAGTTTATATCTGACAGTTCCTGAAATTTATACAAGGAGAAGTCAGAGCATTGCAAAAGGCAGATGCAGGAAGACATACAATCACAATGATGTTGGCTGGAATTCCTAATGTTGGAAAGTCGGCCATCTCAAACTCTTTGCATCAAATTGGGCGAATTAGTGCTGCAGGTACTGGAAATCCACTTCAGTTGCATAATCATATCCTCCCCATGAACCATATCATAGTCGCGGGGTCAAGGAAGTGGAGTGTTATAGGCAATACCTAACATCTGGCTCAAATTCGTAATGTAAATGCTAAATGCGCCAAATTTAGGTACCCAATTTGTACAGCCAATGATGTGGCAAAAAATCACTGTACTTACAGTATTTCTCTCACTCACAAGTGAATTCATGGCCCTCCCCTTCCGCCCTCCCCTAACCATGTTATAAAATGGGAAAGGAAAGGAGTAAGTTCTGCAGGCTTTTTGGATGTTGTGTCTTTAAGAAAATATTAGTCAGTCTTGTCACTAGTTATTTTCTTGCCACTGTTATTATCATGTAATCAAATGGTGGTTTACAATGGTGCCCAGTCATGGTCTTGGTGTGAAACCATGTTGGGTTCCACAGAACATAGGTTACTTTTAAGCTTTACGTTTGCAAAAATTTGAACAAAAAACGATAGAATCATTAATATCCGTATTTGATTTCAGAGAAAGGGAAGTTAAAGCATGTAGTTGTGACTCCATCTCCCGGGGATACAAAGAATATCACCAGTTTGAAGGTTGCTTTGTCACTCTCAAAGCTATTCATTTTTTTATCTTACATTTAGCGCAGTGCTATATTGACCTAATTTGGAGATCCGACTTGTGTGTCCAATAAATATTAGGGTTGTTTACACCAAAGGTCCCTGTACTTTGTCCATTGTGTCAATTTAGTTATTATACTTCTAATTGTGTCAATTTAGCCTCTATACAATTGGTATTGTGTCAATTTTGTCCCTAGGATAAAATTTATGTTAAATTGTTAATGAAATTTTTAATGGTTCAACCATGATAATGGGTTCAATTGAGTCAATGGGTGGATTTGTAGTGGGTTACTTGCATCTAACGTGATTATGTCCTTAAAAATTATGTCAAGAACTTAATTTGAATTTGATCAAATGACTAAATTGACACAATATAAATTATAGAGAGACTAAATTGATTCAAATAAAAGTACAATGACTAAATTGACATAATAAGAGAATACATGGACTTTTCGTGTAAATAATCCTAAATATTATCTTACATTTAGAGCAGTGCTATATATACCTAATTTGGGGGCCCAACTTGTATATCCAATAAATATGACATACAGTCATAGTCATTAGCTTATGAAGAAAGTAAAAATTTAATGTTATTTTTTCAATCCAATAATTTATTACCACATTTATGGGGCACAAATTGGTATCCCAAAATTGGGTACTATAGGGGTATTAACGAATCAAAGGTTCGATGAACAACTTGTGTTTGAAATTGATTGGGATTCGTTTGTGTTCATTTTAGGGGCTCGATAACTTATCGAGCCAAGCTCGAGTAGGCTCAATAAGTTTAATAAGTTGAGTTCGAATAGGAAGCGCTTGAATCGTTAATGATCACGAATATTTTGATAAGGGCTCGTTAAGAGCTCAATAAGAGTTCTATAAGTGTTTGTTAAGAGCTCCTTAGAGGTTCGTAGATGGTCAATATTAGCTCGAAAATGCTTCAATAGTAACTTAAATAGCGCGGCTCGGTAATGAGCTCGACTTGGCTTGATAATGAGCTTGGCTTGACTCAACAATGTGGTTGACTTTGCTTGATCAGGCTAATGAGCTTATTCGGGCCAAGTATCGAACACACTAATATCTTATCAAGCTGAGTCTGAACAAAGGTTTGAAAGGTCAATAAAAGCTAAAATTCGAACTCGATTTATCAAGCTCAAGTTTGATCAAGGGGAGTTCAGCTTGATGTGGCTCGTTTACACCTCTAGGTAGAATATAGCATTTTCCTACATTTTTCTACATTATGAAATAGTGAACAGTGTTGTTCTGATTTTCAGGTTGCTAGCCATCCCAATGTTTATGTGCTAGATACGCCTGGAATTTTGTCTCCTCAGATGACTGATATAGAGGTCTGCTCAAAATTAGCTTTGACAGGTGAAGTTATCATTAGCTGTGTTATTTATCATATATTCTTCATTGTGATTTGTGGTATTTACTGATTCCACTTTGTAGAGGGGATTAAGGGCCTGATTAGTGTCGCTTTTTGTTTTTTAGAACTGAAGGCAATATTTTAGAAATGCTTTATTCTTATTTTTGGTTTTTTATTTTTAATATTTTTCAAATTTGATTGAAAATAGAAAATAAAAAAGCACAAACTTGGAAAAGCTAGTTTTGAAAACCAAAAACTGTAGAAAGAAAACGATGCCAAACAGGACCTAAGGGGAGGGTGATAAGCTAGACCGGACCTCTTGGATTTGGTAATTCATGGAGTCAAAGAAAGGTCATTATGTAACATAATGGCCATTTCTTAATACATTTTAAGTTTGGCCACCATGTCATTAACGGTAACATAACATCAATAATGTGTCTTTATTAAAATGTATTAAAAACCTAATGTGATTGCCCCTAAACGTCCACAAATATTACTTCCAACATGATTGTAAATTACAAATTGATTCTATGGGTATGGTGCACCTCACATTACACTTCCATTCATGCAGGAGCTCTTAGAGATGATTTAGTTGGAGAAAAAGCACTTGCCCAATATTTTCTGGCAATCCTTAATTTGAGTGATGAACACCAAAAATGGTCCCGTCAAAAGTTCTGTGGACCAAGCAAAGATGACAATGTGGCGGCATCTGGTGAATTTGAGTTTGACAAGATGCGGAAAAAGAAATATTTGACTGACCATACCCAGGTTAGTTTGAATAAGGGACAAGCTCATATTTGCTTTTTCTCCCACCACTTTTCCTTCATCAAACTCCAACTGAAGCAGGGTTCACGTAATTGATTTTGAGCCAGGCGTTACACTAATGATGGCCTTTGGTAGGAAACATGTCTAGTTAGGCTTGACAACTTCAAAGCTAGACATGGAAAGAGCTTATGATAGAGTGGAATGAACTTTCTCTGCCAGGATATGAATAAACTAGGATTTACACATCGATAGATTGATTGGTTCATGGCGTATGTTTCTTCCCCATCTTTCTCCATTCTGATTGAGGATTCCCCTATGGTTTAGTTTAGACTGAGCAGAGGCCTCACACAAGGAGACCCTTCTCTTTCGACCTGTCCATCGTATGTACCAATGTTCTTGCACACAATCTGCAGGCCATGGCTAGCTGAGGAAAATCTGGCATTGGGATTAGAATTGCTGGAGCGGCCTCAATCATCCCACATCTATTGTTCTCAAATGATTGCTTCCTATTTTGTGAGGTGAGGATGGAAGCTATTTCTAATGTCCAGAATGTCATATGTTCTTACAAATCGGGTATTAGAAAAATGGTCTCAGGTGTCAAGGCGTGTAGCATACCACTGTCCTTAAGACTTATTTCAAGGGTAGTGAAATAGTCTCGGTGATACAATGACAACCAAAAATCGAAGTGAGATAATGTGTAGGAAGGAAGGATAACGAGATGTAGATTAGAGAATGATTTTTCAAATGTTTTTCAAGTACCTTCAAACAAGATGGTGGGGACTATATATATAAAACCCAGTGTCCCTCTTGAAGGGACACATCTCTTCCCAAAAAACCAATTCAACCGCCAAAAATTCCTTTAACTGCGCAAATTAACTGTCAAAACCGTACTGTATATCGAAGTGAATGTCGACACACAGACCTGCACACAGCGTTTTGTAAGACTGTGTGTCGAACTGAATGTTGACACTTAGATCAACACACAGGGTACTGTAAGATTGTGTGTTGAAGTGAATGTCGACACTTACCTTCACACACGGGGTTTTGTAAGATCCATGTGTCGACACATAGAATCTGTGTGTTGACACTTAGACCCCCGAGAGCGTTTTTGTGGAGTTGTGTGTCGACACACACCATACTCAATCCAATTACATTATAAACAAGTTCAAAACACTTTATTAATCACTTTATTTTGAAAATTTATCAACATTCCCTCACCATTCTCAAAATACATTCATTCTCATATTACTATAACAACATCTCGAAATAAAAGGAAATCTTTATGCATAAATGAGAGTGTCTTTTGATTGAACCCGCACTTAGTGAAGACACGTTACAATTAATCGGAACGAAATAGTAGACTATGCTTTGAACCATACCATCCATTTGACTAATTGAATGCATCTTCACACACAAGACGTACTCTCTACACACGCCTCATCTTCCAGACCGATACATTTATGGCCTTATGTCTTGTACCCTTCATGAGTGTTACAGAGTCAAACCCTTGCCATTAAATCACTCCTTGAAGCGGCCAAACTTCACACTCACATAGGTAGACCCCATTGATCATGTCCCTGCAACACGACATTCAATTGTTTACTCGGGTCCATTAAGAGCATAAGCTCATCCGCTTTATTTCTTTGTCACAGACTACCAAGCACTACACCCGGGATGGAATTTTACTTTTAGTGCTTGTGGTCACACGGATGACGGAGCTCTCTCATTGAACTCATGACCCGGTGTTGTACCAGGCATTGGGTTGAGGGTTCATCATGGGTGACTAAGATAGACGGGTTTCAGCCCCATCCCTTCACTTGTACTTAAAACCAAGTCTCTAGCAAGACTTTTTGTAAATGAATTTGCCAGATTCTGAATTGTTCTCACAAAGTCCACAGTGATGACCCCTTTGAAAGCATATGTCTCACTATACTATGTCTCACATCAATGTGTTTGGACTTTTCATTATACACTTCACTATATGCCTTTGAAAGCATAGCCTGACGATCATAATGGATAGAAATAGGTGAGATAGGCTTAGGCCACAAAGGAATCTCATACAAGTGATCCTTTAACCATTCGACTTGTTTTGTCGCATAAGCAAGAGCAATAAACTCCGTTGCCATGGTGGAATCTGAAATATATGTTTGTTTATTGGAACCCCAAGAAATTGCAACGCCACCAAGCTAGGAAACCCACCCGCTTGTAGAGGCGTGATCTATCACATCGGAGATCCAACTGGCATCAGTGTATCCTTCCAAAATAGGAGGATACCCTTGAAAAGAAATACCATAATCCATGGTTTTCTTGAGATATTTCAGTACTCTATATACTGCATGCCAATGTAATTTGCTCGGATTGCTAGTGTATCTACTTGGCTTTCCAACAGCAAAGGCTATATCGGGCCTTGTGCTAGTCATAACGTACATTAGACACCTTATGACTTTGGCATACTCCAATTGTGCCACTGGAGTACTATCATTCGGTACAAGTTCCGTACTTGGATCCATCGGTGTAGACACGGGTGCACGAGCACCAAAGTTAAATCTTTTCAACACTTTCTCAATATAGTGAGATTGTGTCAAGATTAGTGTATCACCACTCCTTATTATTCTTATACCAAGAATAACCTCAGCCTCATCCATGTCTTTCATATTAAAGTTACTCGAGGGAAATTGTTTAGTTTTCTCTACTTGTTCAAATCAGTACCAAAAATCAACATGTCATCGACGTATAAACAAATAATGACTCCTTTGTCATTTTCAAACTTGCTATAGACACACTTGTCCGATTTATTGATTCTGAATCTGTTGTTTAGAACAACTTGTTCAAACTTTTGGTGCCATTGTTTAGGGGCTTGTTTTAGCCCATACAGAGAGCCCATACAGGGGCTTGTTTTAACCAAATCCTCAGGGGGGAGAATATGCCCGATGAGTGGAGGAAAAGCACATTGATCCCGATCTATAAGAACAAAGGCGACATCCAGAGCTGCGCCAACTATCGGGGTATCAAAATAATGTGCCACACGCTGAAGTTGTGGGAGCTGGTCATAGATAGGAGGTTACGATAACAGACAGAGGTGTCCGAGAATCAATTGGGATTTATGCCCGAAAGATCAACAATTGAAGCCATCCACATCCTAAGGCGAACGGTAAAGCACTACAGGGAGAGACAAAAGGACCTATACATGGTTTTCATCGATATGGAGAAAGCATATGATAGAGTACTAAGGGAGTTGTTATGGAGGGTTTTGGATAGGAAAGGCATCCTTGTGCCATATTGCCTGGCCATTAGAGATATGTATGAGGATGCACAAACTAGGGTATGCACAGTGGAAGGAGAGACATACGCGTTCCCTATAACAATTGGGGTACACCAAGGATCTGCCTTGAGCCCCTATTTGTTCATTCCAGTAATGGATGAGCTCACTAGGAACATCCAAGGAGATTTACCCTGGTGCATACTTTTTGTAGATGATATAGTGCTGGTGGGGGAATCAAGGGAGGAGGTTAATGAGAAGCTAGAACTGTGGAGAAAGGCATTGGAATCTAAGCTTACGACTCAGTAGATTCAAAACTGAGTACATGGAGCTTAAGTTCGATCCCACCACCACGCCTAGCAGAGAAGACGTCAAGATTGGATCGGACCCTATACCGAGAAAGGAGAGTTTTAGATACTTGGGGTCCATGATACAACACAACGGTGAAGTTGACAAGGATGTCAACAACCGGATTAAAGTAGGATGACATAAATGGAGAATGGCCTCAGCAGTACTTTGCGATAGAAAGTTTCCCTCAAAGCTAAAAGGAAGATACTATAAGACGGTAGTGAAGCCAGCCATGTCCTATAGGGCGGAGTGTAGGGCGATGAAACAACATCATATACAGAAGATGAAGGTGGCGGAGATGAGGATGCTGCGGTAGATGTGTGGACACACAAGGAAAGATAGGATCAGGAATGACGTCATAAGAGGTGAATTGGGCGTGGCCTTCATTGAGGATAAATTAAGGGAGCAACGTTTGAGGTGGTTCGGACATGTTAGGAGGAGATCGAGCACCGCTCCAGTCAGGAGATGTGAGCAGCCACATACTACGCTGGGCAGGAGAGGGAGAGGCAGGTCAAAGAAGAGATGGCTAGAGAGGTGCCCATACACCGCTCCATGATGGAGTCCATGCAAGAACCTTAAAATTTAAAACATAAGTATTTCCCACACAAATTACCAATCGACTACAAGTGGTGCCCATGAATTGAGGTCATTGCTTACCTCATGAAAAATTAGGTAACATAGGTTTTTAATTTGTGGTTGTAGTTTAATGAGCTAATTATATTTGTGTGGTGTTAGGAATTTCTTATTGGTTAAATTTTGTGGTCAATATTGTATTTGGGATACTATAAATATCCCTTTGCTTAAGCTATGTAGAGCATCCCATTCTCAATTAAAATCCTTAGTTCTCATTTATAATTCTCTTTGAGAAGTTGCCCCTTTCTTTTCTCGTTGTGAGAACGCAAGTTAGAGCAAAATCTAGCAAGCCGCTGCGTCATCCAAAGGAAGTAAGTTCTTAATTGTAAGTAAGAGTTAGAGAAGTAGAGAGGGAGAAGAGAATCAAAGTTTGTGCTTGAGATTTTAGGAAAGCTTTGTTTCTTCTTGTAATTAACTTATTCGTTAACTCTTCCGCTCTTTTGTTAAAGTGTTTAAGTTAATATCATCTTAAATTCTCAAAATACTTGTTTTGCACATGTCCACCCCTATTTGTTTTAAATTAAAATTGGATCAAACATCTTTGACTAAGTTTGTGAAATATAGAATTTGGTTATGTTATAATGCTTTGAAATATGGAATTTCGGAAATATGATTTGAATAAGCATTTTTGACTAAGTTTGTGAAATTTGGGATTTGGCTACGTTATAATGCTTTGATTTGTGAAATTTTGGAAATATGATTTGAAACATGTTCTATGATGTGCAAATATAAAATATATTTCTTATGCTTTGTTTTATGGGTTGTGCCCTACGATGACGGGGAAAAGACATCTTTGAGCCATCGATGGGGGATTATACCATCTCTGTTAGCAGTGCATTGTCGGAACGTTCCTCTGAACTCGTAGTTGGCTGGGGACCATTTATGATAGCCAATTTTGAGCCCAGTTGCAGGGATTATATGCAGCCACAACCAAGAGGCTTGAGGCCTAAGAGTTCAGTTGTTATGTTCTTAAGTTTTCTAGATAAGTTTTTAAGCAACTTTGATTATGCTTTTGAATTGTGTTACATGTCTTCAAATAATGCTTGATCCTTGTTTTGGTTGATGGATTTGTTACTTACTGGGCTTTCTATGCTCACCCAGTTACTTAACAATTTTCAGACAAGGCATAGTAAGTTGAAGGAAGTAATTCAAGGAATTTATCTTCTATGTGATTGAAGTGGTTACAATCTTAGAAGACTCTCTTTCATGTTTTATAGGTTAGTAGTTCATGATTATGTACACTTTATGGAAGTCTTAGCCATCTGCTGTTTTAAGTTTTGAACTCCAAGAGATTGTATCTTGTGTTATCTATTGTATTATTAAGCATGTTTAGAATAAAGGTTCTCAGTATTCCACCTAAAACGACCATTGGTTCCCTTGTTGACTTATAAGTCATTGGCCCTTTGTTTGCTAAGTTTGGGGACGTGACAGTCCATCTCATCATTGACTACCTCTTTCCAAAAGGTGGCATCATGAGACTTTATAGCCTCACCAAACGTCATAGGATCCGATGTGGAGTTAGATGGTCCACATTGGCTCTAGTTCCTTCTACCAAAAACATGTAAAAGTCTAGTCCAAAAGATTTCTCTTTCCTTGCTCTTTTACTTCGTCGGAGTTCTAGAGCGTTATCGGGAATTTCTTCCTTCTCATGATAATTTCCATCATATGACATAAGAATGTCATTTTCAACCGATGCATTGTCCTTCGGTCTAGGAACCGAGGAAAACGTTTTTCATCAAAAATAGCATCTCTTGATTCTATTATGGTGTTAACGTTTATATAATCATTTGATTCAATCACAAGGAACTGATAGGTTTTACTATGAGCTGTATAACCAACGAATATACACCTTATTCCTCTCTCACCTAATTTTTTTCCCTTTAGGTTCAGGGATTTTAACAATTGCCTTACACCCCCAAACTTTGAAATAACTCAAATTCGGGGCTCGTTTGTTCCAATATTCATATGGGGTAATTTTACTTTTCTTATCAGGAACACGATTCAAAATGTGACAACCCATAAGCATGGCCTCACCCCAAAAACCATCACTGAGTCCGGAATATGACGACATGGCATTCACCATCTCAGTTAAAGTTTGATTTTTCGGCTTAACCACGCCATTTTGTTGTGGCGTATAAGGTGCCGCGACCTCATGTACTATTCCCGTGGTTTCGAAATATTTGGGATCATAATACTCTCCACCACGATCAGTTCTTTGGCGTTTTAAGAAAGTTTCACAATGTAGTTTGGTTTTAGCTTTAATGCTTTAAACTTGTCAAATGATTAGTCTTTATAATTTATGAGAAAGACATAACAATACCTAGAGCAATTATCTATAAAGGTGATGAAATATCGCTTTCCGCCTAAACTTGGAGTATTTTTAGAATCATATAAATCACTATGCACTAGATCAAGTAGACTTGTATTCCTTTGAATCGAAGGAAACGGTAATCTTGATATTTTCGTAAACGAGAAATTAGACATATACATCGAACTGTCTATCTTATTATTGATATTAAGTTTAAACATGCCTTCGAACATATATCCTTTGCCAACAACAAACGCCCCACCCTTGGACAATACAAATTTGTTGGCCTCAAAGACCAACTTGAAATCAAACCTATTCAGGAGGCTACCAAATACAAGGTTCTTTTTCACATATGGGGCACAATACACATCGTTCAAAGTAAGGGTTTTTCTCGAAGTGAAAAGTAGTTCAACCTTTCCCTTACCCATGACCGGTATGGTCGCTCTATTACCCAACACAGTTCCGTCATCTATGAGTTCAAACAATTTAAAGAACCTCCTATCTTTACATACGTGTTTTGTAGCCCCCGAATCAACCCACCAAGAGTCATCATCTTGGACAAGGTTGATTTCGAATATCATCGCCACGAAACTATTATTTGAATTTTTAATGCGATGGTCTAGTCCTTTGTCTCTCTTGTTCCTGAGGCAATAACAGTCCTTCCTCGCATGACAGGGCGTATGACACTCTCAACATACAGGCTTAGGCCTCTTGTCATCACGTTTCTTTAAGAAGTGTCCGATTTGTTTTGATCCTCTGCTCATTTGGCCTTCTTCCATGACATTAATCTTTCCAATGTCGCCGGGCCGATCCTTGTTTTCATCCTGTAACCTTCCTCAACCCGGAGATAGTTAGCCAACTCCGCTATAGACAAATCTTCCCTTTTATGTTTTAAGTCCTTTATTTAATATCTTTCCATGAAGGCGGAAGTTTATCTATCGAGGAGGAAACGACAATGGTATCGTCCATGTTCATGTTTTGCTGCTTAAAATGATTTAAAATCCTTTCTATCTCATTAATTGCTCCATAACAGAACGATTATCAACCATTTTGTAATTGTTAAATTGACTCACAAGAAATTTCTTAATTGTGGCGTCTTCTCCCATGTATCATGTTTCATGAGCGTCCCATAACTCCTTGGCGGCAACCATATTGGAATAGATGTCGAAGAGAGCATCCGTCATGCCATTGAGAATATGGCCCGTACAAATATAGCCATCGTTCTCCGAGTTCAGTTGTGCATGTTGCTCGGACAGTGTTTCATCATCAGATGGAGGATCGAGGATTGTTGTATTGAGGACATACACCACATTCAACGTCGTAATCAAGAAGTGCATTTTCTTTTGCTAGCGATGGAAGTTTCGGCCATTTTTAAACCAGAAAAAATAAATCTTACGACTGTTGGAGAATTCTTACAGATTGGGTATCAGAAAAACGGTCTCAGTGTCTGGGCTTGTAGCGTACCACTATCCTCAAGCCTTATCTCAAGGGTAGTAAAAATAGTCTCAGGGATATAATGACAACCAAGAATCGAATGAGATAATGTGTAGGAAGGAAGGATACTGAGATCTAGATTAGAGAATGATTTTTCAAATGTTTTTCAAGTACCTTCAAACAAGTTGGTGGGGAATATATATATAAAACCAAGTGTTCCTTTTGAAGGGACACGTCTCTTCCCAAAAACCAATTCAACTGCCAAAACTTCGTTTAACCAAGCAAAACTGCCCTGTGTGTCAAAGTGAATGTCGACACACAAACCTGCACACAACGTTCTGTAAGACTGTGTGTCGAACTGAATGTCGACACTTAGATCAATACACAGGGTACTGTAAGATTGTGTGTTGAAGTGAATGTCGACACTTACATCCACACACAGGGTTCTGTAAGATCTGTGTGTCGACACCTAGATTCCCGAGAGCGTTTCTGTAGAGTTGTGTGTCGACAAACATAGCGCATGTGTCGACACACACCATACTCAATCCAAGTACATTATAAACAAGTCTGAAACACTTTATTAATCACTTTATTTTGAAAATACATCAACAATATGAACATATTGCTTCAATTCGGTCAACTTATAAACTATGATAAATTCTCGATTATCTTCTGTCATAACTCCCAGAGAGTTGAGACATTGGATAAGTAGTAATCGTGATACAGGGATGGAGCCAAGACTAGGAAAATGTCTAAGATGTTTGTTTGGGCAGGGGCGTTTTACTAGTAAGGTCGCAGAGCTAATAGTTGATAAGATTAGCTCTTGCTTGGCCTCTTGGAAGGAAGCCTTGCTTCGTAAGGCCAGAAGAGCTACTTTAATTCTATCATCCTTGGAATCATTTCCACCCCATGACATGCAATGCTTTCAGTTACCTAAGAAGGATTGTAGGTGGGACTAGAATATATATATTTTTTTTAATATTTTTTTTCAAGCCCAAGAAAGTATGATGGTGCAGGACAAGGACCGAACCCAAGGCAATAGGCTGGTGGGACAAGATTAATAGCTAGTTTTTCTAGGTGAAAGGTGCTATAGAAGGCATGAATCTGGTTGCTTGGAATAAAGTTTATAGGTCTAAAGGCGTTGAGGGTTATTTTGATTCTTCTATGCGAACTTGGTTGGAATGTTCTTACAAACACTAATAGTTTGTTAGTTCGATTTTTTTTGGCAAAGTATCTTAAAAAGAGACTTTTTTTTTTACTACGTTTTGAAGTGATGTAGTACGAGGATAACATAAAATATGTGATTTATGGGGATTTTTGGACGAGGAATTTAAATATATTTGTAACTCTTATGTTTTATATTTGAATATTCTAGCAAGGTTCCATGTTTTTGAGTTCTTGAATACTTCAGAAAGTTTCCATATTTTAAGACTTTAAATATTTTGTAAGTTTTCATATTTTTGAGATTTTGAATATTTTTGCAAGTTTTCGTATTCTAGATTATTTAGTTTTTTAATGTTTGCTCTAAGGATGCCTATATAAATCATTTACGTGCTGATTTGGGATGAATGGAGTGGGTAAAACCTGTTAACATTGGTACCCATGCCAAACAAGTGAGGCGCGTAGCTGGTGCAGGTTGGGTACTGCCATGCCCACACGTTTATGGGCAGGTACGGGTATAACATTATACCTGCGTTGCCCCGCCTCATACCCATCTTTCCCCACTTCATACCGCCATAATTTGTATCTAATTAGCTTTAAAACTAAAAAAATGTTTACTTAAATTCAATTATCTAATTGGTCTATCAACGTTATAGCAAAATATAATGAATTCTAAAAAATAGTATTAAATAATTAATAAGGGCAGGTATTAAAGATCCGTTAGATACCGCCAATAATGTGGCGGGTATGGTTACGAGTTTATACCCGCCGAAGCGGGTATGGATATTTGTTTACGTTTTTGCCAACATACAACATAAAAGTAACTTATGGTCTCCCAACGTTGTTGCCAAACTAGTTACACAATGTTTTGCGACACCCGGTTCTACAACATCGTGACCACGATTGTGATTCAACTATGGACCGTGATTTATTCCATGGATTTTATATGTGCCAAACTCAAACCAGGTCATACGATCTGGATTGAACTGGACTAGTCACTTTTCAGTTTGGTCCCTAATCCTTGATTAAAACCTCTACCTATCTTGGGTGCAATCTGATTTGAGAAGACTAGTATCGAGCCAAAATTTGAGCCGTGGAATCAATTCATGGTTCGCAGTGTTGTCATGGTCAATTTCATGATGAGGGACATTACATAAAAGGGTTGTGGCATTAACATTGGAGTTTTGGGGAATATTAGTTACTTTTAAAGACTTCTATTTATAAAAATTCTAATGAATAGTCGTACAATTGTTATATCTCTTCGAAGGTTTTAGCATGTACACACATTTATATGATTGCTTTACTAAAAAAACACAATACATATCCATTTCAGATGCTAAACTAATTGTGTAATAGTTAACTCAATATTCATTGTTTGACAATCATTATAGCTTTATTTGGTCCCAAGGTTTGAGCATAGGTGGTAGCCACAAGCTTTTTTATTTGAGATTTTTGTTTCAGGGATTGGGTTGAGAGTTAGGAAGTGATAAACAGACTTCTGTTAACTATGAATGTCTAACCCAAGGGGTTTGCTCAAGTAATATGACGCCTAGAAGTGGTGCCTCATGAAGCGTTAAGTTTGGGGTGCGAATCCTGTCATTGGGTGCAAATAATTCCTTGCGACCTCTATTACTAGATCTTTGGGCCCCAACTTACCTTGTATGTAGTGAAACTTTTGATCAAGGTGTGCACAAGCTATCTCAAACAGTTGGTCACCGAAAATCGATGAATGTCTACTTATAAATTGGACTCTTAGAAAAATGCAAATTCTGCCATTGTCTCCGAACTCATTGTTAGTGTATGTAGCTTTCAATTCATGTGTTATAAACTGAGAAATCATTGATGCAAAGAATTAAAGAAAAATAGAACGAGTATCATGATGTTGCTCGTTGCATTGACCGTTTAAAATTTTGGCCAAATTGCTAGTTAGCGTTTTTTTCCTTTGCTTTTTGATTGTATCTTCTAGCCTCAGTGCGCCACACCCTATCTGTTGGACTTTTTATTCACTTATTGG
Organism: Simmondsia chinensis; assembly: GCA_018398585.1. Taxonomy (NCBI): domain Eukaryota; kingdom Viridiplantae; phylum Streptophyta; class Magnoliopsida; order Caryophyllales; family Simmondsiaceae; genus Simmondsia; species Simmondsia chinensis. The sequence continues at coordinate 9,578,916 of JAGTTD010000022.1, forward strand.
GGGAAAAAAATTAGTGTACCATACAACATACCAGTAACAAGTTTTATAGGCACGAGATCCTGAGGGTGTCAGCTAACTAGGTCAGTACAGTCTTTGGGAGGTGATGTCCAAGACCTTGCATTAAGTCCCGCTTTCATCTTGGCGAGGAGGGTTAACATAGGTATAGTCGATATAGCGGTTTAAATTAGAGGAGCGCAACTAAGCTAGTACTAGTGCCCTTAGGCTTATACGTATGCCTGTTTGATTATATTTGCTATTGCTGTGTGGTGTTAGTTCCTTGTTGCATGTTTCTCGTGCAGTGTATTGTTGCTTCGAGGTGCTTTGTGTTTTGTTGCTTGTTACTTTATTGCTTATTGCTTTTTTATGTTCTCTCCATTCCATTGTTTTTATGCTCTTCCGGTTGGGAGGTTCTCGGACACAGCCGCCCTTCAAGGTCCCTGAAGGGGTAAGGCTATGTACATCTCCTCCACCCAAACCCTGCATTGGTGGAAGGCCTTGAGGCACTGGATTTGTTGTTCTTTTCATCTTGCAGAGCGGGGTTAAAAAATGGGATAAGATTCACTGATTCGACAATCTTGTCCGAACCCTTCCAATTTTAGACTAATGTGCACCACTAATTATCAAGCCTTTAACTTTCAGAATAATTGGTTCATTAACATGTACTATCTACACAGGATTTCATGGTTTGCGAAGTGCGAGGAAGCCTCTTCGAAGCGATTTCGTCCTTCCAAGGTAATGTGCAGGATGAAGAGGATTTACAGAGACTTATAGAAGAAGAATTCATGGTGTTGAAAGGGGTATTTTGTTTACCTAATACAATGGGTGAGGAGGAATCTGAGAATAGAGTTGCTGCAAAATTACTTAATCTGTTTAGAACTGGGAGACTTGGTCATTTTACTTTAGACTCCCTACCTGGGCATGCTTTTTGAGTTGGAGTTTCACAATTTTTTCTTTTAGAAGTTTTTAGTCCCTAATGTGGTAATGTTTAGTTTTTATCTGAATAAGAGACTTAACTCTATCATAAAATATAATATAAATGACTACTTTTAAACGAAAAAGATGAGGAACTAATTTAGTAGAACTTAAAACGTTAGCAGAAGAAAATTTTGAGTGACTAATACAAACTTACAAACATTAAGGTCTAATTCAAGCTGACCCAAACTGGGCTTTGGGTTGGGTTCTAAGGCCTGCTTGATGTTATATGAATCTAACCTAATTTAAAACTAATCTGTCAATATCTAAATTCAAATTTATTTAAAATCCAATTTTCACATTCAAATCTATCATGAATGTGTCAGGTTAGATGGATATCCAATTGATTTATATTCAATTGTCATCCAAATTAGAGATCAACGAAGTATGAACCCAAAACACACATGACATGAAGGCAAACAAAATGAGTTAAAGCAACAAATATACGCACAAAACAAAGTCATGGAAGCAGCCAATGGGAAGGTGGAGCACCACCAAGCATTGCACCATCTCTCATTACCCTTTGCCGTCTCATTACCATGCGAATATGGAATTTCATAATATTAAACAATATAATCCATGTACCTAAAAGTTTTTCTAACTCAAGGATCCAGTTAGTCATGATTTGTTCCACATGGGGAAGATGAAGTCATCATTAGAAACCTTAAAGACATGGTACGTGAAGGTAAGTTGTCAAGGAAATCAACAGTTATCGACAACATAAGATGAAGGGAGTAGGGCTTTCTTAGGTTGTCATCAGATGTGTGCTGTCGTCAAGGAATTTGGTTGTTGGTGTTTTTGAGACTTCAATCTTTTTTCATTTGTTGGTGCAATTGATTTGGTAGGTTTTGCTGTTGCTGTAGGCATTGGCTTTTTGGTGTGCAGAGTGTCGACAACTTTAATCTTTGTATATTTCCAACATGTTGATGCTTGTCTCTTAGCGTTGGTGTGTTTGGTCTTGAGATTGGCTTTTGTTGGGGTTCACGAGTTGTTTCAGTAGTCACACTGTTGCTTGCCTTCGGTTCCTGCCTTGTGTGTTTTGTGCTTTTTTTTGGTTGTATCCTACTTATCGGAAAAAAGGTACATTACCAATTAGTATCATGAGGTTTAGTGTATAAACATTTTAGCTTATTGCGAACTAATATTTTAGTCTAACATGTAATTAATAAAACAATTCAAACGACAGTCTGAGGGTGTGAAGTGAGTCTCTCATTCAATTGTCTACATTATCACTGTTACGACATTAACATGATGAGGCGAGTAGCAAGGAGATGGCGAGTTCACACAAATAACGACAAGTTTTTTGCACCCTTTCGCACTGCCATTTGGACTATTTTAAGGTACTAATATATAGTTTACCAAAAAAAACTTAGTTTTGAAGGTCAATCCCTCTAACGTAATTCCTATTTGCTTAAAAAATTTGAGGTGTTTTAATATTTTATGTTCTAATTATTTACTTGTCGTATGAGTAATTCAGTGCACTTTTAAGTTATTGGAGAATTGTCATTTCTTACCAGTGTTTGACCGAAAGATTGTTGGTATGCATCATCTTCAGTGGGTTTGGGGTTTTGTTTTGCTTTATCCGGTTTTATCATGTCCTATTTAAGCACCTTGTATTTTTTATTTTTTTTTTCATGTTCTTTCAATCGTTCCAGTGCTAGTGCCAGTATCAGTGTAGTCTTAGAGCGTCCTTAGGTTTTTAATTTCTCTCGTTATCGTTTTGAGGTGATTAGATTTATTGATGCACATCGGTCTAAAGATCCAACTTGCAGTTTCGAACCTCGACAATACAAGATGGGAAGGATAGGGTGCCTCTAACTCATTGATTGTACTCAACGATGTTAGATTGAGAGGTGTAGGCTAAAACCCATTAATTCTACAAATATTTGAAAAATAACATAAAAAGGAGCTCTGTAATTTTATTGAAATCTTTCAAAATAAAGTCACAATGATCAACTCAAATCGTAAAATAGGGCACTCTCATATACCTAATAATTCTGCTATTCTTAATAACAATATAAGAACTAATTGTACTTTAAATAAATCTCTACCTATGCATGTCAATCATTTGCATTTGCCATCCTTGTGTACCCTTGGAAGAATCCGTTCTTGAAAAGGATTTTGTTTTCTAGTTTTGTGTCTTAATTGAGTTATTCTTGTCCTGTGCTGCATTATGTGCAAAACATTTTTGTATGATATTATTGTGGGGCTGATATTGTCTTCATTTGTTCAAAGAACAAAGCTAATGGTATACATGCTAGAGAAATGTTAGATCACGAAAAGCAAATATTTTAGTGTTTTTACAATCTTAATTATTCTCTCACACCTGCATAACATATAAAAATGGTGAAGTAAATCAAACAATATAAAAATGTTAATGATTTTCTACTCCCAAACATATTTTCCAATTAACAATAGAAAAAAAAATCTAAACACAAAAAGGAAAGCTGGAAATAAAATATAAAGATTAGCTTCTATTTCTAAAGTGGCACCTTTGTTTTCACTACTGAACAAAAAGCCCTAACAAAGAGAAAATAGACAAAATAATCATGAGACAAACACAGGGACCCTATTAAAAGTGGGATCTAGAGAGTTAGAGCACAAAACATTCCTGTATTTCCAACGTAGCACTATATTATAAATATCAAACTAACGTTATTAATAAGTGTTTAACCTTTGCTCAAAAAGAAAGGGTCATAATACCGATATATGGAAACACTGCAAGCCATATCCAAGAAACAGTTACATAAATGCAAAATTGTCGCCATCTATCAAATCTAACAATATCTAAGCCTTTATTTCCATTAGGTACAATCAGCTTCATGGATCAAAGTATGCCAGTGTGCTCTATCATTATATCAAGTAAGCCTTTCTTTGCACTAGATAGGGTCGACTTCACGGATAACTTCTAATGGATAAGGTCCTTCTCCACGCAACCTAAAAGCATGTCTTTGATCTTCCTCTTCGCTACGTGGCTCGAGCTCTATCAACTGAGAGTTCACAGTTCTCTGCTTTACAAGCACTAAAATGTTTCAAACGCATAAGTAAAACAAGGACAACTAGTAATTTTTTCTTATTGAGTACAAAACCCCAAAAAGCACAAAAGAGTGGAAAACAAATAATTGCAAACAAAAACCGATAACAAAATAATAAGAACATGAAGACTTGATGTGTTATCAACCTTGAATTTTTAGTATGCCTTTGCTTATAGTAGATCATCTTTCAAAAACAATCAACAGGATGGAGAAATAATTCGTCAATTAGCCTATTATCCTTAAACACCATCTTGTTTGTCTTCTTCCATACAACCCATATCACTACACAGGGTAGCTTGATCCATATTATAATTCTTAATGTTCAAGTACAAATAACATCAAAAATAGGCCATTTACCATAAAGTAGCTTGCTATATACCTTCGTTTCTATCACAAGCAGCAGATTACAAACGGATGCCTACCAAATGAGCATGGTGTTAACTTTGGAGACGATGGTCTTTCAAAACAAACAAATTTTGGTTGGAGTTATGGAGGCCTTTGATGGTGACTGGGGTCCTAGAAGTTACGATTTGTAAAGCCTATAAATAAAACTTCCTGTTCCATGATTGGGTAGGGGGTAAAAGCCAAAGGGGCAAGGATAAAGGGAGGTAGAGTTGAGCGAGGAACTTTTTCGTAATACCTCCATTCCTATAGTGAAATTATGTTGCTCCCCCTTCGTGGATACAGCCTTTGGTTGAACCAAGTAAATCAGGTGTTTAAATTATTCCCTCAATTCTTTTATTTTGTTTGCTATTTCAATTTAGGGTTCAGTATGTGTCGTTCTTAACAACTGGTATCAGAGTTGGTTAGAATTGCCCAGGTCTCCCAATGCACGGGAGAGACCCCCCATTGGAATGAGATAGCTCTATGCTAGATAAGTCCAAGACTCCAACACTCGTTCAAACCATAGAAGAACACACCAAGGGGTAGATCTCGCATCCATTCATCCTCAAAGAAGAGGAAAAGCTAAGGGCTCGTTTTGTATGATTTTCTATTTGCATTTTTTTATTTTTAAGAAATTAAATGCTAAGTTTTAGAAATAATTTTTCCTGGTTTTTTTATTTTAAGTTTTTTCCTTAGTTGAGTGAAAACTTGAAACAAAAAACCAAAAATAAGAAAAAATCATTTCCAAACCTTGTTTTTACAACAACAAGAAGTGCCACAAGGGCTCCCGCATAAGCAGGGTCGGGGGGGGGGGGGGGGCTGGATGTACGCAGCCTTCCCCGTTTATGGTGCTACCCCGAAGTGAGGCTGTTTCCGAGGACCCCCAAAAAATCACCATTTCCAAACCTTGTTTTTAATTTCTTGAAAATAAAAAATTGCAAATAGAGAACCATACCAAGCTAGCGCTAAATAAGAAATGTTGATTGCTTTCCTGCTTACATTATCAGCCTTGAGTCCTTATAGCAAACCTTAATGGACCACCTCCCCCAACAGCAGAAATTTCCCTAGAAGATGATGTGACAAATCTCATCTGATTTCTTCACCAAAATTAGTGAAGTACTAGGATAAGGAAAAGAGCAACATAAGCCAGTGACAATCAAGGGTAACTTATCCTGAATAAGATGGCAACATAACTCGGGTTAAGATCACTCTCACTGACATATTGATTAGACCTCGATATAGGTGATAACAACTACATAATGTACATTAGGAAACAAAATGATTTTCCCCAAAGCACCCCCCCCCCCCCTCCCACCCCCCCCCCCAAAAAAAACCATTATTGAAGTGAAGCGTCAATTTCATATACACCTAGCATGATCCACATCCATGGTAAAATGAATTTTCTTTTATATTCTTGATCATGGCTATACCGCAAAACATATGATTATGTAAAATACAATACTACATGCACCAAACAATTTTAAGATTACTTAGGCTCCATATCTTTTGATGGGAACATTTCCTGTCTCAATTCTATTATTCCTTTGCATAATTTTATAACAACTACAAATGTGGAAAATTCTCTCTACCATTAAGGGGAAATTGAGTTGACGGGAAATCATTTTCCTTGACAAAAAAAAAACATTTTCCGAGGTAGTATCTCATCAGATGTCTCACTTCAACTTCAACCATTTTCTATCGCCAAATGAAGTGTAAATCCCATTTAGGTTTACAAAATGAAATCATATTCTTTACCTAGAAAGATAAAACTTTTGAGAAAAAAATATTTTTGATTGAAAATATTTTATGAAGAATAAGAAAAATGTTTACCTCTAAACCAAATGAAGCATTATGCATGGTTTACTCACAAAAGCGTCTAATAGCAAGAATATTTATCCCATCATGAAAGCTTATAAACAAAAAGGCTAAGAAGACCTCGCGTCAGAGACTCAACAACATTAAACTAACCATTACTCGTCAGCAACTACTCAATATAAGCAAGTTGTACTAACAACTAGATAATACTTGCTAATTGACAAATGGCAAATACCATTTGGACAAATGAATTTACCTTTCCAGCCGTAGTGTCTCCTAGAATCTTGATAGAAAATACAGAAAAAGGTAAAAAGGAATACTCACCTTCTACCGCTGAATGTTCAACATTGCTTTTGCCTCGGTCTGTTCCTCCACTAAGTTCTCACTAGTATACTTGTTCAGAAGCTCCACCTTCTTCTTCTCCACAATCATCCTCTCGATTTCTCTTTCATCTGGCAATGGAACATGTGCCACAAACTCCCTCTTCTTCCTCATTTCTTCCTCCTCATCTGCCTCCTCTCTCTCCCTCCTCTTCTCTTCCTCAATTACCTCCTCCTCCTCCTCCTCCTCCTCAAACAAAATCCCTTTCACGTTCACCACCTCGCCGCTCTTTACCGCCTTCCTTGCCTCCCTCTTGATCTCCTCCATCTCCATCCAATCCCTCACCGCTTCTGCCCGCATCCTCTCCTCCGCTGGCAACTCCACCTTTTCCAATACCCCATCTTCGTCGTCCCTATACCCATAGTAACTCGCATCAATCCTCTTGTATATGTCGTATCTTATCCTTCTCTTCCTCAACTATGGAGGCTTCTCAAACTACTCCCTCACCCCCGGAAGCTTCTTTGCTACGCCAAAGTACTGGTACCGTGGTCCACGCCCGCTAGGGTTTGGAACATCAACAATGTTGCCCTCCAAATCAGTCATCTTAGTTGACTGCTTAGTGTAATTTGGACCACCAAGTTCAACAATCCGCCGCTCCCAATGCCCCTTTTCTCTGATTAATTTGTTGATCTCATCGTTGAGGTCTCAAAGGCGGTGTTCCCCAAGGCCCTCATTCTTGATCTCAGCAACTTTGCGGCCAATTTCCTGCATGATTTACTGCCTCCATTTGTCGACCTCAGTGAGGTCACGGCACTCGGAGGCGAGGTACGGGCGACGCTCTTTAGGTTTCTTCTTCTCGTCTTGCTTCATCGCTATGACGCAGTTCAACATGGACTGGGCCTTTTCTTCGTTTCGCGCCATGTTTAGGGCTTGAGAGAGAAAATTACGATTTGTGAAAGCTAATAATTGATGGTGAAGTTGCCATAAAGAAATGCGAGAGAACAAGTCAGCGCACAACACAAAAAATTCAACACCTGACAAAAAGGAGGTACAGTAAAAAGTTGATTGATAATCTATTTTTCCCCAGATATGGGTAAGCCCAAGATCGTTGACGGATCCTTCTAATTAAATTCCATGGCTTAGAAGGAGGAAGGACGTCTTAATGTTGTTCTTTATAGTCAAGATTGCGATTCTACGATGTATTTGTCTATAAAGAAATGCAAGAATCTTTAAAGACCAACATATGCTAGTGATTTCCTTATGGGTAAAGATGGTTTCAAGTCATAAGGATTGGTGTCACAGCAGCACCAACAAATTTAGCAACAGCGCCAACTCGTCTTTTTGATCATCACCATGTTTATATTTCAAAAGGGCTATAGAGATGATAGGAAATTTATTTCAAGTGAGTTCTTCCTGTATTATGTACTTCGTTTATGGTCTCTTACCATAATTATACAGGGGCAATGAGGAACAACATACCCCCTTTTCCATTTGTTTTTGTTTCCCTCTTTATCCAAGAGAATCGTTCCATTTGGTGTCAAGAAGAACTTCACTATATTGATCACAGTAGGTTGATCCAATGATAAATTCGATGCCTCCAATATATAGCCCATTTTTAAGTGCATGCATGAAAAATAGGAACATACAATTTTCATCCTCCTTCAATTTTCCCAACTCCACACCAAAATGCCGAATTTGGAACATACCCTCAAAATTTTTTGATAGACCTTCTAAATGCTCAAATGCACCAACAAATAGAACAACCAATGACAAGTGTCTCAATCGTGGCGTCATCAATAGTCCAATGTCTAAATAGCAACATTTTTCCACAAGGGACCAAACCTTCGGCTCAGCTGGATAGGGATAGAGTTGGGTGGCTTGGGATTCAGGTCAAATGGGGTGCAATTCACCAAATCCCTAAAGCAAACCCTTTTTTTTGGAGTGGAGTTCGGGTTTCCCTATTAGGTTGGGTCAAAATTTCCCAAAATTATTCTTAAATAATCGTCTTAACACTGCAGAAAAAGAACTCGAAAGAGAAAGCTACGCAGACAAAAATATTTCTAACCTAATTTCCAAAATGGGCTACAACTACCCTAGTTTATCAGTGTTTGCACATTGTAGTTTCGTGTACACTGTAGGAATGTACACAACACAAGCAAGATAAGTTGGTGAAGCACTCAAAACTCATAAATTAACCAATTAGAAATAGGTTGATTCTTCAGTAGTTCACTAGCAACAAAGCATGTGACCGTGATCCATATCATCAGGTTAGTTGCAAATGTCAAATTTACATCATAAAAGACGACTCAACTAGAAATATGTTCGAACTTCCAGCATCTTGGTCATTCAACGTTTGAACCACAACCCTTCCTTGAGTTAGAAATAGCAAATCAAACACACATGCAAGATGACTCTACTCGTCTTTTTACACTTCAAATTGCTTAGGGAGGATTTCTCACCAACATTTCCACCAGAATCTTTGAACCTAACATCACTTGATGCCAACACACTTGACTATCCTGACTTAGCACTCTTTAACTTGATTAAATTGTGTATAACAATGAATTTCTTACAGTATAAGGTGGTTTTTTTAGGAGCTTTCTAGGCTAAGAGCTTTACGAGCTTCCCGGACATACCGTTCACATATCTGCAAAGGGATTGGAAGCCTTTGTGCTATTACTTCTTGGGTTTTTATGTGATGACCGAGGACATTTTATCCTAAACTCTTTATAGATTCTTTCTTTCTTGGTGGCAGTTCTTTTTTCATTCAAAAAAATTGTATATACTGCATACCCCATTCAAATCTATACGCTGCACAGTCACACCAAGCACCCAATAATACATCCGTGATACAAAGTCACTTGCAAATCCAACAACCTGAGTTAGATTAAGCAGAAGTTCTTGCCCAAGATGATTCTTCGACTGACATCATTTGATGTTATACTGCCAAACTATTTCTATTGAACACTTCTAGCTTGATTTAGCCATCCAATCGTGCGTATGATTGGAGCTTCTATTGGCAAGCAATAGTACTACATTTTTCTATTTGCCCATTGCTTGAACCTTTGCACGTCCATCAATTCAGGAATAAAGTCCCTGTTTACTCCATGATTGCTCTATGCTTTTAAGAATCAAGAAGTCTCCTACTTAACCCCCCCCCCCCCCCCCCCCCCCCCCCCCCCCCCCCCCCTTAAAAAAAAAAATCAGAATGTCTACTCCAAACTCCAAGTAAACATTATTATATAATGAAGAAGCCTTCTTTGAAGCCAAACGCATAATGACTCATCTCATGATCCTTAATTTGTGGAGTTGTATTACATCAAATTTCGTTAAAGCTGGAGATTATGATCGTTCCATCTTTCCGAGCTCTAATTCACCCAAGCAACAACTGAAATCTGTTGATAAGGGTGTAATTTGAGATACATCCACTCCCCTATCTCGAAATTCTGATCAGGCCTCTTCTTCTTGGTATGTCGGACCATCCGATTATGAGCTCGAGCTAAATGAAAATTGAGGGCTTTTACCATGCCTTCCCTTGCTTGTAGGCTTCTACCAACCACATTGACCTTGACTTCCCTAGGCAAATAAGGTAGGTGTATAGGAGGTGGTCGCTTATACAAAACATCATACAGAGTGATAATAGTGGAAACTTTTCCTTGTAGTGTTGTACCACCACTTAGTAAAGGCTAACATAGATAATGTCTTATGGAAGAGGCTTATCATGCTTCTTGTCCCTCCAGCTTTTAGAACATAAAATACGTGAAGGAAAGTCTGGATTTATACGTAATGCAAACATAGCCCCAATGGGCAATGTAATTGTGATGTTTTCAACAAGAGAGAGATCATGGAACAAGTTTCAATCTCAACATATGGTTTGGGGCTCTAGAGTCTATGATCCAAAAAAAGCTAGTTGTTACCCAACTTGAAAAGTGGGTGTTCTATTTCAACAAAAAAATTATGAACTATTTATACTTAAGATGTTTAAACTAGTAGATTAGAGGAAGAATCTAGTGCAAAAGATTCGAAGGGATAGTTTTGTATTATTGATTGGGAGTTGAGGTATGCCAGTAGCTGCTTGCATTGTTTTGATGTCAACTGAGGTGCGGGAAAAAAGGAATGTGTGATGTTTTTGGTGGTTGGGTTGCCAGAGAGCTAATTTTCTAAGTTATTCCCCAATCTCAATCTTGAGATACGCTAGTAGTTGTTTGCAATTCTCTTTGACTGAGTAAAACCAATGCACTTGGTTCAAAACTAAAAAAAAAAGGGAAGAATTATTTTGCACACTGTGGAGTGTAGGAAATCATCGACCTACATATACTCCATTAAAAAGGCAAATTTTCCCCATTATCTTGAGTAAACCAAATATGAGCTCATGAAGAACAGCCGTATTATCCTCTTTCTCTAACTTATCATCAAACCACCGGTAAATGATGTAGCAATAATCCTTATTACCCTCTTTTGATGAGAAAAGACATTTGGCAAATGAACCTACAACCACCCTAATGTTAAACTATTCCCTTTAACTTTCAAATTCCATCATTGACTTTGTGAAGAACTGATGTTATTTGTAGCATAGAGTCCAACTATGATAAAGTAAACATCAAAATAAAAATGGATTTGCCAGTTTGCATTTCCAAAAAAACATACTAGCGCATTTGCATTCATTAAGGACTTCCAAAAGAAATAACATCTTTCACCATTAGCAATGTAGAGATTTTAAACTTAAAAACACCACAAATTTGAAATCCGAAACTTATAAGACTCCAAAATACAAATCACCACTTCATTTATTGTGCCATTGTAAATTCAATATCCACATTAATTTTAGTTTCCTATTATTTTCTACATGGAAGTTCCATAGATGAATATCCTTCGAGGAGCCCACTACAAATCACTCAATGTTTACAAATGACACCAAATACCTTGTACCACTCAACACTTCAGGTAAACCCATTGTACATAGTAGAACTGAGATCACTTCATGAAAACATTGAAAATTACTCTCGAAAAAATAATAATGACAAAATCATAGGATAAATAAAGAGAACACAAACTACCACAATATTTTAACTTAATAGTTCAATAACTTTCTCACAACTATATTCATCGTACAATATACTTGATCCCAATCATCAAAATAGTTTTGTACTGCTCTTTTCACACACTATAAAATATAATGCAATAACCATCTCAAGTCCCAACCCCATACTAGCTATTGACTACTAGTGAAATCCTCAAAGAATTGCCTTTAGATATGAAATCAACTCCTTGGATATAATAGTCAAGAAGTAAAGTTAGGATGTCAGACACGCATTTAGCTTAATACCACAATCTATAATTCTCATGTAGTAGACATAAGATTCGTCGTATGACTCAACTTGCTAGGACACTTCAAATTAGAAAAAGAACGTAGAAAAACGTATAAAAGAAATTTACAAACAATTATCTAAATCAACAAGCAATAATATACACAATAATCTCAATAATTATGTGCATTTGCCTCTTCAAATCATATAATGACATATCTTACACAATAGAAATTTAAGCTTCTAGCAATTATATTCGAAATTGTGACAATAATCTCAGCCAACAAGCATTTACAAATAATAATTTCTACCAACAAGCATCCCTAAACAAGCAATACTTTATAATTTTGTTAGGGATTCATTCCACAGTGTTCAACACATCAGGCATCCACAATATATCAAAATAAGGTTTGAAAGACACTAATGCAAGCCAGGCTAGCTGAGTGAGAGGAGGACCTGTCATGTATAGTAAGGGCAATTTCGTAATATTTTCCAAGTAATAGGAGTAAAGTTGTAAATTCACTAGTAGGGGAAAAATTGTAAATTCGCATATTGTCAATTTTGATTTCCTCTTTCCTTTGCCTGTGAACTTATTAGGTTTAGGGTTTTTTTTTGTATAAAACTTGGGAATGCTTGTAATGGGGATTTAGATCATGAATTACAATTTTTTCACTGATTTTCTCTCTCTATTCTCTCTCTCCCCCTTTGAATTTCTCTTCTTTTCTCTCCTTCCAATTCTCTCTCTTTCTTCCTCAATTTTCCCTACCTTCTGTTTGAATTTACTGATTTTGTTACGAAATTGTTGATTTTGTTCAATTAGTTCAAATCAATAGCAATCAAACCCTAACTTTGGGTCTTGACATTTGGTATCAAAGCCCAGACTTCCGATTTTCATTGGTTTAGCAATCTATGAGGTTATGGCTCCAAGGACATGTTCCGCAAGTGATACACAAGAAGATGTTCCAGTAGATGACCAAATTGATGTTCAACTGGAAATCTTGATCAATACGATGGAAGCCATGGATAAAAAGCTTAATGATCAACAAGGCCAAACGGAAAAGACACTTGCACGACTACTGGAAAAGCAAGCAAAGACTGATGCAAGAATCGAGAAAATGCTCAATCAGATGTCAAACATGTATGAAAAGACTGAAACACATTGGCTTAATCAGGTGAAATCGCCCCTTCTCTTATCCCTAATGCCAATAGTGCATTTTACTTCTCATGCAATTTCTTCTTCTGGTCAAAACAACGGTAGTAGAACACAAACTTTAAATCCACCGCCTGTTGTTTTGCGAGGGGCAGATCCACAACCTATTGAAAATCAAGTTGGGCATCTGTCATGATGGCCTATCAAGGGCGCGCATGGGGGAGCACTTGCAACAACGTCATGACAAGGCCAAGGACCGTGTCAGGACAGTATCAGGACTATGTCAAGGCCCGTGCCCAGCAGTGCCTGAGCCCGTGCCAATACAGTGTTAAGATAGCGTCAAGACAGTGTCCGGATCAGTGTCCCAGTGGGGCCCAGACCATGTCACAACAATGTCACGACAGTGTTCAGGCAGCGCCCAGTGCTGCGCCTAGCTCAGCCCACCTTCCAGAATGTTCTAGAGCCAGCTATCCTAACACAAGGACAGCCCCAACCTGCCAACTCACGAAATAGTACAACGGTATTGTACTATTTCACATTTATCCTCTATTTTACTGAATGTTAGTAGATATTTTTAGATGTTTCTAGATGTTTTCATATTTTTCTATAAATAGGAGGACTAGGCCTTTGTAAAGAGCATCATTGAATAAAAATATGAAATTTCTCTATCTTTGTGTCATCTCTATTATTTTCTCTCCTCTCTCCTCAACCGATTCTTCTTCTTCCTTTTCTCACCTAGAATTCTAATTTCTCTTCTTTTCTCATCTCGTTCCCTTCTTCTTCTCAACTTAGCTCTAAATCCTTCTTTTCTCATCTAATTTGCATCTTCATTTCTCTTCTCACCTCAACTCTAAATCTATCAAACCGTCACAAACCTTTAGGTTCATGTCAGATGGTATCAGAGCCATCCTCGATCGGAGGCTAGATCTATCCTTTACGTTTTGGTTCTCTTGAGATTGAGAATCTCATTTCCGAAATTTTTATAAAAAAATTATTTTTTTTCCTGCTCTCATTACCAAATCAAACAAAAAAAGAAAAGAAAAGAAAATGTACCGGACAACAAACCCATCAATTGAGCAAAGGGAAATCCATTGCCAAGACTTCAAGAACTCTACACTTTTGGTAAAGATTTCTTGTGTTCTTTTCCCAATCAATGAGAATGTATTGCATCCAGTCTTCTCTCCAGGGGGTACTCTTAAGGAAATCAAAATAACATCCTCATCAAGGTTAGAGGTTGAAGTGCAAGTCCAATTTTCATTGAGGGATAATGCAATTTCAGCATTGTCCTTGCATGGAGAACTCATATACTTCGGTTGTTGCTATATGGACATTGTTTATGAACAAGTTGAGGTCAAAGCCTAGGAAAATTTGGTTGAGTCATCCCTTGTTGAGACAACCCTTGATGAGACGCCCATCCTTGAAGAACCATGTGAATCAAGGCCGGGGGAAGCGAGGGAGACAATGGCACCTCAAGAAACCCTTGGCACTACCATGACTTGCAAATCGTGGCCGGTGGGTGATGATGAGCAAGATGGAGGGACCAAGGTTGTTGTCAAGGATCCAGCACCAATATATTCACCACCATCTCAGGAAGGGCGGGGTGTTGACCTTGCAACGTTTGGCAACCCAACACCTAAGGGCTCGCATGAGGCATGTCCGGGAGCAGCGAAGAAGAGGGTTGCACAACAGCAAAACAAGGACCTGCACCATGAGCTACCCACGCGGGCCAAGGTGAAGAAGGAAGCAACGTAGCAGCAGTGTGGTGGGCTGCGAGGCAACAAGGTCCGTATGATGGAACTAGCACCATGACACAACAAGCCTCCTCAAGCATTGGGCCCGGTAAGCATGAGCGAAGAAAAAGGTCACATGGGAAAACCAGGCCGAACGATAGAAAAGGGAGAAAGCCCGGGCAGGGGAGCATTTTCGAAGAACAGGGATTGGCACTAGATGCTTAGCCCACAAACACCAATTTTGGCAAACGATCATTAGGGACAAGGACTACCCCTTTGACCCGGGAATAGAAGGCAAAGGCGTTAAAAGGGCTGGTAACGGATGGAAATCAAAAGCTAGAGGTTGCACCGATATTCCATCCTTCACAACAAGGATGATTTCAAGGGGAAAGGAATGTCATGATCATGGGATGCCCATGGCCTATCAAGGGTGCGCATGGGGGAGCACTTGCGACAACGTCATGACAAGGCCAAGGACCTTGTCAGGACAGTGTCAGGACTATGTCAAGGCCCGTGCCCAGCAGTGCCCAGGTTCGTGCCAATACAGTGTCAAGATAGTGTCAGGATCAGTGTCCTAGCAGGGCCCAGACCTTGTCAAGACAGTGTCACAACAGTACCCCGACAGTGTCCAGGCATCGCCCAGGCCGCGCCTAGCATCCAGTGCCGCGCCCAGCTCAGCTCACCTTCCAGCAGCTTCTAGAACCTTTCAGAATGTTCTAGACCTAGCTGTCCTAGTGTAAGGACAGCTCCAACCTGCCAGCTCACGAAATAGTACAGTGATACTGTACTATTTCGTATTTATCCTCTATTTTACTGATTTTTATTAGATATTTCAGATATTTTTAGATGTTTCTATATGTTTTCATATTTTTCTATCAATAGGAGGACTAGGCCTTTGTAATGAGCATCATTGAATGAAAATATGAAATTTCTCTATCTTTCTCTCATCTCTATTATTTTCTCTCCTCCCTCCTCAACTAATTCTTCTTCTTCCTTTTCTCACCTAAAATTCTAGTTTCTCTTCTTTTCTCATCTCTTTCCCTTCTTCTTCTCAACTTAACTCTAAATCCTTCTTTTCTCATCTAATTTCCATCTTCATCTCTCTTCTCACCTCAACTCTAAATCTATCAAACCATCACGAACCTTTAGGTTCATGACAGCATCAACAACCTAGATATCAACATCCCTACCCCAAATATGATTTTCATAATTTTGAGATATCTAATCCAAGAGGTTGGGCCAAAAGATGTTATAGATTTTTTAGGATTTGTGGCGTCCCTAATAATGAAAGAATGGATATTATTAGTATGCATTTGGAAGGGGATCCAGGGCCTTGGCTCGAGGGTTACTTGATTAGGCAGGAAAATTCTGAATGGGATGTCTTTGTTGAGGCCTTGTGTAAAAGATTTGGGGATAAAAAGTATAAAGATGTAATTCAAAAATTTAACAAGCTTCCGCAAGATGGTAGTGTGGTTGAATATCAGTCCAAATTTGAAGATTTAAGGTATGACATGCTTACATTGAACCCTAATCTTGAAGAAATATACTTTATTTCAAGCTATCTAAGTGGTCTAAGGGAAGAATATAGGCACTCTGTCCAATTACTAAACCCGCTAACCTTAGAAAATGCTTTTGAAAAGGCCCAATTGTATGAAATGTCTTCACATTCTGCTCTTAAACTAAATGGTATTCATATTAATGTACCAAAGAAATGTAGTTCTACTAACCAAAGCAATGGGCCAAATCCCAAATCAACTTCTGCACTTGATAATTATCAAAGACCTAATACTACTTTTAAACCCAATAATCAAAGGACCATTCAAGATTCCAGGAGGAATAACCCTCCTCTTTGCTACAAATGCAATGAAAGGTATTATCAAGGCCATATATGTAAAACTAAGCCATTAAATGCGATTACGGCAGAAGACGACAATGCCTTTGTTAAAGAGGATGATGAAACCCCTAGTGATGAAACTTTATCTTGTGAGGAAGTAAGTGATGTTCCAAGTTTCAATGTTAAAATTTTCACTTGTGCCATAGCTGAGGGTAACCAAGTCAACACCATTAGAGTCCCAGGAAAGGCCAATAAGAAGGACATTTTGGTTCTAATCGATAGTGGAAGTACCCATAGCTTTGTGGACCCAAGATTAGCCAAAGTCGCTGGATTTAAGTTGTCACCAGCCCCTATATTGGCTGTAACGGTCGCCAATGGGAACAAAATGACAACTCAAACTAACTGTCTTGGGTTTTCGTGGCAAATGTAAGGTCATGAATTTATGTATGACTTTGGGGTCTTGCATCTTGGAGGTTGCAATGTGCTTTTAGGAATGGATTGGATGAGAATGTTCAATCCTCTTCTTTTTGATGTAGTGAACTCAAAAGTTTCTTTCAAGAAAGATGGTAAGCAAAATTGAGTTGCAAGGTGTTGTAGAAGAGGGTTCCTTTAAAATGATCACTAGTCAATGATTAGACAAACTAATAGCAAAGGGTTCTTGTCGTTGGATTGCACATGTTCATCCTGTTGATGATTTACAGCAGCAACATCAAGTTGTTAATGCTGAAAATCTGTAGAAACATCTGCTACTCCTTCACTGCTACAGCCTCTTTTGGAGGAATTTTCTGATATTTTTGTTAGACCTAAGTCACTTCCACCACCTAGAGCTTATGACCATTCAATTCCCTTAAAATTGAATGCTCAACCTATAAATATTAGGCATTATCGCTGTCCTTATAAGCATAAAACTAAAATTGAGAAGCACGTTGAAGAATTATTAGAAAGTTCTTTTATTAGACATTCACAAAGCCCAAATGCTTCACCTGTTATAATTGTGCTTAAAAAGGATGGTTCTACTCGAATGTGTGTTGATTACAGAAAACTAAATGATCAAACCACAAAAGATATGTTTCCAATACCATTAATTGATGATCTTTTGGACGAACTCCCTGGATCTTCAATTTATTCCAAAACAGACCTAATCCAAGGCTACCATCAAGTACGTATGAGGGAAGAAGACATACTAAAAACAGCGTTTAGGACTCACCAAGGGAATTATGAGTTTAGGGTTATGCCGTTTGGCTTAACAAATGAGCTGGCTACATTTTAAGTCCTTATGAACTCAATCTTTAAGGAATACTTAAGAAAATTTGTTCTTGTGTTCTTTGAATATGTTCTTGCCTATACTTCTACCTTGGATGAACATGTTACACACTTGAGCTTGGTCTTTTCTGTTTTGCGTGCTCATAAACTCTATGCAAAGACAAGTACGTGTGTGTTTGGTACCGAATTCATAGAATATTTAGGCCACATTATATCTAAGGATGGTGTGAAAACCAATCCTTCAAAGATTAAGGCTATGCAAGAATGGCCTAAGCCTCTAAGAACCTTAGGGAATTGCATGGTTTTATGGGTTAAATGGTTATCATCGCAAATTCATACCCGGATACGGAGTCATAGCTACGCCATTAACTGATTTACTTAAAAAAGATTCGTTCCTATGCACTGAAATGGCGGCGGATGCCTTCGAGGGATTGAAAAAGGCTATGATAATAGCCCCTATACTTGTTCTTTCAGATTTTGAGCATCCATTTGATGCTTCATTGGGTGGGTTTGGGGCTGTTTTATCTCAAAATGGAAGGCCAATTACATTTTTCAGTAAACTATTTTCACCTAGACAATTAGGTCTCTCTATTTATGAAAAAGAATACTTAGCAATACTCATGGCCATTTCCAAATGGAAACACTGCCTCGAGGGACATGAATTTGTAATAAAAACGAATCACGATAGCCTTAAGTTTTTGTTAGATCAAAACATTACAACTCCCAAAAGGGGCTACCAAGCTTATGGGTTTGCATTACTCGATTCATTATAGGAAAGGGAATACAAACCATGCTGCTGATGCATAATCACGTGTTGATTCTGGTTGTTTAAATGCTATATCTCTTCTAACTCCCTCGTGGATATAGGAAGTCATTGAGAGCTATGAGCATGACCAAGTGTTACTTCATATCATTGCTTCCCTTACTGTTAATACTAATGCCGCATCAAAGTTTCAGCTTCAACAGGGAGTATTGCGATATAAAAGGCATATTTGTGTGGGAAGTGGCAAGGATTTAAGGAAAAAAATCTTAGAACATGTTCATAGCTCATCTATAGGTGGTCATTTTGGTATAAATGCCACCTATAAGCGAGCTAAGTTAATGTTCTATTGGAAAGGGCTTAAGCGAGATTTTTACTCCTTCGTGTGTCATTGTGATGTTTGTCAAAGGAGTAAAACTGATCAAGTGGCTTACGCCGGCTTACTTCAGCCCCTTCCTATCCCAATTCAACCTTACACCAACATTTCACTTGATTTTGTGGAGGGCCTCCCGAAATCAAGTGGAAAAGATGCGGTGTCAGTAGTAATTGATAGGTTTACAAAATTTGCTCATTTTTTACCACTTTCACATCTTTTTACTGCTTCAACTGTAGCTAATCAATTCTTAATTCATGTTTATAAACTTCACGGTATTCCTAAAAGTATTGTTTCAGATAGAGATAGCCTTTTCCTAAGTTTATTTTGGCAAGAGCTTTTCAAATTGCCTAAACATCTCTTAATTTTAGCTCCGCGTATCATCTTGAAAGTGATGGACAAACGGAAAGGCTAAATCGATGTTTGGAACAATTTCTTAGGCTAAATCGATGTTTGGAACAATATCTTAGGTGTATGACATCCTCTTTTCCTACAAAGTGGATGGAATGGTTGTATCTCGCGGAGTGGTGGTATAACGCCACTTACCATTCTTCATTACAAACCACTCCTTTCCAAGCTTTGTATTGATATGAGCCTCGCTTATGCAATTACTTTGACAATTATGAAGCTAAGGTGATACTGTTGATCTATTTTTTAGAGAAAGAGCTACTGTTGCTAGGAAGCTAAGGTCTTGCCTTGAAGTTGCTCAAGCGTGAATGAAACAAAATGCTGATAAGAGAAGGACGGAAAGGGTATTCGATGTCGGAGATTTTGTGTATCTTAAGCTCCAACCGTAAAAGCAAACTTCTTTTGCTTTAAGGAGTAATTTAAAGCTTTTTGCTAAATACTATGGACCCTACAAAGTTGAAGCAAAGATTGCAAGTGTAGCCTACAAATTGGAGCTACCAAAGACAAGCAAGATGCACCTTGTCTTTCACATATCTTTGCTTAAGAAACGCATTAGTCCTAAGGTTCAACCACAAGAACACCCTCCAATAACTAATGTGGAAGGTCAAATTGTCACTGCACTTATGGCAATCCTTG
Organism: Simmondsia chinensis; assembly: GCA_018398585.1. Lineage (NCBI taxonomy): Eukaryota > Viridiplantae > Streptophyta > Magnoliopsida > Caryophyllales > Simmondsiaceae > Simmondsia > Simmondsia chinensis. Next base: position 9,598,903 of record JAGTTD010000022.1, read on the forward strand.
CTAGAAGAATGATTAAACACAATAACGCTGCTATAATTCAGGTTTTGGAGCACTGGGCAAACTTGGATGAAGAGGATGCAACAGGGGAGGATTCTACTTTCATGGAGAAGCAATTCCCTTCTTTTATCCTTCGAAGAGGGGGGTAATGTCATGTATAGTAAGGGCAATTTTGTAATATTTTCCAAGTAATAAGGGTAAAGTTGTAAATTCACTAGCAGGGGCAAAACTATAAATTTGTATGTTGTCAATTTTGATTTCCTCTTTCCTGTAGTGAGCGTTGCCTGTGAACTCATTAGGTTTAGGGTTTTTTGGTATAAAACTTGGGAATGCTTGTAATGGGGATTTAGATAATGAATTACAATTTTTTCACTGGTTTTCTCTCTCAATTCTCTCTCCCCCTTCGAATTTCTCCTCTTCTCTCCCTCCAATTCTCTCTCTTTCTCCCTCAATTTTCCTACCTTCTATTCGAATTTACTGATTTTGTCGGGGAAGGAAAATAGGCAAGTAAGTCTGAGTAATTGGGTTACATACTTCTAATACTAGGGACCCAAAAAAAGGAGCACCCAACATAAAATCAAATCATTACCTACACCCACTATTTCCTTTTCATTTGACAAGAACTCAAAAGGTTTGTTGGGCACACAGGAAGAAGAGAAGGGACCACACAGGGCGCAAGCCTCTACATATGTCCATAAGGAGGCCAATGCACATTCTGTGTAAGGACGCCATTAGCAGATTGTTTAAAGCAAGCTAAAGCTTGTTCCTTCACGAAGTCCTCACGAAGAAAAGCCTACACAGACATTGAGAAACAAAATGAAACCGACACAAGATCTTAGCCTAAAACCAGGAAAACACAATTAGGAGGTCTTCGGGAAAAATTTCCATTGAGTCAAAAAATGTATTAAGCAAAGAGTTAAAGCAAGAAAGCATAATGTCTCTTGGAGCACTGTGCAAACAGCCAAAGAGAAAAAAGATGTGGTATTTATAAGAGTACACTTTTCAAATAAACAAATGTTCATTTAAGAAGTGGGGGGGGGGGGGGGGGGGGGGCCTATTATGCTTGTATATATACCCCTTGTGCGGATGGATAGGCTAACACCGGCGTCCACTAAGCGGCATCCGAGATTAGACGCCCAGTGAAGAGCGGCCCAGCTTTGGCCATCCTAAGAACAGCGACCTAGGACAGGCGCCCAGTAAGGGGCGACCTAGAATAGGTGCCTATTGAGCGGCGAGCTATCATAGGCGCCCACTGAATGATGACCTAGAACATAAGCCCACGGAACGGTGACTTAGAACGGGTGCCCCAGTGAAGGGCGAGTTAGTATAGGCACCCAGTAAAGGGCAACCTAGTGTTGGCGTCCCAAGAGCCGCGATCTAGCATAGGCACCCAGTAAAGGGCAACCTAGAATAGGCGCCCACTGAGCGGTGACCTGACATGGGCTTCGAAAAGCAAGCAGCACGGCCTCTATATAAAGGGGCCTCAGGTCAAGAATGAGGGGGAGAGAGGGAGAAACACAAACAAAACCCAAGCCAATCAAACCCAGAACAAAAGGGAATCCTGGTGGTTTCTTTTTATCCAAGAGCTTGAGTCCAACTCGTCCTTACGTACCCCTACTCGTACTGGACTCGGATACGGTGGATAAGGTCACTGGATGAATTCATCGCAAGCATAATTGGCGCCATTTGTGGGAAGGATTGAGGCCATGACAGAACCACCCGGCTCCCCTGATCCCACTAAACTGAGTGTAGAGGCCAAGCATATATCAAAACAACAGTTAAGCGAGGTTTAAGGCTTACTTGATCATTTGCTTCACAGGCTGGAGGATCAACAACCAAAAGTGCCCTCTGTATCTAAGAATAGAAATTACGAGGTCAGGAGCAGCGGCTGCGAAGGTTTGTAGGGTCAAAAGGAGGAATGGGGTACATAGGGACCGGACTTTGGGGCCAAACATCGCGAGAAGAAAATCTGCCTTACTCATCGCACGGGATGGAACCAACGAGAAGGCGAGTCTATCAGAGATATGGATAGCAAGCAAGAGGAAGCTAACTTCTTGTTAGAGGAGGGTAGAATTGGAGAAGCACAAAAGGTTCCGGGCACGCATTCCCCCTTCTCTAAAAGAATCTTCATTTTTCCAGTAAAGAAAGTCAAGATTCCAAAGATAGATCTCTTCAATGGAACACAAGATCCCGAGGATAAGCTTTTGGGATTTAAGTCTTGAACGTATATACGATTGGCGAGTTATGGGATAAGGAAAATATTTATATATCCGCTGAGGACCTAATGAGCACTATGGGGAAGTTTCGGCTAGGGGTCACCGGAAAGCCCAAAGAAAGGTGTGACGCTACGCATTCAACAAGAGAGAAACCATCCCTGCCAACATCTCCTCCGAAGGTTCAAGTGCAACAACCTCTCAAGCGAATGGCTTATGAGATAGGCCGGAGACACATACGTCAATCACCCTCCTTTAAGAGAACATTCACTCCATCCAAACGCCCATTTAACTTTGAGCTAGATCCAGGTGGTGTGAATTCTAGAGGTTCTATGGCCATAACACAGAGGAGTGTAGAACTCGACATAAGCAAACCCGAGGCCACTATAGGAAGCCTCCGGCCCAAGGAAGCTCACAAGAGATAGTAGACAGCAAAGCACTAGTACTAGTGCCCCCCAAAGAAGTTATTGAGATGCCAAAAAAGATGATTACCATGGTCTCATGAATTCTACCTGAAGAATGTTTCTATTCACAAAGGGTGCAGGCAAAGAGGAGAAAATCAATTCTTGGAATCACCTTTATAGACAAAGAGCTAGGGGGCATCCAGGTGCTGCATGGTGATCCCCTTGTCATCTCGATCAATGTTGAAAAATGTTAAATCCACAAGGTTCTGGTTGATCAAGGAAGTGTTGTCAATGTTTTTTTCTGTCTAGGTTTTGAGCAAATGGACATAACAACCAGCCAAATTATGCCGATAGGCTATCCTATGGTTAGCTTAGCTGAAGAAGTGGTCCAACCTATGGGAACAGTTGCTATGGATACCACATTCTATAGGCAAGAAGCTGTAAGAAGGGTAAAAGTTGAATTCTTGATTATTAACACCGGCTCCCTGTACAACATAATACTAGGACTACCCACCTTAAACAATATAAAGGCTATCATTTCAACCTATCACCTTCTACTAAAGTTGGAAGCTGACGAGGGTAGCATAATTGCCCTTCAAGGAAATCAAAGATTAGCCCGAGATGCTATCATGCATCTTTGCCACACGTGAGTTGTAAACCTTCTTCTGAATCTAAAATTATAAGACTTGATCCCAAGGGTGGAGAAACTTCAGAGGAACAAAGTTTAGATTTGGGCAGCCTCGAGGAGATAGAGATTGACGAAGGGAAGATAGTCAAGTTAGGATATTGGTTACTCGAGAATATAAAGAATGAGCAGGTATCCTTGCTAAGATGGTTTCGCTATGTGTTTGCGTACAATACAAAAGAAATGCTTGGGATTGGTTGAGAGGTGATAATGCACCAATTAAACGTACTTCCTAACGCAATGCCTGTTAAGCAGAAAAGAAGAAGTTTTTTGTGCAGAAAGGAATGAAGCAGACAAGGCTGAGATTCTTAAACTGCTAAAGGCCGGATTTATACGAGAGGTAAAATATCCTGAGTGGCAATCTAATATGGTTCTAGGGAAAAAGCAAAATGGGACCCGGCGGATGTGTGTGGACTTTATTGATCTAAACAAACAGCGTCCCAAGGACTCCTATCCTCTACCAAAAATCAACCAATTGGTAGATTCAATGGTGGGCAATGAATTGTTCAGCTTTATAGACGCTTTTTGGGGTATCATCAAGTCAAAATGGATCCGGGCGATGAGGAGAAAACCCTTTTTGTAACAAACTAAGGTACATATTGTTATAAAGTGATGCCATTTGGGTTAAAAAATGCGGAAGCAACATATCAGCAATTGGTAAACAAAGTGTTCATTGTGCATAATATGGAGGTATATGTCGATGACATGAATGTCAAATCACATGTCAAGAAAGACCATTTCTCCGATTTCAAAGAAACCTTTCAAACTCTGAGGCAACATCGCATGAAGTTGAACCCCAATAAATGTTCTTTTAGCAAACCGCAGGGCAAGTTCCTTGGATTCATCATCAGTGCTCGGGGAATTGAGGCTAATCCAGTAAAGGCGAACGCCATACTAGAATTGGGTACTCCAAAAACAGTCAATGAGGTGCAACGTCTTACTAGCCATTTAGCAGCACTTAACAGGTTCATTAGTAAATCCACAGAAAAAGCATTGCTCTTTTTTCAAGTGCTACGAAAAAAAAGAAGAATGGTTTATTGGACGAGGAGTGCGATCGAGCCTTCACACAAATAAACGAACATCTAGCACATCTCCCTTTTTTGGTAAAGCCGGTTCTGGGGGAGACCCTTGCCTTGTATGTGGTAGCCTCGGATAGAACCGTTAGCATTGTGCTGGTTGCAAATCGCTTTCGAGAGCAAGTTCCAATATATGTTGTCAGTCAAGCTTTGAAGGATGCAGAGCTGTGGTATCCACCTATTGAAAAATTGATGTTCGCCATTGTCGTAGCTTCCCGAAAACTTTGACCGTACTTCCAAGAACACACCCTAGACATTCTAACTGACCAGCCAGTGAAAAAGTTGTTAAAACTAGAGTGTTCATGACGAATGCTAGCTTAGGCCATGGAACTATTTGAATATGACCTTCACTATTTGCCCTGAGTAGCCCTTAAAGCACAAGCATTGGCCAACTTTCTTGCTACGTGCACCTTCAAAATAGAGAATAACGATGCAGCATAGATAAAAAGTGTGAAGCTAGACCTGAAAGCCGCAGAATCTCGCGAGAACCTAACGAAGGATAAGCCATTTAACGAAAATGTTCAGGTATGGAGAGTGTTTGTGGAGAGGGGGTTACCCACCGCTATGCATTATGCCTTTGATTTCCTTTAACAACTAATGAAACTGAGTATAAGGCTATAATCCATGGCGCATGACTAGCACGAGTGGCAGAAGCTGATAGCATGACCATCTTTAGTGACTCAAAAATTATGGTAAGCCAAATAAATGTGGAATACGAAGCTCGAGAACCTACTATGGTCAGGTATTTATAGGTCTTTTAAAAGCTTGTTAATGATCTCGGAAGAATAAGTGTCCAAATATCTTGAACAGGGCGAAAATCGAGTGGCCAATGAATTGAGCAAGTTGGCCAGCTCATGTCAGACACTCTACATGGAAGCGAAGATAGTGTTAAAGCAAGTGTACCAAAGCATGTTCGAAGAGCCCATCCTTCAGGCGATATGCAACGTTGCTGAATCCTTTAACTGAATGAAAATGATAATAGACTACTTGGACCAAGGAAGGCCACTAAAAGACTCTTACGAGGCCAAAGGAATCAGGAGCCAGGCAGCTCGATTTGTAATTTTGGACGGTCAACTGTATAAAAGGTCATTCTCACATCCTCTCTTAAAGTGTGTGGATAAGCGTGAGGGTATGGCATCGTAGAAGGGATTCATAAAGGGGAATGCGAAGGATATATTGGAAGATACTCCCTTGCCAACAAAGCCCTCTGAGTGGGATACTTCTGGCCCACTCTCAAGGGTGATGCTTAAGATCTGGTGCGTCGGTGTGACGCTTGTCAAAAGTTGGCATGCATACATCATGCACCCCTGACGTCCCTGCAACCTTTAATTAGTCCGATACCTTCCGCCTCATGGGGAATAGATATATTAGGAGCCTTCCCCATAGCGTCTGGACAGAGGAAGTTTGTAATAGCGGCAATTGATTATTTTAGCAAGTGGGTGGAGGTCTAACCAGTGGCTAGGATTACTGATCATGCTACACAAAAATTTTTTGTGGAAAAGTATAGATTCTCATTTTGGAGTTCCTCGGATAGTGATAGTAGATAATGGATCATAGTTCATTTCGTCACGCTTTCAAACCTATATTGGAGGAAATATGCATTAATATACATTTTGCGGCTATAGCACATCCACAAAGCAACGTTCAAATCAAGGCGGTCAACAAAGACATCCTGAGAGGCCAAAAAAAGAGACTCGATGATGCTGAAGGGAGATGGGTAGATGAACTAACCAGTATCCTCTGGTCAATCCAAACGATGACCAAAAAAGCTACGGGAGAGACCCCTTTTATGTTAGTATATGGGGTTGAATCCGTATAACCAATTAAGGTATGTAACCCTACCTTCCGCATCAAACATTACCACCTTGAGATCAATGAAAATGTTTTACAAGTAGCATTGGATCTAATACATGAGGTTCAGGAAAACACCTTAGTCAAAATGGCTGCCCAAAAGCAGTGGATGTCCGCTTGCTTCAATGGCAGGGTCAAGCCGCGCAGCTTTCAAGTAGGAGATCTAGTTTTAAGACTTGTGGAGCCCAGAAGAAAAAAGTTCAAGCATAGGGAAGCTTGCACCCAATGGGAAGGTCCCCATGGAGTGATACAAATATTATGAGAAGGCAGCTACATGCTACACCGAACGAACTTATCTCATAGCTGAAATGCAGATAACCTTCAAAGGTATTGTCCTTAAGATAAAATAAGAGACGAGTGAAAAGCCATATACCTTAGTGTAAGCATAATATATAATATCAATAATGTAAGGATAGAGGAGGCTGAGGTCCTATATTCCGTTTTGCCTAATGCAGGATGCTTTTTGCATATCTCCTTAATAATCTTAGAGAATTGTTACTTGTAGCATCCTCAAGAGTGAACTTTCTAATAAAAACCACACAGAATTGCTTCAGGATTTTGAAACAAATTAGTTTAAAGTGACAAGCAAAAACTAACATAGTAAATCCCATGAGAGCGGAAGCAGAAGAGTAACTGCACCCCAAAAGTATGGACGACATCAAGCCTAGTTTTTAGCTTCAACCATCATTTAGCTTTGAACGCCATTTAAGTAGAAAGGCAATACTTAGCTTCCGGTTTATATTCTATCAAAAAAAGCGTACCTATTTATATTGTGTTAACCAGGTAAAAATCTTTGATCACCATTTAGCTTTGACCACCATTTATCTTTGACAGCCATTTAGCTTTGACCGCCTTTTAGGTAGAAATACAGTACTTGGTTTTCCTGTTTATAAGGAGTTGACTAGGTAAAAATCTTTGACCGCCATTTAGCTTTGACCGCCATTTAGCTAGAAAGGCAATACTTAAATTACCTATTTATAATGTGTTGGCCAGGTAAGATCTATGATCGCTATTTAGCCCTGACTGCTATTTAGATAGAAAGGCAATACTTGGATTATCTGATTATAATATGTTGACCAGGTAAAAAATCTTTGACCGCCATTTAGCTTTGACCACCATTTAGGTAGAAATGCAGTACTTAACTTACCTATTTATAATCTATTTAAAAAAAGACTATCTTTCTATAATGTGTTGACCAGGTCAAGGTCTTTTACCGCCATTTTGCTTTGACTGCCAATGCAGAAAGGCAATACTTAGCTTACTTGTTTATAATGTGTTAACCATGTAAAAATCTTTGACTGCCATTTAGCTTTGACCACCAATTAGGTAGAAAGGTAATACTTAGCTTGCCTATTTATAATGTGTTGAGTAGGTAAAAATCTTTGACCGCCAATTATCTTTGACTACCATTTAGCTTTAACCGCAATTTAGGTAGAAATGCAGTACTTGGCTTACCCATTTATAATGAGTTGACTAGGTAAATGTCTTTGACCACCATTTAGCTTTGACCGCCATTTAACTTTGACCACCATTTAGGTAGAAAGGCGATACTTAGCTTACCTACTTATAATGTGTTGATCAGGTAAAAATCTTTAACCGCGAATTAGCTTTGACTGCCATTCAGTTAGAAATGCAGTACTTGGTTTACCTATTTATAATGAGTTGACCAGGTAAAAATCTTTGCCTACCATTTAGCTTTGAGCGCCATTTAGGTCGAAAGGCAATACTTAGCTTACCTGTTTATAATGTGTTGACCAAGTAAAAATCTTTGACCGCCATTTAGCTTTAACCGCCATTTAGGTAGAAAGGCAATACTTAGCATACCTGCTTATAATGTGTTGACTAGATAAAAATCTTTGGCCGCTATTTAGCTTTAAACGCCATTTAGATAGAAACGCAGGACTTGGTTTACCTGTTTACAATCTGTTCGAAAAATTTTGTTAACCTACCATTTAGCTTTGACCACCTACTATACACGGGTCAATTGAGCATCAAATTCTGACTTTCGATTTTAACCTCCATTTAGGATGTAACATCACACTTCCTCAAACTACATCTAATTCAATAATCAAACTTAACGATTCGTGTACCAGACCACCAACAACAATGCTCACCTCATTGAAGCTGCAACAACAACACTCACCTTGTTGAAGGAGCAACAAACGACACTCACCTCGTTGAAGGTGTAACAGCGGTCACCTCATTGAAGGTGTAAAAAGGAAACTCACCTCGTTGAAGGTGCAACAAACGACACTCACCTCGTTGAAGGTACAACAGCGCTCACCTCGTTGAAGGTGCAACAACGACACTCACCTCGTTGAATGTGCAACAATGACACTCACCTCGTTGAAGGTGTAACAAATGAAACTCACCTCATTGAAGGTGCAATAGCGCTCACCTCGTTGAAGGTGAAACAACAATGTTCACCTCATTGAAAGGGAAACAATATGCACCCGCCTAGTTAAAAATGTGACTACAATACTCATTTACTTGCTTCTTTATCCCATGAAGTGTATAAAATTGCAAAACATAGTGAAAAATCATGGTAGCTTTCACTTGTAACACACATATGGTTAATGCATACCAACAAAACAATATCAAACACACTTGCCATAGCTGAATTGTAGCAAAGCCTAGTGATAACTTCCCTTATGCAAACTAAAACCATACAATATTTACATAGTGCGAGTACACAAAACTAAGAAAATCACAATGAGAGAACTCCTTACCAAAGGATCACACATTCTCAAACAACATTAATGCCCCTTACATAGGACATTCAGGAAGGATAAGGGGACGAACCCATACGAATCTTTACAACCAGTCCTTAATGTTTGATGGGTTATCATGCATAAAAGACAAACCTATTCGACTCTCGAAAACCATATGGCGATTAGTTTATTTAAGTCTGAACATGTAGTTGAAAACATGATCGGTTAGCTCAAAGCCATTCACAAAGCATGTCACTAAGAGCCCATAGATCGTCCCTAAACTAGTCGCAGTCGCTTGACCAAGACATAAGGAATATCATGATATAACACTAGCCGCCAATGGATGGAGAGGAAATCAAAGGCCAGCATTAAGGGTCTCTATAGGAATTGCCAAACAATCATGTCGAGATATAATCAGGTAGGAAATAGTATTTCTTTCGAAGAGCCAAAACTCCGGCCTCCCCGCGATATTTGTTAATAAAGCCCAAGGGCGGTCTAGCTCACGCCGCAATAGGATAGCGAGTTTCTAAGTTATTAACATTGAAAATGCAGCATCAGGTCAAAGATGAGGAGGAATGGTTGAAGGGGTACTACTCCCTCCATGAATTCGTTGCGTCAAACATCTCGTTCGACCCCTACCACGTACCATTTTAATCTACATTAAACCCCTTTTTAAATAAGTATGATAGTAAAAACTACCGCAAAAAAATACATATGCGTATGTAAGTTCGAAGCAATTGAAGCAGGACAGCTTGACAGAGGCACAGATAAGGAGCAAGGATAAGAGCATTTTGGTTAAGAGATAGTAGAAAATTGTCCAAGGCCTCGGTCAAAATGGGATTTTCCAAAGGATGTATAAAACAAGAGTTATAAGTGGGACCCAAATTTTTTGAATTCATCCTAACAGGGCTCTGCTTTCCCATCAATGAAAAGAGAGAAAGGTAAAGAAGATGATAAAACAACACAAAGCTCAAAGACAAAGAAAATTGCCAAACTTTTAAACAAAATCAAGCTTTCACATGAGTCTCAATATAGGCTTGGCTTTACATTTTTTACAACCCCAAACCTTACACCGCAAGGGTTGAACAACAATCCAAACTTATGAACGACAAAAATTGAAACCCTAACTGAACCCTCGAAGGATTTTTTCAATCCATGTATGTGGCTCAAATCGCAAAAAGATCTCCAAATTGGGAATCAACACACAAACTCAGGACTAAACAAGAAGAGAATGAAACAACACAAAACCTAAAGAAAAAGAAAATTACCAAACTTTTAAACAAAATCAAGGTTAGCTTTGCACTTTTATAACCCTAAACCTAACACCTCGAGGGTTAGACAAACATCCAAACATATGCAAAACTAAAATTAAAGCCGGAACTGAACCCTCGAAGGATTTTGTCAATCCGTGTATACCACTCAAATCACAAAAAAATTGAGAGTCAAAAAACGAATTCGCGCACATCACTAAAAATCCTAACATACCTGTTAAGGTTTCGAAGATTGGCTCTTGAACCTTAACCTTGGTTGGGATAGTGAGAGTATGAGATGAGGAAGAATACAGAGTTTAGATGAGAGAAAGAAGGGAAAAGAGATGAGAGAATAGAGAAAGAAACCAAATGAGATCAATTCATTATCAAAGTTAAGGATTACAAGCTAATACCCCTTATTTATACTACTTATAAAGTATGAGCCTAATACATTGAATCTACCCACACAAGGGCTAACCAACTTAGGAATTATCTAGAACTAAAGGCTGAACTAACATTTAAGCATATTTGGCGCCAAGATCAACTAACAGCCAACCAATACATGCTACTGCAACTACAACGCAACAGATGCAACTTATTACAATACACACAACAACTACTAACTATAGCTAATACTCATAAACGCAGCTTATTACAATACCAAGCAGCTAAAGGGCCTAACAACCGCACTATAGAACAATGCTCAGCAGTCAGCAACAGATTCAGTAGTAGTACATTTGCAGCAGCAGCCAGCAAATAGAATTTTAACCATCCTAACTAACTTTCCCGTCATTAAGCCAATTTAAATCCATGCTCGAATTCTTGGTTTATAACATTCCCTTCCCCTTGAAAATATTCTTGTCCTCAAGAATAGAAGAGAGTTGTCACAATGAAGAACACTTATTACGTATGAAAAGACAGCTGAATTGATGACTTCTTGCTGAAATTTGCCGTGAGAGAGAACCTGTAAAGCAGTGAATACACCAGAGTAGTTTACTGAAGCCTGCATCTGCACCACGGCTTGAACCTGTTATTTCCATCTGATTTGGAGAGTTAACCTCAGGTGGTCTGCCCATATCATACCAAATCAACCTAATATCAGCGCAACAAACACCACCCAAAACTCTATCTTTCGGATGGGAATCATACAACGCAGCAGCACTACTGTAATTCCGCTTGTAGAATGCTGCTTGGCAGATGTTATATGTCGTTAACCCCATAAAACTGCATGTGAAGATATTTAATAACTCCGGAGTCCTTCCAAACTCAAACCAAGCAAACCAAACATAAAAATCAACTTGTAGGCATTTTCCATTGTAGCTCAAACAGCCCAAACTCTTGATCAAGGCAACCCAACACATTGGAATCCCATTAAGTTGCAGCTGTAACTCTTTCATTTTGAATCTTATCCAAAATTTGTATTGGTCAAACATCCATTCACAATACCAGCTTAGACCAAACTCAACAAACACTTGATTACTTCCCAACTTCACACGTTGGGCTGCAGGACTCAGAAATGTAGCAATGCAACCCAGATGCAACTCGTAATGACAGACAGCAGCTCGGTTTACCTTTTTCTCCCAATTAGCCTCGAATTTCAGCTTGTTATAAACATGATCTACCTTTCCCGGATCAGTAGGAGGCTTATCACAAGAACTTGCACTTGGATACTTCACAACTTTACTCAAATGAGGTAATAAATCATGCCGAACTTGCCGATCGGCATGCCGAAAATGCATATTAGCCACTGGAACTTGATGCCTTGCTGATTTATCGTGCTCTGCTGCAATGTTTTCCAACTTTTTCAACTCGCACGACCACCTACTAGCCCAACTCATGACATGCTCAATAAATCCATGTTTGCTTCCCAATTGCACCAAAAATGCTGTAGGATCCACAAGCTCAGCAGAATAAACCCAATTCTTGATCAAGGTGGCCAAACACAATGTAAATACATGACAATGCAGTAGCCATCCCTTCATCTTGGATTTAATCCAAAATTCGTATTGCTTAAACATCCATTTACAATACCGTCTCAGACCCAACTTAGCCAAAACTTGATTGCTTCTCAAATGCACCTGTTGGTTTGCTGCAGAACTCAGAAGCTCTATAATGGAAACCCGATGCAAGTCTTTTGGACAGATTTCAGCCGACAACTCCTTCAAAATCTGAGATGTTCTGCTTCCCATTAGGCTGCTGATATACACTCCAATTTCAGCTAGATTTATCCTTGGTGTCGCATTAATCTTTTCTATCCAAACATTGAGAAGGTATTGAAGCTTATGCATATGATTTTTCCATTCCGAAACACCACTGTGTTACAAACTGAGAATACGAGACTCGAATTTTAAATGAGCAAAAAAGGCGAGAGAGCTGTGGCGGGAAAATCTGTTAATTTCAGTGCTGCTGGTGCATGCTGTTCTGCTGCTGCTGCGTTGCATACTGCTGTTGCTGTTAGTTAATACTTGCTGCTGTTACATTTGTGTTTTGGCGCCAATTCAATAATTGAAATACTAGTTAGTTAGATTCTAGATTGTTCTAAGGTTTGTCTAGTTTCTTTGCCATTAGATTGTTATAAATAAGTGTGAATGTATGTTCATTTGGGCATCCAATCAATGAATGAAATCTGAAACATTATCTCATTTGAGATTAAACTCTACTTTCTCATCTCCTTTCCCTTCTTTTTTCTCATCTAACTCTAAACTCTTCTTTCTCATCTAAATTCTATATTCTTTCTCATCCCAAACTCTCAATTCTATCCAAATTATATTAGTTTACGTTCGAGGTTCAAGCCCGAGCGTAACAATTGGTATCAGAGCCTCGATTCGATCGAGTACGTAATAAAAAATAATAAAAAAAAATTGAGATTTTTGTCAGCAAAGGCGATTTCTGACATCTGACAAAGGATGCGAATTCTGACGAGCGACATCAGGTGTTGAAATCCGATATTGTTCTTGAAGATTGTTGTGTTCCGTGTGTTTGAATCATCACTATAGATAGAAATCGAACCTATTTCGGATTCTCAGTCCGAATTAATTAAGAAAACATCATTGTCAAAACTCGATCGAAGTTAGGGTTTGTCGAATTCGTTGTGCGCGAAATTCTGCAAGCTAGGGTTTGGGATCAGTGGCGATTGTTGAACCGATAGCAAGTGGTCATTCGTGCGTTCGAAGGAGTAAACTTCATTAAGCAATCGATCATTGGAGATTTGCGATTCTGCGAACTGTTCCGATCCAGACTACGCTGTTACAGTAGATACGCAACCAGATCTCAAGTTCTGGAGGTGCTGATCAAAGTGCAGATTTCAAGTTCAATTCAGATTCAATCTCTGCGTTTCCAGACAACGAAATTGCTGTTCGGCAAAAGTTCGAGTTCAGCGAATTCAGATTTGTTGAGGACAATTTGATCAAGTTCAGATCGAAAATCAGCAGGATCAAAATTCAGCAGCAATTACCAAATTCAAATCAGGATCGTCCCGATCAGGTACCAATTCATTCAGATTTGGTTAAACATGGAATTTGTGCTTGCGGTTGAGGTTGTGAATGGAGTTAGGTGATGTGGTGATGTCTGGTGGTGTTCTTACCCGAGCTGCAGCTGCTCGTGCAGCAACAAATCAGTCATATGCTGAAGTTGTTTGTGGAAATGTTGAGAGTGAACCTCAAACAAGCATTGGTGATGGAGTAAGTGCTCAATTGGCAGCCTTGATGAAGCAAATGGCTCAAATGAATCAATCAATACTGGAATCGCATCAGACCGTGCGAGAAATGGAGGAACGTTTGCTTAAGAGGTTGCAAGATCAGGATGAGAAGTTTAATGAGCGTTTTGGCTTGCAAATTCTGAGTTTTGAGGAGAAATTTAATCAACGTAAGCATCAAATTGAGGAGGCAGGGGCCAACCGATTGACTGAGCAAGTGAACGAGATTGATGGTAGGATTGATGCGCAATTGAACCAACAATTACAAAATTTTGAAGAGAGGTTTAATGAGATTAATAAACAAGCAATTGATGCTCGTGTAACTCAACAATTGCAAGGACTCGAGGAAATGATAACCGATCGAGTAAACCAACAAGCAATAAACATTGAAGAGAAGATGAAGGAATTACAAAATGTGGCTTCAAAATCTGATCCCTTGCTACCAGCAAGTCACGTTTTGAGGCCTTCCGAGCCACTACATTCACAAGCTCCAGGCGCTGAAGTTCAATCAGCTTGGCCACAAGTTGATCCTCAAGTGGTTAAGGCAAATGCAAGCCAATCGGTGCAGCTGTCAAGTGAAGACAGTCCTCGACAATCGACTGAAGTGGCTGCAGATTTTGTAAGATTGCAAGTACCAGCAGGCTGGCCGAGCTAAGAATTGGAGGAATTCCATAAACATTGATGACCTTCATGAGCAAGCTAAAGATCCGAGGCAAAGTCGAGATGAAAGTAGGATTTTTGGACCAAAAGATCACCCTCCCGATCCACTCTATCGACTGTGGATGCTGCTGAGGTACGGAACAGAATCAGACATGCAGAAACAGTGTATCTTGATCCGAATCAGTTTTTGCCGGTTGGATCGAATGCCAAATTTTGTGTTCCGGGTGCAAGATCGAATCAACAGCCACAAATGGGATGGAATGTAGCTGAATTAGCTCCCAACTTTAGCAATGAAGGCACCTATGGGAATAAACACAATAGCTTCCGACAACCTCGAGTTCAACTTGACAATTTTGATGGAAAGCAACCTCATTCTTGGACAAGAAGATGTGAGCGCTATTTCCATTTCTATGCCATTCCCGATGATCAAAAGGTGGAATTGGCCGCGGTTTATCTCCAAGGGGATCACGAAGTGTGGTTCTACAGCTTGCTAAAGAGCAATCCCGTTCTTACTTGGGACAAGTTCGTGTCTGAGATATGCGAGCGCTATGATGATGAAGAAGTGGGTGATGTCGTGGAAAGCTTCAACAAATTAACGCAAGTCACTACCGTGAAGGCATATATGACGAAATTTGAAAATCTCCGAGCTAGTATGATTACCATTGAACCGCGAGCTCCCGAGTCCTTCTACGTCTCGAGCTTCATCAGTGGGTTAAAACCGAAAATCAAGAACTTGGTGAAGGCTCTTGAACCTGCTTCCTTGTCACAAGCCTTTGCGAAGGCAAAATTGATTGAGGCCTCCGACTTAACGATTCTTGATCGGCCCAAGCATCGGGAGACATTTCTTGATCGGCCCAAGCATCGAGAAGAGAACTTCCAACACCCTCACAAGGGGTTAGACCACAAGAATTGGGCTGAGCATAAAGACCCCCGAAACTTTGAGAAGGTGTCCCGAAACCGCTGTTTCAAATGCCATCAACCTTATGTACTCGGTCATAGGTGCGATCCTAAACTTCTCATGATGGCAGGAGGAGTTGATGTTGAAGGGCAATTCCAAAGTGATGAAGATGACGCTGAAAAAGAAGGGTCCAATCAGGACCATGGCAGTGAGGATGAAGTGGATCCAATAGCTCGGAGGAAGGAATTGCACGACCTCACTATGAAGTTGTACAAGTCCAAAAAACTTCAGTTTCGGAAGGGTAATGCTTCCAATGAGTGATTTTCGAGTATCGTTCTCTTTCATTCTTGAGGACAAGAATGTTTTCAAGGGGAAGGGAATGTTACAAACCGAGAATACGGGACTCGAATTTTAAATGTGCAAATAAGGCGGGAGAGCTGTGGCGGGAAAATCTATTAATTTCAGTGCTGCTGGTGCGTGCTGTTCTGCTGCTGCTGCGTTGCATACTGCTGTTGCTGTTAGTTAATACTTGCTGCTGTTACATTTGTGTTTTGGCCCCAATTCAATAATTGAAATACTAGGTAGTTAGATTCTAGATTGTTCTAAGGTTTGTCTAGTTTCTTTGCCATTAGATTGTTATAAATAAGTGTGAATGTATGTTCATTTGGGCATCCAATCAATGAATGAAATCTGAAACATTATCTCATTTTAGATTAAACTCTACTTTCTCATTTCCTTTCCCTTCTTTCTCTCATCTAACTCTAAACTCTTCTTTCTCATCTAAATTCTATATTCTTTCTCATCCCAAACTTTCAATTCTATCCAAATTATATTAGTTTACGTTCAAGGTTCAAGCCCGAGCGTAATACACTACTGACCACCCTCAACACACACGGTTTATGCACCAGATCAGGTCCATTCAGTCCCAGTTTATCCAGATCATCTAGCTTGTAACATTTATAATTCCTATCATCACAAGCAACTTGGACTTTAACTTCGCAATAACTCACGACCTCTAACATTTTTCCACCAATGTTTGTAATGTCGTTGCATTCATCAACATCACACAGCAGCAACGAATGCTTAGCTCCTCCAAATTCTTGTAAATCAGTCCTTCTCGGATCAATGAAGCTTCCAACACCCATCACATCAGTTAAAACAGCTGCTGGACAGCTTCTGGACTGATCTAAAATCGGTTTCAGCATGTTACAGCAGTTATACACTTCTAATAAATCAATTGCTTGTTCAACCACCTTGCTTCGCCTTTGTTGAACCTTGAAATGTACTTGTGCAGCTTGATTAATTCTTTTCAACAGGAAATCGACTTTTTTCGGCTTTGTATAAACTTGGAAAGCTTCTCTCGGATCAGGAGGCAACTCGTCATATGAGTGTATACTTGAATACAACTTTTCTTTACTCAAAAGCACGCCTTGTTCAGCTTGCCATGGAGTATCTCCTAGCCGATTTGATGATGTATTAATTGCTATCACAGTAGTAGCATCGACCTCATCAGTTGGAATCACAAATTCTGCAGTCACCACTCCATGTATACCACCTAAACCTTGTATAGCAACATTTGCATCTGTAAGATCAGCATCTTGAGTTCGTCTTTGCTGATCAACCAGCGTCATAGGCTGAAACACAACCTCTCGCTTCAATTTTGGCTTGGACAACTTCTTTTTACCCACAACATCTCCCAATGCTTCACTTAGATGATTTCTCTTTGACTTACTCTTTGCTTCCTTAATCATTCCTCGGACATGTGAATCATATTCCAAATCCGGATACATGTCATATTGTGACTCCACGTCATCAAGATACTCTAACTCTAGCAAAGAGTCTTCGTAAGGGTCGTCTTGTTCAAACTCAGGTTCTTCAAGCTTGTTTTCATAAATTTCGGCATTGTCGGGGTCGAGTTCATCTTTAAGAACAACAGATTGTACCTCCTTCTTTTGCTCAACAATGAACTCTTGCGGTAGAACCACTTCCGTAGGTGGAACTATCTAGCTAGAAGGCTCAATTTGTTGCAATCGTTCATCCTTTTTTGAATCTTTATCCATCAACATGTTCAACATTCGTTCGATCTTATCATTTTGTTGTTCAAACTTCTTATCAAACTTTACATTCATTTGTTCGATCTTGTCACTCAAGTCTTTGATCTGGTCAGATGGTACATTTACACCAGAATCTGTTACTGCCGCCATATAATTCATATCCGAACTAGGTTCAACGGTTCCTCCAGCTCCAGATCTTGTTCTTACACCATCGATCATGTTTGTAATGAACAATAAAAGTTCGTACTGGAATCAGCTCAGCTCACAGAAAGCAAGTTCGAAATTCGTACAAATGTAAAACTTGTTTTGCAACTCTTCAACACTCAATTGCTTAATGAAGTTCTACTACTTTGTTCGCACAAACAATCACTTGCTAACGGTTCTACAATCGACAATGATTATAAACCCTAACTGATAAATTCCGAACAGAACTTCGAACAAACCCTAACCTCGAGCGACTTCTGACAGTAAGGTTTAGTCCAGTAATTCGACTTATAATTCTGAAGTAAGCTCGACTCTAACTCAAAATCTAGTCCTTAAAACAACACTCAAGCGATCTCAACGAACGAAACCAGATTTCAACACTTTCGCTTCTCTTGACAGATTTTCGCCTCTGCTGACATGTTTTTCGCCTAAGCAATTCTTGATTCAATAGCATCTAATTCTCAAAGATCACCTTAGATTCTGATGAATTCTCACTAATTTTATGCTTAATGGCACAATTTCGACATCATCCAACAACAAACTGATCCAATTGCGTCACATCCTTCTTAACTGAACCAATCTGATTCCTTACTGAATTAGTAGCAGCCTTGATAGAATTCAACTTTCCCCAAGTCTGCTTGGATGTCTTAGGAATTCAAGATTTCTGTTGAGGTCTATTTAATGCCACAAAGACAACATTGGGCTGCCTAAACCTCATGTTCTTGACCATGTATGGTTTTCCAAGGACTCTTACAAATGATTTAGGGAAGTAGAAAACGTGGTGGTCTACCATTGTCATTCAAAATTAGCCATGCTCTAGCTCCAATTATCTTGCTGATGAACTTCTTTTTGCAGCTGCTGCAGGAAGCATGCTTGTTCATACTATTGGGATGTGCTGTAAGCTTCGATCTTAGCAACTTCGCTCCATGAAATACAGCCATCATCCTGAATTCCAAGAACCACTCCTATGCTGCAACGATCTGTGGCTCTACTAAAATCTTTAATGAAATCAGTCATTCTCATGACCGAAAATGGACACATGGCTGTCTTCAAGTCTCCAAGGACCTCTTGAGCTGAATGAAAACAAACCAAGGTAACCTAGCATCCAAAGGTGCTGCTTTCAAAGAACCAAATTGGCTAATCCATTGATGATCGCCTTCCTTGAGAACTCCTAACACTTGTTTTGATTTTCCTTATTCCATACCAGATCCTGGCCATATTCTTCACAACAAGATCAACTTGAACCCCAACCTTCTTACTGGTGTGCCTTCCCAGTGTTAGCTGATGTGAGTCACTAATATTATATTGAAATGTTTTAACCTTCGATCTCCACGGCCTGCTTAACTGATTTCCCATATGATACTTCGATTGTAATGCTGGAGTGGCATCATATGGATTGCTTTTCAAGAATGAACCATCTTCAACTGTACACAATGGTACCGACTTTTTAAGCTGATCTACCATTCGCTCATGCGACAATTAGAACTTATAAATCTCTATCTTCACCTCAGGCTGTCCTATTCTTGAACTTTTGATAATGCACATTCCTTCTACTACATTTATCTTAGAAATTAGGGAATCAAGAGGTCTTCCTCTAAAATATATCTCTGTCATTATACCTATTCCAAAACAATTTGCTTTCTCAGGGACTTGAATCTGCACTTCATTAAGTTGCGAAGGCATCTGCTCAAGCAAATGTTGCATATTTCTCACTGCTATGACCCAGTCTTATGATAATTGGTGAATTTTGGCCAACTGCTCAACCTGATTTGAACCACATATTGAACCAATAACCCTTGTAGCTTGCTTCTCACCCTTAGCCCTCATTGAAGATTGATCAACCTTATTCTATTGTAATGTGAAAAAGAGCAATAATTGTTCTGGAGGCCTCACACTAGGTTGCACTACTGGAACAGACCCCTGATTTGTTGCTGAATTTGTAGCAACCATGGTACAAATCTTCCTTTCCTTTGCCCACTTCAAGGTATCTCCATACTTACAAGAAGATGCTCTTGTGTTGTTAACCCTCACTGGATCAGGAAGCCTGTATTTCAGCGATGAATCAGTTCCAAAATGGGACTAATCTTGCATTCCCGCATGTGAATTTACTATTGTAATATTAGCCTTCTCTTTCCCTGGATTAGAAATTGAGCCTAATTTGTTACTATAATATCCACCTGGTTGTTCTTGAACTGAGCTTCCATATCAGCCTTAGATTTCATTGTTGCAACATCTGATTACATCAACAAGGAATCATGTACAACATATTGAAACGTTGCTTGATCAAACTTATCTTGAATTTGCAAGACTTGCTGCTGAATCGATATCAACTCCACTACTGTAATACTTGTTTGCATCAATTCATCTTGAACAAGCGGCAATAAGGCAACATCAGCCTGAACCAATGTTGCATCATCTTTCTTATGGAGTTAATCTTGCATTTTCGAAGGCTGCGCTTGGATCTTCTCTTGCGATTGCTGCATACTCTTCACTATCGCCATCATGTCATGAGGTATGTGCAGCGCCCTCTGACACGACACTAGGAATGTGTCTCTAGCCCTCTAAAATGGCTCATAGTATGAACTCCAGCCATGCCTGTCTTGATTGGATGCAAAACCAGCTAGTTCGAGTGCAATTTCAGCTAGCTAATGCAAAATCAGCAAGCTGTGATACCAATTGTTATGATTCAAGATCAATCTTGGATTATAACCTAAGAGAAAGAGTATGAGAAGAGAAAGAATTGAGATAAAGATGAAAAGTAGAGATAATATAGATGAAAGGTAGAGAGAATTAGGAGAAAGAAGAAGATATTTTCTATTTCATGAATGATTGTTACAATGTAAGAACAAGCTACTTATACTACATCCTAATCACAAGAGTCCGCAAAAGCATTTAAAGTATATAACTAAAATATCTAACTAACAATGCTTCCCTTAACTAGCTTTAACCGACATTCCTTCTAACCCTTACATGAAATATCTAGAGCAATACAAGGCATACAACCAAAGAAAGTACTAATATCCTAATTGAACTAATACTAATGAACTGACTACTTAATCCCTAATATCACAATCATGGCAACTTCACAATCAAAAATGAATGAGAGTACATTTCTTTCACACGATGCAAATCATGGTAGAGCAACTACAAGTCGGAAACTACTCATCCATGAGATACAATCCCTTTCAAAGCTAACTTAGCTTCACCCTCAATCATGTCGCGTAACTTCACTGCAAGTCAGAGATCGAGCTGTAATTAAGCAACTTAGCCTTCTATCTTGACGGAATAAAATATTTCCAACTGAAAAGTCCAACATGGACCACACATATTACTGTACCTGAACAGCTCACACGTTAACCAACTTTTCTGTAAAGCTATTTAGTATCACTGCTAGTCAAGAACTTGGCAGGGCAGTATAAGATATCGTCTTCATCTACTTAGCGCCACCTTCACGATCACATACATTCTATGGTAGCACGTAATTGATACTTCTAAACCACGGAAACAACTTCTTGACAATCATGACAACTTAATAGTAAAAACCCCTTCAAGGGATGACAATCTAAATAAGTAACGATAAGGAAAAAACAGTCCAATACCCACGATAGTCTATTTCAAGCTTGTCTTGAACTTCTTTACAAATAATCAAAAAATCCTTTCACAGCCTATTCGACCTAGCAACGATCGCTGTCAATAAGGGAACACACAATAAAGGACCATCGAGTCCTTAGAAATAGTTCGCGATCATAATGTAGGAATAACAAGATTGATATGTACAAAAGAATGTGTGTGCCATATCAATGGCATCCTTGAAAGTCTTTTGTCATTAACATTCTATAAATTCACCTTATAGAGTTTTTTACATTTGATACCAACATAAGTGACGTACCACAAGCTATCAAAAACTCATCATTGGTAAGTCACACGTTGTGCATAAATACTTGTCATCCCAGCATTAGTGAGGGTTCATGTGATTTACTTGCAACCACACAACATGAGCCATGCCAAAGTCATCAATTCGTAGATAAACGTCTAGGACAAATTAATGTTAACCGTTGTCGTCCTATGAGAATAATATACCAAAAGTTTGTCACTCAAAAGTTGATGCCCTTAGAAATGTGTTATTCCTGGCAATATTGTCTTTGTTTTGATATTTATTCTGGACATATCCATTATCGGACAAGTATGATATGCTAACCTATTTGGTTTAATTTACTGCCTCGAGTGTGCCTGGTTTTATCCAGGTATTCTGCACGTAACGCCTAGCGGTTATCCACAAACATACCAATCACCATGGTCCGCCCTGGTGCAATCACCCGCAACGGGTGCGATACTTATTACCGTGGTCTGCCCTAGTGCAATCACCCGTAACGAATGCCATACTTAACACCACGGTCTGCCCTGGTGCAATCACCTGCAAGGGGTTCAATGCTTATCACCATGGTCCACCCTGGTGCAATCATCCGCAGCGGGTGCAGTGCCTGTCACCATGGTACACCCTAGTGCAATCACCCCACTTTACGCCATGATTCGCTTCAGGGATATCTAGAGATAGTACATTGAACACGATATCTACTATTTATCCGATATATATGATGTATAGTTTATTATATGGGATTTGCAGGTTTAAAAGATATGCTAACCTTCATAACATATGCAGTATTAACATAACCATCCTTGTCAGACTAGTGTGATATATCCATCATTCCAGATCCAAGAAAATCGGGGTATAATCGTCATATTGACCTCATTCAAGTACGTAGCATATGGATCACTTTGGCGGAAAAGCAAGCGCAAAATACTTAAACACTCTATCCTTATCCGGGTGTGTTAGACATAGCACTTATATCTTAAATGAGTATATTAAATCACCCGCCTAGAGCTCAGACCAACTATTGAAATGCATCATACCCACCACTTTATGGATATTGCAAACTAAATGTGCACATAACTAGTGGCTAGTCATGATAGTGATATCCTTATATGCTTATCACATAAAACTCAAAACACTGTGAGCGCTTGTAAGAATAAAGGAACAAAATGCTGTAAATGCTCTAAAGTTCAAGAGTCCTCAGAAGCTCATATTCCCCTAAACATTCATACCCAAGTGAAAACTGCTCCATTCAAACAAATAAAGAGATAAAGTGTTCTACTAAGATCCCTAATGGACTAAATGCCTTGTTAAAGTGAACCACACGCTAAATATTTTGGTTTACGATTAAGAAAAATGCCTTGCCAAGGTTCATAATGGGCCATGGCCCCAGCTACAAGGCGCAATGATTTAAACATTCTATTAAAGTCAAATTCATTGTTACGCATCTTATTTAAGTTATATGCCCTACTTACTTCGATTATGGTTTAAAATACACATGAATGGCAATTACAAAGAGCCAGGGCATAACGTTGGAAACTCCCATCACATGGGCAAACACTGTGCACTAGCATGTCATAGCTTAGGAATGACATATTGGCCAAACTTGGAATGATCGAAGTTTGCTCATGGAGTGGAGGAATATATGTTTATAATGCTAGCCCGGTATCTACCCGAAGGGAAAAGGGCGCCTAGAAAAGGCTGACCAGTGAATACCAACCAGTGAGTACCAACTAATGAGTACCGACTAGTATGTATAGCCAAATTACTGTCCATTAATGACATAATGACCCTATGTAATTTTGTGATCGGTACCTTATATCTGTACGTTTTTAAGTTATATAAGCCTAACGTTTAACCTATGTGGCGAATATTATAAATCTTTACGATATAATGGATATAAGTATATAACCTATAGATTAGAGTACTTTACGGAGGTCTAAAATTTGACAATAACCCAACCTATGAGTAATTTATATAACTCACAGGGATCGACAACCTTATAAGTAATTTATAAATTTATATGTCACTCGATACAACCCATAGGTCATCCATGAACCACATATACCTACTTAGAGTACTATAATTATAAGTTAATTTATCCTTACAATACCTATAATTATAGGTAATTTTTAAGGAAAAACACCCTTTTGCTAAAACAGCCGCCTCCCAGGAAGAGAGCGTTAGGAGCCTGGCCCAATTAACGGCCATCGAGGACAACTACCACAGCCCTAACAGTACCCCTGCATCCCTAGCGGTACTCCAAAATCCTAGCGGTACCTCTACACCCTAATGGTACCCCTGCATCCCTAGAGGTACCTCTACACCCTAGCGGTACTCCAACACCCTAGCGGTACCCCTACACCCTAGCAGTACTCCAACACCCTAGCAGTACTACTACACCCTAGCGGTACTCCGACACCCCAGTGGTACTCCAACACCCTAGCGGTACTACTACACCCTAGCGGTACCCCTTCCCTGGCGGTACCCTCATACCCAAGCTATATTCTCTCCCACCTAACGCCAGGGGATCCCCTCCTAACCACTATAAATACAGTGATAAACACTACAGAGAAAGGAACTTGAGCTCGGTTCTCCCTTCAAAGATCCCTACCAAAAAACCCCAAAACAATTGGTGCCGTCTGTGGGAAGGGTACTAACGCTTCCTTCATGTCAAACACCAGTCATTCCACCCCCCTCCACCGGGAGGGCCACCGCTCAGATTATGTAACCCAAGAACAATTCAGTCAATTGCAACACCAACTCACCCGGTTCTTTACCCAAATGGCGGATAACGGCGCCGAAAAGGTCCCAAACCCCAGCCAATTTACCACCTCCCCTAGAGCCTCCCGGCGCGCTCCAACTGAAAGCCAAAATCTAATCACCGAATCCTGCACCAGCGCTCACCATAACTATACTAGCAGTAACCACCATTGGGACACCGGGGCAGGGGTGATGCCTCTAGTACCAGGAAGCCACTCACCTTTTACATCCCGACTCCTTCGGGCACCTGTGGGAAAGGTGAAAATTCCTAGTATGGATGCATTTGATGGTACCCAGGACCCGGAGGACCATCTAGCCAGTTTTGCAGCGCGGATGTACCTACAGGACGTAGGGGAAGATATATGGTGCAAATGCTTTCCCGCCACCCTCAAGGGGGCCGCACAAAGTTGGTTCTGCTCTCCCTTCCATACTCGTCCATTGATGGATTCACAGAGCTCTCTGAACTGTTCGTGTGTCACTTTGTGAGCAACAAAAGAAGAAGCAGAACGGCTGCACATCTTCTCAAATTATAGCAGAATGAGTTTGAACCCCCAAGAAATTATGTACGACGGTTCACCCGCGCTACGATCGACGTCGCCAACCTCTCTGATGAAACGACCATTACTGCCTTTGTTAACGGATTACAGAATTCTCCCTTTAAATTTGCGCTAGCCAAGGGGCCGACTCTAACCGTTGACGACCTATGGCGCAAGGCCAACAAATATATTACCGCTGAGGATGTGATGCAGGTAATGCCAAGTCCTGAAGCAGTTCAGGTGGGGACCTCCCCCAGACCAAAAGGGGATTTCAGGCCACCACTAAGAAATGCCCGGCAACCAAAAAGGCGCAAGCCCTTTTTTAAAACACAGGTCCCACCGGAAGCCGTAAGGCGGCTGCTGGCGATAAAAGCAGGGGAATAGCCAAAGGATTCAAGAAACAAAAAGAGTGATTGGTGCGCCTATCATCAAATAACCACCCACAACACCGCAGACTGCCATGGGTTAAGATCCCGCCTGGAAGAGGCTGAGCGCACAGGGCAATGGATAGAATACGCAAACTTGCAAATGATAAAGACAGGAAAAGCTCGCGGTGAAGATACTCATGACCCAGGACTAAGCAAAATAGCGCCGCCGGTCGTCGCCGCCATCACTAAAAGAGAACCGCCAGTAAGTGGAAAATTGGAGGTTAGGGAAAAAGGGAAGGGGCCTCACCTGGCACTTAGTAAACCCAAGTGCATAAGCTTCACAGAGGAGGATGTGCAAGGGATCGATGCACACCAGGAGGACCCTCTGGTTATAACCGCTAATATTCACGGGTATGTCATCCACAGAATCCTGGTCGACCAAGGCAGTTCTGTGGATGTGCTCTTCTTGAGTTGTTACTCACAGATGGGGATGTCCGCTTCCTCCCTTATCCCCACATCAAGCCCTGTTGTAGGGTTCGCAGGAAATCCCGTTATACCACAAGGGAATATACTTATAGGCACCACCTTTCAGGGTGAGAGAGGACAACGCACCTTCAAAATTGAATTCTTGGTCATAGTCTCTCCCTCAGCCTATAATGTGACCCTTGGGAGACCTTCCTTGAATCGTCTAAGGGCCGTGGTCTCCACCTATCACCTAGCCATGAAGTTCGAAAGTGACAATGGCGGCATCATGACCGTTCGTGGCAGTCAAGGCTCCCTCTCCGAATATTATCACAACTTTCCTAATTCAGCCTTGATAATCGCCGAGTAGGCTGAGCCCAAGTCATCCTCAAACTTGGAGCCGGCCCCATCGTGATACACCTATATGGGTGCCTCAGTCCCTCGCCACCTGAAGGAGAAGATTGGTGAACTCTTAAAACAATATCGGGACGTCTTCGCATTTTCTGCTAACGAGATACCCGGGATACCGCTAGAAGCAATCACCCACCAGCTCAATGTTCAGACAGACAAAATCCGGTGAAACAGCGAAAGCGTAACTTTTGCACCGAGCATAACGAGGCCGTCAAACTGGAAGTACGGAAACTGATCCAAGCCGGATCCATTAGGGAGGTGGCTTACCCAGAATGGATAGCTAACATAGTTTTGGTGAAAAAGGCAAACGGAAATTGGAGAATGTGTGTCGATTTCATAGACCTCAATAACGCTTGCCCAAAGGACTCTTACCCGCTTCCCAAAATAGACAAATTAGTAGACTCAATGGCAGGTTGTGAATTATTCAGTTTTATGGACGCTTTCTCAGGCTACCACCAGATTCACATGCATCCGGAGGACGAAGAGAAAACTTCCTTCATAACAGCTGAGGGTACATACTACTACAAAGTTATGCCATTTGGCCTAAAAAATGCTGGTGCCACATATCAACGACTAGTCAATAAAATTTTCGACTCTCAAATCGGCCGCAACATGGAAGTTTACGTGGACGACAAGATAGTCAAATCCAGGAGGAACCTAGATCACATTGAAGACTTAAGAGAGGCTCTGGAAGCACTCAGGAGGTACAAGATGAAGCTCAATCCTGAAAAGTGCTCGTTTGCGGTACCTGAAGGGAAATTCCTTGGATTTATTGTTAGCACCAAAGGAATTGAGGCTAACCCCCGAAAGATACGCGCCATCCTTGAAATGGGATCACCCCGTTCCTCTAAAGATGTCCAAAAGCTAGCCGGCTGCATGGCCTCTTCATCAGTCGTTCTGCCAACAAGGCCCTGCCATTCTTTAAAACATTACCGAAAAAGCAACCCTTCTGCTGGAAGGAAGAATGCGAGCACGCCTTTCAACAACTAAAGCAATATCTAGCTCAACTACTCGTCATTACCTCTCCCGAGCCAAACGAGAAGCTGAGCATTTACTTAGCCATTTCATAAAACACCACCAGTGCCGTACTAATAGCCGACCGCGAAGGCAGGCAGCTCCCTGTATATTTTGTGAGCCAATCGCTTAAGAATGCAGAAAAAAGATACCCTGCCATAGAAAAGACTGCGTTGGCCTTTGACACCGCTGCGCGTAAGCTGAGGCCCTATTTTCAGGCCCATACCATCATTGTGCTCACTCATCTTCCTTTTCGAAAGTTGCTAGGAAAGCTAGATTGCTCAGGAAGGATGTTAAGATGGGCAGTAGAACTCTCGGAACATGATATCCAGTACTCGCCCCGCCTGGCCATCAAGGCATAGGCCCTGGCCGACCTTCTGGTGGAATGCAACTTTGAAATACCCCAGCTGATAGTCTCCCCCAAAGAGGATCACCTTTGGAGACTATTCATTGACAGATTCGTCAACCAAAGGGGCAATGGCACAGGCATCGTGCTGATAAATCCAGAAGGGGAATACATGGAATACGAGGTAAAACTTAATTTTAACGCTACTAATAACGAAACTGAGTATGAGGCCTTGCTCCTAGGCATTAACTACGCTAGAGTGGCTGGCGCCAAGCATGTCGAGGTCTTCAGTGACTCAGAACTTGTAGTAAACCAGGTAACTGGGGAATACGGAGTAAAGCAGCCCCACCTGGCACAATACCTCGGCCCGGTCCAGAAGCGGATCTTTGGATTAGAGAGCTTCAGTATATGGGGAATCTCCCGTGAAGACAATAAGCGGGCCGATAAGCTAAGTCGGTTGGCTGGCCTTAGGCACATGATAGGAAAAGAAGAAGGAGAGGAGCAGATATAAGAGGTCGACGTGAAGTACGCAAACCGACCCCTTCCCTGGGATACAGTGCAGATACAGTATGAAGAGGGATGGATGCGTCCTGTTGTGGATTTCATTTTGCAAAAAAAAATACCCGCAGACAAAAAGGAAGCACGAAAGCTACAGCGACAAGCAGCTCGTTTTGTGATAATCGACCAACAGCTCTATAAAAGGTCGTTCACGTACCCCCTGCTAAAATGTCTAACCCAGGAGGAGGGGAATTACGCGCTAAGACAGATCCATGAAGGGATTTGCGGAGTACACATCGGAAGGCGAACATTAGTAAGAATGTCGCTAAGAGCCGGATATGGCCTACCATGGAAAAATATGCCACCGCATTCGTATGGAAATGTGATAAGTGTCAGAAATTCGCACCATTAATCCACGCCCCGGCGGTACCACTGCACCCCATCGTTGACCTCATTCCTTTTGACCAATGGGGGATGGATATCTTGGGCCCATTCCCGCTGGCTAGTGGACAAAGAAAATTTCTGATAGTGGCTGTGGACTACTTCAGCAAATGGGTAGAAGTAGAAGTAGTACCTAGTATCACTGACCACACCACCTGCCAATTTTTATGGAAAAACATCATAACTCGCTTTGGAATCCCACGAGCTATCATAATTGATAACGGAACGCAACTCAGCTCACCACGATTTTGTAACTATTGCCAACACATGAAGATCTCCCTCCACTTTGCATCTGTGGCTTACCCACAAAGCAATGGTCAAGTAGAAGCCGAGAACAAGCAGATACTTGTGGGATTATGAAGAAGGCTGGACGATGCAAAAGGAAAGTGGTTGGAAGAACTACCTAGTGTTCTTTGGGCCCACCGTACCATCTATCGAGTAGCCATGGGGGAAACTCCTGTCATGTTGGTCTATGGAGCAGAGGCCGTAATCCCGGTGGAAATAGGAGAGCCCAGCCATCGGACCCAAGGATACCGTCAGCTGGAAAATGAAGAAATCCGAAGACATTGCCTTGATCTAATCGAAGAAACTAGGGAAAATGCCCTCCTTCGCATAACGGCTCAGAAGCAGCGGATATCTCAATACTATAATAAGCATGTAAGGCCTAGAAGTGTGGAGGTAGGGGACCTGGTGCTGCGTCGAGCAAGCATTACTCATGGCATCGGATCCGGAAAAGTGGCCGCCAATTGGGAAGGCCCCTACTGTATAAGTACGAAGCTTGGAAATGGGAGCTATAAGCTGCAACGTCTCAACGGCACTGAAGTACCGCGATCCTGGAATATGAAGAATCTTAAGAAATACCACACATAGAAGTCGTAATACAGCATGCAAACCTTTTAGACCACTCAGATAGTAGACATGGATGTTTTTAGAGACCGTGTAACTACAAAATGTACACCAATATATAGCATAATAATATATACGATATAATATTCCATCTACAAAAGTGTGCGTTACACCCCCAAAAGTCACAACAGAAATGCCATCCCAGGAGCACGACTTTACAAAACACGCCTATGGATTACTATTACAAAAGAAGCATAAGCGTAGGTCTCAAAAAGGAGGATCCTTCCCGCACTAAGGCAACCCTCATCTAGAAGGCTAACAACAAAAAAGAAGAGAAGAGAAAGAGGGCAACTACGGCCGCCGGCTATTGGACCCTTCTCTCAAGCGCGAGATATCTTGATGAAGCTGGTCCACTACCCGCTGAAGCAACTCTTGGCCCAAACCAGGGCGACTCCGAAGCAAACGGCGAGCAAAGTTAGAGAGACCCGAAGTAAAGCCTAGCCAGTAAGAGGAACTCATCGAGCCACGAAATTCCACACTAGTCTTAAACTGAGTAATGGCATCCTCTGCGGCTCTCGAGCTCTCCACCTGACGGCTTTACATCTCGTCTTGTAGTTTCTCTAAACGTGCCTGACAGGATGACAACTCTCCCCTCAGCCCTTGCGCCTCCAAAGAAGCTGTTGCTAACTCTCCCCTTAGCCCTTGCGCCTCCAAAGAAGCCGTTGCATGCATTTCCCGAAGCCTTTGAGCCTCTTGTGCCTCCCACTCTTTCTCTTCGCTAACCCTTTGGGCCTCCCGTGCTACTCTCTCTTTCTCTTCACGGCTCCGCTTAACCTCCTCCAGTGCTGCATCCTTCTCTCTCTGTAATAAAGAGAGCATTAGGGCCTCTTCTTCTCTAGCCGCTTTCATCCCCTGCACCGTTGTGGCAAGGTCTTTGTTCTCACCCTCTAGCCTAGCAAGCTCTTTCGTTACCATCTCCCTCTCCTGAAACCACCCGATAACCATAGCGGTAGTCCACGAGCTAACCTGTGACCACATTATAAAAGGGTAAGTCCAATAACAGCCATAAAATGTCAAGACGTAATGGAAACACTACCTTTAAGGCATAGGTCACAACCGTATCCTTCGTGGAAGCCGGCGGCACTTCTGAATGAAGTGCAGCGTGACTCGTCCTTTGGATAATATCTACGCCGTCACGAGGAGAGAGGACAGAAGTGCAGTCAACAGATGGGACTTCAGAAGCAAAGCTCCTATCGCTAGCAGCCGCCCCATCCCGCAAAGGGGAAGACTCCTGTCCAAAAGGAGGAGTACCTTGAAAAGGATCCGGCACCGCCGATAGATCAATTCGAAAAGAAAGAGGAAACCTGTCAGCACTACCGTCACCCCCTACCTCCAGAACGTCAAATGAAGGAGTAAAAGTAGGTGTTTTACTGGGCGACTAAGCATGAACCGGGGCCCTTTCCACATCATCCCCACTTAAAGCTGCCTCCCTACTAACAGATCTCCCAAGGTCTTCTTCAGCAGCCGGTACTTCGTCCACTCCCAAGGCCTCACTCCGGACTTCGAGATCAACCACCTCTGTCATGACAACGGCAGGCACACTTTCAAGTACGTCATTGGGCGAACGTCCTGAAGGCTCCTGGGTAGCGGCAGTGGTCGTCACCCCCATTTCACCAGGTAAAGGCCCAGCCGTTCCCGTGGTAGCGGTAATAGGTACCCCTGCGGTTACCTCTTTTGAAGGGGGGAACGATGGCACGTACAAACCTATTATAGTAGCAACGGCTGTGCCCTCTGGGGTGCCGGCGGCAGTTTTAGGTAAAACACTCGGCGTCTCATCACCCGAGTTAGGCCTAACTACCACCACCGCAGGCTGAGGATAGGAGACGCCTCCCACTGATTGGGATGTTTCAATTACCGCCACCCCAACATCCAAGGCAGGAACAGACCTCTCCGAAGCTGGGGAGGCCTCTACCATGGGGATATCGGTCATGTCCCTTTGCGGAGAAGGTATCGCCCTTGACGGCTCCTCCACTTGTGTCGCAACCTTAGCCTTCTTGTGCTTCTTTTGGCGTGGCCTGGGGGGCTCCTCTCTACCCTCAGTAGATGCTCTTTTTCTTGTCCTAGAGGACATTCGACCCTTAACAGCAGCCCCTTTCCCTCTCTCTGTTGCCCCGTCACCACCCTGACGGTAATCCTCCGTAAGTTGAACAATATCTACATCAACTTCCGGCCCTGTAATAGCGACAGCCAAAAGAAGGTTAGGACAAATCATGATAATCGAAGAAAAAAAAAAAAAGAAAAAGAAGGAAAAGCTACCCCCCTTTGGGCTAAAGTATCTCTTACGACTTGCCGGCCGGGCACTTAAACCCGCTTTTATAAGCACCCTCTCCTGAGAAAAAATTTCCTTGACGGCCACAAAACGAGAATCCAACCCCCTTTCAAAGTACTGAACCACCTCCTTGTCAAGAGGTGAAAGCTCAACTGCGGAAGGAGTGTTGCTTTTATTCACCTTAGTCCATTGCATGGGGGGAAGTAAGGGTTGCAAAGGTCTCACCCACACAAATTTATTTTGCCAAAAATTCACCTTGAACGGGTTATATTCCACAAAATTCACTCCCGTCTTACCCTCAAACGTCACCACTCCCCTTAGCTGTCTAGCCCTAAATAAATAGTCAAAGCTACATGTGGAGGGAGTCAATCCCGCCACAAAACAAATGACCAAATACCCATAAATGTTCCTAAACCCATTTGGTCTAATTTAACTACGGCATAAAGAATACTGTCTAAAAACCCACTCTAATATACTGGGCAAGGGGAACCTCAACCCCACCTCTAAAGAATCCACGGTAACCGAAAAAGAGCCCGGATTGCGGGGAAACAAAATTTTATCATTCTCCCTCGGCCCAATAACCTCATAGTGATTGGGAAAGTGAAACTTATCTCGAAATTGCTTAACCCCCACAGTGGAAGACAGGGAGGATACAAATGATTCCAGAGGAAGCGGCAATACTTGGCACGAACTGCCTCCTCCTCTGGGGATTGTGCCGGTAAGGGGACCAATCGTGACAATGGTTCCACCACCAAACCCTCCTCTACAGAGATCTCCCCAGTGTCGGCATGGCGACTTTGACCCTGCCGTGACCTTTTTGGAGCCATACTCTAAAAGGAAACAACAAAAAGGGGAAAAGGAAAAGAGGTCAGATCAAGGAAACCTTACCCCGATAACTTTGAGGTGGCCCACTGGAGTTCCCCATGGGAAAAAGTGGAATATCCATCCCTGAGGGCAAGGAGGCGTTCTCTGAACTAGGCCAACAAAAGGAGGGGGATACCGCTTGATCGAGAAACATCCCCCCCTCTATTACCGGGCTAGCAGCTATGTTTGCAAGAAAATCAGAAATAAGCTGGGCGTTTTCGTCAGAGTCCTCCATGGGAGCTCTGACAAGCAGCTCAGGGTTCGAAAGTTTGGGGAAAATGAAGAGAACGTTCAAAAAAGTAAAATCCCACTAAAAATTCAACAAAATACTCTCAAACCAATAGCAAATTACCTTTAAATCAGGACGAAAACCAATTATAAGTAAAAAGAGAGAGATAGGGTTTGCAGAGGAGGCGAGCTCACTGTGGAAGAAAAGGGGTTTAGGGTTTTTGAAAAACAAAATGGTAATAAATGCCCCAAGGTCAGAGGTGAAAGCCAAAAGAAGGGGGTGGCTACACGTCACCCCACCTTTAAAAAGAATCTCGAACACAGCGCCACTTAAATAGACCTGGAACCCAGCCCTGACGGCTAGGGGCTTATCAGTTAACGTTACTTAGTTCTTTTCCTTAGTTTTTATGTGTTGTTTTGTCTTGCCCTGCCTTGATGACTAGGGGCTTATTAATTAACGTTACTTAGTTCTTTTCTTTAGTTTTTATGTGTTGTTTTGTCTTGCCCAGCCTTGACGGCTGGGGGCTTATTAGTTAACGTACTTAGTTCTTTTCCTTAGTTTTTATGTGTTGTTTTATCTTGCCCAGTCTTGACGGCCGGGGGCTTATTAGTTAATGTTACTTAGTTCTTTTTCTTAGTTTTTATGTGTTCTTTTATCTTGCCCAGCCATGACGGCTGGGGGCTTATTAGTTAACGTTACTTAGTTATTTTCCTTAGTTTTTATGTGTTGTTTTGTCTTGCCCAGCCTTGATGGCTGGGGGCTTATTAGTTAACGTTACTTAGTTCTTTTCCTTAGTTTTTATGTGTTGTTTTGTCTTGCCCAGCCTTGACGGCTGGGGGCTTGTTAGTTAACGTTACTTAGTTCTTTTCCTTAGTTTTTATGTGTTGTTTTGTCTTGCCCAGCCTTGACGGCTGGGGGCTTGTTAGTTAACGTTACTTAGTTCTTTTCCTTAGTTTTTATGTGTTGTTTTGTCTTACCCAGCCTTGACGGCTGGGGGCTTGTTAGTTAATGTTACTTAGTTCTTTTCCTTAGTTTTTATGGGGGCTTGTTAGTTAATGTTACTTAGTTCTTTTCCTTAGTTTTTATGTGTTATTTTGTTTTACCCAGCCTTGACGGCTGGGGGCTTATTAGTTAACGTTACTTAGTTCTTTTCCTTAGTTTTTATGTGTTGTTTTATCTTGCCCAGCCTTGATGGTTGGGGGCTTATTAGTCAGCGTTACTTAGTTCTTCTCCTTAGTTTTTATGTGTTGTTTTGTCTTGCCCAGCCTTGCCGGCTAGGGAGCTCTTAATTGACGCTACTCTTCTCCTTTTATGAACACCTTATCTCGTCAGCTGAGAAGCTCTCAACGGTATAAGTCTCACCTAACATTGGGACTAACGGTAGCTCTCAACTGTATAAGTCCCGCGTAGCACTGGGACTAACGGTAGCTCTCAATGGTGTAAGTCCCGCCTAACACTGGGACTAACGGTAGCTTTCAATGGTATAAGTCCCGTCTAACACTGGGACTAACGGTAGCTCTCAACGGTATAAGCCCCGCGTAACACTGGAGCTAACGATAGCTCTCATCAGCTGAGAAGCTCGCAACGGTATAAGTTCCGCCTAACATTGGGACTAATGGTAGCTCTCAAAGGTATAAGCCCCGCCTAACACTGGGGCTAACGATAGCTCTCATCAGCTGAGAAGCCTGCAACGGTATAAGTCCCAATTAACAACGGGGCCTGCCGTACCTAGTCCGTCCTGCATAAGAATCCCTCTCATAACCAAAGAAAAATCATTATTTTATGAAAAGCAGGGTAGCCAACGATAACCTTGTAAATACATTGCCAAAAAGCATCTACTGCAACCAAAACAAGGAAGCGAAAATAAAAAGGAAAGGACATAAAACAAACCCTAACAGAAACTAAAGACTATGTCACAACTTACAAGCCAAAGCCAAAAACACCAACTGTACAAAGCATAATTATACAAAACCATAACACTACAAAAGAACACCCATACCCATAAGAAACCAAACACCCACTCCTACTCTCCGGAAGACTTTCTCACATAAAGGCCGCAAAAGGCGCCTAGGATCATCGCCACAGCGAAATAAAGATCCTGAGTAAGGGAACAACTGCACCTGCACAGTACAACGATGATTCCCCAAGTAAACTATACGTCCGCGCTGATCCCCATGAAGAGCACACCGGAACACTGGATTATGAGCGGTAAAGGCTAAGTGATCCCTTGTCACAGTAAAACTGGTGATCACTGGATCCCACCTACCTCCAGACCAAGGCAGCCGAACATGTAGATGAAACCGTCTCTCCCAAGAAGAAGGAACATCCGAACGAGACAACATCCATACGGTAAACACTGGACTCCGTAACGTAACCAAACAAAGAATAGGGAGATCTGTTGAGGACTCCCACCACTTGGAAAGTTTGGCATCCTGGCAAGCAAAAAGGTTTTCACAAATCGGGTCCGAAAACGACATCCTACAAAAGGTACTGGCTGCCATATCCCAGCGGAATATGTAAGGGCAAGCTTGAGCTTCCCCAAAGTAGTGTCCTCAATCTGACAGGAAATACAACTCTCCACCCAGACAAACATGATCTACAAGGGAGACATTCCTAGGGCCCTCATCCAAACTCCCCCAGAAATTCCAACTGCCCTCCCAAAAGTACACATGCTATGCACTAGGCCAAGGTCCCCAGTAGGACTGAGACAAATCAAGTACGAGTCGCTAAAGATAAAAGCCAAAGTCCACGGCAGTATCGAAACAGCCAAATACTAAATTCAAAGGGGAATCAGCATAACCCATGGACACTCCATCGGGGAGAGGAACCATTTGACGCATCCCCACTGCGGGGTTGCAAAAAAACAGTTGAGAAAGGTTGTAATCGCGGTACAACAACAGACCACCCACCACACCTAACACACGAACATTATCGGTTAGAATCTCCAGCACCTCAACAGGGACAACTGGAGAAAAATCTCCTGAAAAAGAAAAGGCCTCCAAATCATCATGACACGCGTCAGTCTCAGGCTGCAAGAAGAATCCATCCGCAGTACGGCTCAAAGAATGAAAAGACTGCCGCCTAACAAAGTCATAATTAAAAATCAGACTACGAGCAAATGACGAAACACAAGAGAACCTTAAAATTGACTTAGCAGGAAGCTGCGACCAAAGTTCACAAGTAACGTCATCCATAATAAAAGAAAAACGAGCAAACCAAAAAGTTCTTAATTAGACAAAAGGGGTCTCCCAATAAAATTCACTTTTAGACTAGAGAATCTGGGAGATACCGACCCCACACAAATGGGTATTCATAGCAAAACACTTTAGGACAAAAAGTACCTTTTTCCCTAAAGTGGGGGGCTGACTGTTAAGGAAAAACACCCTTTTGCTAAAACAGCCGCCTCCTAGGAAGAGAGCGATAGGAGCCTGCCCCAATTAACGGCCATTGAGGACAACTACCATAGCCCTAATGGTACCCCTGCATCCCTGGCGGTACTCCAACACCCTAGCGTTACCTCTGCATTCTAACGGTACCCCTGCATCCCTAGCGGTACCTCTACACCCTAGCGGTACTCCAACACCCTAGCGGTACCCCTACACCCTAACGGTACTCCGACACCCTAGCGGTACTACTACACCCTAGCAACTCCAACACCCTAGCGGTACCTCTGCATCCTAACGGTACCCCTGCATCCCTAGCGGTACCTCTACACCCTAGCGGTACTCCAACACCCTAGCGGTACCCCTACACCCTAACGGTACTCCGACACCCTAGCGGTACTACTACACCCTAGCAACTCCAACACCCGAGCGGTACTACTACACCCTAGCGGTACCCCTTCCCTGGCGGTACCCTCATACCCAAGCTATATTCTCTCCCACCTAACGCCAGGGGGTCCCCTCTTAACCACTATAAATACAGTGATAAACACCACAGAGAAAGGAACTTGAGCTCGGTTCTCCCTTCAAAGATCCCTGCCAAAAAACCCCAAAACAGTAATTATATTACTGACCAATTACAATCTATACTATAGGGTAATGACCTATGTTTATATCGAGTGACTTATATAAATTTATAAATTTATAAGTAATTTATAAGTGATCAAATTCAGGTGTAATTTATATACTTATAATGAACACCCATAGTAGTTTTAAATATTAAGGCATATTATATCACGTGTTGCTTATAATGGTAGCCCAGTATTTTAAAATATTACACTGGTATGGATGCAAGTCCAAACTGTTTACAATGGGTTGGCACCTAATACTCAAACGATGGTAGACGTGGCAGCGGGAGGATCCCTAAATCGCAAAACCCCAGATGAAGCGTATGAATTGCTAGAAGTAATGGCTAGCAACAACTATGCAAGGGCAACTAAGTAAAAGAAACCTGTGGGTATATATGAGTTGGATGCAATAACAAAGTTAATCGCCCAGGTTTCAATGCTTCAAAAATAGATAGGTAACATGAATGTGAATGCCATAAATTCTCCTGTGTTAATGTGTAAATTTTGTGCAGGGAATCATCCTAGCATAGAGTGCCAAACAGGGAATCCTTTTGCCCCATCAAGCTACGAACAAGCTAATTTTGTTTCAAATTTTCAAAAACAACAAAATAATCCATATTCCAAGACTTATAATCCTAGGTGGAGAAACCATCCAAATTTTTCATGGAATAATCAAGGGATTCAAAAACAACCATTTCAACCTCCAAAAAGAAAAATTGATCTCGAAGATTTATTCAGAAGTTTTATGCAAGAAACACAAACAAATCTTCGAAATCAAGAAGCTTCAATTAGAAACCTTGAGACCCAAGTCGGACAAATTTCAAAACAACTATCTAAAAGGTCTCAAGGTTCCTTGCCTAGTAAAACAATCACTAACCCACATGAGCACGTCCAAGCAATTGAATTAAGAAGTGGAAAAACTTTGAATGAACCAACTCCGGTAACCAAGACCACACAAAATGAGCAACCCATAATTGACCTGTCCACATATACTAATCAAGAAATTGAAAATGAGGAAGGGAAAAAAATTTCAAAATGAAGACAAACCAAAAAGGGCTGAACCTCAACCCTACAAACCAAAAGTCCCCTTCCCTTGATGTTTGAAAAAGATAAAAGCAGACGAACAATTTGCTAAATTTTTGAAAATTTTCAAAAAGTTACACATTAATGTCCCTTTTGCTGACGTGTTAGAACAGATGCCCAAATAAGCAAAATTCATGAAAGAAATCCTGTCTAGCAAAAGAAAGTTGGGAGAGTTCGAAAAGGTGGCACTAACTAAGGAATGCAGTGCCATACTACAAAAGAAGTTGCCTCCCAAGCTAAAAGATCCAGGGAGTTTCACCATACCTTGCACCATTGGTTCCATTAGTTTTGATAAGGTTTTGTGTGATTTAGGTGCAAGTATAAATTTAATGCCTCTCTCTGTGTTCAGGAAGCTTGGCTTAGAAGAAGTGAAGCCTACCACTGTATCTCTCCAACTTGCGGACATATCAATCAAGTATCCTAGAGGTGTAATTGAAGATATCTTAGTGAAGGTTGACAAAATGATCTTTCCTGCTGATTTCATAGTGCTTGACGTGGAAGAGGATCGTGAGATACCTCTTATTCTAGGATGACCCATCCTCGCTCTAGGAAGGATCCTAGTAGATGTGCAACAAGGGAAACTTATCTTAAGGGTGCAAGATGAATAGGTAACCTTCAATGTTTTTAATGCTATACAATTTCCATCTAACATAGATTCTTGTTTTGAGGTTGATATTGTAATCGAGTTGGTAGCTGAGACATTCAGGGACACATTCTATAAGTTACCCCTTGAAGCGTGTCTAACAAAGTCCAGGACCCTAAACACAGAGAATGAGTTGATAAAGAATGTGCCCAATACCTGGAGAGCTACGAATCTTTCGATTCGCACCATGAAACAAGAGTGGAAGACATTCAAGCAATTAAAACTCAACAGAAAATGGAAGAAGATGAACCTCCAATTCTAGAGCTCAAGTCATTGCCACCTCATCTCAAATATGCCTATCTTGGTAATTCTAACACTTATCATATTATCATTAATGCCTCATTGAGTAACGTTGAACAGGAAAGGTTGCTTAGAGTTCGAAGGGAGCATAAATCAGTAATTAAATCAGTAATCAGATGTACCCTTTCTGATATCAAGGGAATTAGCCCTTGCATATGCATGCACAAGATTCTCATGGGGGATAGCTTCAAACCTACCGTGTAACCCCCATGGCGATTAAACCCTTCCATGAAAGATGTGGTAAGAAAAGAAGTTGTCAAATTATTAGATGTAGAGATCATTTATCCTATATCTGATAGTCCATTGGTAAGCCCAATTCAAGTAGTTCCAAAGAAAGGGGGAACAACCGTAGTAGAAAATGAGAACAATGAGCTCATCCCTACTAGGACTGTTACGGGATGGAGGGTGTGCATAGATTATCGAAAACTGAATGATGCGACCCGAAAAGACCATTTTCCTTTACCATTCATTGATCAAATGTTAGAAAAACTGGCGGGTCATTCGTGTTACTGTTTCCTTGATGGGTATTCAGGGTACAATCAAATTGCCATAGCCCCGGAAGATCAGGAAAAGACCACTTTCACTTGTCCTTATGGTACCGTTGCCTATAGGAGAATGCCTTTTGGGTTATGCAATGCTCCTGCGACTTTTCAAAGATGTATGATGCCAATCTTCAGTGATATGGTGGAGAATTTTATAGAGGTATTTATGGATGATTTCTCAGTCTTTGGGGCCTGATTTGATGATTGTTTAGCTAACCTCTCCATGGTTTTACAAAGATGCACTGACACTAATCTTGTTTTGAATTGGGAAAAATGTCATTTTATGGTACAGGAAGGAATTGTGTTAGGGCAAATGATTTCAAAAAGAGGAATTGAAGTTGATAGAACAAAGACTGCAGTGATAGAGCGATTACCGTCCCTACTAATGTTAAAGGCATTCGGAGTTTCTTAGGACATACAGGTTTCTACAAAAGATTCATTAAGGACTTCTCTAAGATTGCTAAGCCTCTTTGCAATTTATTGATGAAAAATGTCCCTTTTAACTTTGATAGTGACTGCATGCATGCCTTTGAAACCTTGAAGAAGAAACTAGTGTCAGCACCAATAATTGTAGCACCCGATTGGACCTTAAATTTGAACTTATGTGCGACGCTAGCGATTATGCTGTAGGGGATGTGCTAGGACAAAGAAGGAACAAAAATTTTCATGTAATGCTAGTAAAACTTTGACAGATGCACAGATTAACTATGCTACTATTGAAAAAGAATTACTAGATGTAGTGTTTGTATTTGATAAATTTCGTTCCTACCTGCTCAATTCAAAGGTAATTGTTTACACTGTCCATTCTGCTCTGAAATACTTTTTTACAAAACAGGATGCAAAACCGAGACTGATTAGATGGATTCTCTTGCTTCAGGAATTTGATTTAGAAATCCGGAATAAAAAGGGTACGTGAAATGTTGTGGCAGATCATCTGTCATGTCTCGAACGAGAGGGCGAAGGTCTCTCTATCAACGAAAAATTCCCGGATGAAAGTCTAATGATGGTAAGTGAGAATCCTAATTATCCATGGTACGCTGACATTGTTAACTATCTGGTTGCATAGGAATTGCCCAAGTACATGACCTATCAACAAAAGAAGAAGTTCTTTGCCGACTTAAAGCATTATTTCTGGGAAGAACCATTCTTGTATAAGCATTGTGCAGACCAGATTATCAAAAGTAGTGTACCTGAGGAGGAAATGGAGAACATTTTGCGCCACTGTCACTCTCTTGAAACTATTGGCCATCATGATGGGATAAAAATTGCAGCTAATGTTTTACAATCTGGATTTTATTGGCCTACACTCTTTAAAGATGCTTTTAAATTTGTTAGTAAATTTGATAAATGTCAAAAGATAGGTAACATCTCCAAGAAAAATGAAATGCCCCTAAACAACATTTTGGTTGTCGAATTATTTGACGTTTGGGGGATTGATTTCATGGGTCCTTTACCCTCATCATTTTCTAACAGGTTTATTTTGGTTGCTGTAGATTATGTGTCAAAATGGGTCGAAGCAGCTGCTTTTCCAACCAATGATGCTAGAGTTGTAGGAAACTTTGTTAGAAAAAACATCTTTTCTCGGTTTGGAACTCCCAAAGCAATTATAAGTGATGGCGGAAAACATTTTCGTGACCGCCAACTTAAAGCTTTATTGGGTAAGTATGGAGTTGCACACTATGTGGATGCTCCATACCATCCTCAAACAAGTGGACAAGTGGAAATTTCAAACAAAGAATTGAAAGTTATTCTTAAAAAAACAGTTAGTGCCTTTAGAAAAGATTGGTCGAAAAAGTTAGATGACGCACTTTGGGCATATAGAATAGCATTCAAAACACCTACTGGAATGTCTCCATAGTAACTAGTTTATGGCAAGGCATGTCATTTACCAGTAGAATTGGAACACAAAGTACATTGGGCCATAAAAATCTTAAACTTCAATTTAGAATCTGCAGGTGAAAAAAAGGTTGCTACAAATCAACGAGGTGGATGAGTTCAGAAATGAGGCTTATGAAAATGCTCAAATTTACAAAGACCGAGCCCAAAGATGGCACGATAAGCACATTCTGAGCAAAGAGTTCGTAGTGGGACAAAACGTTCTACCGTTTAACTCCCGCTTATGACTTTTCCTAGGAAAGCTGCGCTCTCGATGGTCAGGACCCTTTATTGTAACCCGTGTTTTTTCATCTGGCACGGTTGAGATTCATGATGTACTTTCACAGTCAATGGGCAAAGATTGAAACCTTACATTGATGGAGAGCTCGAGCCTCAGAAAACTTCCATTCATCTCAACAATGTCGAATAATCCACTCAGAAAGGCAAGCTAACGACTATAACTAAAGCGCTTTTTGGGAGGCAACCAAAGTGTTTCTATCCTTACTTATCTTATTTTTCCTTTCATTATTTTATTTTGTTCTCATGTTTATGTATATTTTTGTTTAAACAAGTATTCTAAAACAAGTTTGGGGGTAGCAAGATGTCAACATACACCATCAACAAGCGATCCTCAAACCTGGAAAGTATCTCTCGCCTCATTTAACCTTTGTAGTTCTTTTAACATTAAGAACAATGTTAACTCTAAGTTTGGGGGTGGAAAAGCAATTTTAAAGATTTGAAACAAAATTTTTTCGAAACGTTTTCCTGTTTTATGCTTTAGAGTCAGCTTTAGTGCCTTCGAGAGTTCGGAGCCTTTGTATGGGGATGTAAATAGTATCGGCCAACAAAACGATTGTTTATTTTCTACAGTTTTAACCTTTAGTTTTTTAAAAATTTCAAAAAAAAAAAAAAGAAGAAGAACTTATCATCATGCTTTTCAGGCAATTTTTTTTACTCTTTTTAGCTAGTTTACTTTAATTAGATTTGAATAACCTGATAATCAATTGTTTTTGTATTCTAATTGCAAAATACGATCTAATCTAAGGCACTATCTTGATAAAACCATGGTATTTGACTTCACTAGTTAGCATGGCTGTTTTACTTTTCTTTCTGATTAAAAAATGCTTAAATTTGAATCGATTGCATTAAGATTATCATTTGCAAAATAGATTTTGAAGAGTTATGCCTAAGTCTAAATAAAAGAAAAATATAATAAAAATAGAGGGAGATAATCACTAAGCACCGCTACCCTATTAAAAACGTCTATCATTTGGATATGTGCTATGGTGTGATGGTTTCGTTCCTTGGTACCTCGAGCAAGTAGATCTGTAGGGGTGTTTCAACACCTGGTACCCTTGGCCAATTGAAACGGGAGCTGCCGCATTGAAAGCTCGCTACAAGGGGTACTTAGAAAGCTAACAAGGAGCCAAGCGCCCAAAAAAAAAAAAAAAAAAAAAGAAGAAGGGGAGCATCTCTAGCACCACTATCCCACATAAACAATTTTAAGATATGTGCCACCCATTAAGAGGGATCTCAGTGGTGGCTTCTCTTACTTATGGGTCATCGTCCAGAAGTCGGAGTTTGATTCTCGCTGAAGATATACTCATGAGTCGAAATTGACTTGAGCAAATAAATTCCTTAGAAAAAAAAAATAGTTTTAGGCATACTTGATAAGTCTTGTTATAAGTGATAGGATTTTTGTCCTCTATTCAGTTTGAATGTCTTGAGATTAGAAAGAATGGATAAACTTAATTTGCTTGGCTAACTTTGAACTCAGTCACTAAGGTAATTGACAGATTTTTCCTTAGAAAAGATGAATTTGCCTTTAGAACCTTTAACCTTAATCCTCGGTCATTCTTTTCTAATAAAAGTGCACTTGCTTTAAATTGTGGAAGAATTCTTAAAAAGTATGAGATCCTGTGCTTTAATGTTTAGCCTTGCTCGAGGACAAGCAAGATTTAAATTTGGGGGTATTTTGATAAGTCTACATTAGTATATAATTATTTATATAATTTTAGTTCATTTTTAACCATTTTTGTCACATTTTTATCACTTTTTCCTGGTTTTGCTCGTTTTCAACTATATTGCTATTTTCTTTACAAAAATACTCATTTCATACTAATTCTTGCTAGGTTTTATCATCAACATCAACAAGTAAACGTAAGATACATCAAATAAAAGAAAACAAATAACAAAACTACCCAATTCTCGCGGTTTACATAAAATAACACATAAAATAACAACTTTCACACAACTTGTATTTGGGCGGCAATATTTTCACAATTTTTTACTCAAATGCATGGTATATTACATGAACGCATACAACATACTCTAATTTAGTAGGTTTTGGGTGGTGGAATCAGAGGAAAATTAAAAAAAAAAAAAATTGAAGAGCAAAGCAAGTTGAGAAGCTGCCGCAAGGAGGAGGAAATGAGGAGCAATTTTATGCAATTTTTCTTCATATTCTTTTCAAGCCTCAAATACTATAAATAGGGGGTGTTGGTGTGTGTGTTTAGATCATCTCCTCACTCAGCAAAATACAAAGAAAATAGAGAAAAAAAAGAAAGAAAAACGTGAGGAAGAAAGAAGAAGGAGGAGGAGGAAAGTTTGGTTTGTAATTTTGTATTTTTTTAGGTCTTTTCTATCCTTCTCTTCATTGCGTTCTTGAATTTTTTGTTAAATATGTCT
Source organism: Simmondsia chinensis (assembly GCA_018398585.1). Taxonomy (NCBI): domain Eukaryota; kingdom Viridiplantae; phylum Streptophyta; class Magnoliopsida; order Caryophyllales; family Simmondsiaceae; genus Simmondsia; species Simmondsia chinensis. The sequence continues at coordinate 9,642,718 of JAGTTD010000022.1, forward strand.
TATATTAAGTTTATCATGAATTAATTTTGTTATTCCAAGGCTACAATGTAGTCTAAGTTGTAATATACGCTTATTTCCAATTCAACGTATTCAATGTTTTGTTATTGCATTGTTGAAGTGTTTATTATTGTTCTTCATGAGTTTTAAATGCTTGATCACCATTTAAGGCCTATAATGATTCATAATGAGTCTGAGAAGAGATTTATGATGATTGCTAAGGTGATAAGCAGCACAAATTGGGCGAATGCTCGAGAGAGATTAACACGATTTGTGTGATTTTTAAGTGAAAATCATAGAACTTTAAACACTCTTTTCTTATTTAAATTTATAGACGAGAGTGATGGGTTAACATATAAAAGAGCATGCTAAATGTTGCCCGAGAGAGAATGTTTAGTAAATTAGGGTTTTCAACCATCAACACGTAGTAACAACTAGAATACCAAGAATAGAAAGGCACATTAATTCAACTAGGTGAAATCGAATGCCTTAGATCTTATTAAATTATAAAAATCAACTAAAAATCAGTAAACTTTTCATAAGAGTTTGTAAATAATTGTTGTTCCTTTTCATTTTGTGTTATTTCATTTCAAAAACCATAATTTTCTGTCTTTTAAATAGCACTAGAACTACTAATTTCAGTACTCACTCAATAACAATCCTCGTGGGAATGACACTCTACTCATTATATATTACTTGATACAACTCAGTGCACTTGCTAAGCAATACTCAAATAAAGCATCATATTCAATTTGAAAGTCAAAAACAGAAAGGATGGCTTGCCATCTTGAAAAAAATTGTTTTGAAACTATATTTTTTACATTATTTTGTAAAACTTCTTTTTGCGGATTTGCAATCAATTCTTAGAAGGAAAATTTTATCATATAAATCATCTTAAAACTTTGAAATGCATAAAGCAATATATAAAACTTCCTTTTTAATTGTTGAATAATTTTTTTGAGCTCCAAGCCAAAGTCCAGAATGAAATATAATTATTTGTTCAGGGTTGGACTCTAATTTTTGTTTGAGTATACCGCCTTAACCTACATATGAAGCATCTGTTTCTACTATGAGAAACACTTTTAGATTTGGAAGGGCTAGACATCGGTGATTTTTGACTCTTTGTTTTAAGGTTTGAACTATTTTATTATGGTCCTTTGTCCAGGGAGGAGGATTTTTTTGAAGCCTTTGGTATAATAGTTGAAACATATTGCAAAGGTTGGGGAAGAAATCGACAACATAATTTAAACATCCCAAAAATCTTTGTAATTGAGTTTTGCCTTTTAATTCAGTTGAAAATTTGTTAGCAAACTCTATTGCTCTTGCAATAGGTTTTATGGTTTCTTGAAAAATGTTATGTCCTAAAAATCTAACTTTGGTTTTAAATAATTTCATCTTTGGAGCTGAAATGACTAAACCATTTCTTTTGATTGTGTTTAAAAGAACATTTAAATGTTTGAAATGTTGATCAACATTTTTTGAGAAAACTAAGATATTATCAATGTAAACAATAATAAAATTTGTATATTGAGTAAAAATGTCATTCATAATATTTTGAAATTATGATGGAGCATTTTTGAGTCTAAATGGCACCACATTCCATTCGTAGTGCCCAAATGGGATTGTGAGTGCAGTTTTGTAACGCTCTTTTTTTGTCAATTTGAATTTGCCAAAAACCATTTAAATCAAATTTTGAAAATATATTTGCGTCATGTAACCTATTTAGTAGGTCTCTTTTGTTTCGAATTGGATATCTTATCAATTGAAGAACTTTGTTCAGTGGTTTGTAATTGATGACTAACCTTGGGACTCCTCTTCCTAGTTCCGCTTGTTTGTTAACATAAAATGCAGAACACTCCAAGGAGATTTTGATGGCCTCATTAAATTTTTGTCTAAAAGCATTTGGATTTCGTTTTTGTAATGTTCTAATAATTCCTTGTTCATTTGAATATGTTTGGCTTTAGTTGGAATATTTCTTTCATTAAAACCTTTTTCATAAGGTAATTGAATTATATGCTTTATCCTTTTCCAAAATGCATTAGGAAGATCAGAGCATACTTCTTTAATTATTTTGTTGTTTAATTGAGTTATATTTTCATTTGACTGGACTAATTGTTTTTCAATCCTTTGATATTCTATAAACTGTTGAAGATACTGAATATGAGTTTTCTTGTTGCTTATTAGGTTTATTTGTTTGAATATTGTTGAATGTAAGAGATTTAGACCTCTTTGTTGAGTCGGGTTTAGGAATTGAAATGTTACTTAGGAGTCCATAACTTTAGTATGAATTCCTTCTTTTGCAACCGTAAAAGGATATATTTGCCTTGTAAAAGGGGTTCCTAATATAATTTGTTCATTTTTTACTAAAATAAATGGTGTTTTGAAACAAATGCCATTTTTGCAAATATAAGAATTTGAGAGGTTATATTCGATATTCATTTTATCTCCACTAGCTGTGTGAAGACTTTCTAATATTTTAATGGAATGGGTCTTTCTTGGATACAATTAAGATCTGCTGCTGAGTCTAACAAGGCTTGAGTTTGAATTTTATGGTCTTTTGAAATATGAAGAGTTATATAGATATACCATTTTTGATACACTATTCTTTCGATTATTTGAAGGAATTTGTCATTTGAGATTGGTTCATCTAGTATTTGAATGTTTTCTAATTGTGTTTCTATTGGATTTTCTGATGAGGTACTTGTTTTAGATTCTATATATGATAATCTCGATTCTAATTGTAAAATTTTTTATTCTAAGAGATATAATTTTGATCTGGTTTCTAAATTTTGATACTGTATTGTTATTAATTCCATTTGTAATTGTTTTATTTGTCCTTTAGATCATTGATTTCTCCTTGTAAATCTCAAGTTAAAATTTGTCTGAATACATTTGGTGCGGGGTATTTTTTAAATATTTATTCCAAAGATTTGGGTTCCTTAGGTCGAGTTATCTCTTGTAATTTGAATATAATTTCTTTTAATTAAAAAAGATAATCTTTTCTTTTTTCTTGATCAAGAATTTTTTCTACTATATCTAGAAGGTCATCTTTGTTTGCTTTTGGTAATATGTTAATTGTTTTGATTTTGCAGGGACATAAATCTTCACTTGATTCAGATGCTGTGTCTTCATTGGTTGTATCTTCTTGAATTTCAAATATGCGGTCTTCATTGTTTGAGCTTGAATCGGAAAGAAATAAATTCATTAATTTATTTATTTTTTAAATCTTCATGTTCTATTTGATTTATTTTTTCTTTCATTTTGCATTCATTTCGGTAATGTCCATGTTTTTTGCATTTGAAGCATATCAGAATTTTGTTTGATTTTTTCTTTGAATATTCTCTTCTGTTTTTGTAATATTGAGGTGGTGATGGTTGTTCATATTTATTTTGTCTTTTCTTTCTGTAAGACTTAAAATATTGTTGAAATGTTTTCTTTTTATGCCGTTTTGAAGAATATTTGAAATTATGAATTCCATATTGGGCACAGAAAGAACCTAATTCTTTTCTTGTTTGTACCTTTTTGAGATTGTTATGAAGTTTTTGTTCTTGATATAATTGTAATGCTTCTTTTTTGATAAAAGCAAATAATTGTCCATAGGTTATGTTATACTATGGAATTGTTTGAGTTTCACAAACATCCTAAATTTTGGTCATTATCCTTTCAGCAAATAATTTTGGAAGTCCAGTAACAAATCTTTCTTTCCAAAATGGTTGATTTCCATCATCTCTTTTAAGTACATGAGTTAAAAACATATCTTTGTACTATTGAAAATCTTATAAAGATAGACATCTTAAATTAGTTAAAAACAACTTTGTTGATTCTCTTTCTTCAGTTGTGCTGCCAAGAAAGGCAACATTTGTTGACCAAATTAATATTTCTACAGTGTCTTCTATTACTTCTTCAATGTAAGGTGAATTGACATCATTAACATTAAGTTGTCTTCTTTCTATATGGGTATGATTGAGTATTAATTCTATTTCATGGAGTTGTGAAGTTCTTGACCACTATGATTGAAGTTGTCCTGAGAATCCACAAACAATTAATCTGGTTGCTATATGGTTTGTACATGTGGATTGAATATTTCGTATGCTGTTGATGCCATTGCCATTTGTTGTAGAGTATTTTTTATTTCATATTTAGGTTTTTCGTCTATATTCCAGTCATGGATATCATTTCCATTAAATGATGCAGAGGTAAATTGATTTCTTCTTCAAATTGTACATCAGGGGGAGTTGGCCTTGGATAATAATTTCTTGTAGGTTGAATTTTTCAATTATTCTTTATTCTATTTATTGATGATTCAAGGTTTTTAATTGTATTGGTGTTAAATTGTTCTTTTGTTTTTTGAATCTCTATTACACTTAGGGATATTGATTAGGGTTCTTCATTGGTGTCTTCATTTTCTCCTTTTGAAATAGTTTGGATTGTGGTATTACTAGTTGTTGGGTTGTCTGTTAATTTGAGTTTTTTTGGTGATTCTTTCAATGATATCATCATTAGAATTCTGTGAATTTTTTACTTTTATTTGTTCTTTATCTTTTTGAATTAAATAAAATGGTTGGAATGAGGGTTGTCGAATACCTTAAAAAAATGGGTTTGTCTGTGATTGTGGAGTTGGAAAGCTTTGTTAATAGGATAGCTTTGGGGTATTTGAGGTATTGGTTGAGGGATAGTGTAATTTTGATATGTTGGTTGAGTCATTGATTGGACTATTGGAGATTGTTCCATTTTTTGTTTATCCTTGTTGTTTATTGTATTATTATGTATTGAATTTAATTGTTCCGATATCATTTTGAGATTTAAAACTTGAAAATTATTTTGTTTATAAATTTTATTTATATCTTTGATTGTAGGTGGTGAATCTTCTTTTTCATCTCTTCCCCCACAGAATGGAGTAGCTATGATTTCTTGATTTTGAACATTAATAATTAAAGTTTTTGTTGGAGGATGTATAGTTTCTCTAATTTTGATCGTTGATTCCTTTGTAAAAGTTTGGAAAAACCAATGTCTTTGAATCTTATTATGATTAGATTCAAATTCATTGCTTAAAAATTCTTTATTTACTGTAAAATCTTTTGTCAAAACATTTATTGAGGGAGGTCTCATTTGAGAAGCTATTGGAGAACTTGGGTTTGAAACTGATTCATTTTAGAAAACTAGTCCGGCAAGAGGAGAGTTAAAACATATTCTTCTAAATCTGGAAGTAAAAGTATTTTGAAAATCTTCTTCTTTATTATATGGAAAAGATGAAGTTGATTGTGTTGAAGATTCACTATAGGAAGGCTGTGAAATAATTGTTTGTTTTCCTGATTTGAACTTAGTGGTAATTTTATCATCTGGTTCTTCAGTAATTCGTTGAACTTTTCTTTTTGCAATATTTCTTGGAGGTTGAGGGTTTTCAATCCTCCAAATAGCTGGAATGGTTATTTCATTCCATTTGAGATGCTTTGGGCGTAAAGGTTGAAGCATGTTCAGCCTGAACCTTAAGCAGTAAAGTTTCTCCAGGAGGAGATTGTTTGAGACATTTTAGGTTAAGATGGCTTCATAAAAGCCTGAAATAAATTTTGTAAATGAGAATAAAGTTTTTTCTATTCTCTTTAATATTAACAATTGGCAAATGAATATCTAACATTAAAGTATCCAAAATTGTCGGATCTCTAAGAGTAACTGAAAAGTTTTGATGGCAATTGAAATAAATTGGTATATTGTGTATATTTGTTTAGACAATTGCCAGTAAAGATTCTTCATAATTTAAATATGTTGAATCTATAAGAGCTAACATAACCGGTTGATTATGTCCTGTCCTTGTTAAAGTATTGATAGCTATTTGAACTAAACCATAGTGTATATAATGATAACCTTTTGCTACATATTTTTGAATGGATAAGTTTGAAAGTAATTGAACTATTTGGGTTTTTTGATCAATGGTCATTGATTGTTCATGTGTTTTGCATGAAAAAGCCATTTTAATCAAAAGTTCCAATTTGATAAATTGATTCTAAATCTTCATTTGGAATGCTCCAGTTAACAAAATCTTTTGGGTTTGTAATTTCTTTTGAAACTTCTTTTGAATTAACTCTGTTTAAACTAGTATTAGGTTGTTTTGAAAACATCTTTCTAAAAGGTCCAACAATTCTAAAACTTGACATGGTTACGGCCTCATTTGTTTGGGTTCAACAGTTACCTAACAGTCCTACTATTTAACACTGTTGAGAACGGATGTACTATTTGACACTGTTGAGAACGGGAACACCAATGACACAGTAACAGGAGCACCCAGGGGGAATACCTTCCACACGGCTTACCTTTGAAATATCCGGGCTTACCAACGCTACACTACCGGCTTACCAACGCTCCTAATAAGTGATTTAATGACAAAGCGTCCCTAATAAGTGCTTAACAATATTTCCGTGAAATTACTGCTGAAAACACCTTAAACTTGTCTCTGATACCACAAAGGGGGTAGGGTCGGCGGACACAGACAGAAGAAGATGAGAAAGATGGAATTCAATAATTGAAAAGTTTAAACATAGGTTGAGTACAAAACACTAATTGAAAATACAAACATAAAATTGAAATACAAATAAAACTTACAAATTGAATATGGAGGATTGGAGTGCAACACTTGGAAATAAAATTACAAAATAAAACTTTGATACTAAAACTCGCTCTCGCATTGTTTTGTATCTTGATAAATTATTTTTCGTTCTACCTTTGAATGAAGTCGGTCCATCCCATTTATAGATGAAGCAGCACCCCGGAATTGAATTGAAGTCCGTAACCCTGGAATTGAAATTCAGAATTTGAAATCCGAACAGTAACCATCAATAATTTGAACTTTGATTAGTATCCAGCACATGTCTTTTGTCCTTATTTCCAATTATTGAGCATTACTATGCACCTTTGAATTTTGCTTCTGTCCTGTATTGAATTATTGAGCTGTACTGTGCATCATTTGTCTTTAGTCCTTGTCCTTGTTTCGTTGAATTGTTCAGTGTAAGAAATCATCAGAATAGATTAAACGGATCATTTTGACTGGAACTGACTTCTTCATCATCATCATCAAAGGAAGAATTTTGGATTTGCTGAAAGAGCTGAGTTAGGAGTTCCTTTGAGATTTTGGATTTGGATTTTGAAGAAGAGTTTGGTAGTGAGGTTTTTTGAGGATGAGATTTTGAAGGGGTTTTTAGAATTCCTGGAGAATTTTGATTGGATATTACAATCACTACGAGGCTTCAGTTCATGGACTGCAAGCCTTTATTAGATTGCATCCTAGCACGCATTCAGCTCTGGACATCTCGTTCTTTATCTTATGCTGGCCGTTTGCAGCTCATCCGATCAGTTCTGTTTTCTATTCAAGTCTTCTAGTCATCTGTCTTCATCCTTCCGAAGCTAATGATCCAGAAGATTGAGTCGACTCTTGCTGCCTTCCTGTGGAAGGGCACTTCTTTGGGCCCGGGCGGGGCCAAAGTGACCTGGTCGCATCTCTATTATCCCCGTCAGGAGGGTGGTCTTGGGATTCGACGTTTGCGCGAGTGGAACCAGGCTTCTCTCATGAAGCATATCTGGGTTCTACTCACTGATCGTGATTCTCTATGGCCTCGGTGGATCCATGCCAACCGAATCCAGGGGAAGTCTTTCTGGGATATTCAGCCTCGAGGCTCGATTCCATGGTCATGGAGGAGCATCCTGGATGTTAGGTTGTTGTGTGCCGAGGCCTTTCGGCACATTATTGGTGACGGAAGTGCTACAGCGCTGTGGTTTGACTACTGGTTGCCGTGCGGACATTTAGAGGGGTTGTTTACATTCCACCGCCTTCACTCCACTGGTCATCGCCTGGGCTCTCATGTTTCTGACATTATTTAGGGTGATCAGTGGTGCTTCCCACAGGATATCGCTGAGCTGCTACTTATCTGGGATTCTGTCGACTTCAGGCCCCGACCAGGGGTAGCTGATAGCGTGCGGTGGATGGGTGACCCGTCTGGGGTCTTCTCCACTAGTTCAGCTTGGGAGATGATCCGTAGCCGGAGGGAAGAGGACTCCAACCACCATCTCCTCTGGTTCAAGCTGCATATACCGAGGCACTCCTTCATTCTCTGGCTTACATCTTGTGAGCGGCTTTGAATGTTTGACAGACTGCTGAGACATCGTGTGTAGGATGTTCGAGTTACGTGTGTGTTGTGTGGGTCGGATGATGAGTCGCACAGCCATCTCTTCTTCAGCTGCAGCTTCTCTGCTACTGTCTGGTCTAGGGTGTCTTCTCGCACCTCTTTCGCCTGGCCTTTGCTTCCTTGGCATGAGCTGGTTCAGTGGGCTGCTTCCAGGCTTCGTGGTCGCGGGGTTGATCGAATCCTAGCCCGTTTTTGTCTTTCAGTGACGGTTTACATCCTCTGGTACGAGCGTAACCTGAGGATCCAGCGCTCCCAGTCCAAGCCTTCTGCAGTTGTCACTGAGGAGATCACAGGATTGGTTCGTAGCCGTCTCATTGCTGCTCCTACGCTTCGCGGTGCCCATTGTCACTCACAGCTCTTGCTGGAGTGGGGGATTGAGCGCTAGCTTTGTTTCCGCATTTTTACTTTATTCTTTTTGTTTGGCCGGGTTGGCTTTGTTTTCGTTGTTTTGGTTTCTTTCTTTGGATTAATTCTTGATGTAGGCCTTGGGCCTTGGCTTGGGGTATGCCCCTCGTAGACTTGTACATATATTATTTCATATATAATATTTTTACACTGACTTACCAAAAAAAAAAAAGTACAATCACGCTCAAGGATGTATTTTTCCTACTGCTCAATTTTGAATTCTCGAACTAAGGATATGGAATAAGGTTGTTCCAGAAATTGAGCGGTCTTAAAAGACCAACAATGTATTCAAGGAATTTGACATTTGAATGAATATTTGTAATTGCATTTAAAGGATCATCCTCTAAATGTTTTGAATAAATATTAAATAATGCTTTGGCGTTTGATGGATAAATGTCAGTAGTGCTTCTGAAAAAGCGCCACCATTCATAAAACCAGGCTGGAAAAGTTCTTGATTTTTTCTGAAATTGGAAGAACCAAGAATGATCAAAAGGTCGGAAAAGAAAGTTTTTAAACCAAGCCATTTTGTAATCTTGATAACTATAGCCTGTTGCAATAAAAGTTTGAGAAAATTGTTTTGAAGTATAAAAAGTGTAACCAAAATCTTTAATATCCCAAATACATAAAATTTTGCACTTTGAATATTGGATTCGCCCATTATTACATTTTTCATGTTTAATAAGGAAAGAACCTGAATCTACTAAATGAATTCATAAAATTTTTGGGTCCTTTGAATATCATCTGGAAGCCATTGAAAATTGTCGGGAAATGTGGTTTTGACCAAGTTTTGAATTCCATCTAATGGGAGAGGTTCTCTATGTTCTGTGAGGAAAATGTGTTCAAGTTGAGGCTTTGGAAAATATTGGTTTGTGTGAGTTGGTACAGTATTTTGGAGTCTTTGATTAAGGGATTAAGGAGCATTTGGAGGTCTTGAAACAGTGGGAGAATATGAAATTGAAGAAAAATCTTCATTTAGAATTTTGAAAGGGTTTTGAGTCGGGACTTTGATTGAATAAGATTGAGGATGGGGTTTGAGGGTCATTGCATAGTCTTCTGTGGATTGAATCTTCCTTTTACCTTTGTGTTTTGACATTCTCTTCAGAAAAGTATTGAATTGAATTATGGTTTTGAAGAAATTCTTTGGAGAGGAAGTCTGGTAATGAGTTATTTTCTCTTCTTATATATTCAATTTGAAAGTCAAAAACAAAAAGGATAGCTTGCCATCTTGCAAAAATTTGCTTTGAAACTATATTTTTTATATCATTTTGAAAAACTTCTTTTGTGGATTTGCAATAAATTCTTAGAAGGAAAGTTTTATTATATAAATCATCTTAAAATTTTGAAATGCCTAAAACAATAGATAAAACTTCCTTTTTAATTGTTGAATAATTTTTTTGAGCTCCAAGCCAAAGTCCAGAATGAAATCTAATTATTTGTTCAGGGTTGGACTCTATTTTTTGTTTGAGTATACTGCCATAACCTATATCTGAAGCATCTGTTTCTACTATGAGAAACGCTTTTGGATTTGGCAGGGTTAGACATGGGAGATTTTTAACTCTTTGTTTTAAGGTTTGAACTATTTTAGTATGGTCCACTATCCAGGGAGGAGGATTTTTTTGAAGCCTTTGGTATAATGGTTGACACATATTGCGAAAGTTGGGGAAGAAATCAGCAACATAATTTAAATATCCCAAAAATCTTTGCAATTGAGTTTTATCTTGCAATAGGTTTTATGGTTCCTTGAAAAATATTATGTCCTAAAAATCTAACTTTGGTTTGAAATAATTTCATCTTTGAGGCTAAAACTACTAAACCATTTCTTTTGATAGTGCCTAAAAGGATATTTAAATGTTTGAAATGCTGATTAATATTTTTTGAGAAAACTGAGATATCATTAATGTAAACAATAATAAAACCTGTATATTAAGTAAAATATCATTCATAATATTTTAAAATTCTGATGGAGTATTTTTGAGTCCAAACGGCATCACATTCCATTCATAGTGTCCAAATGGAACTGTGAATGCTGTCTTGTAACGATCTTTTTCGTCAATTTGAAATTGCCAAAAACCACTTTTTAAATATAATTTTGAAAATATATTTGCATCATGTAACCAATTTAATAGGTCTCTTTTGTTTGGAATTGGATATCTTATCCATTGAAGAACTTTATTTAGTGGTTTGTAATGATGACTAATCTTGGGACTCCTCTTTCTAGTTCTGCTTGCTTGTTAACATAACATGTAGAATAACTCTAAGGAGATTTTGATGGTCTTATTAATTTTTTGTCTAAAAGCATTTGAATTTCTTTTTTCAATGTTCTAATAATTCTTTATTCATTTGAATGGGTCTGGCTTTTGTTGGAATATTTCTTTCCTTAAAATCTTTTTCATAAGATAATTGAATTATATGCCTTTTCCTTTCCCAAAATGCATTAGGAAGATCAGAGCATACTTCTTTAATTATTTTGTTGTTTAATTGAGTTATTTTCTCATTTGATTGGACTAATTATTTTTCAATTCTTTGATATTCTATTCCCTTTTGAAAATACTGAATATGAGTTTTCTTGTTGCTGATTAGGTTTATTTGTTTGAATATTGTTGAATGTAAGAGATTTAGACCCCTTTGTTGAATCGGGTTTAGGAATTGAAATGTTACTTTGGTGTCCATAACTTTAGTATGAATTCCTTCTTTTGCAACCGTAAAAGGATATATTTGACTTATAAAAGGGGTTCTTAATATAATTTGTTGTTGAAGATATTTGACTAATATAAATGGTGTTTTGAAACAAAATCCATTATTGCAAATATAAGAATTTAAGAGTTTATATTTGATATTCATTTTATCTCCACTAGCTGTGTAAAGACTTTCTAATATTTTTTCATAATATTTTGATGGAACAAGTCCTTCTTGGATACAATTGAGATCTACTCCTAAGTCTAACAAGGCTTGAGTTTGAATTTTATGGTCTTTTGAAATATGAAGAGTTATGTAAATATACCATTTTTGATACTCTATTCTTTCGATTATTTGAAGGAATTTGTCATTTGAGATTAGTTCATCTGGTATTTGGATGTTTTCTAATTGATTTCCTATTGGATTTTCTATTGAAGTACTTATTTTAGATTCTATGTGTGATAATCTTGATTCTAATTGTAAATCTTTTGATTCTAAGGGAGATAATTTTGATTTCATTTCTAAATCTTGGTACTGTATTGTTATTAACTCCGTTTGTAATTGTTTAATTTGTGCTTTTAGATCATTGATTTCTCTTTGTAAATCTCCAGTTGAAATTTGTCTGAATACATGTATATATATGAGTGGTTGTAAGTAGATCACATGAACCCTCACTAATGCTCGGACAACAAGTATTTATGCACGATATGTGACTTACCAATGATGAATTTTTGATGGCTTGTGGTATGTCGCTTATGTTCATATCCAATATAAAAAACTCTATAAGGTGAGTTTGTAGGATGTCAATTACAAAAGACTTTCAAGGATGCCATTGATATGGCATACACATTCTTTTGTACATATTAATCTTGTTATTCCAACCTTAGGGGGTCTCAAAATATTTCTAAAGACTCGGTGATCCTTTAGTGTGTGTTCCTTTGTTGACAGCGATCATTGCTATATCGAATAAGCTATGAAAGGAGTTTTAGATTATTTGTAAGGAATTTTATGACAACCAAAGAGATAAATTTACAAATGGAATTAGCTGTGATAGATGGTACGCACTGGTGCAATCACCCACAGGGGGTGCAACGCTTATCACCGTGGTCTGCCCTAGCGTAATCTCCCGTAAGGGGTGCAATGCCTATCATCATGGTACGAACTAGTGCAATCACCCTACTTGACGCCATGATTCTCTTGAGGGTTATCTAAAGATAGTACACTGAGCACCGATACCTACTTTTTATTTGATATATATGAAGTATAGTTTGTTACACGGGATCTACAGGTTTAAAAGACGCGCTAACCTTCATGACATATGCAGTAATAACATACCCATCCCTTTCATATTAGTGTGATATATCCATCATCCCAGCTCCTAGAATATTGCGGTATAATAGCCGTATTGACCTCATTCAAGTACGTAGCATATGGATCACTTTGGCAGAAAAGCAAGTGCAAAATACTTGACTCTCTAACCTTATCTAGGTGTGTTACACATATCACTTATATATTAAATGATAAATCATCCGCCTAGAGCTTCGACCAAATATCAAAAATGCATTATGCTCACCACTTTATGGATATTACAAACTAAATGTGCACATAACTAGTGGCTAGTCATGATAGTGATATCCTCATATGATTATCACATAAAACTTAAAATGCTACGAGCACTTGTAAGAATAAAGGAACAAAATGCTATAATTGCTTTAAAGTTCAAGAGTCCCTAGAAGCCCAGATTCCCCTAAACATTCCTACACAAATAAAAACTACTCCATTCAAATAAACAAAGAGATAAAGCGTTCTAACCAGTCAAATGAAACTCTAAGAAGGCAAACCAAACATGGCGGTCAAAGCCAATGGTTTGTTAACAAATTATAGCCAGTCAAGCGAAACTCTAAGAAGGCAAACCAAACATGGTGGTGCCAAAGGTTTGGTTAATAAATTATAGTTGGTCAAACGAAACTCTAAGAAGGCAAACCAAACATTGCGGTCAAAGCCAAAGGTTTGGTCAATGAATTATAGCCAATCAAATGAACTTTGTGTTACACCTAAAAGGGCGGTCAAAATTCTTAACTCTAGTCAAAACTTATCATCTTTTGCTTGTTATTTTTATGTTATATATTTTTTCTGTTACATTAAGTATCTTGTAACTTTAAATAGACATAACTTTTAATCCATTGGAAGTAATAGTGCAAGCCACATATCAAAGCGAAGCACTCGAAGAGCTTTATGCAACCCGTGTAATTTCTCATATTTTAAAGAAAAGATAGCAAAGACGTGGTTGTCGTTTATCCCACATGATGGTAGTGATTGGTGGCTTATATAAGTTGACCATGAGACTTAAACAAACATAATTCTTAATCCCTGAGGAGCTACGAGCCAAATCACCCATCAAAACAAAGCTCTTGAAGATTTATATATAATTATAATGATTTTTTGAGCTTTTGGAAAATCATATAAAATGTAAATTGGGTCAGCAGATCACCCGTTGTGGTTAGGTAACTTACCATACAATTTAAATTAGGCGTAACTTTCAATCTATGAAGAGTTACGGATTGAATTTTATGTCAAAACGAAGCTCATGGGGAGATCTAGACAATATAAAATTTTTTTGAACTTTTGATGAAAGAAAGTACCCAAAGATTGATTTGGGCATGCCAGATGCGGGTAAGGTATATAACTTACCTTACAACTTAAAAAGGGCATAACTTCCAATCCGTGAAGAGTTATAAATCAAATTTTATATCAAAGTGAAGCTCTTGAAGATTTCTATACACCCATAGAGACGTTTAGAACTTTTGAAGTAATAAGGTACATGAAAAGTGACATGGGCGAGCTAGAAGCAGGTAAGACATATAACTTATCTTACAACTTAAAATTTAAAACTAGTGTAACTTTCAATCCATAAAAAGTTATGGATCAAATTCTATATCAAAACGAAGATATTGAAGACCTCTAAGCACCCATATAATTTTTTTAAATGTTTGATGAAAGAAAGTACCTGAAAAACGATATGGGCAAGCTAGACGCGAGTAAGGTATATAACTTACCTCTCAAATTAAAACGGACATAACTTTCAATCCGTGAAGAGTTACAGATCACATGTTTATATAAAAACAAAGGCATTGAAGAGCTCTAAGAACCCATATAAATTTTTTGAACGTTTGATGAAAGAAAGCACCTGAAAAATGACATGGGCGAGCTAGATGCGGATAAGGTATATAACTTACCTCTCAATTTAAAACGGACATAACTTTCAATCTGTGCAGAGTTACAGGTCTAATTTTATATTCAAATGAATCTTTTGAAGAGCTCTAGGCACTCATATAAAGTTTTTGAATGTTCGATGAAAGAAATTACCCAAAAATTGATTTGGGTGAGCTAGAGGCATAGAAATCGTACAACTTACCTAGCAACTTAAAACGGACATAACTTTCAATCCGTGAAGAGTTATGGATCCCATTTTCATGTAGCGGCTATCTAGGAATTGGATGGTCAATGTTGGCTAAGAGGTGGCGCCTTGGCTGGAGGTCCGAATGGGTTGGATAGACGGGGCAAAGCTACCGTGTGTGGGTAATTGGCGCATTGCTTAGAGGCAGGTATGGGTTGACGGCATGATTGGCGGCATGGCTGAAAGATGAGACGCACCCGTTAAAGGTTGTCGAGAAGCTTGCGAAGACAGGACTCTAGGGGTCAAGGCTTAAAACAAGGCAGGCAAGAGTTAAGGCGTGATTCAAGGGATTTGGATCCGATTTTGAGCTTCTTTCCATTTTTGTGAATTTATTTCCTTTATTTGAATTTTAAATTTGAATTTTGAATTTGTAACATCTTTTCTATATAAAGGAGACACTAGGCTAGGTTTAGGGGACTTTAATTTCAGAAAAATTTTGATTGTTTGTAGATTCTTTTATTCTTAAGTGTGCGATAGAATGAATTCTATCTTTCCTCTTTGTGATTTTGTTATCAATTGATAAAATTCAAAGGGAAGGCCGCTGAATCTTCATGTACCCTTATAATCCATTACATGTGCTGCATCACATTTTATATCACAACAAAGCTCTTGAGGAGCTCTAGGCACCCATACAACAATTTTGAACATTTGATGAAAGAAAATACCGGGAAAATGATTTGGACGAGCTAGACACATATAAAGCATACAACTTACCTTGCAACTTAAAATGAACATAACTTTCAATCCGTGAAGAGTTACAGATCGGATTTTATATCAAAATGAAGCTCTTGAGGAGCTCTAGGTTTCTATGACCATTTTTTAGATTTTTTGCCCAAAGCTAATATGAAAAAGGGCGTAAACAATGTAGCCATACTTGACCTAGCTCAATCAAACCTCCTTTTGTAAATTTCGTTTGGATGGGCCTTCATGGAAAATGGCAAGGTACCTGAAGAAAATATTGAAAACTAAATTACTTGAAACTTAGAATGCTTGAGCCTTGCACGAAACATCAAGCCAGGCATGAGCCTTTTGATCCTTCCCATAGATGGCCACATGCCAGAATTTTTCCTTGTCATTATAAAGGCTAAAATTCACTGGCTTGATTAAAACCAAAATTTGCCCATCGGTATACTGTGGCAGATCTACAAAAAAAAAATCACCGGGGGCACATATTATAACAAATGGATCTTACAATAACTAATACTAGTAAAGATTAAGAAAATATATAAAGGTACATAATCACAATCAATAAAGGGAAAAAAACATTTGTTTACGACTGTCCTCTACGAGTTCTCATATTTTGAAAACGATGCATTACAGATTCATTGGCAATAGTTTTAAGGATTTGCCTTTCTATGGAACATACTAGACAATCATTCAAAAACTGATCACCCATTCGATTCCGCAAATTTGTCTTCACAAAGTTCATTTCTGAAAAACATCTTTCAATACTTGCAGTTGCCACGGGCAAAATCAGTGCCAACTTTAAAAGACGATACGCCAAAGGAAAAGAAAGATCCTTCTTTGTCTCCACTAGTATTTTAGAAAGGTCATCAAGACCATTAAGATTATCAAATATGTCATTTGTGTGCACATCCTTGATATAGGTTTCAAGTTAGTTTGCAATTTTTGATATATCAGACAAATTATTAGGGTAAAATTGAGCCAATCTCACCAACTTCGAGATATCAAAATTGCCAAATGAATCACTTGAACTCAAGCAATCCACACATAGGAGCAACTCTGAATTTGGTTCATTGAAGCAATGATTAAGCTCTCCAAGTTTTTCATCCACAATAGCACAAAGTAATTCAACACGATAACGATGTAAATTCTTCTTACCAGTTTTGCACCATGGTTGATCAGGATTAATATAGACTTCTTCCATATTCAATATTGGAGTATCATACTTATTACAAAAATAAGATATCTTACTCAATATAGGTTCCCATCCATTATATCTCAACATTTGCACTCGTTGCTTAGCTACTTTGACAAGTACCATAGCATTCATGATATCTTGATCCTTTCTTTGTAAAGCCAATGATAATTCATGCGTGATTCCCAATATAACTTACAACAAATGCAAATGAAACACAAAGTTGAATGTTCACAAATATCTCAAAACACCATGTGCTTGAGCTCATTGCACTGAATCTTTAGCTTCATCTCTAACGAATTCAAGCACTTCAATAATAGAAGGACACAACTTTAATAAACTCAAAAGTTCTTTGTAATGGGACCCCCGTCGTGTATCCCCGGGCCTTTGAAGACCAAGCTCTAGATTTAATCCCGTCCCGATTTGAATCTCATCATCTATAACTTCTTGCATAATCTTCTCTAAATTGCATTCTTGAACCATATCTTGACGCTTACAAGCGGCTCCAACAACATTTAACATAGTACATATCCTACTAAAAAAATCTTGGGCATCAAGATTTGTTTTAGCAACAGCTACAAGTGCTAATTGAAGTTGGTGAGCAAAACAATGAATATAATAAGCTGATTTGTTCTCATTTGGAATCAAAATTTTCAAACCCTTAAACTCACCTCGCATATTGCTTGCTCCATCATAGCCTTGACCCCGAACCCTTGATTAGCTTAGCCTAGATTTAGCAAACAAAAAATCAATGGCATCTTTAAGAGGTTCAACAGAAGTCTCCTTAACATGAACAATACCAATAAAACTCTCTTTCACTGTTCCCTTTTTATCAACATATCTCAAGACCGTGCCCATTTGTTCTTTATTGGATACTTCACTAGATTTATCAACCAACAATGCAAACAAATCATTACCCATATCCTCCATGATTTCATTGACTATTTCTTCCGCAAAGAAATGAACAATGTCTTTTTGAATGCTTGGAGCAACCATTTGATGATTTCTTGAAGCACTTTGGAGTATGATCTTACCTACAGCGCCATTTTGTTCGCCAGTGTGCTTAAAAAATTCAAGAAAATTTCCTATATTATAGAATTCTTTAGACTTATCATGACCACGAAAAGCTAATCCCTGGTTTAACAAAATTCTAGAAACATTGATTGAGCCATTAAAGCAAATTCGATATTCATTTTTCACAATATCTAAATGTTTATTAAGAGCAACTTGAATGGATTGATTTTGCTTTATTAAGTCTTCGCATCTTTTTAAAGTATGATTGTGAGCACTATTGACGTCACCCACACGAGTAGCCAATCTTTCAGTTTTATTCCAACATAGAAATCCTTCGGTCACAATTGCCTCACTCCCACCTTGTTTCTCAATTTGGTCTCTACACAAGTAGCAACACAAGCAATATGCTTTATCATCTTTTATGCTCGAACCATCTTGGATATTGGTCGAACCAAGCTGGATTAAAACGCTACAACTTTTTTTCAGTAAATTTTTTATGAAAATCGTGTATACGGGACTGAGAAGGCCCTTTAAACCAATATGCTCGCCTTATCTCATCTCTTAGATTAGGGTGATAATCGAAAATCTTTAGCCTATCTTCAGGGTTGGAAGGTAGGTTGTCCAAGTCAACTTTCTTTGGCATAGAAGAACAATTAGAGTCGTTTCGACTTCAAGGTCCAGTTTCAATATCTTGTGTGGATCGATATTTTCTTTTAAAAAAATCTCCCTGCAATTTTGTTTGCCACAAATAATATATTTTCTTTAAAAATGAAATCTTATACAATAACATAAATTTTTACATTAAACTCATATGTTTCTATTTAATCTAACAAAACCCTAAACTAATAGAAAAACTAAATACAATAAATTAATAATTAAAATGCAAGTAAGAGAGTGAGTAAAGACCTGTAATTGCAAGGAGGGAGAGAGAGCGGGGGACAAAGTGTGGTGGGGCCCAACCGGAGAAAAAGAGAGTGCAGTGTGAGAGTGAGAAATTTTGAAGAAAAAAGGGGGAGTGACGAGAGAGAGAGCGTGTACTTAGAAAACGAGGGGACCATGTGGGGGGGGAGGGGGGTAAATAAAAAAAAAAAAAGGACAAGAAGGGGGGGGCGGCGCGAGATGGGAGAGGGGCCAACAAAAAATAGAAAAGACAAGAAAGGGGGGGGGGGGGGGGGGGGTGCAAGCTGGTTTGGGCTTAAAGGGTAGGGGACCTTTATATTTTTTTTGGGCCTCACACCATAAAATTATATACAGGGCTTTTACCCAGTGCTATAACCCTAAATCGGCCCTTGTCGGTATACCTTTACGGATATAATTGGTCCAGTATGGATTGAAAGTTATAAATAACCTTAGGATATAATGATATAATGGAATAGCCTATGGGAAACTCACTGGTTGAAATGTAGGTTTACAAGGTATACCATTATATACTTGTAAATTATATGTGGTTGTAAATTATATGGCTTATATTAGGTGATCATAGTATAAACAATTTAAATTATATCTATAATTAACCATAATTTATGGTGATTACTTATAATATGACATAGGTCATTACCCCATAGTATAGATTAACCCATAGTAATTTATAGGTTATATACTTATATACTTAAAAGGTAGGTAGATATAATGGTTAATTTATATAAATTTTTGGTATGCCTCATAGGTTATATGTGGTCCATATTATATATTAGTACTATGGGTTAATTTATAGGATATAAAGGATATATTTAGCCATAGGTTAAACGTGATATAAATTTATAAATTTACAAGTACATAGACCAATTTATAGGGGTCACATCGTTACATAAGAAAACTGACATATAAGGGTTTGAAGCATATTATAAAGGGCCGGTATAATATGTGTTCATTATATACGGTATAATATGTGTGTTTCAATCCTACACTTAATACGAATTCACTTTCAATTCACGCCACCTTACTTCTCTTCACCAATTTATGTTGTTGACCACCCATTTAGGCGTTGACCGCCACCTTTCTTCTCTGCACTAATTTATGTCTGTTGACCACCCATTGAGGCGTTGACCACCACTTTTCTTCTCTTCACCAATTTATGTTTGTTGACCACCTATTGAGGTGTTGACTGCCACTTTCTTCTCTTCACCAATCTATGCTTGTTGACAACTCATTGAAGCATTGACCACCATTTTCCTCTCCTCATCACCATCCTAAACTACTCCAATCACGATAGTCGGATAAATTAGATTCATAAACTAATCAAATGGTAGGAAATCCAATCTATGCCTGGCGACCACTATAATGAATTCATTATACTATATCTCTAGTATAAAAAACCATACTTCGCTAGATCCCTACCCACAAATTGTCAAATCATCATTTAAGCGCAACAATTCTAAATTAGGAGGAATAAAGTCATCAACCATAACTTTCATGAAGCCAAAATACATAATGAACACAATCCAACATTGAGACATAAGTGCAAATCAAAAGGTACATATAAGTACCCAATTCAAGAGCGGTGAGGGCACTTATAACAAGATGACAAAGTTACATGATTCACTCTAATGACTTTGCTTGGACATGCAAGAATCCTCATAGCTTCCATGGAAATTGCAAACCACGTCTATTATCTCTTTCCATCCATGACTAATCCAATTACTCCATGAATTTCTCTCTACATATTTTATTCTACCACAAAGTAATTTTGAAGCACATGCTTCGTCAAAGGGGAATACAAGACATTGTTGTCAACCATAAACACTACGCTACTCGCTGCGTATGAACATGCCTGTTATTCACCTACAAAGCACTAGCAAGTGTCATTTAATTAAAAAGACGGAATATCACCATATTAGAGCTACTTAGTATGTTGTGCGATATCACCATTTCTCAAAATCAGATGTTGCTATAGGCTAGGCACCTTTGAGGAATATTGAGTCTGCAATAAATACAAAATAAAATCGTCTAATAAATGGTGAGGACCGAGAGAGTTTATCTTTGTCCATGACTTCCTTGCTATGGGAGTGGTGTAAGTCTTTTTAAGATTGGGGGACTCCGCCTCAGTTGTTTCCTTTACGGTGGCGTAAATCTTTTAAGATTGGGGAACTTCGCCTAGGTTGTTTCCTTAACGGTGGCGTAAATCTTTTTAAGATTGGGGGACTCCGACTTGGTCATTTCCTTAATGGTGACGTAAATCTTTTTAAGATTGGGGGACTCCGCCTCGGTCGTTTCCTTAAAAGTGGCGTAAATCTTTTAAGACTGGGGGACTCTGCCTCTATCATTTTTTTTACGACAAATTTGTCCAGTGTGCTTATTCGCCGTATGAGAGTCCGGTATTAGGTGGGATACATAAGGACAAGCCGAAATCAAGCTCTAGCTACACGCCCTACGTGATATTTCCTTGCCTAAGAAAGGTAGAAAGGTTTGAACCTTCAGTATCCTTGAGAGAGGATCATAAAGGATGACGCGAGAATGAAGCGTGGGGCGGTCTACATTAGATGAGGCTTGCCTTCTGGGGCGAGAGAGCATGAGAGAGAGTGTTCTCTGATTGGATGGGGTTGAGAAGAGGATGAAATGTCCCTTCCCACTTTATACAGAATTCTAGGTCGGTGGATTTGGGCGCCCATCACTGGTCAGTCTTCACTGGTCGATATTCCCTACTCAGTACTCACTTGTCGGTATTCATTGGTCTAGTCACTGGTCGGTATTCACTAGTTGGTACTCACTGGGCACCCTTTTCTGGTCTGGTAAATACCGGGCTACCATTATAAACATATAGTCCCTCGACTCCATGGGCGAATTTCGGTCATTGCAAGTTCGGCCATGGAGTGGATTACATGTCAATCCTTAGTTGTGACTAGCTAGTGCACAATGTTTGCCTACGTGATGGGGGTTTCCAATGTTATGCCTTGGCTCTTTGTAATTGCCACTATTTTTGATGTCTGGGGTAGGATGAGCTGAACTCAAGCTCGTTGGAGGATTGATCACTGATATCCCTTTCTCTTGTTTAGAAGATCTTGTTTGTGCTTCTAAGTGTGACTTTTCTTTTTTCGTGTGTCTTTTCTAGGGGTTTTTTTTTGGGGGGGGGGGGGGTCCCCTTTATATAGATGTTCGTGCTGCTTACTTTTGGGTGCCATCTTCTGGACGTTGTCCTATGGGTGATGTTCTATGGACGCCACTCTCTAGGTGCCAGCCTTTGGACGTCGTTCTCTGGACACCACTCTCTGGGCGCCAGCCTTGGGATGTCGGTTTCTAGGTGTTGACTTCTGGACTCGTTCTTTGGACGCCACTCTCTGGGCGCCAGCCTCTAGACGCCATTCTCTGGACGCCATCTTTGTGCTGGGGGGTGTATATAAACATAATAGCCCCTACTTTTCAAGTAAAAGTTTCAGTTTACTTGATAAGTGTATTTTGTACTGCCTTGTTCATCAGATCCTTCCTATCGTCCTTTGTTTTTAATGGAGATTTTTCCCGAGGATCTTCTTCTGACCATGCTTTCATGGCTCTCTGCTAAAGTTTTGTGTTAGTTTCGCGTGGTTTCTTAATATCTTTGGCAATTTTTTCTTAGGGAAGAGTTTGTAAGGGAATAAGCTTTGTTTTGCTTTAAGTGGCCTATGGATGGCGTTTTTATACAAATGGGTATTGGCCTCCCTATTGTCATTGTATGGAATCCTACGCATTAATAGGTTCGAACCCTTCCTCTTGTGCACCAATAGAGCCTTTGGAATTTTTGTCAGAGGAGAAGGAGATTGTGGGTGTGAGCAACAGTTTGCTTTTATGTCGAGACACTTCTTTTCTTGGGTCTTTGGGTTTAGAAGTGTGTAGCTCAATTATGCAGACGTATATGCCCATTTTCCTTCCTGAAGAATTCCATTTTTTGGGTTCTTCTGTAATAATAGTTTTTGCTTGAGTTAATGATGCCTCACTCTACCCGCTCAATTATCATATATATATATATATATATTTTTTTTTTTTTTCAACATGGATTCCGTTTTTAGGGGTGATGATGAGTGGTCGCAGATGTATTGGTATTCAGTGTATTGCTTTGACTGTGGTGCGTGGAGATATATGTGTTTTTACCAACCCATGTTCGACATCTAGTTCGCTGTCAGGCTTTGGGTGTTTTTTGCTGTGAGGGTCATTTGTGTTCAGCTAGGTTGCATGGCTTGTCTCTGACTTTATGGGTGCTAGAGGACAAGCGAGATCTTGATTCATGGTTAGTGCTTCGCAACATATAGTTCAACATATGGCATCCTGATGGATAGCGCTGTATCGGGATCACATGTTTTTTGGTTACCGACTATCGCCTAATATTTTCTACGAAATACAAGGTTTACTGTTATTACTTTTCGGGTCCTAACCATCCCACACTTCAAGTAATATGTTCGCAAGGTTACGGTGAATGGGCGTGACTTCGAGCCTATTGGGGCTCCTTCCATCCTTGCTGTTCCCCTGTAGTTCCTCGTAGACTGCTTTATGACTAGTTGTTTTAGCATATGGAAGGGTTATTATACACGTGACTTTATAGAGTTGTATCACTATACATTTTTGTCTCCTTTTGCTATGTTTTAACATGTGTTCTATAATAGTCATTTGGTGGTGTATCTCGGAACATTTTGCAGATTAAAATATGAAGTAAAGTTTGTTGGTTTCCAATTTCAATGTTTGATTTTTGTGGAAGATGCGTCCTTTTGTTAGCTCAATATTGGGTGGTGTGTCGCTTAGACTATTACAAAGTTGAGGTTGAATATTAGAGGTCTATTTCTTTAAAAAGGTTTCTTTAGGTTCTTTCAATGATCCCCTTTTTCGAAGATTCAGTTGATGTAGTGACGATTTTTTCTAACTTAATTAGTGTAGCCCCTTGTTTTGGATTTTTAAGACTTATTTAATACAACCCCTTGTCTTGTATTTTGGCCCACTGTACTGCTCATCTCTTTTGAGTGTGTTTTTCGTGGGTGTTTATTTTTGGTTTAATCACCTTTCGATGCATCTATCACTGGTCTCCCTTTTTGTTAGGCTTAGTTCATTTTTGGCTCCCCTCAATGTTTTGGATTGCCTCTTTCTCTGTTCGCTAGTTTTGATCGCCTTTTTTATCTTTCACCAATTTTGGCCACCTTTTTCCCTTGTTTGCCAATTTTGATCTCCTTTTTCCTCTTTTCGCTAATTTTGGTCGCCTATTTTCTCTATTTGCCAATTTTGGCAGTCTTTTTCCTTTATTCGCCAATTTTGGCTCCTTTTTGCTCTGCTAGCCAATTTTGGTCGCCTTTTTCCTCTGTTCCCCAATTTTGGTCACCTTTTTCCTCTACTCGTCGGTTTTGGTTGCCTTTTTCCACTGTTCGCCAGTTTTGATTGTCTTTTAATTACTTAAGTCAATTGGCTGTCCTATTTATGTAGCGTCCTTTTCTAATTTTTTTTACCTAACTTTACTTGTTGCTTTTTTGTGACTTATATTGGGATCCTCACTTCTTCGTTTCCATTTTCATCTTTCGTGCGTCCCTCCACTCGCTTATGTTCACCTTTGCTCGTTCGCTCAGCCTTTCTCCCGTCGAAACTTTGGGGTTCTTCCTTTTTCTTCGAGGTATTTCTTCACTTTCTTCTTCTCTCTTTCTCGGTTTTTAGGTTTTGCGATTTTGGGTTTTGTTGTTTTCGCAAAGGTAGTGGCGTAATTAAGGCATGGCATGTCTCGATTTTTGGTTATATGTTGCAATTCAGTTCTTGATTTTAGAAGTTTTTTTTAGGTTTTGATTTTCTGATAGTTAGTGTTTCGGTTGGTGTACCCAAAACGTAGAGATTGGGGTTGTGTTTAAGGGCTTGCTTTGTGATGTGGTATTTTTGTTGTGCATGATTTTTGAGTTCAAAAGTTGTGGGAAGATAAACTTCGATCTTTGTGGATGTTGGTGTCATTCCCCTTCTATCCATTAGCCTATCACCGTTTTGGTCTAGTATGGGGTTATTCATCCCGTTTTCTTTTTTTGGTTTACAGTGTTAGTGTAGGAGGGATCAATCAATATGAATCTGGAAACTTCAGGTCATAACTATAACTTGTCTTTTCAACGTCCTTCGAAAAATCCTATTTTGACGAAGGTGTTAGATGATTTTTTGCTGCCTCTTAACCAAAACCTACCATTGGCTTTGTCCTCTTCCATATTTCCCACGTTTAGTGCTTCACAATTTCATATACATATGTTTTCTTTTCCATGATCTTTATTATTATAATTCTTTAGATAAGGTTTACTGTAGTTTAAAAAATGGTATGTGGTAGGTGTCGAACGACAAGTTTGACATGGCAAGCTCATGAGGAGAGTAGCACTCTTTCGAATACCCCTTCTCATCTTTGGCTTGATGCAGCTATTTTTAACGTTAATAAACTAGATAGTCAATTTCCTACTATGGCAAATGCTACGCGATCTAGAGGATTTGTATATAAATACCGCGGGGATGCAGGGGTTTTAGCCCTTCGGAAGAAATACTACTTCCCACCCGACCATGTTATATGGGTTCCTAGCGAGAATGATTCTCCTTTAATTGCACCTCGACATGACTACTTTTTTATTTCTGTGGAGTCTCTTAATGTGGGTCTTCGATTTCCACTCCATCCATTTGTGTCTCGTATTATGTCTTGCTATTCTTTATGTCGTGGTCAGGTAACTCCCAACAGTTTGGGGATGATTTATGGGTTTTTACTCACGTGTTTTGTGAATATTTTTGAATTGACTTATCCGGCTTTTGACTATATGTTTAGACTTAAACAAACTAGTCGCAACGTGGTTTTTGAGAGTTGGATTGGTCTATTTTTTATGCATGAAAATCCCTCTAATGTTAAGGATTGGCTGCAACGGTTTGTTTGGGTTTGTCCTCCCAACCTTCTAGAATATCCTGTAGTTGAGTAGTTTAGCTCGACCTTGTAAACCTCGTACCGAAAATTTTACAAAAGTAGATTGGTCTCTTATACATTATTTTGATAAGAATAGGAGTGATACTTGCTTTTTGGCCACACGGGCATTCTAGTTAAAGGGGGCTTAGCACGAAACCCATCTCGGGTACTCCCTCATTTCCTTGGGGAGGCTCTTACATAACGTCCCCTCCTTTATCTGTTTTCTTTTTTTCTTTTCCTTCTTATTTTTTTAAACATTTTGTTAATTTTTGAATTTTAGCTGAGGAGCTAGTTTATATAGATATTGCCAACTATATTGAACTGGAGCCTTCTTCGAGCAGCACACGCCCTAGCCAATCTGGAGCCGATCCATTCTCTCCCATGGTGGCTAGCTAGGCTTCTTCTATGGATTCTTTGTCTCGTCGTCCTTTGGAAAGCGAGTGTTCCAAGCTTCGTCGATATCAGTCTAGGGGGACCTCTCAGTCTCCTTTTAGGGCTCCTCCCCCTTGACAAGGTAGTCCTTCCCAATTAGGTGGTTTGAGGGGGAGATCAAGCCATTCTCATTCTGATACACCTTTCGCTCTGGATTTTTCAGTTCCCCTTCTTTCATTGCCAAGTTCGCCGGCTCCCTTCAGGGAGGAACCTAAGGCTAATTCGACCCCAATGGCCAAACCAATGGATACTCTTCAAGTGGTAGTTACACCCTCTTCCATCTCCAGCCTCGAGGCCTTCCATCGTATTTTTGAGGTCATTCACCCCACACCCTTCACATATCCGGAAGGCTCTCCTTCAATGATTGAGGTATGAGTTGTTGTATTATTGTGCCCTTTTTTTTTTTTTTTTTAATCTGGATTCTTCATGCTTATGGCTAATCTTTTGTGTTTATATGTTTGCAGTATGCCTCTATTTTTGCTTTGCTATGCTTTTTTGGAATGTGAGGTGAAGAGGTTGCTGACCACTTACGTGAAGAGCTTCCTTCCGCTTGTCTTGAAATGGAAGCACTATCCCAGCAACTAAGGGATCATAAAGTCAGGTAGATGCTTTGAAAAGAGACTTAGTGGATAGGGGTGCTGCGGTGAAACATAAGGAGGATCAAATTGCTCGACTGAAGGCGGTACTGTCCCAGGCTCGTGAGGAGGCTATAACCGCCTTTAAGTCGAATCCCGAGTACCAGATGGCATGTAATGTTGATAGTTTGTTTGGGCTTGAATAGGGTTTCGACCGTTTGTTGGAGAAGTTTAAGGGTATCAGTTCTCCTCTTACTTTTGATATCATAGAGGATTTTATGTCTCGTGTTAAGAGGAGCGGGTTCTTCTGGTGGTAATTAGAACAGTGGGTCGTAGGCATGATAGTTACGGCATTGAAATAGTACTTGTATGGTCAAACTTACTGTAATGCTACATTTTTTGTGTAAAAATTTGAATCGTGTAGCGGGTTCCTAGTGTTACTTGAAGGCACAGCTGTATGTTAACTTGTGTATCTTTTGCATTTTTCTGGTTTCACTACTCATAATTACTTTACGAGAATATTTGGTGCCTTAATTTCAAACTGGCAGAGGTTATTGTTTTGTTGAAAGGCAAATCTTGTTGTTACAATGTAAGCAAGTGTGTTCGTGTAAGTGAAATATAATCATGCTTTTTATGTCGTATCATTAGATAGGTAACCAATTTTGCACCTTTGATGAGGTGTGTGCGGGTGTTGGACCTTCGATGAGATGTGCGCTTGATGAGGTGGACGATGAAGGGATGTTTGATGTTGCGTCAAGGCTTTGAGGCTTGATAGTCCCTTGATTTGCTTCATATGGCATTAATCAACCTAAAAAACTAAGTAGGTTAAAGGTTTAATATGATGTCCTATAGTTCTGATGCGGTAACCTCTGGGGTTGTTAGGAGCCTTCAATTTTTAAGATTATGACAACCACCCCTCAGGACAACTAGGAAGGGTTGGTAGCCAACGAATCCCACCCGGTCAAGGAAAATATGCCAGGCATCCAGGTGGAGATCAAAGCCGGATGGTTAGTTAACGCATCGTATTTAATCAATTAAACTCTACTTTGCTGATTGAGCGGCGGTCAAAGCCAAATGGGCGGTCAGCACACTATATCTGGTCAATCAAGCTCTAAATTTCCTTTTGAGGTGGTCAAAGCCAAATGGGCGGTTAACGCACTATATCTGGTCAACCAAGCTCTACATTGCCTTTTGAGCGGCGGTCAAAGCCAAATGGGCACTCAATGCACTGTATCTAGTTAACCAAGCTCTGCATTGCCTTTTGAGTGGCTGTCAAAGCCAAATGGGCGGCCAACGCACTATATTTGGTCAACCCAACTTTGTGTTGCCTTTCACGAAACTCGAGTGTACAGGACGATTTTCACTCCTAGGCTTATGAATTTGTAATTGTTAATCCTCATGGGCTTTTCAAAAGCGCCTCCCGAGACGGGTTGAACCTGTAGATTCGGGTTAGTGGTGCTCCCAGTGGTTAGCAAACCTTCTCAACTCTTATAGTGCATTCGCTAATATTTAAAATATCCTCTTATCAAGAGGCCTTTAGGCAAGCATGGAGCCCCATAACAATTACGTAGGTTTGCTACCCTAATATGCAAGAAATAAGTCGTGCGAATTAAGATAAAAATAACGAGCATCAGAATTAGCAATCTTCACTTTACTGGTATCACATATCATACTTGAGCCATCCACAAGATTCTATGAGTAATATTTTTGAAGGTTGCCTGCATTCCAGCTGTGAGACAAGTTGGCTCCATCCGTTCGCTGAAGCGCATAACTACCCTCTCTTAAAACTTGTGTTACCCTATAGGGACCTTCCCAAATGGGCGCGAGCTTCCAGCCCCTGAACTTCTTCCACCAAGTCTCCAGCACTGTAGGACTAGGTCTCCTACTTAAAAACTGCGGGGTCTGACATTGTGATTGAAGCAGGCTGATATTCTTTTTTTTAGGCAGCCATCCGGAATAAGGTGCTAGCCCGCACCTCCTCTATTAGATCCAACAATCACCATAGAATCTCTTCGTTGGTCTCTGGTTGGTAGTGTCTTACACGAAAGTTGGGGCTGCACACTTCAACTGGTAGAAAGGCCTCGGCCCCATATACTAATATGAAAGGGATCTCTCCTGTTGCTGTTTGACCGTTGTTCGAATTGACTAGAGGATATTGCCTAACTCATCCACCCATCGTCCCTTAGCGCCGTTAAGTCACTTTTTCATCCACTTAAATTTCTGTGTGGATGTGCGGGTGGCGACAAAATGTATGTTTATACCTATTTCTTCGCAATAAGCTTGGAACTTTGATGAGCTGAACTACGGCCCATTGTCTGCTACCAGAACTAGGAGGACCCCGAAACGGGTGACTATATCCTTCCATAGGAATTTTTGTACAGCTTGATCTATTATTCAGGCCATCGGTTTAGCCTCCACCCATTTGTTGAAAAAGTCAGTTGTGGCTATCACAAATTTTCTTTACCCCCGAGGGGATGGGAAAGGCTCCCAATATGTCAATTCCCCATAGTATGAAGGGTATGGGACTAATCAAAGTTTGCAAGAGTGTGGGTGGAGCATGGTATAGTGGGGCAAATCTTTTGCAAGTGTCACACTAGCGCACCAGATCCTTAGCGTCTCCTTTGAGAGTGGGCCAGAAGTACCGCCGCACGAGGGGTCATGTTAGCAAGGGCATATCCTCTAATGTCTCCTCCGCATTTTCCCTTATGGATTTCTTCCAAGATGGCATATCCTTCATTTCTCTTTGCACACTTAAGCAGTGGGTATGAAAATAACCTTTTGTACAACTGATCATCCAGAATCACAAACCGAGCCGCCTGATGCCTGATCCTTTTAGCCGTGTGAGGATCATCCGTCTGCATCCCTTGGCTTAAGTAGTCTGTTATCCTCTTCATCTAACCAGATGCTTCGGTAATAAAGCATATTTCCTGCGGGATGGGTTCTTCAAACACGCTTGCTTTAGCACCACCTCTGCTCCGGCATTAAGCACATGACACGAGCTTGCCAATTTACTTAGCTCATCGGCTACTCGATTCTCTTCCTGCTCGATGTACTGTACGCTTATCTTCAGCAGCTTAACCACAAGCTTTTAAAAAGCTTGTAAATACCTGACCATGCTTGGGTCATGAGCCTCATATTCCCCGTTTATCTAGTTCACCACAATTTTAGAGTCACTAAGGATTGTCATAGTGTCAGTTCCTGTTGCGTGTGCTAGCCTTACCCCCTAAATTATGCCCTTATACTTAGTCTCGTTGTTGGTTAAAGGGAATTGAAAGCATAAGGCATAGTGATGCATGGCCGAGCACGAGTCTTGAAGATAAATTCTCGCTCCTAACCCCTTCGAGACCAAGGAACCATCCATAAATATTTTCCACGACTAGGCAGCCTCATCAAACAAGCTATAGCCAGAGCAGAGCCTACCCGAGGTTTTGCAATCTTTGGATCTTGTCCTTCCTCTTTCGCTCCAATTTACTGTTACCCTTTGTCTCAAAGGTATACTCGGCGAGGAATTCTGCCAAGGCCTGCGCTTTAATAGCTGTCCGAGGCATATAGTGAAGGTCATACTCGGACAACTCTACTGCCCAGGCCAGCATTTGTCCTGAGCATTCTTGTATTAACAACAATTTTTTCATCGATTGGTCGGTTAAGAAGTTAAGGGTGTGCGCATGGAAGTATGGTCGAAGTTTTTGTGATGCCATGACAATCACGAATATCAACTTTTCTACTGGCGGATATCGTAGCTTAATGTTCTTTAGAACTTCGCTGATGAAGTATGTTTCGACAGTTCTGTCCAGAGTTCCACATATAGAGCAAGTGTTTCTCCCGGAACGGGTTTAGCCATAGAAGGGAGATGTGCTAAATGCTCCTTTACTTGCACAAAGGCTTGATCGCACTCCTCATCCCACAAGCAATCCTCTTTTTTTGCCAGGCTTGGGAGAAGGGAAACGCTTTCTGTGCAGCCTTAGTGATGAATCTGTTGAGCGCTGCCAGGCACCCTGTAATGCGCCGCACTTCATTGTTCGTTTTGGGAATGGCCACCTCTAATATAGCGCTTACTTTCGTTGGATTAGCCTCAATACCATGAGCACTGTCGATGAATCCTAGGAATTTACCCTCTAGTATTCCAAAGCAGCATTTGTTGGGATTCAATTTCATCTTACAATTTCTCAAAGTATGAAGGGTTTCCTCAATGTTGGAGATGTGATCCTTTGCAACATGAGACTTGACGATCATATCATTGACATACACCCCCATATTATGCCCGATTTGTTGGGTTACCTTGTTGACTATTCGGTAATATGTGCCCCTCGCATTTTTCAGACTAAATGGCATTACCTTATAATAATACGTGTCTTCACTAGTGACAAACGAGGTTTTTTCTTCATCAGCCGGGTCCATTTTAATTTGGTGGTATCTGGAAGAAGCATCCATGAAGCTGAACAACTCATTACCTACTGTAGAATCTACCAGTTGATCAATTTTCATTAAGGGGTATGAATCTTTTGGACATTGCTTGGTCAAGTCAGTTAAATTTACACACATTCGCTAAGTCCCCATTGGGCTTCTTTACGAGAACTACATTAGGCAATCACTTGGGGTACCTAACTTCCCATATGAATCCGACTTTAAGTAGTTTAGCAATCTCAGCTTTGATGACCTTGTTCCTTTTAGCGCAGAAACTCATTCTCTTCGATTTTACGGGAATTACATTGGGAAACATGTTCAATGGATGGGTCATCACTTCTCGGCTGATCTCGGGTATTTCTTCTGCACTATAGGTGAACACATCATGAAACTGCTTTAGTAAGGATCTTAGCTCATCCTTTAAACTTATAGGCAGCCAGCATCCTAACTTAACCACCTTCCCTTCTTCCACCTCTACCTCTTCAAGGCAACCCAGTTCTACAATTCGTTCTTCTAATCTTTCCCCACATTTGAGGTCAAGTTTTTTGATTTCTAACTTGGGCATAAGCCTACAATTTTCCTGAGGCAAAGATGAGTGGTAACACTCTCGCGCAACTCTCTGGTTTCTCGGAAGGTCGATTATGTCCTCCCCATCGGCCTCGAACTTCATCAAGAGGTGATATGTCAAAATTATGGCCCTTATGTGGTTTAAGGCGAGTCGCCCGATTATCACATTATACGGAGAGGGTGTGTCCATGATTAAAAATTCAACTCTTGCACTTCTCATAGGCCCATGTCCCCGGAGGGTTGTATTCATAACAACCGCTCCCATGGGTTGGACTGTTTCCCCGGTAAAGCTAACCACGGGATAGCTCATCGGCACAATCCGACTTGTGTGCACCTCCATCTATTTGAAACATTGATGAAATACCACGTTCACAGCACTTCCTTGATCCGCAAGAACCTTGTGAATTCTACACTTTTCCACATCAATCGAGATGACTAGGGGATCATCATGGGTAGAGGTGGCCAGTGGGCCGGGTTTGCTCAGAACCCGACCCAGCTAACCCCGTTTAGAGCGTTTGGGGGCAGAGCCCCCCAACTGCTACTGCCGCACATAGTAGTTCTAGAATTTAAGTTTTTTCCCCTATAAATACTAATCTTATTTTCTCAGTTCACCACATAACAATATCTCCAATTCTCTCTTCTCTACTCATATACAATTATTTGCTCTAAATCTTAAAAGTTTGAAGTTTCAACTGTGTTCTGCTCGTAGAATTTCAAATTTTATTTTTCGCTTCGGTAAATTAGTATCAAAATTTTATATATTTGTCACTTTTATTTACCTAACTTGCATTCTTACTTACATTTTCTAATTATAAATTAACAATATCATGGCTTATAATTCATCTTCATCTGGAGCTGGTTGATCTAGTTCTAGCTCTCATCAACCACTTAAAGTCCCAAAAGTAGTTCAGCTTAATATCCAGGAACGAGAATTTTTAGAATCTAGTCTGTCAGCTCCCAAAACAGATACCTTAAGTTGGGAATAAGAGCAGCACTATGAGCAGAATTATCCTAAATCAAGTGGTGTGGGATGTTCTCAAAGCGAACCCACACCCGCCATCAATGAAACTGAAACCCGCACCAGTAGTAAACGTATTACTAGTGATGTATGGAACCACTTTACACTAGATCATGAATATAATAAAGCATATTATACATTATATGATCCCCCAAAAGTTTTTAGTCATCCACGTGGTAGTGGGACTGGCACTCTAAAAAGACACCTATTAAAAAGCCACCCCAAGTTAACTGCAGATAAAACCCAACAACATCTCGTATAGCAAGTGGTTGGTATGCTTACTAACTTTAGGTTTACACAAGAAACTAATAGACGTGAATTAATGAGATATGTGTTCGGGGCTGAAAGGCCATTTATCATCGGCGAAGACTATAGATTCGTCTGGTACTGTCAAAATGCCTTAAACCCCACCGCTCTAAGGGTTTCTTTAGAACACTTTGAAGTAAGAAGCAATTAAAGAATTTTTAAATATGAAAATTGAGCTTCAAGATATTTTAAAGGCGAACAAGAGCATACTCTCGTTGACATCGGATATGTGGAAGTCGAAATCCGGTTTGCCTTTTGTTGTGTATAACAACACATTGGAATGATTCTTCCTATATCATACAAAAATGAATAATTCATTTTTGCCTTCTTGAATATCCCCACACTATTCAGGCATTCACGGCTACCATTATGGAGGCATGCCGTGAATGGGGAACAGACCGCAAAATTTTCAGTATTACTTTTGATAATGCTACTAACAAAAATGCATCTATAAAAGAATTAATTAGATATATGAGGCCCATGTTAGATGGAAAATATTTTCATGTATGTTGCATCTGTCATCTACTGCATTTAATGGTAATGGTTGGTTTGCAACTTGTAGATGCTTTTATTGCATGTTTAAGAGAATTAGCTATGACAATTAAGACATCTGGAACTAAGTAATGAAAATTTAAACTTCTTTATGGCACACATGGCATTCCGTTTAAAAATTTTAAAGTAGATACATAAACTAGGTGGTTATCCACGGTTGAGATGTTAGAAAGAATAATACCATACAAAATGTCCTAGTTGAATATATATAGGAAAATCCTTCAGAACTAAAGAATTTTAATTTCCAATGTTAGATTGGAATACAATTAATGAAGTTCATAAATTTTTTATTATTTTTAAAGATGCTACGACATTTTTTTTGGATATTATTATCCAACAATTACATAGGCAATATCTAAACTAGTAAATACTGCTGCTTGGATGGGCGAGAATGCCTCCAACCTCGTGTTCGAGGCCTCTATTTCTGCCATGAGACTAAAATTTTTAAGATATTATTTTGAATTACCACTGGCATATTGTATTGCCACCATTTTTTATCCATATTGTAAACTTACGGGTTTGCAATTATTTGCACAATATTTTTACCAAAACTTTAATCCAACTTATGCTGTAGCATCTTTTATTGCAGAAGTTGATGAAAATTTATGAAATTTATTTTCTCGTGTGTGTTCGAAGATTATCATCTTATAATCCAAATGTTTCTTGCGCATCATCTTTTTTGTCTAAAGGAAAATCAGATGCATGAGATTTGTTAAACCGATTAAAGCCTGAACAAAATCCCACGTCATATGATGAGCTAGATTTTACTTGCGTTCGCCTATACTCTACTTCGACCCGACACAGGAGAATCCAAATTTTGATATTTTGCAATGGTGATGTTCTAATAAAACCCAATATCTTGTGCTTTCCACCATGGCACGCGATATGCTAACGTGCCCGGTGTCTTCTGTATCATCGGAATGTGCTTTTAGTACAGGTGGTAGATTGCTTGGAACAAAAAGAGCAAAGCTAGCATCATGTCACCCATCACTAATTGTTGTAGTACTTTATTTTATGTGTTTGTACGCATTGTACTTAGCTCATTGTAACCTTGCAATGTGTACGGTTACTTAGAGGTTAATAAAGGTTGGGGTAGTTATTGGTAGTTATGGTAGTTAAGGTAGTTATGATAGTAGTTGTAACCATATGTAACTATGTCTTATTAGAACCGCCTGTAGGGACGACTGTTCCCTCATTTGTACCATTAGTTTGGGACGGTTGTGTCCCCTAGATTTTAAAAGGCTTGCTCCTTAATTTTAGGGAACATGTGTTTGTACTTGTAGCCGCTATTTGTATATATATTGGAGAGATGGAATTTCCCATGGGTTGTTGAACCCTTACCCCAAAAATGTTCCATTGTGTTTCCAAGTGTTCTTTCATACTTAATACGCATTATACATTGTCCCTTTCATTTCCATTATCGTGTTAATAATATCACATTACGTTGTCATTGTGCGCTTCGGAATTGCCTGACTTAACTAGAACTTAAGGGCGAAGTTGAGTGGCATCGCGGACGTGACTAGGTTGAGTGTCATCCCGTGACAACGTGGTATCAGACCAAAGTTTTTCAGAATATGGCTGGGAGTATTGTGAACGAAGAAGGGAATATTAGTACTTTGCATGTTGTGGAAGAACAACCGAGGGGGAGGCCTAAGACATGGACCAAGAAGACTAAGAACAAGGACTTGTCTGTTGCGAGGGATGCATGAGATGCCTAGACTCGTTTGGAGGTATGTGTTGCAAAGTTGGAACTTGCCATGGGTGAGGTTCATTTACTTCTTGATAACGTTGATACCTTGGAGGATAGGGTTGCTACGGTAGAGGGCAAGGCCCTCATGGCAATAAATGTTGCCAAGACTACTTGAGCGGTTGACATCTATGGTGTAGGGGCTCAGATAGGACCTTGACATCATGAAGGCAGATTGTGTGCTTGTCAAGGTTGTTATTGTGGGAGGCGTTGGCACGGGTGGGGTGTCACCCTTCAAGATCCCGGATCCGCCTAAGTCTGGTGGAAGGCGCAGCGCTCAAGAGGTTGACAATTTCTTTTGGGGTTTGGAAAGGTGCGTATGGAGGATGATGTCTTCAAAATCAACACGGCAACATTGTGCTTGGAGAACGATGCCGCGCTTTGGTGGAGGAGACGTCATAGTGAAATTGCCAAGGGTCTTTGCACTATGGACCTTTGGGAGGACATTGTTAAGGAGTTCAAAAAGAAGTTCTTTTCAGAGAATGCTGAGGGATGGCCATGAAGAGACTTCGGGGTTTGAATCATTTAGAGTTAATAAGGGACTACATCCTGGAGTATCAATTCCTAATGTTAGAAATTCCAGACATGACTGAGCCGAACCGTCTCTTCTGCTTCATGGACGGCTTGTAATCATGGGCCGAAGTAGAGTTGAAGAGAAGGGAAGTGCAAGATCTCGCTAGTGCTGTTGTGGAGGCAAAGGGTTTGGTGGAGTACAAGAAAGACTTCACCAAGAAGAAGGACAATAAGAGTAATAAGGGAAAGGGTGGAGGAGACAAGCCTTACCGTGCCCCTAATTACAAAGACAAAGTCAAGCAGCATGAGGGGAAACAGGATCAGCCAAGTGCCAGGACTATTTTCTGTGTGGAGGGCCACACTATGTTCGTGAGTGTCCTCGGCACAAGGCACTGAACGCACTCGTTGCTGCACAGGAGCTGGAACCCAAAGGCACAAGCATGGGTGCCATGCGCATTCTAAGAACCATGTCCCAAGGGGTGTGCATGACATCTGGAGACAGGATGCATGTTGGGATTGATAGATACAGGGCAGTGCAGGGGATGGTGAGGAGGCACGGTAGCGCGCATGGGGTGTGTAGGCCATCCGTGATGATAGGACATATGTGCAGGTGGTTGCACATGGATAGAAGCAGGTGCGCATGGGTGTGCATGACCCGAGGGCCATGGCGCAGGCATCTGCGGAGGTCCAAGGGAGTGTGCAGCCCACGGGAACCAAGGCACAGGGATGTGTGGAGGTTCAGAAAGATGCGCACGTCTTAGGACCAAGGTGCAGGTATGCGCTGAGGTCAAGGGGAATGTGCAAGGCTTAAGGATTGAGGTGCTGGGTGCGCTGGTGTTCCAATGGGTGCACAGATTGCTGTGCAAGGCTCCACAATGGGAGCACACTCAAGACAAAGGCTGATGTTCGTCAGCGCACTTGTCAACGATGTACAGACAAAGGCGCTGGTGGATACCGATGCCACGCTTAATTTTGTGTCCAGACAGGAGGTAACACGGCTCAAGCTAGGCCTTGACAGGGAGTTGGGTTGGATGAAAATAGTTAACACTTCATCCCAACACATTCATGGGGTGGCGCGCTGGGTGTGCGTCCAATTAGGGAATTGGTGTGGCACTGTTAACATAATTGTGGTGAGTATGGATGATTTTCAGATGGTGTTGGGGATGGATTTCCTAGACGTTGTCAAGCCATTGTCCTTTCTTAGGGACAACGTGATGGAGATGACTCAGGGCTTGGAGAGGTTCATTGTGCCATTGCTTAAGGAGAAAGTAGGGACAAACCTGCTCTCAGCCATGCCGTTCAAGAACGAGGTTAGAAAGAAGTTAGAGGCTTACATTGCCACTTTGGTAGAGGATGAAGAACCGGTTTCTGCTTCGGTACCCGAGGAAGTGAAAGACGTCCTTGATACATACAGAGATGTTATGCCACCCGAATTGCCTAAACACTTACCTCCTAGAAGGGAGGTTGATCATGTCATTGAGTTGGAGCCCGAGGCTAAGCCTCCAGCCATGGCACCATACCGCATGCTCCTCAAGAGTTAGAGGAGTTACGTAGGCAGTTGAAAGATCTACTTGATGCCGGTTTGTTAGGCCTTCCAAGGGCCCATTCGGCGCGCTAGTCTTGTTGTAGAGAAAGCAAGATGGTTTGTTGCATATATGCATCGGTTATAGGGCTTTGAACAAGGTCACAGTTAACAATAAGTACCCGATACCGTTGGTTGCAGACTTGTTTGACCGGCCGGGCAGGGCGCGGTACTTCACAAAATTGGATTTGAGGTCTGGTCACTGGCAGGTCAAGATTGCTGCGGGTGATGAACCAAAAACCACATGTGGGACACGGTATGGTTCATATGAATACTTGGTCATTCCTTTTGGGTTAATTACTGCACCTGCCACATTTTGTAGTTGATGAATGACATATTTAAGCCGTTCTTAGAAAAATTTGGTGTGGTATATCTTGATGGTATAGTGGTGTACAGCGAGTCGTTAGCGGAGCATGTTAAGCATTTGGGGCATGTCTTTCAAGTACTGAAGGAGAATCAGTTGTATGCGAAATGGGAGAAATGTTCTTTTGCTAGAATGGAGGTACCCTTTCTTAGTCATTGCATAGGCCATGGGACGATTTGCATGGACCGTGCCAAGGTTCGTGCAATTGAGGAATGGGAAGCGCCTAAGGGGGTGAGTGAACTACGCTCATTTTTAGGCTTAGTTAATTAATACTGCGGGTTTATTTTGAGTTATTCAACCAGGACCCATGCCCCTGACCAATTTATTGAAGAAACGAGTACCATAGCATTGGGACGAGACATGCCACGCTGACTTTGAGGATCTAAAGCAGGCTGTTATGGAGGAACTTGTCCTTCGCTTATAGGATTTCTTGTTGCCATTTGAGGTGCACATGGATGCATCAGATTATGCTATAGGGGGAGTACTGATGCAAGAGGGTGACCTCGCTACCTTAGAGTCTCGAAAGCTCAATGACATGGAGAGTCGCTAAGCAACCCATGACAAAGAAATGATTGCCATCATCCATTGTCTAAGGGTGTGGCGTCATTATTTACTTGGGAGGAGGTTCGTTATAAAGACAGACAATGTAGCCACAAGTTACTTCCAGAACCAAAAGAAGCTTAGTCCGAAATAGGCCCGTTGGCAAGACTTCTTGGCAGAATTTGATTTTGTGATGGAGCATAAACTGGGTAAAGTGAATGTGGTGGCTGATATGTTTAGCCGCAAGGTGGGTCTTGTGGGTGTCAGCGCAGCGCATGGGGATGTCCTGGACAAGGTCAGGCACGGCATGGCGTAAGACCCGTTGGCACAAAACTTGTTGAAGTTGGCTGCGGAGGGTGAAATAATGAGGTTTTGGGTTGATAGTAGGAGGTCATACCTGGTGGGCAATTGTGTTTATATTTCTAGGTGGGAGAATTTGAGGCATGATCTCATGAAGGAGTGTCATGACTCGATGTGGGCAGGACACCTGGGGATTGAACGAACCATGGCTCTTTTTTAGGACGCCTACTATTGGCCCCGCATGCATGATGATGTTGAGGCCTTTGTCAAGACTTGCCTTGTATGTCAACAGGACAAGGTGGAACATAGGTCACCCACAAGGCCGCTAAAGCCTCTACCGATACCAAGCCATTTGTGGGAGAGCATTTCCATGGACTTTATTTCTACTTTACCGAGATCCGAGGGGCATGGTTCCATCTTGGTCATGGTTGATCGTTTGTCCAAATATAGGATGTTCATTGCAGCACCAAAGGACTGCAATGCCGTGGAGGTAGCGCGCCTATTTCTTAGGCCCGTTGTCAAGTATTGGGGGCTTTTGAGGAGCATTGTCAGCGATGGGGACCCCTGATTCACAGGGAAGTTTTGGGCCAAGCTTTTCAGGTTGATGGGCTCAAACCTTCACTATTCCACTAGTTTTCATCTACAAATCAATGGGCAAACTGAGAGGGTGAATGCAATGTTGGAGTTATATTTGAGGCACTTTATGGGTGCCAACCAAAGGGATTGGGCACGGCTGCTTGACATTGCTCAATTTTCCTATAATTTGCAAAGAAGTGAGACTACGGATCATAGTCCTTTCGAGTTGGTGACAGGACAACAGCCCTTGACAACTCAAGCCATTGCAACCGGGTACAAGGGGAGCAATCTCGCATCTCACCAAATCGTGAAGGATTGGAAGAAGAAGCTTGACATTGCCAAGGCCTAATTGCACAAGGCGCAACGCAAAATGATAAAATGGGTTGATAAGAAGCAAAGACCGCTTGAGGTCCAAGTGGGTGATTTGGTCATGGTGAAGTTACTTTCGCAACAGTTTAAGTCTTTGTGCAAAGTGCATCAAGGCTTTGTATGTAGGTACGAGGGACCTTTCCCTATCATTGCCAAGGTGGGGAAGGTTTCATACCAGGTGGATTTGCCAGCCAAGCTTAAGATTCATCCTGTTTTCCACGTGAGCTTCCTTAAGCCGTATCACCGAGATGAAGAGGACCCGGACTGCAGCGAGTCAGACCGTGCGCCTACAACAGTGGTGACTTTGTTTGACAAGAAGATAGATAAGATACTTGTTGAACAAACATTGGGATGCAGACGTGTGCCTAGGCATGCGGATTACTTAGTGCGTTGGTAGAGACTTTCAGATGCGGAGGCTACTTGGGAAAGGGAAGATGACTTGTGGCAGTTTTGTAGGGAGACCAAGGCCTTCAAAGCTGCTAAACGTTGACGAAGGCGTCACTGGTTTAGGTGGGGGAGAGTGTCACCCACCACTTCTTGTTGTAGTACTTTACTTTATTTTATGTATTTTGTACATGTTGTACTTTGCTCATTGTAACCTTGTAATGTGTACGGTTACTTAGAGGTTAATAACAATTGGGGTAGTAATTGGTAGTTATGGTAGTTTGGGTAGTTATGATGGTAGTTGTAACCATTTGTAACTATGTCTTGTTACAACCGCTTGTAGGGACGGTTGTTCCCTCATTTGTACCATTAGTTTGGGACTATTGTGTCCCCCAGATTTTAGGAGGTGTGTTCCTTAATTTTTAGGGCACATGTGTTTGTACTTGTAACTGCTACTTGTATATATATTGGAGAGATGGTATTTGCCATGGGTTTTTGAACCCTTACACTAAAATTGTTCCATTGTGTTTCCAAGTGTTCTTTCATACTTAATGCGCATTATGCATTGTCCCTTTCATTTCCATAATCGTGTTAATAATATCGCATTATGTTGTCTTTGTGTGCTTCGGAATTGCTTGACTTATCTAGAACATGAGGGGTGAAGTTGAGTGGCATCGCGGATGTGATTGGGTGGATTGTCAACCTGTGACAACCAGCCACCTTAGAAATGTTGATGTGCTCAAAGGACTGGATGGTTGCAGTGGATATAGACCAAGACTGACTCAACTTGGGTTCTTCAAGCGATGAAGAAGACGACCGTAGCACTAGTACAGCTAGTCCCACACCAATCGCAACAAGTTTAAACTAAGTTATTTATATTGTTATAATTCTATTTTTTATAATATATTTTCTTTTATAAAATATATTTGTAATTTTAAATAATGGTATCATATTGTTATAATTGTATTTT
This sequence comes from Simmondsia chinensis, assembly GCA_018398585.1. Taxonomy (NCBI): domain Eukaryota; kingdom Viridiplantae; phylum Streptophyta; class Magnoliopsida; order Caryophyllales; family Simmondsiaceae; genus Simmondsia; species Simmondsia chinensis. Next base: position 9,683,374 of record JAGTTD010000022.1, read on the forward strand.
TTTACAATTTATGATACATTTTATTCTATTAAATATATTTATAATTATGATTGTGTTGTATTATATTTGTATGTTATATTAGTTCATTAATAAATTCTAATTTTTTTTTGGGTCAAAATGATTATATATTTTTATAATTTTATAAGGCACTATTGTGATTATATTATATGTTAATATATATGAATATATTATATATTTAGGGGGGGGGGGGGGGGGGGGGGGGGGGGGGGCAGCAGATTCACTGGGCCAGGGGAAACCCAAGCCTACCCCGACTCGATTTTAGGCTAGGCCCGGACCCGGTTCTGGGTTGGGACCAGACCCAGCCCAGCCCAGCCCATTGCCACCTCTAATCATGGGGCACCTGGAAATCCTTAATTCTTCATTGGTCAAGTTGATTCCTAATATCGACCTCCTCTTCTTGGCGTGTGCCATTTGTGCATAGGTTAGTCCATCGGGGTTTAACTCGGGAGATCATTGCAATCATCTTTTTTGGTGCCTCAATGATCTCTTTGGCACTGTTACGAGCGCTTTACTATCTGGCCCAGATTAGACGCCTCTCGGTCTAGTGGCTCTCCGTAGGGAGTCTGGGCTTGCTTTGGTCGAGCTCGGCATTCATCTGTGGTGTGGCTGTAGAACTGGTGAAACTCACAGCATTTGGTCTTCGCTCGAGAGTCAAACGGTCGCTTGTAAAGACGGGATCCTCTTTTAAAAGGGTATGGATGAAGCACCGGTCTTTTTTCTATCTCATAAGCCATCCTTCTCAAGGGCCAATGAACTCGGACCTTGGATTGGGGTGTCGGTATTGGAGGCCTTGCTCTCGTCAGATGCACAATCTCGTCCTTTTCTTTGGTCTTCCCTGTGGCCCCCAGCCGGAACTTTCCGATAGTAGTCATTACATCCTCAGTGGATATATATTTATTGGCCTTATTTTGTAGTTCCTTGATTGCCACAGGCTGTTTCTTTGCCAAGGCGAACTTAAAGTCCGAGTTCCTAAGTCTATTGACAAAGGTGCTTATTGCTGTTTTGTCAGATAAGCCTGGTATGTCAATCATTTCTCTAGCAAACCTTCTCACTAAGGTCTTGGGCTCCCTTTGCTGCAATTGCATTAACTACGCTGCCGTCTTTTTCCTACGTTTGTTGCTTACGAAATGATGAGAAACTTTTTCTATTAGTTGAGTAAAGCTATCAATCGTGCCCGCCGGCAAAGCTGCGAACCATGATTATGCAACCGCTTTCAGTGTGGCAAGAAAGCACTTACACCAGACCTCTTTGGAGGCATCTTATATGCACATTCGAGATTTAAATCCTGAGAGGTGATCCTCCGGGTCCTGAGTTATGTCGAAGAGATCTATATTTGGAATCTTAACTTTCTTCACCGGAAAGGATAGGATCCTTTTGGAAATCAGGGAATGCATTCATGGGACCTTTGGGTCCTCACTGATCCTGCCTCCTTCTAATAGAAAGTTTACCTCCTGTGACTATCCACCTTTGTCACCGGTGAACTCATCTCCTGAGCTACTTCATATGGCACGCTGGTGCTCACTTGTTCTTTTCTCATGATGTCGGGTTCACAAATCCAACCCTTGTGAATGCCATCTACCTTCCTGCCCGTGTGTGCCCTCAAGTTCATGACCCATGGCTTTGTGACTTTCGTAATTGGATGGGTGGGGTATGCAGAGTTAGGGCTCATCTAACTTTTGCAAGAGGCGGTCAAGCAAACCCTTTACATCTTTTAACTGCTGTCTTGATGCGTACTTGGGCTCCATGCTAGATCTGGTAGGGTTAGGGGATCCTGATGGTTCTGTCATGGCCTCGATCCTTCCCACAGACGGTGCCAATTATGTTTTTGATATATTGGGTAGGACGAGCTGAACTTAAGCTCGTTAGAGGATTGACCATCGAGATCCCTTTCTCCTGTTTAGAAGATCTTGTTTGTGCTTCTGAGTGTGACTTTTCTTCTTTTTTCCCGTATGTTTTTTTTTTATGTGTTTGGGGGGGGGGGGGGGGGGGGGGGGGGGGTGCTGCTTCCCTTTATATAGATATTCGTGGTGCTTGCTTCTAGGTACTGTCTTCTGGACACGGTTCAGTAGGCGCTAGCCTCTGGACGCCATTCTCCGGACGCCACTCTTTGGCCGCCTGCCTCGAGACGCTGGTTTCTGGACGCAATTCTCTGGGTGCCAACCTCTGGATGCTGGCTTCTGGATGCTGTTCTCTGCATGCCACTCTCTGGGCGCCAGCCTCTAGACACTATTCTCTAGATGTCGTCTCTATGATGAGGGTGTGTATAAACAGCCACTCATGTGTATTTTAAACCTTAATCGAAGTAAGTAGGGCGTATAACCTAAATAAGATGTGTATCAATGAATTTGACTTTAATAGGATGTTTAAATCATTACGGCATGTAGCTGGGCGTACGACCCATCATGAACCTTAGCAAGGCGTTTTGTTTAATCGTAAACCAAAATGTTTAGTGCGTTGTTCATTTTAACAAGGCATTTAGTCCATTATGGATCTTAATAGAATGCTTTATCTCTTTGTTTGTTTGAAAGGAGCAGTTTTCACTTGTGAAGGAATGTTTAGGAGAATCTGAGCTTCTAAAGACTCTTGAATTTTAGAGCATTTACAACATTTTGTTCCTTTATTCTTACAAGTGCTCGCAGCGTTTTGAGTTTTATGTGATAAATCTTATAAGTGAGTTAATCCTATCATTTATATCATTTTTATAAGTATGTAATTTATAAGTGTATATTTAACTGTTGTAATTTATGTCGTTAATGGATATAAGGTATCAATGAGTAATTTACGTCCCTATATGGATCAATATGTTATAATTGATATGTGGCATTCTGTTAGTTTCTTTATGTAAAGATATTTCCTTAGTTGATTGGCAAGGTACCTTTGGCTTCGACCGCCATTTTTGGTTTGCCTTCTTAGAGTTTTGTTTGACCTGCTATAATTCATTAACCAGACCTTTGGCCTTGACTGCCATGTTTTTTGTTTGGTTTGCCTTCTTAGAGTTCGGTTTATCCGGCTATAATTTGTTAACCAAACCTTTGGCTTTGGCCGCCATTTTTGGTTTGCCTTCTTAGAGTTTTGTTTGATAGGCTGTAATTCATTGACCAAACCTTTGGCTTGGACTGCCATTTTTGGTTTTCTTTCTTAGAGTTTCCTTTGATCGTCTATAATTCTTTGACCAAACCTTTAGCTTTGATTGCCATTTTTCGTTTACTTTCTTAGAGTTTCCTTTAACCGGCTATAATGTATTGACCAAACCCTTGGCCTTGACCGAGAGTTTTGTTTGACCGGCTATAATGCGCTGACCAAACCTTTTGCTTGGACCGCCGTTCTAAGTACAACGCAGAGTTTCATTTGACCGGCTGTAATGCGTTGACTAACCCTTTGGCTTCGATCGCCATTTTACTCTCTTCATCAATTTGAATTTGTTGACCACCCAATTAGGCGTTGACCGTCAGTTTTCTCTCTTCATTAATTTATGTTTGCTGAGCAACCATTTAGGCATTGATCTCCACTTTCCTTTCTTCATTAATTTATGCTGTTGACCGCCCATTGAGGATTTGACAGCCACTTTCCTCGCTTAACCAATCTATGATTGTTGACCACTCGTTGAAGCATTAACCACCATTTTCCTCTCCTCATCACCATTGTAAACTACTCCAACCACGATAGTCAGATAAATTAGATTCATAAACTAATCAAATGGTAGAAAATCCTATCTACGCCTGACAACCACTGCAATGAATTCATTATAATATGTCTTTCGTATAAAAAACCATACTTCTAGATCCCTACCCGCAAATTGCCAAGTTTTCAATTAAGCGCAACAATTCTAAATCAGGAGTATTAAAAGAATGAAGTCATCAACCGTATCTTTCATGATGCTAGAATACACAACGAACACGATCCAACACCGGGACACAAATGCAAATCAAAAGGTATGTATAATCACCAAGTTCAAGAGCGGTGAGAGCACTTATAACAAGATGACAAAGTTACATGATTCACTCTAAGAACTTTGCTTAGACATGTAAGAAACCTCGTAGCCTCTTTAGAAATTGCAAACCATGTCTATTATCTCTTTCCATCTCTGACTAATCCAACTACTCCATGAAATTCTCGTCTACATATTTTATTCGCCCACAAAGCAATTCTGAAGCATACGCTTCATCAAAGGAGAATACAAGATGCCGTTGTCACCCGTAAAAATTAAGCTACTTACCGCACGCAAATATGCCAGGTATTCATCTACAAAGCATTAGCAAGTGTCATTTAATCAAAAAGATGGAATCTCACCATATTTGAGCTATTTAGTATGTTGTACAATATCACCATCTCTCAAAATTAGACATTGCTAAAAGCTAAGCACCTTCAAGAGATATTGAGTCCGCAATAAATACAAAACAAAACCATCTAATAAGTGGTGAGGACCGTGAGAGTTGGTCTTTGTCCATGAACACCTCTCTATGGGAGTGGTGTAAGTCTTTTAAAGGCTGGGGTACTCCGCCCTGGTCGTTTCCTTAACGGTGGCATAAATCTTTTTAGGACTGGGGACTTTGCCTCAGCCATTTCCTTAATAGTAGCGTAAATCTTTTTAGGACTAGGGGAATCTGCCTCTATCATTTCCTTAATAGTGGCGTAAATCTTTTTAAGACTAAGGGACTCTGCCTCGATTGTTTCCTTAATGGTGGTGCGAATCATTTCAAAATTGGGGAACAACATCCCAATTCATAACTTAGACTTCCTTATCCTAGCAGCGTAAATCATTCTTAGATCGTGCACCTTACCTTTGGCATTTAGTATGTGATAATAGGCGTGATCTAAGGATTAAGCTAAACGCCTTGCTAAGGTACCTTACGTCTGTGGGAAGGATTAAGATATGGTTCACTCAAATGGCTTATATCATTTGAAATATATCGCTTGAAAGGTATCCCATTATCAAATTTATAAATTTATTCCCTTTGATTAATTACTCAGACAGTCGACCACACTGGACAGTAGCGACAGTAATTTAACGACCCCATAAGTAATTGGATAACCCATTACATAGACAAACTTAGCCTTACCTACATCTAGGCGCAATATTACTCCTGAATAAATAACATAATTCACTACAAGTGCACCCATAAGCTACTATAATTCACTCTCTATAGGTCATTATCTCATAGTATAGATTAACCCATAGTAATTTATAATATTACACCTATTTACAACGAATTTGTCCAGTGAGAATATTAGCCATATGAGAGTCCGATGTGTGGTGGGGTACGTAAGGGCGAGCTGAACTCAAGCTCTAGCTACACGCTTGACTTGATATTTCCTGGCCTGAGAGAGGTTGAGAGATTTGAGCGTTCATCACTCTAGAGAGGCGACCGTAAAGGATGATGGAAGGATGAGGTGTGGGGTGGTCTGCCTTAGAAGAGGTTTGCCTTCGGGGGGAGAGAGCATAGAGAGAGAGAGAGAATTTGAGAGAGAGAGAGAGAGGGAGAGTGAGAGAGAGAGCCCCACTAGTGTGAGGGGTCTTCCCCCTCTTATAGAGTTGATTTAGGGTTTGGGCACCCCTCGCTGATTTCCCATCACTAGGCACCCTCGCTGGTTGCCCCTCATTGGTTGGTAATTACTGGTCAGTACTCACTGGTCGGTAGTTACTGGTTGGTAATCACTAGTCGGTACTCACTGGTCAGTATTCACTAGTTAGTATTCACTGGTCGGTACTCACTGCTTAGTATTCATTGGTCGATATTCACTGGTCGGTAATCGCTGGTCAGTATTCACTGGTTGGTATTCACTGGTCGGTACCACTTGCTGGTATTATGTTAATATTCATACCCACCGCACTGGCAGGTGCCCAAGAAAATGGAAACCTAGCATAGGCACCCAAGGAATGGCAATCTAGCACGGGCACCTAGAGCAAGAGGCGGTCAACATCAGGCAGTCAACACCCGGCTTTGGTAGCTTGTTTCAGGCTACGGGTATTTTGGGTAAGTAAATATTGGGCTAGTACTATAAGCATATAAATACAAGACTAATATTTTAAAATATTGAGTTAGCATTATAAACATAAAGTCCCCCCACTCCATGGGCGAACTTCCATCATTCCAAGTTCAGTCACAGAGTGAATTACGCGTTAGTGCTTAACCGTGGTTTTGCTAGTGCGCAATGTATGTCCGAGCGGTGGTGGCATTTAGCATTATGTTTTGGTTTTCTGTAATTGTTATTCATGCATATTGACAGGGCATAGGACCTAAATAAGCTATCTATCAAGGTTTTGGCATTTTTGCCGAATATTTAAGTCGTTTCAGTTGGTAACGGGGCACAAGGCCCATCATGAGCCTTAGCAAGGATTTTAGCCCAATTATGGATCCTAATACAGTGTTTAACATATTTTTTGCCTTATCAGGGCATTTAGCTTTTTAGGGACATAAAGGAAAATTTTATTCTTTTTATTTGTCCGAATGGGCCGCCTTCATTTATGTCAAAGCGTTTAAAAGAATATGAGCTTCTGGGGACTTTTGAACCATAAAGTATTTGCAGCATTTTGTTCCTTTATTCTCATAAGCGCTTGCTGTGTTATGAGTTTTATGTGATAAGCATATGAGGATATCGATATCAATACTAGCCACATGCCATATACGTATTTAGTTTGTAATATTCAAAAAGTGGTGAGCATGATGCAATTAGATCAAGTTATTTTGACGAGCAAGGCATATCTGGTTGAAGCTACCAGTTGTTAATTTAATATATCCTTTTTAAACATAGGTGATATATACATGACACACTTGGATGAGGTTAGTGTGTTTAGTGTTCTGCGTTTGTTGAATGTATCTTTTAAACATGTAATGTGATAAATTACAAAACATATATGTCAACTAAAAAGTAAAATGGTGGTTAATGTACTATCTTTCAATAACCTTAAGCGAGTCACAGCGTCTCGTATTATACTCGTTATAGCCGGTAGCACTAAGGTTGACCATGGTGATAACTATTGAACTTGTTGGGAGTGGATGCACCAGGGCGGACCATGGTGACATATATTGCACCCATTGTGAGTGGTTGCACCAGGGCGGACCTGGTGATGAATATTGCACCCTTTGTCGGTGGTTGTACCAAAGCGAACCATGGTGATATGCATTGCACTCGTTGTGAGTGTGCATTAGAGTAGATCATGGTGGTTGGTACAAATGTGGATAACCATCAGGTGTTACGTGCAGAATACCTGGATAAAATCAGGCACACTCGAGGTAATAATTAAACTAAATAGGTCAACATAACGCACTTGTTTGATAATGGATATGTTTGGAATAAATATCAAAACAAAGACTATTACCGGGAATAACATATTTCTAAGGCCATTACCTTCTAAGTGACAAACTTTTGGTATATTATCCTCCTAGGATGTCAATTGTTAACGTTCATTTATCCTAGACATTTATTATGAACTAATAAGTTTGGCATGGCTCATGTTGAGAGGTTATAAGTAAATCACATGAACCCTTACTAATGCTAGGATGACAAGTACTTATGCACAATGTGTGACTTACCAATGATGAGTTTTTGATAGCTTGTGGTATGTTGCTTATGTAGATATCGAATATAAAAAACTCTATAAGGTGAGTTTATAGGATGTTATTGACAAAAGACCTTCAAGGATGCCATTGATATGGCATATATATATTCTTTTGTACATATCAATCTTGTTATTCTAGCCCTAGGATCGCGAACTATTTCTAAGGACTTGGTGATCTTTTGTTGTGTGTTCCCTTGTTGGAAACGATCATCACTAGATTGAATAGGATGTGAAAGGAGTTTTAGATTATTTGTAAGGAAGTTCAAGACAACCTTGAAATAGACTATCGCAGGTGTCGGACTGTTTTTTCCTTATCGTGATTTATTTAGATTGTCACCCTATGAAGGGGTTTTTACTATTAAGTTATCTTGATTGTCACAAAGTTTTTTCCGTGGTTTGGAGATATCGATTGCAGCTACAGCAGAATGTATACGATCGTGAAGGTGGCGCTAAATAGATGAGGACGATATCTTATACAGCCTTTATCAAGTTGTTGGCTGGCAATGGTACTAAATAGCTTGGCAAAAATTTGGTTTAGGTATGAGTTGTTCAAGTATAGTAACATGTGTGATCCATGTTGGACTTTTTAGTTGGAAATGTTTTATTCGGCCAGGATAAAAGGCTAAGTTGCTTAATTACAGCTCGATCTCTGACTTGCAATGAATAACGAAGTCTCTTAAGTATGTCGCTATGTCATGTTACGTAACATGATTAAGGGTGAAGCTCTCTTAGCTTTGAAAGGGATTGTATCTCATGGATGAGTAGATCCCAACTTGTAGTTGCTCTACCATGATTTGCATTGTGCGAAAGAAAGGTACTCTCACCTATTGTTGATTGTGAAGTCTCTAGATTTTGGAACGGTTTACCCTTTGTGACGGGAATGACCTCTAGCCATTGACCCAGGGGTGAAGTCCCCTAGTCTTTACATCCCCAAAATAAGGAAGTATAACCTATGAATTAGGACGAAATCCCCCTATCTTTAAATGATTTACACTGCAGTGATAAGGAAGTCTAAGTTATGAATTTGGATGCAGCCCCCTAGTCCTAAATTGACTTATACTACTAAGATATGGAGATTAAGTTGTGAATTGGAGCGAAGTATCCCTGTCTTAAATTGATTTATCCCACCATTGAAATGAAGTTCGGGCTATGAATAGGGGCGAAGTGCCCCAACAACAACAATGATTTACATTACTAAGATAAGGATGTGAAGTCCAACTCATGACTAAGGTGAAGTCCCCCAGTTGCCACTGTTAAGAAAATGATCGAGGCGGAGTCCTCCAGTCTTAAAAAGATTTGCACACCCTAATAGAAAGAAGATCATGGGCAAACACAAACTCTTTCGGTCCTTGCCATTTATGAGACGATTTTTGCTTTCAACTTATTGCAGATTCAATATCTACTGGTGCTTAGCCACTAGCAACGTCTGACTTTGAGCGATGGTGATACCGCACAACGTATCAAGTAACTCCAGTATGGCGAGATTCCGTCTTTTTGAGTAAATGACACTTGCTAGTGTTGAGCATGTTCGCACATGGTGGGTAGCTTAGTTTTTACAGCTTACAATGCTGTCTTATATTCCTATTTGGTGAATTGCATGCTTCGGGATAGCTTTGAGGGTGAATAAAATATGTAGATGAGAAATTTATGGAGTAATTGGAGTAGTCAAGAATGGAAAGAGTCAATGGACGTGTTAAGGGAGTTATGAGGTCTTACATGCCCAAGCAAAATTTTTAGAGTGAATCATGCAACTTTGCCATCTTGTTATAAGTGCTTTCACCGTTTTTGGACTTAAGGCTTATATGTACCTTTTGATTTGCACTTGAGTCTAGGTGTTGGATTGTGTTTGTTGTGCATTCTGGAATTATGAAAGACACAGTTGATAACTTCGTTCCTTTAACATCCTTAATTTAGAATTATTGTGCTTAATTGTTAACTCAACAATTTATGAGTAAGGATCTAGTGCAGTATGGTTCCTTATATGAAACACATATTATAGTGAACTTGGTCACTTGATATAACGGCCGCCGGGCATAAACAAGCTTTCCCACTGGTTGGTTATTAAATATAATTTGCCCAACTATCGAGACTGGGGTAGTTTAAGATTGTAATAAAAACTGACACGATTAGGATTCAATTGAAAAGAAATTGTAACAAAGATGGGTTTGATCGGGGTTGTATTTGATTAAAACTATGACAAAAAGGATCTAATTAAAGCTTAATTAAATGGAGATTGTAATGAAAATTTGTTCAGTGTGGACTAAACTAAACTAAGCTTGTCACGAGAATTAATTCAAACAAGGATAAATCAAAGTGAGATTATGACAAGTACTGACCTCATTGGGGTTGAGTCAAACTAATATAATGAAAACTGGCTCCATTAAAATCAAACTAAATAGAGATTGCTACAAAAATTTTCACAATCAAGGTTGAGCTAAATTGATATTGTAACAAAAATTGACCCCTTTAGAGTTAAATTAATCAGAGATTGTAACAAAAATTGATTCCTTTAGGGTTAAGTTAAGCAAAGACTATAACAAAAATTAACCCCTTTGGGGTTAAATTAAACAGAGACTGTAACCAAAAGTGACTCCTTTAATGTTAAATTAAGCAGAGATTGTAACAAAAATTGACCCATTTAGGATTTAAATAACAAGAGATTGTAACAAAAATTTACCCTTTTAGGGTAAAATTAAACAGAGATTGTAACAAAAATTAACCCTTTTAGGGTTAAATTAAGAAGAAATTGTAACAAAAATTGATCCCTTTAGGGTTGAATAAGGCAAAGATTCTAATGAAGATTGACCCAAATTAGGGGGTGAAGATGAGAGAAAGAGTTTGAGTTATTTGACCATGGTAGGTGGTGGCTGACCGGTGATAGTCTGTGCGTCGGTGGTTGTTATGGCATGAAATTTTGGCAATGGTGAATGGTGCTTCGCATGGTGGTCAGAGATGAAACCTTGCGTGGATGTTGAAAATGGTCTTCACCGGAGCATGGCGGCAACCAGGTCACGCTAGACCACGGGTCATGGCGGAGCACTGGTCGAGGCGGGTCAAGGGTCAAGGCGATCCGTGGTTTAGGCGCACTGTAGTTTGGAGAGCAAGGTATCGGGTGAGCTAGCTTCAGGTGAGCTAGGATGGGCGAGAAAGGATGACACCGATAGCAGTGATGTTGTTTTTGTGTGGGTGGTGTTGGGTGTTACCACCGATGAAGATAAAAAGGACAGTCAAAGTGCCAAAGTGCCAGTCAAAGCCTGCTTTTTGTTTACTTTACTTTTGTTATTTTTTTACATATATATTTTTTCTCTTATTAGGTATCTTGAAATTTAAACGGACATAAATTTTAAATCGTTGCGAGTTAGAATTCAAATTGCATATCAAAACGAAGATCTCGAAGAGCCTACCCAACATGGCAGTAATTGGTGGTTTATATAAGTTAACTCTGACACTTAAACAAACATAACTCTTAATCCCCAAGGAGCTGCAAGTTAGATCGCCATCAAAACAATATCCTTTTAGATTTTAATGTAACTAGGGCGACTTACCGAACTTTAGTGTCAAAAGAAGCATAAAAAAGATAAACTAGGCTAGCAAATTCCTTGCCTGGGTCAGGTAACTTGTGGTATAAATTATAACAGGCGTAACTGTCAGTATGGGAAGAGTGTTAGATCGAATTTTAGATCACAACGAAGCTCTTGAAGAGCTCTAGGCACCCATTTAAATTTTTTGAATGTTTGATGAAAGAAAATACCCGAAAAATGATTTTGGAGAGCTAGACGCATGTAAAGCATTTTAACTTACCTTACAAATTAAAATGGATATAACTTTCAATCCGTGAAAAGTTACGGATCCAATTTTATATCAAAACAAAGCTCTTGAATATTTTTAAGCACTTGTATAAATTTTTTGAATGTTTGATGAAAGAAAGTACCCAAAAATGATTTGGCTGAGCAAGACGCATGTAAGGCATTTAACTTACCTTACAATTTAAAACAAACATAACTTTCAATCCGTGAAGCGTTACGGATCAAATTTTATATCAAAACAAAGCACCCATATAAAAGTTTTTAACATTTGATGAAAGAAAGTACCTGAAAAATGGTTGGGCAAGCTAGACGCATGTAAGGCATTTAACTTAACTTACAATTTAAAAGGGGCATAACTTTCAATCCGTAAAGAGTTACGGAACAGAATATATATCACAATGAAGCTCTTGAAAAGTTTTAGGCACCTATACAAATTTTTTGAACATTTGATGAAACAAAGTACCCGTAAAGAGTTACAGAACAAAATATATATCAAAATGAAGCTCTTGAAAAGTTTTAGGCACCCATATAAATGTTTTGAACATTTTACGAAATAAAATACCTGAAAATTGATTTGGGCAAGCTAGACGCATGTATGATTTATCTTACAACTAAAAATGGGCATAACTTTCAATCCGTGAAGAGTTATGGATCAAATTCTAGATCAAAATGAAGCTCTTGAAGAGTTGTAGGCACCTGTATAAACTTTTTGAACGTTTAATGAAAGAAACTAAGGAAAAAATGATTCGGGCGGGCTAGACGCATGTAAGGCATATGACTTCCCTTACAACTTAAAACGGGCATAACTTTCATTCTGTGAAGAGTTATGGATCAAATTTTATATCAAAATGAAGTTATTGAAGATTTTTAGGTGCCTATGATGATTGTTTTAGATGTTTTGCCCTAATAAAAAAATGAAAAAAATCAGGCATAAACGTTGCAGCCATACTTGGCCTTATTCAATCAAACCCCCTTTATAAACTTTGTTTGGTTGGGCCTTCATAAAGAATGCCAAGGAACCCGGAGAAAATGTTGACAATTAATTTACTTGACACTTATAATGCTTGAGCCTTATGAGAAACATCAAGCCATACATGAGCTTATGATCGATTTCCACATATGATGCCATTTATGTTTACGACGAATTTGTCCAGTGAGCTCATTCACTGTATGAGAGTCCGGTATGAGGTGGGGCATATAAGGACGAGCTGATCTCAAGCTCTAGCTGCACACTTGACTCGATATTTCCTGGCCTGAGAGAGGTTGAGAGGTTTAAGCGTTCATCGCTCTAGAGAGGCGACTGTAAAGAACGATGGGAGGATGAGGCGTGGGATGGTCTACCTTAGATGAGGCTTGCCTTCGGAAGACAGAGAGCATCCGCGAGAGAGAGAATCCGAGAGAGATAGAGAGAGAGAGAGAGCCCCACTAATGTGAGGGGTCTTCCCCCCTTTTATAGAGTTGATTTGGGGTCTGAGTGCCCCTCTCTGATTGCCCATCATTGGGCGCCGCCCGCTGGTTGCCCCTCAATAGTCGGTAATTACTGGTCGGTACTCACTTGTCGGTACTTCACTTGTTGGTACTCACTGGTCAGTATTCACTGGTTCGTGCTCACTGGTTGGTATTATATTAATATTCATTCCCCCCCCCCCCCCCCCCCTCCCCCCCCAAGCATAGGCGCCCATGGAATGGCGACCTAGCACGGGCGCCCAGAACAAGGGGCGATCAACACCCAGCTTTGGTAGCTTGTTTCGGGCTACAGGTATTTTGGTTGAGTAAATATCAGGCTAGTACTATAAGCATAAAACATTTAGATAATTTTTTAAATCATATTTATATTTTATATGATTTTTAATAATAAAAAAAAGCCCTTATAATTTTAGACCATAAATTCTACGAAAGAATTTTTAAAAGCTATAAATAATAAATTTTAATATGTGGTCATCTTCGTTAGCACTAGGGATGGTAATAGGGCGGGATGGGGCGGGTACAGGGGGCACCTCTTCCATACCCGTACCCCCCGCCCAAATTCTATACCCGTACCCACCCCATTACCCACCAGGGGTATGAAGTGGGTACCCGTACCCACCCTGGGGGGTACAAACCCATACCCATTACCCGCTTCTCATATCCACCTTGTTACCTAGCCATTGTCAAATTTATTACACATAAAATTCTTTTCTTTTTTCCGTCAATAATAGCCATGACTTCACAATTATAAATTGCCTGAGAAATTTATTTTATATAAAATAACACAACAGGGATATGCGGTATGGGGAAGAGCGGAGTGAATACATGCAGGTACGAGACGGGTCGGGGTGGGTCGGGACGGGTACAAGCCTAGACCCATACCCGCTCCATACCCATGACGGGTATTAAAATGTGTACCCTACCCGTACCTGTTACCCGCGTCATCTATACCCATACCCACCTCCAAAAGCCTCTAAATCCTAATACAAGCAATTCTAAATGTGTGTCATCAAAAGCCTCTAAACTCTAATACAAGCAATTCTAAGAAAGGGTCATTTAATACTTGAGGTTATGGAAAAGAAAAAACAAGAAATTCAATATCTTTATTATGTAATTTTGTAATGTATATAATGTTATATTTTTTATAACATTTAATAAATCTTCGATTTATTATTACCAAGTAAACCCACCTCCAAAAGCCTCTAAACCCTAATCCAAGCAATTTTAAATGAGTGTCATCAAAGGCCTACCAGCTAGTTTTGGTACTAATTTGAAATTGTTAATAATTTATAAATTTTGTTCAAATTTGAAATGTAAATCTCTTTTCATTCATTTATTTCATTTGTAAAGATAATTTTAAAAATTAATAAATAAATCAGTATATACCCCCTAAAAAAATGTTTGCTTTGAGTTATTTTGTTATTTTTCTTATATTTTGTCTTTATTTTCACTTTTATTTTGCTTATAAATTCACTTTGTTAGGGTTTTAAAAGTTAAATTTGATATTTTTAAATATTTTGAAACCATTAGGGTTACTACCCACCCCCTTTTTTTTAAATTTGTGTTTTCTTAACTTTTATTTTAGATTGTTGCATTTTTAGGTTTTTCTGATTAATTTTAACTTTATTTTAATCTTTTTTTAGTCAACTAGATAGATTTTCAAAGTTAGGTTTGTTATCCTAAAGTTTTTCAAAATCTTTAGGCTCCGTTTGTTTCAACGGAAGTACTTTTTTCACGGAAAATGTTTTCATTTGGAAAAGGTTTTCCATGGAAAATGTTATTCCCATTGAGGTTTTTCGTTGTTTGATTCAAGGAAAAACTTGTTTTTACATTTCGATATTCCTTGCCTATTGTAAAGGAATCATATTTTTCCAATCATCTTATTCCTAGTTATAGAACAATATGAATAGCAATACAATATATTTGAAATTATTGAGACTTTGTGGGGTTATACAGTTATTACTAAGATAACCTGAGGTTTGAACATTTATTACATATCCTGATATTTAAATGTATATAATGGCGTACCCTGAAAGTTGAATATTTTATCACTCGGGTACCATACATCAAAATTTGACGAATTTTTGTAAGAATCTAACCAAATATAAAAGTGCTAATATAATACATAATTACAATAATATTTCCAAGTCATGTTAATATTTTTAGCAAATTACGATAAAAAGTTTATCTTATATTGATGTAAAAACTGCCTAAATATGGCCAAAATCCTATGTCGTGTTAGCATTTTTTAGGAAAAATTTAATGAGAATACTTATATATTGTTGGAATCATGTTTCTAGATCACGCGGAGTGATGATTTCGCCTCTTTTAAAAGGGAAGTCGTTTTCCCCCATTTGAAGGAAAAGGCTTTCCTTTGGGAAAACCTTTTCCGTCACCAATCTTGTGCCAAACAACGGAAAAGGGGAAAACCACTTCCTAGAATGTGGTTTTCTCCCTAAACAAACGGAGCCTTCGTGTTACTAATACCCCTTTCTTAAAACTTGGTTTTCAAGGGTTGTTGTTGTCTTAACATTTCTCACTAATTTTATTATTTTTTTCATCTAACATTGAAGTTTATTTATTTTTTTTTTTATTATTTATTCATAAAAAAAAGTGCTAAAAGTGATGGCTTGCCACAACTTTATAAGACCTCAATACCAAGTTATATTTAATGCATTATCTGCTCAACTTTCACTAATTCAAGACATGATTACTACTAGTACTCCTAGATGTGAATTTTGTGCAGGTAACCATGCTAGTATGGAATGTCAAATGGGTAATAGCTTTTCTTCATCAGGTTTTGAGCAATATAACTTTATGAGACCTCAATATCAAGCTGTACCGAGAAAAAAACTGAGCATTCATGAAATTAGTACATTATCTGCCCAACTTTCATAGATTCAAGAACAATTAAATGACATAACTGTTACTAGTACTCCTAGATGTGAATTTTGGACAAATAACCATGCTAGTATGGAATGTCAATTAGGTAATAGCTTTTCCTCATAGGCTTTTGACCAAGGCAATTACATGTCAAATTTTCACCAACTCTAGTACAATCCCTACTCTAGCACTTATAGTCAAGAATGGATGGATCCTTCTTGGAATCATCATGAAGCATCTTGGTCACCTACTTATCTGTCTCAAGAAAAGAACAATGACTTAGAAGAGACATTTAGGGAATTTATGAAAACTGTCAGTGACCTAAAAAGCCAAAGAACCTCCATCCAAAATCCTGAACCTCAAGTAGGGACTGCAATATAGGAACAGTCAGAGTGATCTGAAGAATCCCTGGCTAGCAATACCGTCACCATTCTAGGGGAGCAAACTAACACCATAGCTTTGAGGGATAAAGACACATTAAAATAACCACCTCAATGTGACATAATCCCCTTAATCGACTCATCGCCACCAAGGACCAAACCTCTCTTTACCGACCCACCACCACCAGTCATTGAAATAGAATGTCAAGCTTATTTGACATGGTCGGAAAATTTCGAAACTACGGATGCCTCGCAGAGGAATTGTAGAAAAGATCTAAAAAGAAAATCCAAGTTGTGGCAAATTAGGCTCAAGGATCTCAAAATTACAAAAGGCAGAGGTGGTCGTGTAAAGAAAGGAGCAAGGAAGAAAATGGCCATTATGGGTGGATGGTGGAAATTCTATTCTCCTTCAAGATACGGGATAGATCCACTCAAAGAGTCGAGCTAACGACTATAACCAAAAGCGCTTCTTTGGAGGCAACCCAAGTGCTCTTTTCCTTACTTCATTTATTTTAGTTTCCTTTTATTTTTATTATTTTCTCATGTTTCTACACATTTTTGTTCAAACAGGTATTTTGAAACAAGTTTGGGGGTAACCGGTTCACAACATTCGCCATCAAATGAACAATCCTCAAATTTGGAAAGTATCTCTCACTTATTACTTCGTTCCTTATATTTCTTTTAACATTGAGGACAATGTTAACTTTAATTTTGGGGGCGGGAGAGACAAATTTTTAAAATTTTGAAACAAAATTTTTTCGAAAAGTTTCCATGTTTTATGCTTTAGAGTCGACTTTAGTGCCCCCCAGAGTTAGGAGCCTTTGTATGAGGATGTAAGTAGTATCGACCAACAAAAGGATTGTCTATTTTCTACTGTTTTAATCATTAGTCTTTTAAAAATTTCATTAAAAAAAAAAAGAGAGTACTTATCTTCATACTTTTTAGGCAATTCTTCTACTCTCTTTCACTCGTTTACTTTAATTAGATTTGAATAACCTGGTCATGAATTGTTTTTGTGTTCTAACTGCAAAACACGATCCAATCTAAGGCTCTATCTTGATAAAATCATGGTATTTGAATTCACTAGTTAGCATGGTTGTTTTACTTTTCTTTTTGATTAAAAGAAGAACAAATTTGAATGGATTACATTAATATTATCATTTACATATTAGACTTTGAAGAGTTATGCCTAAATCTAAGGAAAAATATGAATAAAAAAAAAAGGAGGAAAGCATCTCTAGCACCACTATCCCACATAAACAATTTTAAGCTATGTGCTACCCGTTAAAAGGGTGTCTCAGTGGTGGCTTCTCTTACTTATGGGTCATCGCCCAAGAGTCGGAGCTTGATTCTCACTAAAGATATACTCGGGAAGTCATAATGAAGGCATCTCAGTGGTGGCTTCTCTTACTTATGGGTCATCACCCAGGAGTCGGAGCTTATTGTCATGTCCCGGAATGAAATTGAATTGTATTTTTGGCGGAAAAGTTAGTTGAAGTTGTAATCGTGGGTCCGGTTGTTGAGTCGGTTAGTTCATGTTATTAGTCTTGATTCATTTTTAGTTTCTTGATCTTGTATTAGCTATAAGTGGTTAGTTTGGGTTGTAAGAATCATTCATTGATAATAAACTTGAAATATCTTAGATATTCTCTCTCTATTCTCTCATCTCCTTCCCTTATTTCTCTCATCTCAACTCTTCTCTTAGGTTAAGATCAAGATCCATCTTAATACTTAACACTTGATTCTCGCTGAAAATATACTCACACGATAATATTGGGGGTATCTCCGTGGTGGCTTCTCTGACTTATGGGTCATTGTCCAGGAGTTGAAGCTTGATTCTCATTGAAGATATACTCATGAGCCGATATTGACTTGAGCAAATAAATTCCTCCAAAAAATAGGAGAGAAAAAAATGGCACAAATAGTTAGTTTTGGGCATACTTGATAAGTATTGTTATGAGTAATATGACTTTTGTCCTCTATTCGGTTTGAATATTTTGAGATTAGAAATAATGGATAAACTTAATTTGGTTAGCTAACTTTTGAATTTAGTTACCTAGGTAATTGACAGATTTTTCCTCGGAAAGATGGTTTTGCCTTTAGAACCTTGAACTTTGAGCCTCAATTATTCTTCTCTAATTTGGAGTGCGCCTGCTTTGAATTGTGGAAAAATTCCTAATATGCATGAGATCCTGTGCTTCAAGATTTTGCTTTGCTCGAGGATGAGCAAGATGTAAGTTTAGGGGTATTTTGATAGGTCTAATTTAGTCTATAATTATTTTTATAATTTTGATTCATTTTTAACCTTTTTATATCAAATTTTTATTGCTTTTGCTCGATTTCCCTCTTTTTCGCTTGTATTGCCATTTTCATGCAAAACTCTTATTTTATGCTAAATCTTGCTAGGTTTTATCATCAACATCAATATTTGAAACATCAAACAAAAGCATAAAAATGAGCTAAATCAATCAAAATACTAGTTTTAGCAAGAAATCACCAAGTTCATGCACAATTCAATCCAACTTGCAAAACTGGGTGGCAAAGAGCAAGAAAGAAGTGCAATGAGACTTCAACTTGCTATATCTTTTATTTTAAGTAATCCAACCTCAAATAATATAAATAGGGATGCGTGGAAGGTTTTTTTATCATCATTCAATCTAGAAAAATCAAATATAAAGTAGAGAAATAAGGTAGAAATTCGTAGGAAGAAAAAAGGAGGAAAGAAGAAGTTTGGTTTGAAAATTTGCATTTTCAAGTTCTTTTCTATCCTTTTCTTCATTAAGTTCATGAATTTTATGTTAAATATGTCTTATATTAAGTTTATCATGAACTCATTTTGTTATTACAAGGCTACAATGTAGCCTAAGTTGTAATATACCCTCATTTCTAATTCAACGTATTCAATGTTTCGTTATTGCGTTGTTGAAGTGTTTATCATTGTTCTTCATGAGTTTTAAATGTTTGATTAACGTTATTTGTGTAGTTTTTAAGTAAAAATCATAGAGCTTTAAAAACTCTTTTCTTATTTAAATTTATGAACGAGAGTGACGGGTTAATATGTAAAAGAGCATGCTAAATATTGCTCAAGAGAGAATATTTTAGTAAAATAGAATTTGCAACAATCGGCACGTAATAACAACTTGAATAACAAGAATAGAAAGGCGTATTGATGCAACTAGGTGAAATCGGATGCCTTGGATTTTATTAAATCATAAAAACCACAAAAAAAGTAAACTTTGGATAAAATTTAGTAAACAAATTTTGTTTCCTTGTATTTTATTTAATTTATATCAAAAACCTCAATTTTTGGTCTTTCAAATTGTTTTAAAGCTACTAATTTCGGTACTTGCTCAATAACAATCCTCGTGGGAATGATACTCTACTCCCTACTTTATTACTTGATACGACTACTGTGCTTGCTAACGCATACGCAAAGTGGGAATCAACCACTACTCTTGTACTACGTTTGACCATCATGTGTAGCTCCCATCATGCAGCCTTTTGGTTAGCCTGAGCCCCTATAATATATTACAGACGTGGTCAGTTGAACCTGAGTCCATACACCAGGAACCTGGTAGACTCTTAACTGCGCATAACTGAAATAAGTGATATATAAACATGTCTTCACCAGATGGCTTAGTAGTCTTTATAAGGAGAGAAGCTAAGTACTTAGTGCAGTTTTTCATCCAGTGGCCAGTCTTCCCGCAAAAGAAACACCTTCCTTTTGCCGACTTCTTTATGGACTTCGTTGCTACTAGAGCAACCTTGCCCTTTCCTTTCCTTTTAGTAGGTCCCTTATGAGTAATAACTAAGTCCAACTTGGTTTTTATGCGCAAAGTAATTTGGTCCGATGAGTTCATTATGCATTAGTTATCAAGTGAAGTTCACTAGTCGTATCCAATTCAAAATACTTTAAATGCAAATATTTGTGTAACTGTCTAACAAGAGCCATGTATAATGCAATGATATCTATTCTTTCAATTTAACATACATAATAAGTCAGATATCCACTAAATTGTACTATCATGCATAAAATAATTACCCAAACACACCACTCCTTACTCCCTGGCAGTGGGATCGCACGAAGCTAGTTCGGGTGAGAACTATTCTCAATTAATATGTTTTCTTGTAACTCTTACTAAACATGATTAACTCACCACTTTACCCTAATCTCTAACATAACACAACAGAGCTCCTCAAGAGGCTAATACATCACGCTAATCAAGTGTAAACCATTACCTAAACCTCCATACAAATACACAAAATACTCCACGGCAGCGTGGTCGCATCGCTTCTTTGCACTTCGGTTCATCCCAATAGAAGTTTAACCCTGCAATCTGCAAACCGACATCCTTCGTAGGGAGGTTTATCAATCTACAATGCTGCTACACAAGTAATGGAGACCGTGAGGTCACAACAATTGAAACCTCGCTCCCACTTGATATTTAAAATTAGTGGTTTTTAATTAACTTTCATTTACAACCTGGATTATCTCATAACCCCATTTAGAATCTTATTCTAAAATTAACCAAAATTAATTAACTTATTTATTTAAAACATTATCGTTTTACAATATAGATTATCTCATAATCTAACTTTAGAATCTCATTCTAAATTTAATAAATAAAATTAATTAATTAACTTTAATTTAAAAAAGTACTGTAACATTATTTAGATGATCTAATAACCTACTTTTAGAATCCCATTCTAAAACACAATCAATTAATAGAAATTAATTGTTAATTCAAAATTATTTTGTAATTTAGATTATCTCATAATATATTTTTAAAATCTAATTCTAAAACTAATTAATTAACAAAAATAAATTTCAATTAAAACAGTAGCGATTTATAACTTTAGACTATCCCACAGTCTTATTTAGAATCTCATTCTAAAATTAAATAAGCTTAGACTATCCAATAGTTTAGTTTAGAATCTTATTCTAAAATTTAATCAATAAAATTTAACTTTTATTTTAAAAATAAAGCTAACTTAGACTATCATATAGTCTATTTCAGAATCTTATTCTAAAATAATTTAAAATAACTTTTATTTAAAAGAATATTGATTCATAACTTAGATTATCTTATAATCTAATTTAGAATCTCAATCTAAAAGAAAATTAATTAATAAAATAATTAATTTATAATTATTATGCAAATCAGTACTGACGTTTACATGTCCCAAAAAATAAAATAATAAAAAAAACTTTTTTTTATTATTTTTACTGCTAATGTTAGACGTTAGACGCTGACGTCAGCTGTCAGACGTCATCATGACGTCAGCATTTGCTAACAAAATTTTATCTTATTATTTTTTATAATTTAATTTAAAGTAAATAATTAAATCTAATCTCATTAAATTAATTTTATCCAATTTTGTCATCTAATCTTATTAGATTAATCTTATCTTATCATTATCTCATAATAAAGATCATGTAATTCCAAATTTATATGTCTTTCGATCTGAATTAACAATTAATTCTCTAACGATGTAAACAATTTAAATCATCACTATAACCAACCTAGTAAACTAATAAATCTTTTAACTGATTTAAAAAATTTAAATCGATACTTTAAATAACCTAATTAACTATTAACTCCTTTAATGATTTAAACAATTTAAATCACTAATTCAAAAAAGTTTTTCCTTCTTAATAAAATCTCTATTTTATTAAATCACAGATCTATTTATTTTGATCTTATTATACCTATTTATGTATATTATGAATGTAATTACAGGCTGTCTTTGATACCGATTATTGGGAAAAATATAAATTTTGTCGGAAAATAAACTCCGATTCCGATCTTTGGGTTCACAGCTCTGAACTATGGTCACAACAAAAGGCACCTATTAGAGCACTTAAAGTAGGAGACTCTTCTCTTTACCTAAGCCCCCGGGTCGAAGAGTCACGCTTTGTAACACCTCACGTGCGAGAGCTCCCAAGAACAGGGTTATCTTTATAAATCCATTTGCCCTAATACCGGTTGTTGGGATGAATTTTAAAAATTCTTCCTAAAGTTTACACAACATAAGGGTTTAGAATTCATAATTCTAAACTTATGGTTGATTTAAAATTCCTAATTTTAAATCTATATATTTAAATTCATAATTTAAATCTAAAGATCTAAATTCTTAATTTAGATATATAGGCGTTTTACTATAATACATTCATAACAATATATAAGCTTAAATAGGCATAATAACGAATACTGTAAATAAATAGAAAAGCGAAACTAAAAGAAGAAAGAAAGAAGAACATACCTAGAATTGCACCAACAATAAAGAATACCAAGATAATCAAGACCCCGCGATTTTCTAAGCAATGACCTCAAACTGCCAGGAGGGTGGGCTTCGAAAAATACTAAACTGAGGAAAGAAAAATTTCAACGAAAATTTTTCTCTCCAATTAGGTCTCTGAAATAATTTTCAGAAACCCAAAAATTTAATTTCAATTGAATGCCAGACCCTTGGAATAAGGTCCTCAATTTAAAGTAGGCTACCTGAGCAAAAAAATAACAAACAACCGATGTGGGATTCGTAAATAAAACTCAAAAATTATAAATAAAATGCGTCGTTTTCATATAAAAGCCAAACAAAACGTTGCATTTCATCCGGTCAAAAGTTGCGTCCTTTTGGCTTGTCACCGCGTGCCACATGGCACACGATGATTGGTCCGTGCCCAAAGGCACGGATTCTCCAGTCAGCGATGCGTACAACGATTTTTCTTTTTTTATTTTTTATTTCGCTTCTCACATGTAAAAATTCATCTTATGAGTTTTAATTTTCCAAAAAAAATATTTTACTTTGTAATTTTTAATTTTTTTTTAATCACATGAATAATGTTTGGCAAAATTAAATTTACTCATCACATGAATAAATAATTCATCTCATGAATTCTTTAATATTTTTTCGATGGCAATAAATACAGAAACTTGTGCAGGGACCTCAGGGACAATTTAAATCTAGCTCCAAATGGGCTAAATTAATCATCTTATGAAATAATTTAATTACCATTTATTGAGACTTAATTCTACTAAATAAATCTCACTGCACTCCAAACTTAATCCATTTATTCGATATCTCCCTAATAGACTGTATTGATGACAACAACCCCTCCACTAGATGTCCATGATGAAGAATAAGTATAACTACTACCATTAACCTTCTCACAGCTTCTTCATTAGTTACTAACTCGCCCTTCACTAAATAATTCATTTATTCTTGAATATATTTATAGTATAAATTCCAAATGTCAAACACTTGGAATACTTAGGCCAAAGTTTCCGAACTATTTAAATATTCGCGAATCAACTAAGGGGATATCTGTATCTCATAAGAGACTGTAGATTCCCTATTAAATACCTGATCCTTGTCATGCTTCACGCAGCTACTCAGTGTACGTGGGAATTCAATCATGCGTTTAGACTTTACTTATAGTAAACCAAAGTAACTAACGCTCCATGTACAAAAGGAAGAGCAGGGACACCCCACGTTTTTCTTTCTCTTTCACTTGGATCCCATCGAAAATCCTTGCAATCAAATTCGTCAATTAATAAAAATTTAAAAATTTAAAAAGGTTTGAGTTTGACCTTCTATTAGTAGAACATGTACCAAAACATATATAATGAGATATTTCCATTATCCTTTGGACTTTCTATCCTAACTCAACCTTATGCTCATTTGTAAATAGGAAGTATATAATTTAAAATTATAACAGAGTATATAGTAAGGGTAGCCCACATATCTTATATAATGAGATATTTAACTAGTTCAAAACAGTATATAGTAAATGATTTATCATCAATAATTCTAGTTTAAATGTAATTACTGAAGTTCATACTAAGTTCAGTTAGGAAATTTGACTTATAATTTCTCTCATCTCTATCTCTCAAAAGCAATCGGTGCATGGAGGGGCATGAGGTGGTCTCAATCGCCAGCGGTGAAGACCAAAAGTAGCCGCCTCACCCTTTTCCTTATTGCCCAACTTTGGTCTTTGTCCATGCTCATTTAGGTGGCTTATTTTCAGATTTGAAACAGCCCTACCACCACCACCCCTCGTCTCCACCACCAACCACCACCAATCACCCCCAACCACCACCTACCACCCTCAACCACCAGATCTCCACCCTTCGTCTCCCCCTTCTCTGCCAGATCTCCACCACAAACCACCACCTTGTCTCCCCAATCCCTTCGTCTCCCTTTGGTTGCCCCCAAAATCCCTCCAGATGTTAATCGGGGACCGGTGCACCACCACATCGCCACCTACCGACATCTGACCAGAGGAAAAATGTCTGTTGCCGTTGCGGCAGTGTCCATCTTCGTTGATGGCGCGCTTGAAAGGAGGTCTAACTTGTGGCTCAAAGCCATTTTTCGAGAATTCAAGTCAACCTATGATGTTTTTGTCCCTGCAAAAAAGAGGTTGAGGTCTAGATGTTCTTATGGCTTTGTTCGGTTTCATGTTCCGCGTGAAGCTATAAGGGCAATTTCATCCATGAATGGACGATGGATGGAGGGTGTTAAGCTCAGGTTTGAATGGGCTAACCCTGATAGAAGATCAATAGAATCATTCATTCAGAATGAACCCAAATAGAGGGATCTCCAGTAGTCCAGAGCTACTATGGGCAACAAGAATCAGGAAGCTGATATTCCCTGTCGGGCCAAGGGGTCTATGGATTCTAATATTCCGAAGATTGTGGTTTCTAATGCCAATAAGAGTGTAGAGGCTTGGCTCAATCGATCTATAATTGTGATGAGGTTAATCTAAATGACATCCTCACTTTTATAATGGAAAACGAACTTCATGGTTTAACCCCTACGGGGTTAAACA
This sequence comes from Simmondsia chinensis, assembly GCA_018398585.1. Classification (NCBI taxonomy): domain Eukaryota; kingdom Viridiplantae; phylum Streptophyta; class Magnoliopsida; order Caryophyllales; family Simmondsiaceae; genus Simmondsia; species Simmondsia chinensis. Next base: position 9,708,322 of record JAGTTD010000022.1, read on the forward strand.
CCAATACCTTTATCCTAGTCTGTGACTCGGCTGAGACTTTGGAGTTCTACCTCAGCCCGCATAAAGAGATTTCACTTCAAAAATTTAGAGAGGTATATGAATACTCCGGAGAGACTCTAGGTTCTCTAAACAGAAGAGTATGGATCGAGGTATTTGGATTTCCTGTCCAATGCTGGACTAAGGATTACTTTACGGATCTCACTAAAGTGTGGGGAAAGTTTGTCGGGATGGACCAAAGGACGTCTGCTATGAGATGTATTGATGCCACTAGGATCCTCATTGGCACCTGTTCCTCTACATTTATTCATCAAATGGTCCAAGTCCAGTTTAACGAGGGTTCCTACTTGGTCCTTGTCCAGGAGGGTGGTTCGGAATTGATCCCTAATTATTCATGCAGAGTTGTGGCTCTTGCGGCCTCTACCAAATTAGCTAGGAAGAAGGCCACTTGCTCTACGCATCGACATTGCGACAGTCAGTGCACCACCCTGGTGCGACATAACACACCTGTCCAACCCTCTCCCATACAGATGACAACTATCATCGATGCTTGTATGGTGTCTGGTGTCATGATCGGACTTGGTTCTAAGGCTTTTCCCTGGTGTTTTGGTTTCAAATGTTAGTTTTTTAGCGGTTTGGCGCCAAATTCTGTTATGTTTGTAATTCCTTGCTGAATTGTTGCTGTTAGTCGGTTAATATCTAGATTTTTTGTCTAGATATTTGTTTCCTTGTTCTTTACTATAAATAAGCATTGTATTGTAAGATGTTGGCATTCAATGAAAAACATAGCTCTTCTTTCTTGTTCATTTCCAATTTAGTTCAATTCTTCTTTGTTCTATCTAGGTTAAGCTCAAGAACTATCTTGAGCCTAACAAGTGGTATCAGAGCTTGACATTTGCACTCAATTGGATTGCATATCTGATTGCATTGTGATTGTTTAGTCGAGGTACTGCGGCATTGATCATTGCAAACTGGCCAGGAAGAAGAGATTAGCCATGGCACCAACAACTAGAGCCAATGCTGATGCTGCTGCAGGAGGTATCAATGTTAACAATGCCACTGGTGGAACCTTGACCTATGCTGAAGCTGTTGCTGGTGATAATGCTAACCAACAAGTCGATCGTGTGGAGCAAATGATGCAGAATATGATACAGATGCAGAGTATGATGCAGATGATGCAGCAAGACATGAATTGAAGGTTTGAAACACAATCGATGCAATTTACTCAGCAATTCTCTGGTCCCCAGCAAAGGTTAGATCGCCAGCAATCTTCTACCGGTGATGGAGGGTTCTTTCCATCCAATCAGCAAGCTCGGCCCCTGGATCCTGCCATAGCTCCATCTGCAGTACTGATAGTGCATCCACTGTAGGAATCAATGGATACCGGCAACCCAGGGTCGATTTGGAGGTATTTGATGGTACTTTCCTCAATCTTGGATAAGGAAATGTGAGAAATACTTTCGTTTTTACAACATTAATGAGAATGAAAAGGTAGAAATGGCATCTGCATACTTGCGGGGTGAAATGGAGACTTGGTGTTATGGATTATTGCGTACTAGACCATCCCTTACCTAGACGGAATTTGGTAATGAGTTGTGTGATAGATATGGTGATGAGGATGTGGGTGAAGTGGTGGATAATTTCAATAAACTTGTCCAAACCACCACCGTGAAAGAATATATGACAAGGTTTGAAGGCCTAAGGGCTAGAATGCTGTCGATCTATGCTGAAGTTCCTGAATCCTTTTATGTTTCCAGTTTTGTGAGTGGTCTTAAGCCACGTATCAAAAGTTTGGTGAAGGCTTTTGATCCTAGTAGCTTGTCTCAAGCTTATTCTAAGGCCAAGAAAGTTGAAGGCTCATTTCTGTCGTCAGAATTCTCTAAGACTAAGAGCAATGCTCAAGGATCGTCCGGTCCTAAGTTCACACCAAACAGCAGCAAGGTTGCAGTTGGTGATGATAGAAGACCTCAAAAGCTTTGTTTTAAATGCAACCAAAGATATTTCTTTGGACACAAATGTGATCCCAAGTTCCTCATGTCAGTGTCCGGGGAGGAAGCAAGGGAGGCTGAATCAGAGGAGAAAAAAGATGTTTTCGTAGCTGAGATTGAAGCATCAGCGGACTCTGAGGAAGAGGACGATGTGGAAATTTCTGTTAAGGCCTTGACAGGAAGTGGTTCCCATAACACAATACGCATCAAGGGCACTGCAGGACAACGAGAGCTGCTGATTCTAATTGACAGTGGTTCAACTCGCAGCTTTGTGGATCCTAAGGTGGTTTGGCCAGTAGACCAAGAGCTCATTCAAACCAGTCCCTTGACTGTCACCGTTGCTGATGGCAACACCATCCTGACCCACACCAGGTGTAAGAACTTCTTGTGGAAGATGCAAGGACACAAGTTTGCGTATGATTTCAGAGTTCTAAGGCTGGGTGGCTGCGATATAGTATTGGGAGTAGATTGGATGAAGAGTGACAGTCCAATACTCTTTGATTTTTCCCAATTAAGTGTGTCCTTTGAGAAAGAAGGAAGAAAGATCCAACTGCAAGGCATTGTAGAGCAGGCACACCTTCGGTTGATGACAGGCAAGAGTTTGAAGAAGATACTTTAGAAAGGAGATTTCAATTGGGTTGGTCACTTGTACTCGATTACAGCAGAGGTAGTGTATGATGCAGCTGAAACCAGTGATGAATTAGAAGCTTGACTCAAGAGATATGAAGTGTTGTTTGAGCAACCGGATTCCTTACCACCTCACAGAGAATTGGATCACGCAATTCTTTTGAAAGAAGGAGCAGGTCCGATGAATCTGAGGCCTTACAGATACCCTCATTCTCAGAAGAATGAGATGGAGTGACAGATTGAAGAGCTTTTGGGGACTAAGTTCATAAGACATAGTCATAGTCCCTTTGCTTCACCGGTGATCTCGGTGAAGAAAAAGGATGGAACATTGAGAATGTGTATTGACTATCAACAGCTAAACTCTATTACCATCAAGGATAAGTTTCCGATACCCATTATTGATGATCTACTTGATGAATTGCACGGTGCTTGGTATTTCTCTAAACTTGATTTAAGGCAAGGTTATTATCAAATTAGAGTTCAAGAGCAAGACATCCAAAAACTGCTTTTAGAACTCATCAAGGGCATTACAAGTTTGTGGTAATTCTTTTTGGCTTGTCCAATGCCCTCTCAACATTTCAAGCATTGATGAACCTTGTATTCAAACCTTACCTCAGGAAGTTTGTGCTAGTATTTTTTGTTGACATTCTTGTTTACAGCACCTCCTTACAGCGGCATTACACTCATCTGGAACAAGTATTACAAACATAACAGAATTTGGCGCGCCGCTAAAAAATTAACATTTGAAACCAAAACACCCCGGAAAAGCCTTAGAACCAAATTCAATCATGAAATCTGGATGACGCCTTACAAGGTCAATGAATGGAATGAGTACCTTTGAACTATCGCTGGGTTAGCTTTCTATTCGTATTCACGGTCAGTCTATTGGGAGGTGGCTTTCGGAGTGTTGTTAGCCACATGCATCTCTTCTTTCTTCGCTTCCCCAGCCTGTTGCTTAAAGACCGCTTCAGGAATTTCGAGAGAACCAACATGCACCTACACTTCTCTCGTGGACTGAAAATGATAAAGCCCAATCAATCCAGCCAAATGCTCAGACCTCGCATCATGAGAATGAAACTCAAGACATCATCAGTGATTATGATTAAGGGCCTCTAGGCCTGAATTTCCCTAAGTTTCGAGCCCCCTATTCTAAACAGGGCGAAGCTACTCTTGAAGGGGCCTAGCTTTGTTTGGAAGAGTAAAGGAAAAGGGTTGACGACAAAAAGGGAAAGGAAAGCTTTGAAGGGCAAGAAGAGAAAGCAAAACAGGAGCTTCAAGTGTTTTTGAATGATATGTAGCCCAGAATTAGCGCGCAGAAATTGGTTAATGCCTCAGGCATGCAAAAAAGTAGGAATATGGTGAAGCAGGATGGTAGCATGCAAGAGGTCGATAAGATCCTTAAGGTTGAGCGAGTAATTGAGATGGGTAAGAGGCTAGGTCTGAACTTCGATGGCTTTGACCCTCCTACAGTGAGAGCCATACTTGATGAAAGGGTGACTTGACTGTCTTTTTTCCTACTTCAATTGCCTTGAGTTCTGAATCAGTCATAGTGGTCAGTTAGGTTTGTCTAGTTATTCTGGTTGTTGCTTGCATCCTTGTTTGTTCCTATTGTTGTAATTTTGTGCCCCGTTATTTAGCGGGTTTTATAAGGGCTCGCTTGCTCAAGCACCTAAATTGTATCGCGACCAGGTCGCTAATTATTGAAAAAACAGATAACCCCTAACCTAAAACTACTCGCTAACTATTTGATTACTATATACATTATCTATTGTAGGATAAGTAGTATTGTACTTATATAATCTTCTAGACTATGTATATTCATTTGATTTTTCCTCTGCCATTTTTTTTATATAATTGAAAAGGTAATTATTAATAGAGAAAAGCTGGAACAATAAGTCCAAACCTCTCAAGAGATCAAACAAAACACACCACCACACACGAACTCCCCAGAACACCAAAAGAAGCCCCAAACACCTCGAACTTCAAAAATCAACACCACCAAACCCTGAACTAAGGACAACTCAAACTATAACTCAACAGAACAACAAGCTAACAAAAACCAAGCACAAACTAAGCATCCAAAAAACAACGGAGAGAAGAAGCATCTCAACCTGCCAAACACGAACACTGGACACCCAAAGAAGAATCGAGGCAAGGCTCCCCACACCTCCACCACAGAATACAAGCTCCAAACCAACAACCCAAACTCAACCAGAGGAACAAGAAGACACCACAAGAACAAAAAAAAGCCCAAAGCTTTAGTGATATACAAGACCTATTGATTCATCATTAGATGAAATGTCTTCAACCCTACAACATAGTTCCACTATATCTATAAGATATAACTTTTAAAAAGAACCATTATGATATTTACCACCTTTATTTACCCAAAATAAAGCTGGTATTGTTAAGGAAACCAAATACTGAATTCAGTATAATCAATTGATACCAAAGACGTTATTTAAACCAAATATTGAATTTTATATTGAAAATACCATCTTTGTTTATATCTATTTCCCTCCTTGAGAGAGATAGACTTTCCAAAAGCATAGGTATGATGGACAAGGCTGAATGTGATATTGGCTAAAATGGATAATTTAAGAAACGTTATTAAATTCTAGATGTGAAAATATGCAGAATTCATAAAATATCCAACAATATGACCCCCTCAGTTTGATATATAGGGTATTTTGATAAATTGGTAATATTATTGACAATTTATGCCCAAACAATGTACATTACACTCAATTATATATAGCATATATTATAAACAATTGATATGTGTTAAGCTTCAAGAAGGATCCTGAGCTTAACCTAGTGATAGAATAGAATATAGATGAGAAAGAAGGGAATGGGGATGAGAATTAGAAAAGAATTAAGATGAGACGAAGAAAATATCTCAATGAGATAGTTTGCATGTTTTTTTTTTTTTTGAATGCCTCTCTCCTCCTTACACTTTAGCTTTAATACTACTTCCAAGTATAATATTTGGGCTAGAACATAACTAACTCCACTTTGGGCCTCAGCCCAACAATAAAACTTACAACCTCCTTTTACTCTTATTTACAAGCCAAGAGACCCAAAACTTAGACAAATATCTCGGTTTATGACTTTCCCTCCCCTTTAAGAACTTTCTTGACTCAAGAAAGTAAAGGTAGGGAATTGACTCTTAACAAATTGCTCTTCTTCCCAAGTAGCCTTCTCCTACTCCAAGTTGATCCATTGGATCAGAATCTCCCTGTGGCTCTTGTTTGAGGACTGCAGTAGCCTAGTTCCAAGAATGGCAGATCTTCCAAGCTTAATAGCTCCATTAGAACCTGCCTCCAGAGGCTGCTATGTACCCACCCTGCCTTCTTGATTTGCTTCTTCAGGAGGGATATGTGGAAAACTGGATGTATATTTGAATTAGGGGGTAGCTCAAGCCGATATGCAACCTGTCCAACTCTTTCTACAATTCTGTAGGGCCCGAAGTACCTAGCACTGAGCTTCACATTCTTCCTCACTGCCATTGCTGCTTGTCTGTATGGTTGGGGCTTTAAGTAGACCATATCTCCCACTTCAAGGGTCTTGTCTACACGCTTCTTGTTGGCATAGTGTTTCATTTGTGCCTGAGCTTGGTGAAGATTGTCCTTAAGGAGCTGTATTAAATGTCTTCTCTGTTGCAGCAAGTCACCAACCTCAGGTGTTGTAGCCACAAATCTTTGCAGCATCATAGGAGAGGGTGGTTCATAACCATAGAGAGCCCGAAAGGGGGTGGTGCCAATAGAAGTGTGGAAGTGAGTATTGTACCAATACTTAGCCAATGACAACCATCTACCCCAAGACTTGGGATGACAAAATACCATACTCCTCAAGTACTGCTCCAAGCACTGATTAACTCTCTCGGTTTGGCCATCGATTTGTGGATGGTATGATGAACTTAGAGCCAAGTTATTGCCCAAGAGGTTGACCAACTCCCTCCAGAAGTGGCTAGTGAACAGCTTGTCACGATCAAAGACTATGGTTTGTGGCAAACCATGAAGCTTATAGATGTTATCAAGAAACAGCCTAGCTAGTTTCTCTGCTATAATTGGTCTAGCTAGTGCAAGGAAGTGACTGAATTTAGTAAATCTATCCACCACCACCCAAATAATCTCTTTCCCTTCAGAATTTGGCAGGCCTTCTATGAAATCCATGCTAATATGTTGCCAATATCCCTCAGGAATGGGTAGGGGCTGCAATAGGCTTTGATATCTGTGATCTCCCAACTTGGTTTGTTGACAAACCTCACAGCTTTGCACAAACTCCTTAACATCCTTCTTCATTCCATTCCAGCCAGAGTATGCTTTCAGTCTTTAGTAGGTGCCTTCAACCCCAGAATAGCCTCCCCACGCAGAATCATGGCTTGCAGCTATAATATGTTGTCTCAGTCCAGACAAAGTTGCAATATAGAGCTTTCCTTGTAGCTCGATGATGCCTTGAACAACTGAAACATCTGTACTGGCAGCCTCATTGCCCTGTCCCTTAATTGAGAAAGCAGTGATACACTCTTGTGCAAATTTTTCATCTTCATAGGACTTATGTACTTCTTCCATCATGATTGACATAGCCCCATAAAAACCATGTTCGGCTTCCTCTAATCTTCGAGATAGAGCATCTGCTGCCTGATTCTCCTTTCCTTTCTTGAATTCTATAACATAAGTCAGACCTAGCATCCTCATCCACCCCTTCTTCTGTATTCTAGTGATGATCTTTTGCTTAAGCAAGTATTTCAAACTTTGGTGATCTGTTCTTATGATGAATCAATGGCCCTCCAAATAATGTCTCCATTTGTCCATAGCTAGCAAAATTACTAAGTATTCCTTCTCATATGTTGACAACTCCTGATGCTTTGCACTAAGAGACTGACTGAGATAGGCAATTGGCCTTCCTCCCTGTAACAAAATAGCTCCAATGCCACTCCCACTCACATCTGTTTCCAAGGTGAACTCCTCATCAAAGTTGGGCATGGCCAATACAGGGTCTGAACACATGGCTGCCTTCAAAGCTTCAAAGGCACTCTGAGCCTTAGCAGACCACAGGAAGGCATCTTTTTTTAAAAGATCTGTCAGTGGCTTGGCAATGGATCCATAACCAACTATAAATTTCCTATAGTAGCCTGTTAAACCCAAGAATCCCCTTAACTACTTTAGAGTGATTAGAACTGGTCATTCCTCTTGGAAGGGTCAATAGCAACACCATATTGAGAGATGACATGTCCTAGATACTTAACCTGGCGCTGAGCAAATGAACACTTGGATAACTTGGCTTACAGCTTGTGGCTTCTCACCAACAAGAACACTTCCTTCAAATGGCTCACGTGGTCTTCCAATGAAGAGCTGTAAATGAGTATGTCATCAAAAAACACCAGAAAAAATTTCCTCAGCAGTGGTTTGAAAACTTCATTCATGACTGCTTGGAAGGTGGCTGGAGCATTCATCAAACCAAAGGGCTTTACCAGGAACTCATAATGTCCATGATGAGCCCTAAAGGCTATCTTGTAAATATCCTACTCCAAAACTCTGATCTGGTGGTATCCCTGCCTCAAATCCAACTTGGAAAAGAAACATTCTCCTCTCAGCTCATCAAGAAGGTCATCAATAACGGGAATAGGAAACTTATCTTTAATGGTCATGGAATTTAGTTGTCTATATTCAATACACATCCTAGTAGACCCATCTTTCTTCTTCACTAAGATGACAAGGGATGCAAAGGGACTGTGACTAGGATGGATGAAACATGACTTGAGCAACTCTTCCACCTGTCTTTCTATTTCAATTCTCTGTGAATGAGGACATCTATGAGGACAGGTTCTAAATTCATCTTCATAGGAATTGCGTAGTCTAAGTTCCTCTTAGGAAGTAAAGCTGTTGGTACTTCAAACAAGTCCTTGAATCCTTCAATGAGATCGTGCACATCTAGGTGAAACTGACTTGTTATGATCCGAGAATCCGAGGCATGAACTCATGGTGGTTGAGATGTTGTCCTGCTGCCGTAGCTGTTGCATTGGTCAGGTTTGGGGCTCTCTTGCTGTTGTTAGCTGCTGGGCTGCTGCTAATTTGCTGCTGCATTGAGATTGCTACGTTGCTAGTTGTTTGAGTTGTATTAATTAGTTGTTATTGTAAGTAGTAGTTTATCTTGGATTGAGTCATGTAATAAGTGAAGTCTTGATTGTTAGGTTGTTGGGGTCAAGGCCGTTAGTTAGTTGAGTCAATTGTGGTGGCTCACTTAAGTGTTGGTTAGTCCTTGTGTGGCTAGTTTCAATGTATTAGCTTATATCATGTAAGTAGTATAAATAGGAGGTTCTAGCTTGTAATCTCATAACTTCGATGAATGAATAGATATCTTTGATATCCTCTCTACTTTCTCAACTCCTTTCCCTTCTTTCTCATCTAAACTCTATATTCTTTTCTCATCTCATACTCTCTCTATCCCAACCAAGGTTAAGGCTTAAGGAAAATCTTTGAAACCTTAACAATTGGTATCAGAGCCTTGATTTGGCTTCCGAATCAAGCTCATATTCGAAAAAAATATAATACAAAATCTAATTGATTGTGTTCCAATTAATCAATAAAAACAATTGTGATATAAATTTAGCTCAAATTTTGTGATCAAAATTCAATTCTGAATTTTGTAGTTGTAGCTGGCGGTTACTGCTGTGCTGAACTGCAAGTGCCTGGGAGTTGCTTCTGTTGGGACTGGAATTGATTGAATTACATTGAACATAGGTTAATTGATCAGCATTTGTTGAGTGCACTGAACATCAAAGCCGAGTCAGATTTAACTCAGTAGCAGCGATCAAGCATTAGCTGTTGAATTTGAGTGCTGAAGCAAGCAGTGTCATTGAAGTTGAGTGCTAAGCATAATTGATCTTGAAGAAATATTCATCTGATCTGTTGAGAAGAAGTGAAGTGATTCCATTTGATCCACATTGCACTTGATCATCATCAAAAGATCAGAAAGAAGCTGATTGAGGTTAATTCAGATTCTACAATTCAGTATCTGAGGTTGACGTAATGGTTTTCTGAACTATCAGATCACTCTCGATCCGAATTGTGTTGATAAGCATAGGAGTGATGTGAATTCATCAGAATCTGCTTGGAATTCTTAAGAATTATATGTTATTGAGTCAAGATTTACTTAGGCGAAATCCTGACAACGAAGGCAAAATTCTGACAACGAACTTAGTACCGAAGGTGTTGAAATCCGCTATTGTTCTTGAAGATTGTTGTGTATCGTGTGTTTAAATCATCATTACATACAATAATGGAACCAATTTCAGATTCTTAGTCTGAATTATTCAAGATAGCATCTCCATCAAAAATCATTCGAAGTTAGGGTGTTACAAACCGAGAATCCGAGGCATGGATTTAAATGGGCTTATTGGCGGGAATTTCAGTTGGCAGTTAAAATTCAGTTAAATTCTATTAAATTTACTGCTATTCTGCTTTTGTGCTGCTGCTACTGTCCGTGCTCCTTTGCTGCTGCTATATTTTGGCGCCAATAACAATAATTAGGATTTAAATGTTAGTTAGTATATTGTAGATGTTTCTAGATTGTTCCTAGCTGAGTGGGTTAGAGAAATAAGTCTAGATTCATTGCTTAGCTTGTATTAGTTTGCTTATAAATAGTTCATTCAGCTGTAATTGAAATCAATCAATGAAAAATCTGAAATATCAATCTCAAATTGAGATAAACTCTATTTTCTCAGCTCCTTCCCTTCTTTCTCTCATCTAAACTCTAAACTCTACTTTCTCATCTTAATTTCAATTCTTTCTCATCTCATATTCTCAATCTTTCGGCATTTTATATTAGTTTACGTTCGAGGTTCAAGCCCGAGAGTAACAATTGGTATCAGAGCCTTGATTTGGCTTCTGAATCAAGCTCATATCTGAAAAAAATTAAAAAATATGATCAATTGTATTGCAATTAATCAACAAAAACAATTGTGTTGCAAATTTAGTTCATATTTGGTGATCAGAAATTCAAATCTGAATTTTCGAAGAATTTGTGGCTGTTACTGCATCAGCTCACTGCAAGGCCTGAGAATTTCACTTTCGGATGGGATTAAGGTGATCAATTGCATTGAAGAAGGTTTATTTGAACCACATTATACTTGATCATCATCCAAATAGCAGAAAATCATCTGAATTGAGGCTTAATCAGGTTTTGCAATTCAGAAGTGGAAGATTGAGGTAATGCTTTACTGATCTTCAAGTTGCATTTCAATGAGGAATGAAGTTGCTGTTGGATTATGATGTCGAATTTGTGTTGCTGAGCATAAGAGTAGTGAGAATTCATCGGAATCTACGGTGAACTTTGAGAATTACGTGTTATTGAGTCGAGATTTTGCTTAGACGAAAATTTGTCAACAGAGGCGATAATCTGACAGGAAGCGAAAGTGCTGAAATCCGATTTCGTTCATTGAGATCGCTTAAGTGTTGTGTTAAGAACTTGATTTTGAGTTAGAGTCGAGCCGAATTCAGAAGTGTGAGTCGAATTACTCGACTAGTCGTTACTGTCAGAAGTCGTGTGAGGTTAGGGTTTGTCGGTGTTCTATTCGAAATTTACCAGTTAGGGATTATAATCATTGACGAGCATAGAACCGATAGCAAGTAGGTGTTTGTGCCAACTAAGGAGTAGAATTTTATTAAGCAATCGATTGTTGAAGGGTTGTAAAACAAGTTTACATTTCTGCGAATTTCGAATTGTACTCTGCAACTGTCCCGATTCAGATCGAAGCTGTTATTCATTGCAAATATGGCTGATGAATTTATGCACGATCGAAAGTTGGCGCAAATGTTACAATCAAACCTCAGTGTTCCCTTAACGATCAGTTTCGGGAGTTTTGTGTCAAAGTTGAGCAGAGGAATGCTGAGCTTATTGAGCAGAAAATCGAGTATAACCGCCAGCTTGACAGTATTCAACAAATGTTGAAGAAGCTGTTGGATGAGGATGTGAACAAAGAAGATCGGGTGCAACAAATTGAGCCTTCTAGCCAGATTGTTCCACCAACAGAAGTAGTTCTACCGCAAGAGTTTGTGGTTGAGCAGAAAGAGGAGGTACAATCTGATGTTGTTGAAGATGAACTTGATCACGACAATGCCAAAATTAAAGAACACAAGCCAGAAGAACCTGAGTTTGAACAAGATGATTCTTACGAAGACTTTATGCGAGAGTTAGAGTCTCATGACAATGTTGAGATACAATATGATGTGCATCCGGATTGGGAATATGATTCTCATGTCCAAGGAATGATTAAGAAAGCAAAGCATAAGTCAAAGAGAAATCGTCTAAGTGAAGCATTGGGAGATGTTGTGGGTAAAACGAAGTTGTCCAAGCCAAAATTGAAGCGTGTGGTTGTGGCTCAACCTAGTATGCTTGATCATAGACGGGAGTTAACTCAAGCGGCTGCTCTTACCGATATGTATGCAGGAATACAAGAAGTAGTTGCAGCAGAATCTAAGACTCCAACAGGAAAACTTAACGCCATTGCTGAAATATCATTGAAAACATCTCCACATTTGTTAAGTATTATCCCTTGGCAAGTCCCTCTCAATCAGATGGAGGCATGTCTCAACATCACATTCCAGAAGTTGCTGTGCGACCTCATGAGCTTTCAAATGAGGTATATTTGAACAAGTCTTATGATCTTATGAAGGAAAAGACGACATTGGCCATGCTTGTGACGGTTAATTCTCAAGTGCACCTTCAAACTGATGGTGTTAGTCCTCCAAATTCAATTCTAAAAGCTGATATGCATTTTCGGCATGCCGATCGGCGAGTTCGGAATGATTTATTCCTTTATGTGAGTGGAGTTGTGACTTATGCAAGTGAAAGCTCCTATGATAAGTTGCCTCCTGATCCGGGAGAAGGCTCTCAAGACTATACGAATCTGAGAGGAGTCGAATTCTTGCTGAAAAATTGCACTCGAGCTGCAATACGTTATTATGAATCGCATCAGATTAGCACTACTGCATTACTGGTTTCTGCAGCGATTTTGGGGCATTTGGAAAGCAATCAAGAATATGTTAAGCATGTCATGAGTTGGTTTAATATGTGGTTGTGTGAGCTACACAAATTTTGGATAAGATCCAAGATGAAACAATTTAGTATGTGTGTTGCTTCCATGATCGAGGGATACGGTTGTTGGAGCTGCGTTTTGGAATGTTTTCAAGCTAAACTCGATATTTGGTTCTCTTGGTTTGAGTTTGAAAGGCCTCCCGAGATGTTAAAGGACTTTATATGCATTGTTGTGCGGTTAATAACCTACCAAGTCCGTTGTGCAACATTACATAAGCTGAACTACAGAATGGTTGCTGCATGTTGGAACTTTCAGTAGCAAGACTGGCTTTGGGGCTGTGTGAAGTGCAACAAAAAGAGTGGTGCGTGTGTTGTTGATGTGTGGTTGATCAATACAGACCTCAGGTACCTGCTGCATTACAAAGTCAGTGCATCGTGGGCTCATTACAGTTGCAATACGTTTAGTAGTTCAATGCATCAGTTCCTTCATGTCTGCACGAGTGAAGTGTCATTTGATACAAATCAGAGTATGCTTAAGTTCACCTTTGGGCATGTTGTTATGCTGACTCAGGTCCAGAACATTGTTATCTTGAATGCTTTGCAAGATCTCTTGTGTTGGGAGAATGGTTATGAACTTAGAGCAGGAGTAAGGCACTGTCAGCATGACGATCGGCAAGTTCGGCATGATCTACTTCCTTTCTTGAATGGAGTTTTGATTAATATGGTCTCTATCATGAATCTATGCTGTTGGGAGGATATTTGTGAGCTGTTCACCAAGCTATACTGCAGCAACAAGTTCTCATTAGGTCCATTACATAGTCCAGCTTGAAGTTCATCACCATCAACTTCAATTTCTATCTCTACATCAATAAGTGATTTCCAAGTCTCATTCTCTTCATTCTTGAGGACAAGAATGTTTTCAAGGGGAAGGGAATGTTACAAACCGAGAATCCGAGGCATGGATTTAAATGGGCTTATTGGCGAGAATTTCAGTTGGCAGTTAAAAGTTAGTTAAATTCTATTAAATCTGCTGCTGTTCTGCTTTTGTGTTGCTGCTGCTGTCCGTGCTCCTTTGCTGCTGCTATATTTTGGTGCCAATAACAATAATTAGGATTTAAATGTTAGTTAGTATATTCTAGATGTTTCTAGATTATTCCTAGCTGAGTGGGTTAGAGAAATAAGTCTAGATTCATTGCTTAACTTGTATTAGTTTGCTTATAAATAGTTCATTCAGCTGTAATTGAAATCAATCAATGAAAAATCTGAAATATCAATCTCAAATTGAGATAAACTCTATTTTCTCATCTCCTTCCCTTCTTTCTCTCATCTAAACTCTAAACTCTACTTTCTCATCTTAATTTCAATTCTTTCTCATCTCATATTCTCAATCTTTCCGCATTTTATATTAGTTTACGTTCGAAGGTTCAACCCCGAGCGTAACATAGGGTTTGTTCGCTTACTCTGCAAGTTAGGGTTTATAATCAGTGATGATAGTGGAACCGATAGCAAGGGTTTGTTGTGCGAATGGAGGAGTAGAACTTCATTAAGAAATCGATTTTTGAAGAGTTGTGAAACAAGTTTTACAATTCTACGATTTTCGAACTTGTATCCTGCGAACTGAGCTGTTCCGGATCGAAGCTTGTTGTCATTGCAAACTTAGCTGATATCACCTCTTTTCAATCAAATTTGAGTGAGCTTTTTTGAGAAATTAAGGCAAGAATGGAGACAAGAACGTGAGGAAATTCGGCAGAAAAAGCAAGAATATGAGCTGAAGAGGATACAGGAATGGAAAGAAAAGATGCAGCGATGTATGATTCAGCGTTGTTTAGCTTATCCAAACATCAGTATCTATAGTGCTGATGTTCTTGATGCAAATGAGTTTCCGGAGCTATTTGATAGCATTAGACAACGGAAGTTCCGTGTTGAACGGAAAGAGAGAGTGGAATCCGTTGCCATTGGAGATAAACTAGTCTCCGATAATGCCGAATTTGATGAACATGAGCTAGAAGAACCTGAGTTAGAACAAGATGATCCTTATGAAGACTCTTTGCTAGAGTTAGAGTATCTTGATGATGTTGAGGCACGGCATGATAGGCATCCGGAATGGGAATACGATTTTCACGTCACGGGAATGATAAAGAATGCAAAGAGTAAAGCAAAGAGAAGCCAACTCAATGACGCATTGAACGATTTTAGGGAAGCAAAGAAGATTACAAAGAAGAAGTTGAAGCATGAGGTGGTGTTTCAGTCTAGGAGGCTCGATGATCAACAAGAACCAACTCAAGATGCTGCTCTTACTGATGTCTATGCTGGTATACTAGGTTCAGATATGTATGTTGGTATACATGGATTGGTTGCAGCAGAAATTGTGGTTCCAACTGAAAAACTAGATGCCACTGCCGAGACATCACTGAAAACATCTCCAAACCTATTAAGTATTATTCCATGGCAAGCTTATATGCAGAATCGCAGCACTTTCATTACGGAGCAATGTTATTTTGTTGAAGAATCAGTTGTTGTTGTTGCAGTACCTTCAAATACAGATCAAGGTATGCTTAAGTTCACCTTTGGGTGTGCTGTTGCGCTAACTCAGATCCAGAACAACATTATATTGGATGCCTTGCAAGGTCCCTTGTGTTTGGGTGAAAGATTACAAATGTATAGAGGCTGTAATGCACTGTTGGCGTGCCGATCGGCAAGTTCGGGATGATTTATTCCTTTATGTGAGTGGAGTTGTGATTTATCCAAGTGCAAGTTCTTATGATAAGTTGCCTCCTGATCCGGGAAAAGATTCTCAAGACTATATGAAGCTGAGAGGAGTCGAATTTTTGCTGAAAAGAAGCACTCGAGCTGCGAGAGTGCGTTTTAAGGTTCACCACAAACAAAGCTTGATTCCTATGCAAGCAATTGAGTTGTTGGATGTGTATAAATGCTGTAATATGCTGAAAGAGAATGTTGTGCAGCCCAAAATTAGTACAACTGGTGCACGATGCCAAGTAAGGATAGAGGTTATAGCATTTGACAATTGGGATCAACTGCAATTGATTGGTGCTGATATGGTGCAGATCCTGAACATGTTTGGGGTGATTTTTGTGATTGTTTTGAGTGGAAAAATCATTTGCACAAGCTTCAATATTTCCTTAATATTTGGATGGAAAGGATCAATGTAAGTTTGAGGAGAACTTCAGCTAAAATTAGAGTTAAAATCAGTAAGGAAGCTCTGGACAGAACAACTCTGTGTTTGAAGAAGTTTTCAGCTATTCAAGAGCTTGGTTAGTGTCTCCACTTGTTATATCTGTTACTTATGCTTGTGTTGGTTGATAATAAAGCAAAGCTTGGTCATTTGAGGCAAGATTGGTGGTTGGTTAAGCGTTGGGAACCAAGAAATCTGGTGTTCAGATCACAAAGTGTGAGCTGCAACATTGGAAGTGTCGTTTGGAATGTTTTGGGTGTTCAAGTTATGACATTGTGCATTTGGGATTCAACAATGGTTTATGAACTCCTAATTTGTGTGTTCTATGCAAGAGTTTGGGAAGAAGTGGCTGAAAATTTCATATCCTACAAGCTTTCAATCAAGGTTCAAGCCATTGAAGCACACGCTGTTGAATATGCTGTAAATTCTGAAAGAGCTCAAATTCTCCCATTGACAGCTATAAATGAGAAGCTCCATGGGAATGTGATTGGTGCTATCATGATTTTGGGAAGGTGTAATAACTTGTTCACATCAGTAAGCCTCCATTTGAACAAGAAACGAGCTTAAATCTGTCAATATGAGTTGCATCGGGTTAGCACTGCTGAATTTCTGAGTTCTGCAGCAAATTATGTGCAATTGGAAAGCAATCAAGAATTTGTTGAGCATGTTATAAGTTGGTTTAGTATGTGGATGTGTGAGCAGCACAAATTTTGGATAAGATCCAAGATGAAAGATTGGCAGCTACACTCTTATTGGATTTCAATGTGTTTGGTTGCCATGATCAAGATTTGGGTATGTGTCAACTGCAATGGGATATGCCTACAAGCAGATTTTGATGTTGGGTTCTTTTGGTTTGAGTTTAGAAGGCCTCCCGAGGTGTTAAGAGACTTCAAAGGCATTTTTGTGTAGTTAATGATATACCAAATCAGTTGTGCAGCCTTCCACAAGCAGAAATACAGAAACAATGATGCGTTTTGTGATTCTCAGTAGCAAGTTGGAAGTTTGAGCTGTGTTAACTACATCATGAGGTGTTGTGGATGTATTGATGATGTCTGGTTTGTTCGGTGCACACCTCCTAAGGGGTATTGTGAGTTCAAACGCCACTTTAAATCGACACAAGATGTCATCTTCATGGATTTGCTACGTTACAGAGTCAGTGCATCATTGGCTCATTTCAGCTGCAATAAGTTTTCAGCAAGTTCAGTGCAGCACCACTCCATTCATGATCTGCAACAGATTGAGTTGTTTCAGATGTCTTCGGCTGCAGATTTCAGCAAAACTTCATCACTTCAGATATATTTTCATATGCATTAAGTGTTCTCATTGTTACAACTCTCTTCTATTCTTGAGGACAAGAATGCTTTCAAGGGGAAGGGAATGTTATGATCCGAGAATTCGAGGCATGAACTCACGGTGGTTGAGATGTTGTCCTGCTGCCGTAGCTGTTGCATTGGTTAGGTTTGGGGCTGTCTTGCTGTTGTTAGCTGCTGGGCTGCTGCTGATTTGCTGCTGCATTGAGATTGCTACGTTGCTAGTTGTTTGAGTTTTATTAATTTGTTGTTATTGTAAGTAGTAGTTTAGCTTGGATTGAGTCATGTAATAAGTGAAGTCTTGATTGTTAGGTTGTTGGGGTCAAGGCCGTTAGTTAGTTGAGTCAATTGTGGTGGCTCACTTAAGTGTTGGTTAGTCCTTGTGTGGCTAGTTCCAATGTATTAGCTCATATCATATAAGTAGTATAAATAGGAGGTTCTAGCTTGTAATCTCATAACTTTGATGAATGAATAGATATCTTTGATTTCCGCTCTACTTTCTCATCTCCTTTCCCTTCTTTCTCATCTAAACTCTATATTCTTTTCTCATCTCATACTCTCTCTATCCCAACCAAGGTTAAGGCTCAAGAGAAATCTTTGAAACCTTAACATGACTATGCACTTCCGAAGAAGACATAGCAAATAATTGTCCAACCCACTGGTATGCCTTCTTCCTAATCCCATCACTTAATCCCTTGCCACTCAGCAACTGAATTTGGCCCTGATCTGCCATACCTTGTAACTTAACTGTGGAGCCTTGCATATCAAAGGAAACCACCAACTAAGCAAAGTCAAAGACCACAGGACTGAAAGTCCTCATCCAATCCACCCCAAGGACCATATCACACCCTCCTAAAGGGAGGATTCTAAAATCATATGTGAACTTATGGTTCTACATAGTCCAATTGAAGCCTTGGCACTTAGTTTGAGTGAGGATGGAGTTGCCATCAGCTGCGATCACAGCTAATGGATGAGTTTTGATGATTTCCTGTCCAACCTTTCTCAATTCCTTAGGATCAACGAAATTGTGAGTGCTACCACTGTCAATCAAAATCACAATAGATTTCTTGCCAGCTTGCCCCTTGATCCTTATGGTATTGTGAGCTCCACTACCTGTTTTCATTGAAATCTCCACTTCATCTTCTAAGACCTCCTCTGCACTATCCATTTCAGTACTAGCCTTTTCACTTTTAGATTCCTCACTAGCCACAGCTCCTCTTGCTAACATAAGGTACTTAGCATTACACTTATGTCCAAAGAAGTAAGGTTGGTTGCATTTAAAGCACAACCTCTTATCCTTCTTGTCATCAGAACGACCATACTTCATTTTCCCACTGTTCTTTAGTTGTGAAGAGACTCCAGTGGACTTATTCCTCTATCCTTCACTTGTAGCTAAAACTGTAGCCTCAAACAACTTAGCTTTGGCATAAGCTCTAGACAAGGTTTTAGGACCAACAGCCTTCACCAAGTTCTTAATCTTTGGCTTTAAGCCACTGATGAAGCTGGACACATAGTAAGCCTCATTTGCTTGTGGGTAGGTAGCTATCATGCTTGATCTAAGGTTCTCAAATCTAACCATATACTCTTTCACAAAGGTGACTTGAACTACTTTATTAAAATTATCAACTATATCACTAGAATCCTCATCTCCATATCTCTCGCACAATTCCATCACAAATTCATCCCAAGACAACGAGGGGTTGCTTTTCAAAAGACTATAAAGCCATACCTCGTTGTCACCATAGAGGTACACAGAAGCCAGTTCTACCTTCTGATCATCAGCAATGTGGTAGAAGTGGAAGTAGCGTTCACACCTCCTCTGCCAGGAGTGTGGTTGCTTCCCCTCAAATGGCTCTAACTGAATCCATGGTTGCCTGAATTCATTGCTCTTACTGCTGGACGAATTGTCATTGTTCACAGAATTCTGAGGCCGTGGCTAATCTGTTGGTTAATCATCTTGTCCCACTATTATGCTAGCACCAGGAGCTTGACCCTACTTTGGAGGTCGATCCTGTGGCCCAACTGCTACACTGGCAATGAGGGGTGGTTCCCCTCTTTGAGGTTGGCCAAACTGACTAGCGGGTAACAGAATTCTAGCACTTGACGATGCCTCCTGCCTGTTAATTTGAGCCTGAAGTCCAGCAATCTGATCATCAAACCTCCTGCTCTGTTGTTGCATTTGATTAGATAGCTTCTGATCATGCTCTAATTGCATCACCTTCATCTAAGTAAACATCTGCTCCATTTGTGTCTTAAGCATTTCCTTCATTTCCTTTCTGGATTGAGAGATAGTAAGATACTCCAGGTTTGGAGTAGTTGGTCCTTCCACAACTGCTACATAAGTCACATTTGGATCCACATTAGAAGCAGCTGTTCCATTTGATGCTCCAGCTCTTGTGGTTACACGACCAGCCATTGATGAATGCTCAATTCAATGATCGGATTCAACCCAATGACAGCAACCAGCTCTGATACAAAATGTTAAGCTTTAAGAAGGATCTTGAGCTTAACCTAGTGATAGAATAGAAATAAATGAGAAAGAAGGGAATGGGGATGAGAATTAGAGAAGAATTAAGATGAGAGGAAGAAAATATCTTAATGAGATAGTTTGTATGTTTTTTTTGAATGCCTTTCTCCTCCTTACACTTTAGCTTTAATACTACTTCTAAGTATAATACTTGGGCTAGAACATAACTAACTCCACTTTGGGCCTAAGCCCAACAACAAAACTTACAACCCTTTACTCTTATTTACAAGCCAAGAGACCCAAAACTTAGACAAATATCTTGGTTTATGACAATATGCTAGATATTTTAATGCATAACTAGTTACTCCCCAGGCGGGATACTTAATGCATTAGCTACAGCACTGCATGGGTCGATATGACATACCCTCAAATTGTATGTCATCTGTATATGAAGAAGTTCTGCTCCGTTTTCGTAATTTATGCCTTACTGAACCCTATGTGTAAGTCTGTATATATCTTATTGAGTGTTATTTATACCAAGCTTGATTAATAAAGCCAATTATAATATTTAAATTAGAAGTAAAATAACATGGGATAACCTATTCTTGCTAAGGAAATGCCGAACATTCCTTATGGACCAATCTTTGTTGGTGAGTTAGAAAGTTAGAAAGTGTTCTACCCCATTATTGCGTAATATCTAAATACTTAGGGTATGGTAGTTGGTTAATCTCACGGTCAACATCTTAGGATATATAAAATGCCACTATAAGACTATATGTCTAAGTGTTGATATCAAAAATACCCTCATACCATGAAGGTTTATCAGTTATATTATTTGGACCAAGGTTTCTGGACTGTATTACGGGGTCATTATTATTGATGCAGAGATAGACTTTCCAAACGCATAGGTATGATGTGAAAGGGTAATCCCACCATGTAGTGATTATAATATTTTAAGCTTTAGCAACGTTTAAGATTGGAGAATACAACTACTGATCATTGAATTAAATGGTTTGTAATAACTAGATTCAATAACTAGAGAGTTATAGGTTTGAATTCAATATCATTAGGAAAGAGTGTTGATTCGAAAACTGAAGACGGTAAATCATGCGTAAAATAGTATATTACTTGTTTCGGTCAAATAATTGGATTCAAACAATTGATCATCGTTATGAGTAAGGTATGCACATACCCTTAATCATTGATGGTCAAACAGGCTGGGGTTTGTCTAGCAGTGGATTGTGCCATAAAGAATCTTTGTGGAGGTTGGATATATATCTCAATGATCATATATGCATAAAAGTGTAGCAATATGTCCTTAAAATGCATTTTTTCCAGTAATTCAAATCATAACTCTCTGATGGGGGTACCTAGGGGGTAGAATTAATAGGTCTCCTCAATACCCTAATTGAATAGCATATGCTCTATTTTTTATTTTTTTGATAAATCAGCGACTAATATTATATATCAAAAGAGATGTATACAGGAATACGAGGGGCATACCCCAAGACAAGGTAAAAGCCTACAAAGCAAACATGCTAAAGATAGCAAACAAAGCAATAGCCAATGAGAGAAAAAATAGGAGTACACTAAATGACAATCCCCCACTCTTGAAGAAGATCAACACGGCGATGAGCATCATGGAGGGAGGAAGCGGAAAAAAGATGACTCCGAACAATGCCAGTAATCTCCTCAGTCACAGCAGCAGATGGTTTGGACTGATGCCTTTGGATCCTCAGGTTCCGCTCATACCAAAGGGTGTATACGGTCGCTGAAAGGCAAAGGCAGGCTATGGAGTGATTAACTCCTCGCCCTCTGAGATGATTGGAAGCCCATGCTAGGAGCTTGTTCCATGGAAAAATGGGCCAAGCAATCAAGGTACAGGTAGCTACTCTTCCCCAAATAAAAGCTGAGTAAGAGTAGGCAAAGAAAAGGTGGTGATAAGACTCATCCTCAGCACCACACAGAACACAGACTGTCAGATCAGCGCCTCGAACTCTGTGCCTCATCAACCGATCTCGGGTCCACAACCTCTCACAGGCAGCTAACCAAATCACAAAGGAATGCCTCGGAACATGTAAAGTGAACCAAAGCAAGTGACAGACTGAATCCTCAGCTCTCCTACTCCGAATCATCTCCCCTGCGGACTTGGTGGTGAACTTCCCCGAAGGGTCGCTCAACCACCTAAAAATGTCCGCTACACCAACTCGTAGATGGAAGTCCACCAGGTCCCAGATCGGAAGAAGCTATGAGCGGATTTGTGGGAACTATCACTGCCCCTCCTCAATAATATCAGCTACTCTAGCACGCTAGAGAATACCAATAGATGTCAGAACTAGAGAAGAAAACCTCTCAGAAAGGCACCCGCATGGAAGCCAGAAATCTGTCCGTATTGTCGTGTCCAGGCCATCCCCCATGACATGCTGAAAAGCACCCGAAGAGATACCACGGAGCTGAAGAATGTGGCTCCAACACCAAGAAGCTGACTTCGAAATCTGAATGGTCCAAAAGTTACAACCTCAAAGTCGGTTCGCTTGGATCCAGCGCGACCACAACAAAGAAGGATCGAAGAGAAGAACCCATACGTGCTTCATGATTGAAGCTGTGTTCCACTTCTCAAGACGCTGAATCCTAAGACCTCCCTCCTTACGAGGGTAGCACAGATGCCTCTAAGCAATAGTTGCCCCACCAGCACCGAGCAAGGTGTCCCTTCAGAAGCAGGTTGCTAAGATAGACTATATCCGCTTGATAATCGTCTTCGGCAACATGAAGACTAGGACCAATAAACCTGGATAGAGAAGAGCACATACCTGAACAGCTGTAAACGACCTGCATAAGAAAGAGAGCGGGAGGTCCATAGCAAAATACGAGAGAGGATGCAATCTATAAGAGGCTTGCGGTTGATGTACCGAAGCCGAGATATGATGAGCGGCACCCCAAGGTATCTAACCGGGTAGTGGCCAATCCTGAATCCCAAAGTATCAAAAATGGGGTGCTTAGTATCAGGGTCAACACCGACTAATAAAACCGTGCTCTTAGCTGCATTCAAGACCAGGCCCAAAAGAGCAACAATGAGATCCAAAGACTCTCGAATCACAATCACACTATCAATATCAGCCCGGCAGAATATCATGAGGTCTTCAACAAAGAAGAGGTGAGTGAGACGAGTCTGACGACATCTCAAATGGAAATGGAAATGACGATCAGTAGCCGCCTGATTAAGAATACCCCGAAAGCCCTCCATGGCTATGACAAACAAATACGGGGAGAGAGGATCCCCCTAACGAATACCCTAGCAAGAATCAAAGAAGCCCTGAAGCACACCATTAATGGTGACTGAGATCCAAGCAGTAGAGAGGCACTCACGAACCTAGCCCACCATAACCTCAGGAATACCCATACAACGCATACCAGCCAAGATAAAGTCCCACCGAACAGTGTCAAACGCCTTATGAATATCCACCTTCAGAGCACACCTAGATGAGACACGACATTGATAATCTCTCATAAGCTCCTGCGTCATCATGACACTATCAGAAATACGCAGTCCCGGAATAAAAGCAGTCGGAGAACAATGAATCAGCCTAGGAAGAACACCCTTCAGCCTGTTAGCAATGATCTTCGTAATGCACTTGTAGACCACATTGCAACAGGAGATGGGATGGAAATCAGCAAAAGTGGAGGGGCTCTCCACCTTCGGCACCAAGCTAATGTGGGTCGTATTTAGGGCACCTAACATGCACCCTGAGGAGAAGAAGGAGTGAACAGCTCACACCACATAAGTACCTACAGTCTCCCATGCTTTCTTAAAGAAGAGGGAGGAATACCCATCTGGCCCCAGAGCAAGTTCATCCCTAGTAGAAAATATAGCATCCCGGATCTCAGCATCAATAATCACAAGGATAATAGAGCGAGCCTAATCCTCATCCAACTTGTCCTCAAATAAATCAAAGACATCCTCCTAAAGGGGCCACTAGGCTCAGATAGCAGCTCCCGAAAATAAGATACTCTAGCCCTAAAAATCTCCTCCTCATCAAAGGTCCAAGTCCCATCCACCCTTAATAGAAATAATCTGGTTCCTCGACTGCCTATGGAGAACTTATCTATAAAAGAACTGGGTGCACTAATCAACCAAAGAGAGCCACTGGATACAAGACTTCTTACGATAGAAAGCCTCCTCATCACGACAAAGCCTCGAATGCTATCTTGAAAGCTGCCGCTCCTCTGTCCTCAAGTGAGCACTATCAGCATCAGCATCAGCATCAAGGCTCTCTGTCCCGCCACCCAGGCATCTCTGGCCACCTCAACACAAGTAGAAATATGGTGGATACATATTATAAATCTGCTATTGATACATATTAACTAACTTCCCATTAGACCTTGAAGGTACAAGGCCATTTGTATGTAAACCTAATACAGTAGACATCAGTGCTTGCATTTAAACCATATTCTGGGAGTCATTTTTATACAGTCCAGAAAAATATGTTAATGGACATTATAAGAAAATTATGTTAATGGACGTATTTAGAAAGGCTGAGGTATTAATGTGATTTTTTTACAAGTCAGGCTATTTTTAATTAGATAAACGGTTTGTAATAACAAGGTTCAATATGTAGAGAGTTATAGGTTTGAATTCACTATATTATTAAGTCTAGGCAATTAGATGGAGTGTTATTCTTTAATCCCGGGTTTCGACACTTAAATAAACTTTACAACTTAAGTTCAACATCCTAAAGGTATTCTCGATTTATAGTAGGGATAATATCAATTGTTAAGGAGAACCTCAAATTTATGTGGTAATATAGACTATTAATTATAGCGAATTGTAATTAGCGGTGGTTTTGTGATTGCTATCACAATACAATGGATTGGGGATTAAATACTTAGTTTCTTAAATATGGGTTATCTGTGTGCTTCTACTTATTTGACGTAATAATAGATTAGCACGTTGAAGTCTATAATATTTGTATCACTACAACACGTAGTTAAACCAATGGATAAGTGTAAAATAATTTAACAAATGATATAAATCTTCCTCCAGTTATGACACTATCTTAATACAGTAAGATACTTTAGTGCTTCTACTCATTCTTCGGTGACATCAAATTAGTTAGTAGCTATGCACATACCCTCAATTTGGGATGCCTGTAAGGGTTAAATATTCAGTCATATGTGGGAGTTATATTTCCCTACAGAAATATTTATCATACAAGGCAATATCTAATTGATAGTATTGAAGACATTCATCTAATGATGAATCAATAGTGATGGTCCAAAGAGCAACCTAATCGGGAGTGAATTAGGTTCTTTAGTGATAGATGAAAATTTAAATTTTATGAACCAAAAATTTAACTACAATTTAAACAATAAATACGAAATGAAAAAGATAAAGACAAGAATAAAAGGGATGCATAAAGATTTTTATAGTGATTCACTTCCAAACTGGAAGCTAGTCCACTTCTCCAGCAACTACTATTCGTCACTTGAGCCTTTAACTAAGCTTGATCATCCTTTTTAAAAATAGGCTAAAGATCCAACATTTACAACCGGTCTATTTGTACGTAGGCTCAAGACCAACCTTTTACAACCAATTCTTTTGTAACCGTAGGCTCAGGATCCAACCTTTACAATGAGATAAATTAGAATAAAGCAATAGAAGAATTAAAGCATTCAAATTCTTCACTCTTTCAAGAGTGGATTGACACTTGATCAAGCTTAGCTAAAGCTAAGGATATACCATTTAAGCTCAATAATCAACAATAAAAGAATAAGTGATGCTCAAATACAAACATTAAACAAAACTTAAAATCAAACCGTTAAAGCACAAGAATGTAAGAGAACTTTTATCAAAGAAAGCTTAGAGAGTGTTAGATTTTGAACTAAAGCATTCAAACCCTATTTATAGAAAAATGAGGGCCTAGTGGATGTTTAAATTGTTGGAAAAAAGATTAAGAAAGAAATTAGTTAATTAATTTGATTGATTGATGGGATTGATTACTAATTTGACTAATTAATTTGATTGATTGAGTCATTTTCAAATTAGCTAAAATTTTTGAATTAATTTGATTGATTGATGGGATTGATTACAAATTTAGCTAACTAATTTGATTGATTGAGTTATTTCCATATTAGCTAAAATTTTTGAATCAATTTGATTGATTGATGGGATAATTTTTTCATATTAGCTAAGATGATTAATTGATTGTCATACTTGTTCAAAATTTGGAATTAATTTCCTTGTTTGTATTGATCATGATTGATTGATTGAATTAATTCCTAATTTTCCTTGATCATGATTGATTAATTAAATCAATTTCCTAGCTAGCCTTAATCATGATTGATTAAATCAAGCTAAATTATAACCCATATAAATTTTAATTAATTTAGTCATACTTTATTTAAAACACCAATATTGAAAAAATACTTTAATTGACAAGCTAGATTAGTTTAATTTTGACTTGAGTATTTTTCAAATAAAATTAGAAAATCAATTTTCAAAAATATTTTAAAAATATTTTTGTTAGAGCGTCACATATCAATATTGAGACTTGGACTCAATTGATATATCCCGATCTTAAATCCTAGACAATAAAAATAACGTTAAAGCACTTGGACTCGGATCACGTTATCTTCAATTTGGATGAATTTTCTCTTCAACTTTTATATCTTTTTTTCTTGATTTATCATCTTAGAAAACTTCGTATCAACATGATTAACCTTGATTTTCCTAACTTTCTTAGTCACTTAGAAACAAGATTAGAGCAATTAAAACACTATGACTCACTAAATATTTTTTATCATCAAAATTATAATATAAATGGCTTTAAGGCCAACAATCTCCCCCTTTTTTGATGATGACAAACATTTGATACTTTCTCTTGAAAATGTGATAGTTGAAGTATAGAATTTACCATAAAAGTATTCACTTACTAGAGCATACACTTGACCATGAACTTATGGAGCAATTTATATCATGATTAAGGTTCAAACTCAATTGCTCCCCCCAAGTTGATGCATTTTAGGAATCATACATTCGATATATTAACATCATCATTATTTTCAATATTTCTCAATGAAACACATACTTCATGTCATGATAGATGTGTTCTTGGGGTTAGATGTTCAATTAACTTACGCCTAGCATCATCTTTGTAGCATGGCACAATTAAGCATGAATCAACTAAACACCAATTTCTCTCCTCTTTTGTCATCAACGAAAAGAGAATAAATCAATTCAATGCAATGTGTTTGATATTTCTCTCTATTTGTCCAATGTTCAAACCAACATAAACAACACTAATCTCTACACCAATCTCTCTCCCCCTTTGTCATCAACAAAAAGCACTAAGGGGAGGGGATTTATACATTAAAGTTCAAAACGTAAAAGTAATTTTTTTTTTTTAATATGTAGTTGGACATGTTAAGGACAGTTTCACCTTTTTTTTAATGATATAACGTTTCTCCCTTTTTTTTTAAGTATTTCCATATGCCTCAATAAGTTGAGCATGAAGAATTTTTCACAAAGCAAGATTTTTAAACTTGAAGTTCTACAATTCTCATAAGACATTTATAACTGTGATCGAAATTATGAACAAGAATATGAAAGAATATTCAAGTTCAACAAACGTTGGAGAGAACGAAGGTAACTCAGTTTTGGTGTTTCCTAAAAAAGGGCTTCCAAGCACTAATATCCATTAGATTGGATAAGAATACTTGGACAATTGTATGCCAGTTAAATCTTTGAGAGCCATTTTCAATATAACCATGCATATTAACATATAAAAGTAGTATATTTCACCATGTTAATCCTTCTTTTATTATCACCAATTAGTTCCACATAGAGGCCAAGTAGTTGATCATTTGTGGGCACAAAATTTCCGACATCTCCTTATGAATGATATGATGTCTACCGCTATATGATTGGTTCTAAAAATTTTTAGCCAGAGGTTTGGTGAAGCATATTGTACTAGCATTATTACACCCAATAAGAGCATGATCAATATGAATGCCTTAATCATTGAATTCATGCAGCAACAGGATCTTTTAGCACAATGACTTGTACAAGTAATGTATTTGACCTTTATGAAGGATGAAGCAATGTTCCCTTATCTTTGAAATGTATGAAATCAACTACATAAGAACACATTAAACAAAATATCAAGTCTATTCATGGAATGGTGAACAACATATCGAATCATACCTCTATTTAGCTTTTTTATCCACCTTCTTTACCTTTTTCATCCATGTATAACTTGAGTGTAGTGCTCACTGAAGTTACAATCGCTTTAGAAATTTTCCATGCCAAACTTCTTAAGTGTCTTCTTGATGTACTTGGCTTGTTTGATAAAAATTCCTTCGTCGCTTTGCTTCATTTGCAATCCAAGGAAGTGGTTGATTTTTCTCATCATGCTTATATCAAATTTCCTACTCATAAGACTTACAAATTCTACTCGACAAGTTGGGTTAGTAGCACCAAGCACTACATTATCAATATGAATTTGCACACTAAGTGTATCATTTCTAGAGTGACTAAAAGTGTGGTGTTAACCTTCCCTCTTAAGAATCCATTTTTCATTACCAAAGAACTCAATCTCTCATACCGAGCTCTAGGAGCTTCTTTCAATCCATAAATATCCTCTTTGAGTATAAAATATGATTGGGAAATTTATCATCCTCAAAAACGAGTGGTTGTTCAATATAAACTTCTTTTCTTATAAAACCATTCAATGGTGTACTTTTCACATCTATTTGAAAAAGTTTAAAATTTATAAAAGAAGCAAAGGCACATAAAAGTCTAATAACTTTTAATATAGGTGCAAAGGTCTCTTCATAGTCTATACCTTCTTCTTAGTCATACCTCTTAATTATTAGCCTTTCCTTATTTCTTACCACATTGGGAGGGATCACCGATGATTTATCTTGTTGGGTGATCCTTCGAGAATTTCTAATCCTCTTTTGATTCTACATTATTGACCATTCCTTTCCGTTCATCCATTGGAGCTTCAAATTGAGCAATTTTTTGCTTCTTCGATGAGGGTGTGATGTTTGTTAGTTTGATCACTATATCATCATCCTCACATGGAATTCGAGAAGACAAGTTGTTAATTTCAATAAATATGACATATATAGACTCTTCTACTACCATTGACCCTTTTTTATAAACTCTATATGCTTTGCAAGTAAGAAAATATCCAATGGATATACCTTCCTCTATTCTTGGATCAAATTTGCCATGATTAGGTTTACCATAGTCATGGATAAAGCATTTACGCACAAATAAAGTAAGCAAAATTTGGTTTCTTCTTTTGCAGAGTTTATAAGGTGTTTTCTTCAAAATTAGCCTTATTAAAGCCTTATTTTGAATATAACAAGTGGTGTTAATGGCTTTGGCCCAAAAGGAATTTTGTAAATTGTTTTTACCAATCAATATTCTTGCCATTGGTTCAAGAGTTCCAAATTTTATTTAATAATTTTTTTTTAACCACTTCGCTTAATTGAGGAATTTCAGGAGTTGAAAAACTACGGTATTTAATCACTATATTTTTCAAAATTGGTTTTTTTTTTTAAATTCCCTTCCACGATCACTTCTAATTGAAACGATTTTTGAATATTCTTCATTTTGCACTTGTTTGCAAAACTTTTTCAATTTTATCAAAGGTGTCACTCTGATGAGAAGCGAATAAGCACCAAGCAAAACAAGAGTAATCATCAACAATTACAAGTCCATACATTGTTCACAATGGCCCAGATGTGTAGTAGGGTAAAACAAGTCTATATGCAAAAGTTCAAGTTGTGATAGAAACTACATCATTGGGTTTGAATGAAGATCTTGTTTGTTTTCCATATTGAAGTGCATCATGAATATGATCTTTTTCGAATTAAGCGTTGGTGGTCATCAATTAAGATCATTTTTCAAAGGTTTTGAATCTAATTCCATACTAGCATGTTCAAATCTTCTATTTCAAATCCAATGATCATTTTCATTCGAGACACTAGAACATTTCACAAAGTTCATACATTTAAGATCAATTATATAGACATTACTTCATTTTAATTGATCAAGTAATAATTCATTCATTTAAGCATGTGACACTTCATATTTAAATGACTTAAGATTGTACACAATAAACTCTCTCACGTAGTAGACTAATGTTAACAAAATTATGTATAAGACTATCAACAAGTAAACCATCATATATGCACAGAGAAGAGTTAGAAGTAATGTTACCAATACCGATGATTTTCTATTTTTCTTGTTGAAAGTGAGATTTTTCCTTTCCTTGGTTTGATAAAAGTGGACTTGTATTCATCTTCGATCATATGACTTGTGAAACTACTACCAAAGCATTACTTTTGTGTGTGTGTGTGTGTGTGTGTGTGTTTTTTTTTTTTTTTTTTTTTTGTCGTCGATCTTCAAGTACACCTATACAATTTAACAAATTTTTGGTACCCACATTTTCTTGGGTCCTTTATTGTTAGTCTTGACATTTAGAGGTCGAGATCCCTTTGGAACCCAAGCCATCTTGATTTTTTTCTCAAATTCTTTTGAAATGGACATTGATGCACAATATGCCCATAATCACCACAATAATGACATCTTATAGAGTTTATTGGTGGTGAGGATGCTTGACAAAAAGTGTACTCAATTTTCTCTTTTGAGCATTTCCATTATAGCCAATTCCCGCTTTATTATATGTGGGTCTTTGAGAAGAGAGTATTTTTTCAAGTGTTTCTTCCCCATTGAGAAACTTACTTGAAATCCTTAAGAGTTCTTCCACTTGTTCTTTCAAAGACTAATTTTCTTTAACCAGTAATTCATCTTCCTTAGATTCTTCATTTTTACTTTGGTTTGAAATAAGCCTTTCTTCCAAGAATTGCTTCTCATTTATCAATGTTTCAACTTGAGCATTTAATGACTCTATTTTTGTTTTCAAAAATTCATTTTCAAGCTTAAATGCTAAACATTGTTTTAACTCTTTTTGTAGCCCATTTTTCTTTGAAGAGTATTTGTTTCTCAAATTTTCAAATGCACTATATAATTCACGAAAACTATCCATGAGCTCATTATAAAATAAATCATTTATCTCATCTTCTTCAAGTTCTTCTTCTTCTTTAGATTCGATGGCCATGAGACACGAATCCGCTTGCTCGTCTTCACTTGTTTGAGGGGATTCTTCATTGGACTCTTTTCCAAATATGGCTTCTAGTTTGTCCCAAGTCTCCTTGGCGGTCTCGCAACTTTTGACATGATTAAACATATTAGGAGTAATAGTACATAACAATTGGAAGTGAGCTTTAGCATTTTTTTCGAGCTTTGTTTTGTCTTGTTGAATAAGCACATTACATCTCCTTTATTCATTAAAGGAAAAAAAATCACCATTTTTCATGATTAGCCACAAGCAAAAATCAACAGAAGGAATAAAAAGTCTCATCCGAAGTTTCCAATCAAAAACGTTTTTACCGTAAAAAAGTGGAGGCTTCTCGGTTGAGCGACCCTCGACCATAATAGGTGCAAAGGTTGCCATAAGGATCACTTTAAGATTGTTAGACCAAAAAAAAATAAGAGTACTAGCTCTGATACCAATTGAGAGTCCAAAGAGCAACCTAAGAGAGGGTAAATTAGGTTCTTTAGTGATAGATGAAAATTTAAATTTTATGAACCAAAAATTTAACTACAAGTTAAACAATAAATACGAAATAAAAAAGATAAAGACAAGAATAAAAGGAATGCACAAAAATTTTTATAACGGTTCACTTCCAAACCGTAAGCTAGTCCACTTCTCCAGCGACTACTCTTCATCACTTGAGCCTTTAACTAGGCTTGATGATCCTTTTTAAAAACAGGCTCAGGATCGAACCTTTACAACCGATCTTTTTGTACATAGGCTCAAGACCAACCTTTTACAACCGATTATTTTGTAACTGTAGGCAACCTTTACAATGAGATAAATTAGAATAAAGCAATGGAAGAATTAAAGCACTCAAATTCTTCACTCTTTCAAGAGTGAATTCACACTTGATCAAGCTTAGCCAAAGCTGAGGATATGCCAATTAAGTTCAATTACCAACAATAAAAGAACAACTGATGCTCAAATAAAAACGTCAAACAAAACTTAAAATTGAATCGTTAAAGTACAAGAATATAAGAGAACTTTTATCAAAGAAAGCTTAGAGAGTGTTGGATTTTGAACGAAAGCATTCAAGCCTTATTTATAGGAAAATGAGGGCCTAGTGGATGTTTAAATTTGTTACGCTCGGGCTTGAACCACAAACGTAAACTAAGTAAAATGCGGATAGATTGAGAATTTGAGATGAGAAAGAAGGGAAATTAAGATGAGAAAGTAGAGTTTTAGAGTTAGATGAGAGAAAGAAAGGAAAGGAGATGAGAAAGAGAAGTAAAATCTCAATTGAGATTAATATTTCAGATATTTTCATTCAATGCCTTCAATTATAGCTGAAAGATCTATTTATAAGCAAATAACAAGCTATTACATTGTATCTAGACCAACTATTTAGAAGCATCTAGAATTAACTAACAATTATTTGAATTATTATTATTAGCACCAGAAAACAGCAAGTAACAGTAGCAAGCAGAGGTCACGCAGCAGCAGTGTCAATTTTAACAGATTAATAGATTTTTAATTCCCTCCAAATTTTCCTGCAAATAAGCCCAATTAAATTCAAGTCTCGGATTTTCTTTTTGTAACATTCCCTTTCCCTTGAAAACATTCTTGTCCTCAAGAATGAAAGAGAACGAGTCTTGGAAATCACATGTTGGAGGCATTGCCCTTCCGAAACTGGAGTTTTTTGGACTTGTACAATTTCATAGTAAGGTCGTGCAATTCCTTCCTTCGAGCTATTGGATCCACTTCATCTTCACTACAATTGTCTTGATCAGACCCCTCATTTTCAGCATCATCTTCATCACTTTCGAATTCCCCTTCAATGTCAACTCCTCTTGCCATCATGAGAAGCTTAGGATTGCACCTATGCCCGGGTACATAAGGTTGATGACATTTAAAACAGCGGTTTCAGTGCTCCTTCTCAATGGTTAGGGGATCTTTATGCCCATCAAACCTTTTGTGGTCTACCCCTTTGTGATGATGTTGGAAGTTTTCTTCCCGATGCTTGGGCCGATCGAGAAATGTTAAATCTGAAGCCTCAATCAATTTCGCTTTGGCAAAAGCTTGAGACAAGGAAGTAGGTTCAAGAGCCTTTGCCAAGTTCTTGATTTTGGGCTTTAACCCACTGATGAAGCTCGAGACATAAAAGGACTCGGGGGCTCGAGGTGCAATTGTAATCATACTGGCTCGGAGATTTTCAAATTTTGTCATATAGTCCTTCACGGTACTGACTTGCGTTAATTTGTTGAAGATTTCCATGACATCACCCACTTCTTCATCATCATAGCGCTCGCATATCTTGGACACGAACTTGTCCCAAGTAAGAACGGGATTGCTCCTTAATAGGCTGTAGAACCACACTTCGTGATCCCCTTAGAGATAAACCGCAGCCAATTCCACCTTTCGATCATCGGGAATGGCATAGAAATGGAAATATCGCTCACATCTTCTTATCCAAGAGTGAGGTTGCTTCCCATCAAAATTTTCCAGCTGAATTCTCGGTTGCCGAAAACTATTGTTTCTATTTCCATAAGTGCCTTCATGTCTAAATTTTGGAACTAATTCAGCTGCATTCCATCCCTTTTGAGGCTGATGAACGGATCTTGCACCCGGAACACAAAATTCGGCATTCGATCCAACCGGCAGAAACTGATTCGGATCAAGGTGCACTGTATCTTCAAATCTGAATCTGTTCGGTACAGCAGCATCCACAGGTCGATAGGGTGGATCGGGAGGGTGATCTTTTGGTCCAAAAATCATACTTTCATCTCGGCTTTGCCTCAGATCATTAGCTTGCTCATGAAGGCCATCAATGTTGACGACATTCATCAAATTTTTAGCACGGTCAGCACCAGTTTGCTTCGGTTCTGCAGCAACTCCATGTGTCTCGACTTGTTGAGGGATTCCAACATTCGGTGTTTGAGTTTGAGGCAAATTTGAAGCTCTCAAAATCTGACTTAAAGGCAACAATCCTCCTTCATTTGCACCTACATTCATCCCTTGCACCTGATTTTGCAACAATGCCAATTGTTCACTCACTCCAGCATCAATTGCTTGTTTGTTAATCTCATTAAACCTCTCTTCAAAATTTTGTAATTGTCGGTTTAAATGAGCATCGATCCTTCCATCAATTCCTTGAAGTTGATGTTGCACATTATCACTAATCTTCTCTTTCAAAGCTTGTAATTGTTGTGACACAAGTTTCTCATTGCCTTCATCATTTTCTCCCCGTTTATCAACTCGGTCTTGCAAGTGCTCAATCTTTTCTTCAATTTTCTGCAACCGTGCCTCCTTATCCATCATCAATTTCAACATCTGCTGAATGTTGTCATTTTGCTGTTCAAGCCTTGCATTTTGCTGATCAAACTTCATATCAAACCTCGCATTGATCAAGCTTAGCATTCATTTGTTCAAACTTGTCATTCCATTCCTTGTGCGGATCGGATGATGCATTCACACCAGAATTTGTAACCGCGGCCACAAAATCCGTACCAGCACCCGGAGCATTGGCACCTCCAGCTCCAGATTGAGTTCTCACACCTTCGATCATGTTTTTTGTTAGGTCTTGCTAGCTTAATCGATTAATTGATGGTTAAACCAGCCCTGCTTCAGCAACCAAGATCAATGCAGCATAAAATGATCCACAACTTGAGCTCACTGTCACTTGTTTCTTAGTTTTGTAAGTTCAGATCTGATTGGATCTGAATGTGATCACTTGGCTTCTAAATTTCCAGATCAATTTCTGATTGTTTGAACTAAAATGCACTTGGTCGAACTGCTGAAACAAAATCACAATCTTCACTGTAATTGCATTATCTGATTTTCCCGATCAATATCAGCAAAACCTGAGTTGTTTTTGAACTGCTTTTCTCACTAAATTCTCACTGAACTGCTGTTCCGGATCGAAGCTTGTTGTCATTGCAAACTTGGCTGATATTAGCTCTTTTCAATCAAAGTTGAGTGAGCTTTTTGAGAAATTAAGGCAAGAATGGAGAAAACATGAGGAAATTCGGCAGAAAAAGCAAGAATATGAGCTGAAGAGGATGCAGGAATGGAAAGAAAAGATGCAGCGATGTATGATTCAGCGTTGTTTAGCTTATCCAAACATCAGTATCGATAGTGCTGATGTTCTTGATGCAAATGAGTTTCCGGAGCTGTTTGATAGCGTTAGACAACGGAAGTTCCATGTTGAACGGAAAGAGAGAGTGGAATCCGTTGCCATTGGAGATAAACTAGTGTCCGATAATGCCGAATTTGATGAACATGAGCTAGAAGAACCTGAGTTAGAACAAGATGATCCTTATGAAGACTCTTTGCTAGAGTTAGAGTATCTTGATGATGTTGAGGCACGGCATGACAGGCATCCGAAATGGGAATATGATTTTCACGTCACAGGAATGATAAAGAATGCAAAGAGTAAAGCAAAGAGAAGCCAACTCAATGACACATTGAACGATTTTAGGGGAGCAAAGAAGATTACAAAGAAGAAGTTGAAGCGTGAGGTGATGTTTCAGTCGAGGAGGCTTGATGATCAACAAGAACCAACTCAAGATGCTGCTCTTACTGATGTCTATGCTGGTATACCAGGTTCAGATATGTATGTTGGTATACATGGATTGGTCGCAGCAGAAATTGTGGTTCCAACTGAAAAACTAGATGCCACTACCGAGACATCACTGAAAACATCTCCAAACCTATTAAGTATTATTCCATGGCAAGCTTATATGCAGAATCGCATCACTTTCATTGCGGAGCAATGTTATTCTGTTGGAGAATCAGTTGTTGTTGTTGCAGTACCTTCAAATACAGATCAAGGTATGCTTAAGTTCACCTTTGGGCGTGCTGTTGTGCTAACTCAGATCCATAACAATGTTATATTGGATGCCTTGCAAGGTCCCTTGTGTTGGGTGAAAGATTACAAATGTATAGAGGCTGTAATGCACTGTCGGAGTGCCGATGGGCAAGTTCGGGATGATTTATTCCTTTATGTGAGTGGAGTTGTGATTTATCCAAGTGCAAGTTCTTATGATAAGTTGCCTCCTGATCCGGGAGAAGATTCTCAAGACTATATGAAGCTGAGAGGAGTCAAATTTTTGCTGAAAAGAAGCACCCGAGCTGCGAGAGTGCGTTTTAAGGTTCACCACAAACAAAGCTTGATTCCTATGCAAGCAATTGAGTTGTTGGATGTGTATAAATGCTGTAATATGCTGAAAGAGAATGTTGTGCAGCCCAAAATCAGTACAACTGGTGCACGAAGCCAAGTAAGGATAGAGGTTATAGCATTTGACAATTGGGATCAACTGCAATTGATTGGTGCTGATATGGTGCAGATCCTGAACATGTTTGGGGTGATTTGTTGTGATTGTTTTGAGTGGAAAAATCATTTGCACAAGCTTCAATATTTCCTTAATATTTGGATGGAAAGGATCAATGTAAGTTTGAGGAGAACTTCAGCTAAAATCAGAGTTAAAATCAGCAAGGAAGCTCTGGACAGAACAACTATGTGTTTGAAGAAGTTTTCAGCTATTCAAGAGCTTGTTTGGTGTCTCCACTTGTTATATCTGTTACTTATGCTTGTGTTGGTTGATAATAAAGCAAAGCTTGGTCATTTGAGGCAAGATTGGTGGTTGGTTAAGCGTTGGGAACCAAGAAATCTGGTGTTCAGATCACAAAGGGTGAGCTGCAGCATTGGAAGTGTCGTTTGGAATGTTTTGGGTGTTCCAGTTAT
This sequence comes from Simmondsia chinensis, assembly GCA_018398585.1. Taxonomy (NCBI): domain Eukaryota; kingdom Viridiplantae; phylum Streptophyta; class Magnoliopsida; order Caryophyllales; family Simmondsiaceae; genus Simmondsia; species Simmondsia chinensis. Next base: position 9,744,796 of record JAGTTD010000022.1, read on the forward strand.
GACATTGTGCATTTGGCATTCAACAATAGTTTATGAACTTCTAATTTGTGTGTTCTATGCAAGAGTTTGGGAAGAAGTGGCTGAAATTTTCATATCCTACAAGCTTTCAATCAAGGTTCAAGCCATTGAAGCACACGCTGTTAACAATGCTGTAAATTCTGAAAGAGCTCAAATTCTCCCATTGACAGCTATAAATGAGAAGCTCCATAGGAATGTGATTGGTGCTATCATGATTTTGGGAAGGTGTAATAACTTGGTCACATCAATGAGCCTCCATTTGAACAAGAAACGAGCTTAAATCTGTCAATATGAGTTGCATCGGGTTAGCACTGCTGAATTTCTGAGTTCTGCAGCAAATTATGTGCAATTGGAAAGCAATCAAGAATTTGTTGAGCATGTTATAAGTTGGTTTAGTATATGAATGTGTGAGCAATACAAATTTTGGATAAGATCCAAGATGAAAGATTGGCAGCTGCACTCTTATTGGATTTCAATGTGTTTGGTTGCCATATCAAGATTTGGGTATGTGTCAAATGCAATGGGATATGCCTACAAGCAGATTTTGATGTTGGGTTCTTTTGGTTTGAGTTTAGAAGGCCTCCTGAGGTGTTAAGAGACTTCAAAGGCATTTTTGTGTGGTTAATGATATACCAAATTAGTTGTGCAGCCTTCCACAAGCAGAAATACAGAAACAATGATGCTTTTTGTGATTCTCAGCAGCAAGTTGGAAGTTTGAGCTGTGTTAACTACATCATGAGGTGTTGTGGATGTATTGATGATGTTTGGTTTGTTCGGTGCAGACCTCCTGAGGGGTATTGTGCGTTCAAACGCAACTTTATATCGACACAAGATTAACAGCAAGTAACAGCAGCAGGCAGAGGTCACGCAGCAACAGTGTCAATTTTAACAGATTAACAGATTTTTAATTCCCTCCAGATTTTCCCGCCAATAAGCCCAATTAAATTCAAGTCTCGAATTTTCGGTTTGTAACAAAATTGTTGGAAAAAAGATTAAGAAAGAAATTAGTTAATTAATTTGATTGATTAATGGGATTGATTACTAATTTAACTAATTAATTTGATTGACTGAGTCATTTTCAAATTAGCTAAAATTTTTGAATTAATTTGATTGATGGATGGCATTGATTACAAATTTAGCTAACTAATTTGATTAATTGAGTTATTTTCATATTAGCTAAAATTTTTGAATTAATTTGATTGATTGATGGGATAATTTTTCCATATTAGCAAAGATGATTAATTGATTAATTGATTGCCATACTAGTTCAAAATTTTGAATTAATTTCCTAGTTTGCATTGATCATGATTGATTGATTGAATTAATTCCTAATTTGTCTTGATCATGATTGATTAATTAAATCAATTTCCTAGCTAGCCTTGATCATTATTGATTAAATCAAGCTAAATGATAGCCCATTTAAATTTTAATTAATTTGGTCGTACTTTATTTAAAACAACAATATTGAAAAAATATTTTAATCGACAAGCTATATTGAAAAAATAGTTTAATTGACAAGCTAGATTAGTTTAATTTTGACTTGAGTATTTTTCAAATAAAATTTAAAAATCAATTTTTTAAAATATTTTTGTTAGAGCATCAAATATCAATATTGAGACTTTGACTCAATTGATATATCTTGATCCTAAGTCCTAGACAATAAAAATGACATTAAGGCACTTGGACTCGGATCACGTTATCTTCAATTTTGATGAATCTTCTCTTCAACTTTGATGTCTTTTCCCTTTGATTCATCATCTTAGAAAACTTCGTATTAACGTGATTAACCTTTTCGAATTACCCCAACCTCCGCCTTGCCCCACCCGCGTGTGACTGCGCGTTAGGCAGCCACCACGGGAGCTGTTCGCCATTTTCGAATCTCCGGCCCCCGACCTACTCAGTGGTGCTGCCAATTGTACATTACAGCGTCTAAAAGCCAGGTTCGTGCTTCTTTATTTCCCCTCCCTAGTGGCTCCGTTCCGGACAAACGCCACTCTCCCGGCTACGCCCACCTCTTGACCTCTTCCTTCACCTCCGTTTTTTCACCAGCTAGCCAAAGGTTGTGATCTTTGGTATTTCACCAGCTGGGGTTAAGAATGAACAATTTATTTGTTGATTTCCTTCCATGGTGCATGGATAATATTTGGTTACGTCAGCTATTTAGATGTTTTGGGGAAATTACAAACACCTACGTATCTCGAAGAAGAAGATGGAATTGTAATTTCCTCTTTGGCTTTGTAAGATTTAGGGATAGACAAGCGGCGGAGAGAGCTATTGAGGAAATGAATAGGATGATGATAAGAGATAATAGATTACTTGTCAAGTTTGCTAGGTTTGATCGGAAGGGTAGTGGAGATCCACGTGGCATAGGTACGCAGGATTAGAGGAAGGAAAACAACACAAACAGGGGTGGTGGTGAAGAGAGGGGCAGGTTACACGGGAATTTGAATTGTAAAAATCAATGTCTAGATCTGAAAACCATTCATGGAGAAGCAGATGAAGAGAGAAAGGAGAAACTATTGAGAAGCATTGTAGGGGAAGCAGTGATTGACATTGGCGTGGGTTTGCTGAGGAAGAGTATTGAGGATGATAGTGGCATTGAGTGTGCCGTACAACATATGGGTGGGACTTCATTTCTAATCATGTTCGAGTCTGTTGAGGTTAGGGATTGGGTGTTGATGAACAACCAAGGATGGATTAATAGATGGTCCATGAAAGTGAAGAAATGGTCTGAGCTTGACCAAAGTCTTAAGAGAAAGGCTTGGTTATCATGTTACGGAGTGCCATTACATGAGTGGAATTCTAATAATTTTATTGAAATTGGGAAGCCCTGGGGTAGGGTGCTTGCGGTGGATACGAGATGTAATGGGAACGATTCATTAGAAGTGGGTAAGATCTTAGTTGAGACTGTGGTACCCCATCGTATTGCTGAGAAGGCTAGCTTTGTTGTGGGCCATGGCAAACATGTAATCCACATCATCGAAGGAGGTCAGGTTTTAACTGAAGACTACATCAAGTGCAGTGCCAAAACCCAGGCTAAATCGAAGAATGTCCCTTCTAATACTATGAAAGAGGATGAAGGGGCTGTCGAGGAAGGAAATGCTGGTGAAAACATGGACCGTAGCGATGATGAAGAATTAGTGGATGCCCAGCCTAAGGGTTTGAAGGGCAAGGAGGGTGCTAGTGAGGATAGATTACCTTTACCGTCCTTGGATTTGGAGAACGTGGATTATTGGCCAGTCTTGAACGATATTTATAAGACGGGTCACAACCGAAGCTCGGAGGGGAACAAAGAAATGGAGGATGGTGGTTCCCAGACATGCTCAGAGGAGGAATTCCCACCAAGCTTCGTGAATCTATTTGACGTGCAAATCAATGAGGAACCTATCTTGAGAAAGGCTGCAACAAGGCACAAAGGAAAAAACAAAGGGGAGAAGAAGATATCTGAAAATGTGATGAAAACTGCTTGTTCAATTTCATCAAGCGATTTCACTGAATCGGAATCAGATCAGGATACTACAAGATCGGTAGACAAGGAGGCTGTGAAGATTTGTAAGACGGCAAACATTCTGGGGCTACGATGGTAGGACATGCATGACACTGTGGTAGAAAAGCTTTTGAAAAATGCTAAGGGTATTAAAAGGGTAGTTAAAAAAAGCAAGAAGATAAAAGACAAAGGAAGAACTAAGATATAGAGAGTTCTGAGGCAGCTTGGGTGTGGTTGCATTAAGAGCTTTGGGTCTTTTTGGGTGTTTTTGGTGCCTTCTAATCCCTGTGGCAGTGCTTGGGTTGTTGGTTTGGTGCTTGTTTTCTATGGTGGAGGTGTTGGGAACTTTGTCGTCTGTCTTTCTTTGTGTGTCATTTGCTCGTGTTTGGCCGGGCGTTAAGGTGTTGTAGCCTGTTGGTGTCCTATTGGCCTAATTGCCTTTGGTGTCCTATGTTCTGTTTTGCTGGTTTGGTGTTGTTTTCTTCTCGTCTTTTCGGTTGAGGTGCTTTGGCGTGTGTTGGTTTGCTTTTCGTTTTTGTGGTGGTGCGCTCTCGCTGGCTGATTGTGTGGGGTGTTTGCCTTTGATCTCTTGTCCTTGCCTCCTTGTGCCCATGCTGTGTTTGTTTAGTTCTTTTGTTGGTCGCGTGGGCTGCTGGGCACTCGGTTTGGTGCCTTTGTTGAGTTCTTTTGTTGGTCGCTTTTGTTTTTTTCGTGTTCTTTTCTTTGGTTGTTGTTGGGGTTTGGGGCTTTTGTGGGTGGTCTTTCTGTCGGTTTGCCCGTGGTTGCTGGGCTTTTGTGGTTTGTTTCCTTTTGATCTTTTGGATTTGTCCTTTTTCACTAAAAGGACTTGTTATGTCCTTTTTGATCAATGAAATCTCAATTATCAAAAAAAAAAAAATGATTAACCTTGATTTTTCTAACTTTCTTATAAGTCACTTAAAAATAAAATTAGAGCAATTTAAACACTATGACTCACTAAATATTTGTTACCATCAAAATTTTAATATAAATGACTTTAGGGTTAACAAATAGTTCTTGTATATCACTCAAGCATAAATTCTCAAAGGGTCAACTGTGGCCTAGGATGTAGGCCATCTACAGTTACATGTTCACCCCGAGACTTTCGCATCAGTAAAAATTTATTGATGGCCTACTTTAAATTTTTGGTGTGATGCGCCTTTAATGTTTAACTCATTAATTTTGTGAAGAATTTACAAATCTTCGATTCATATAGCTAATTCTACTTTTTAACATTCTTTAATATGGGTATTAAAATTCTAAGAGTCGATAAACAAACTTAACCTCTTTTTTTACAGATCTCTTGGAACAATATTGGCAATCATTGTGATATTTAATCTTAAAATTGTCCAGATTTGAACTTAAATATGTTCATAATCCCAATTTAATAGTCACGTGTTGACAAAATGGCCATTTATATGCATTTTCAAATGTTGCTTTGAATGTATCATATATTTTATGTGTCTTGTCTCGATATCCTACCCCTAGGGCGTAGATTATGGTATATGAATAATCACTTACAAGTGGGAATTTCAAGTTTGAAAGGCTACTGTATATCAAAGTTAAAAGGCTATTGTATATCAAAGAATCTCTTAGAACAATTTAAATCCTCTAAATAGAAACCACCACCCCCCCCCCCCCCCCCCCCCCTCCCTCCTCTTCCCCCTTCTTGGATAAAGTTAGACGATACATCTTTCCTATAATGAATAGAAATATAATGGGTAATTTAAGGGTCATTTGATAGATAAATATACATAGATTTTGTAGTTTTAGGTTAAATCACATTACCAATAGTGATTAGATCTAATATAGTTCTAAGAGATTAAATCTAATATAACTTATAGTTACAATTACATCCCAAACTCAATTTATATAATGATATGGAGGACCTGCTTCCGCGCTTGCTATTGAAGTCTTACTAGATACCTATCCAAAAGTGAATTGACCAAGTTTTTAGTTAATCCAATGATAGTTCCTCGAACAAAGCGATCATGTTTGACCTCCGTTCCGAAGAATCGATAAAATTTTTCCAGTATGAAGTTTGACCTCTTCAGAGAGATACCACATGTGATTGGATCATAATTTGGAGAGATACAAGAACTATTAATTCATTATTAGGTTAATAGAACAATTGCTAAAATATTTCTGTTAATATAGTCTAATGACTGAATTGTAAGTTAAAAATTTACCAAACAATGTCCATTGAGAGAGACAGGGGCAAGTGAGAATTCTATAGTCCCCACCTAGAGCACGGAAGTGAATTATAATTTCAGATTTGGCATACTATTCAATTGTATAGTGTAAAATGATAAGCCTGAAGGACTTAATAATGTTCCTACTCAAGTCTAAATATCTAAATACTTAGGAGATATAGGAATGAGATTGGGCATAAATGCTCAAAATTTTGATATTCACTAGGGTTGCGCATCAAGCTGGCAACCGTAGAGATATGCCCATACGCAGTGTACTAATAATGAATCAACATCGTTAATGTGTAACCCTTCAATTTTCATGGCCATAGTATATGAAAATCTTCGGTATAGATAAATCACAATTCCAATATATCTCAACAGTTAGAACTACATGGTGAATGTGACATCACAAAGTATAGGGATATTAAGATCTTGTCCGTGTTCCAATCTTAAATATTACACTATGGCCTATTCATATACCATGTTGTGTGTCAATAGGTAAAACAATACCTTTTGAGAAACACCCATTCAAATCCTCTGCAATCCAGATGTAATAGCTACCTAATGTGAATATCAAAAGGTATATCTTAGGCATGTTTAAGAATCTGATAGGAAACTTCTTACAGTATATCTTAAGAATTGTGGAAATATCAAACATTTCACCCCTATTAACACTCTACCCTATCAATATATGGTAGACAATTTTTTTATCAGTTAGACTTCCATAATAATTACACCCAAACAATAAAATGTCCTGTGTAAGATACACATGACTTTTAATATATACAAGACAGTGGAAGAGTGATATATGTAACAATATTATCAACCATTAAGCTTCTTAGTAGGGTATATTCCATTAGCACACATATCACTGGTGCCTAATCATAATTAAATTATTCATATTCACAGCAAGTTGAATCTCCTGTGTATAAAAAGCCATTTTACAATGTCCATTAATATAAGGGTTGATTAAATCTTGAGAAGTTAACACTGTATAGTGCTTTTACTCATATAGATGGACAGTCTAGTAATATGTATCCCATATTTAAGAAATCTTATTAGCCGTATTTTGAAACCTTGAATTTACTTTGGTTCAAATTCAACTATACAGACAGTATTTACCAAGGAAATCTATTCCAATTATACAAAATGTTATTTCAGTGATTCTAGTCATCGTCAAAAAAGAGACTATACTTACAAACATTGTTATAATGGTAGTACAAATAACAAGTCTTGAACAACAGTGAATTTTATCCGTTCAGATTTATCCATATAAAGGATGGCATGGAAGCAAGGGCCGTTAGTAGACTCCATTCTAGCTGTAAGTGCAGTTTTATCAAGCATATTTGTGCCCTTGCTGTGGCTTCAATTGTAATTAATAGATTGCACCAATATGTTACATATTATATGGTGATACTCCATATCATTATGTGAAGTGGTATCAAAATTCTTAAACTATTAAAAAATGGAAGTAATATCCTTTCCCATACCCTGTATACCTAGTTGCCAGATACAACATGATCCTTAAATTCAACTTAATATAACTAAGTTCTTTTTCATAGTGATACTCAACTAATTAGGAACTTAGTCTTAACTTATTATATGGTGATACTCCATATCATTATGTAAAGGGGTATCAAAATTCTTAAACTATTAAAAAATGGAAGTAATATCCTTTCCCATACCCCTGTATACCTAGTTGCCAGATACAACATGATCCTTAAATTCAACTTAATATAACTAAGTTCTTTTTCATAGTGTTGATCTACGAATTAGTTATAGTATGTGTGGTCCACTTGCGTCCAATGAGGATTAAATGATTAACTTAATATAATTCTATTACAGGGCCATTAAAAAACAGTGTATGGTTTAAATACAAGCATTGATGTCTATTGTGCCCATATATTTGAGGGAATCTTGTGACAAAGACTAATTGACTATACGTGAGGAATATTTCAATCCAATAAATATAGACAATTATTCTATAGGTCAAGAAATATATCATAAATATATATATAATTGTGATATATTTCGGGTCCCTCCAATGTTGTTAGATTTTTTTATTGTTAGAGTAAGGACTATCCGAAGAGGGTAATCCATGCATATCATTTAAGAAGACTAATAATATGTAGAAAATGTTACAGCATTATAGTTGCTATTGATAATATATCGAGAAGTTCTATACTTAGACACTTTATTGCTAAGTACAGAACTTTAGTCAATAGGAACTCAGGCCTGGTTGTTTTATTTTTCTTTGAACCTGGATTAAATAATTCCCTCCAAAACGAGTGTAAAATAAGGTATCATCACTGATATTCGGACCAAGTACACCTGATGACAATGATTAGCATGTGTTTTGTAGAAGCCATGATCAACCATGAATGACTTAAATTTCCTATACCACTACCGAGGTTCTTGTTCCAATCCTTTCAAGCTATTCTTCAACTGACATACAAAACTCTCCTTCCCTTTAACCTAAAAACCCCCAGGTTGCTCTGTACAAGTTGTGAACCATCCATTACCATTTTTATCACTAGCAGATTTGATTAATTTTATAAATGTAACTATATAGGAGTTGACTTTGCTCACACCTTCATAAGTTGGATGCTAATTGAAAATAATAGTCCTAGTGATTGACCCTAAAACATTGACATACTTGGACATACTATTATTCCCATAAGAATATCAATTATACTAAAAGTTGAGTAAGGGAAACAGAATCTTTTCAAATAGAAATGGTGATAACATTTAGATTTACATCCAAGGCATATTTTACTACGAAATTTCACTTTAGCCTTGCATTCCATCAGTAACCCAAATTGGGTTGTTAGAGTGGCTGATCAAGAGATTACATACAACACCTTCATTGAAATTCCTAAGGAAAATTCAAATATCTTGCAACGATGAAAATTTTGCGATTGTTTTTTATATGGTGAAGTATGTTCTATTCATGTTATATACCAACTCGATATATTTTTGCTATAAGTTTTCTATCACCTATTATACCTCATAATAGGTGCAGACAATCAGTATAAAATTTACAAAAAAATATTATCCTGAAAATCATATTCATCATTACCCAACTTCATGGCTCATCGATACAAAGTCCTATGTGCCAAATATTATTGTATAGACAAATAATAAATGAGAATTGTTGATAGTGCCATCCAACATTCCATAATACTTTATAATTGATTTTATCTTAATTATATTTTGTCACTATTTATAGCTGAGGTCTTAATATGAGACAAGATCACATGTTAATTGTTTTTAGTCTTACTATATCTTACCTTTATTCATGAGGGCATCCTTTGATGTATCTTTAGACAAATAAGTCTACTCATAATTGGATACATATTAGGTCAGAACAATAACCATCACATTAATGTAAGACTCTAATAAAACTATTATAATTTAATATTATACAGGTCGAATAGGTCAATTATGGATCATATATAACATACATTTTAAGTTCAACTTCATTTTATCTTGAACCCCAAGGGGATATTAGTATATTATCCTGTCATATGTTAATTAGAACCCTTTGTTAATAACTAATTAAGTACGTATTGATTCATTATTAGGTTAATAGAACAATTGCCAATACATTCCCATGTACAATAATTCATCCCTAATAGGGTATACAAGAGTGAGTTAATATATTGTAATGTGCACACATTTTGTGTTCAGTCGATAACCAATATTGTAGGCCTACTTGCCAGATACAACATGATCCTTAAGTTCAACTTAATATTAAGAAGTTCTTCTTCATAGTGTTATTTATATGCATTGGTAATAGAATATATGTTTTATATAACTTATAAAACATATATCCTATTACCAATGCAATAAATTGGAATAGATTACAGGGATGGTATTACTGTTATGGAATATTCAAATACATGAGTTGGTAAATGATGAAATCGAAATTGGAATTACTATAGAGTATTTAGAATCAGAACAAATATATTGAAGTACCATTTATACTCCAATTAGTGGGATCCACTTACTCATTATGCAATTTGTCTATGGATGCCCATGATTGAAGAGTGGGTAGGCCATAAATCTTTGTGACATGAATTCGCCAATTAGTGATTGCCTTGAGATTGATATAAAATAGTGTGGGAGCAAATTGGGTGTTACAATCTAAGTAAGAACCCGAATCTCAATTGATTGTTTGAAATGTAGTTCCTTAAAGCTCTCTTTATTCATACTAGTGAGTTGAGAAAGGTATTTCGAACATATATTGGTACTTATATCCTAACTCCGTCAATATATAAAAATAGACATGTGTTATCCAACATTCACGTTGTTGGATCACATCGTCCCATCATCATATTACCAAAATTTCCATAATAAAACATATCAATACCATATAGAACTTTCACATCGGATTTGGTATTGGTCCTGAGCTGTAGTATAAATAGATTGTTTATCTATGTGAGTATAGGAGATACACGGTATAGAAAGATTTTCTTATATCTAATGGTCATTCTGCTGGACACCACTAAATATTTGAATATGCGGGGTTAGTATTTATCTTAAAACATAGAGATTACAATAATAGTGTTTAGAGTTGTGTACTTATCAAGGGAATAATTCCTAACATTGATCACGAGTTATGTGTCCATTCTAGTATTGGACTCGTTAGAGCTATGCACATACCCTCTTGTTGATAGTCAAACTGGTAAAGAATAAATTACTTTATATTCAACTAATTTAGTTTTTAGTTGAGGAATCAAACTGTATCAGTTATTTTTTAGACCGTTCTACAAAGCATTTTTAATGATAATATCAATAAATAGTGATAAAAATGGTAACAAACATAGGTTTTAAACCAAGAATACTTTGACAGTGTTAACCCAAAGAAGTTCTGTACTTATGTACTTACCTAATATTTAGAGCGAATATTGAAGTTTATAGGACGGGCTTTTAATTACATGTTTATTCGCCCCATATCACATAAAATCTCAAGTTCGAATGTTGTCTATACTTGGTCCATTAATATATATAGGATATAACTGGTACACTCTAGTTGTGTCAAGTATAGACTTGAGTAGGATTATTTCAATCACTGGTGTATATATTCCTCCTTAAGTTCAATCTAACTCATTGATATCTAATTATTTTTAAATCCACAAGGCTATGTTGGAAGGGGATCTATACAGGATAATACCTTTATTGGGTTAGTATTTTTTTGTGATAAGTGGAAACTTTATAAGGTAAGATGAAAATCACATCAACCACAGTTATAAGAGAATTGGTCTCTGTATGTTTGTATGCTTACATGTGTAAAACAATATATTACTTAGGCCTAAAGTCTCAATTGTATCTATTAATTTAGATTCTTTAGGGTGTATTTAGAATTTACACTAGAGATATCTAAATTGCAATAGAATCCGACATTAGGGATAGAACTTAATTGCTAACTAGGTATCTATTGGTGCAGTGATACTCAATTACTTGTGTACATAAATCCACCCCCTCTCATAATTTTTGATCAAAGCCTATACGAAACAAGTTATGTTTGGTTCATGAGTTTTAATATGTTCAAAATACCTTACTCATTTTGGGTAGGGCATATTTATAAAATGGTCAATTATATTCATATTTATGTTATTGACGAGATGACAAAGTATTAGTAGTGAGGTACCAATATGTATATGTGCTAAAATGTATGATTAAAAGATTTCCTCGTGAATATACTGGTCTTTAATCACCCTTTGTAGCCCCGGAGCGATATCTTCAACACTATCAATTAGATATTGAAACTGAGCGCATAATTCAGGGAATCTATACTTATAGATAACTCAAATAGAAATAAAAAGCTCATTAACCATGTGGATGTGATTAATAGTTGTTAACATATGAAAATAATTAATTTTCATATGATACAATATTGATTTTTAATAGCATGCATAGCTTTACAAAGGAAGAATCCAACTTTACCAATATTGCCCCTTTTGGTGCTCTAAGTTGCTTAATCTAAAATATAATGTGGTATTGGTAAGGAAATCAATAATTGTAGTTCCATCTAATAATTAACAAAGCTTTCTACCTCTAGATTTTTGAATAACTTACTTGGGACAATATTTCATATGTACCTATGGTCCAGTATGTCATTGGGGGTAAGGATTAGAAATGGCCCATCAGCGCATAGGAATAAATATTCGATATTTTGTAGGATAAATTATGTTCAATATTGACAAGGTCGGATATTTCCCTTAATCAATTTTGTATATGGTGTAGTTTATAACATAACCCTATCCATGATGCTGGTTGTTTTATTATAGGTAATGTGATTTATTAACCTCCATGATTGTATGCACAATGGAATTATTTTCACCTATTTTAAGAAATACACTCCAATCATGGAGGTTAATAAATCACATTACCTATATATTGACATGGATTATCAATTATGAATAACGCAATCACATGACATCGTCCCTAAATGAAATTGATTTATGCTTCCGTATTCAGCTTATTAAGTCTTTAGTTGTAGAAAATGTCTTCATATAGCAAACAATATGTATCCAAAGTGTTGTAATATATAACGAGTAGTATCCCACCTAGTTTTTAGCAATAATATCAAAGATATACAATTATGAAATATGACCCTAATCATAATTTAAACTCCATATGAATGGGAAAACCATAGTTGGTCATAATATCATTATTGTTTTTCATGAATCTAAATGTTTAAAACACCTGCATTAAAAGTAGATTGATGGACCACTCTAAATATGTGAATATAGATGGTATGGTCAGATAGTTATTACCTATGTTGATGGTAATATTTGTTTAAGAATAATGTTTTATCTACCCACGAGAAGATTCATTTATGCCATTAAATTACCCTTCGCATTTATTCTGGTTATGAATTTAGGCACAATAAATGGTATGTTCTAATAATATGAACTTTTATAACAGTACATATTCATAATTGTAGTATGCATCTAGCAATTGTATAAATCTATCATCCTAGTATTTATAAAGATTGGATGGTCATAAAACAGTATAAAATCTTTGTAAGTTGGAGTCACAACACCCACCTTATGTCTAATGAATAATTACCACCATTTAGATTTTCTTGGTATACTGCTTTATAACTCAGTCCTAATACTGTATTGACACATGTGTCTATACTTGGTCCATCAATATATACAGGACAGTGGAAGTGTGAGATATAGTAATAATCCCTAATAATTAATATACTTGTAATGCCTAGAGTCATGTGCTCTAGGAAGTACGATTTTAGATTTTACTATTTTTTACTTTATTTAGATAATAAGACTATGAAGGGTTGCCATTACCCTTGATGTAATATCCCATACTATACACTTATTAACCACCTTTGTAGGTAAATATGTAATTTATCATAGGCAAATGATGAGTAACCTAAAATATTAGGTCACATATCACAGGGATTATAGGCGGTCAAATACACTTATGGTGATAGCCCTCAGCTATACCCTATTGATGTGAAGGACCTTAACGACGTAATCATCTCTTTAAACACCATTAATTTTATGCATGCTTCTAGGACGAATTCATTGGCAGGTCGTGAGTGGATCCTCAGATACCTCAATACCAAGAAAGCAGTCACCATAATAGTACACTAATATTCTTTTGTCGATTGAAGACTCATAAGCTTATGATATATAGGATCACCCCTAGGAACTAGGATACTTCCTGTAGAGCATAAAATTTCGAAAGCAGTAAATGAACGAAATAAATGCACCATAAAGTAGTATTTCTTGATTTCTTCGGTAGAAAATGGGTACAATCTCTGTATTCATATACCAGAGTACAAGTATACGTAGAATCCTCTAATTCGATCTCCAGATTGAACAACTTGAAAGAGGGCACAAGGCTTTTTCTCGATCAAGTCGAAGGTTTCTTCAAGGAAGATGGCACTTGGCTTGTATTTTTTCTTGAAAGATGACTTTGGTTGTGGTTTTGAGTGAGAGAAAGAGTTTTTGTTCTTCTTCTCTTTCTTTTCCAACCTCCCATCAAATAAAGAGAGGGTCTTATATTTATAGAGAGGACTTTACCTTCAAAATGGATGAATAGGCCTCTCTTTGGTCCCAGCTCGTGGGCCAAGTCGTTCGGGATTAACTTGGGTCCGAGAACCTTATGGGCCCCGATTTAAAATGGCATGCACTTTCCGAACCTACTTTCTAACTCGGACTTGACTTGACAATCTTTTGGTTTTGACTTAGCAGTCTTCGGGTTTGACTTGATAGTCTTTGATTTGGATTTTTTTTTTTTCCGGTTATTTTGGCCAGCTCGAGCTTGGTCAATTGTTGACTTCTATTGACTTGAATTGAATCAAAATGTTGACTTTCATTTAAAGCTCTTTTTTTAAATCCGTAATAAATTTATGACTACAATAAAATTTTAATGTCTACAAATTGCCCCCACTTCAAGCTATGATGAGTTGAAAAATTGTACACCTTGGCATCGTGGCTTGAAGTCTCCTTTTTTTATTTATTATTATTATTTTTTTTTTTTTTACAGAGTTTAGCTTTTCCACAAGATAATTTCCAATCAAATATGATAAGTTTAAAAAAAAAAAAAAAAAAGGAAAGTGAATTGTGTGTGATTTTGGAGACCTGCTAATACCTACGAAGTAAATGGAAAGTAATATTTTCATGATGAGGGAATTCTTATATCTAATACTCTCATGGGCATTGCTTGTCATGTTTTATGGCAAATGTGGAGAATTTTGAGAATATCACCATAATTGTAATTATCCTTTCTTTGCAAGATTTAAGATTTGTAGAATATTGCCTCTTGCAATGAAAATTGAAGGGGGTAAGAGTCTTATATTTGGTAAGTGGAGACTTTATTTACTGATCCTCAATGGCTTTTATTTTTTGCTTCTACATTTACCACTCACTATATATTCTATGAATACTTGATTAGGGAAGCAAGGAGTTGGGCAGCATTGGTAGAAGTTGATGATTAGAGGAAACTGACGTACCCGACATATAGAGAAGTAAATCTCCTACCCCTCTAGCTACTTTTTTTTAGCATAAGGGTGGTATGTTTGTCTCTAGCTACCATGAGGAAAACAAAGACCTTTTTTTTTAACTTGAAAATCAGTCAAGCTTCGTCTTGGAAGCTAATTTGGAATTCACTCGACTTTGAAGTCATTTGGGTTTGAATAAGGCTTGGAAGTCATTTGAAACTTGGTCTAGCTTAAGAGTCGTTGAGACTTTATATTCAAATTAAAAGTCCCTTAAAATTTAAGTTTGAAAGTCATAGGGCTTTAAATTTGACTTGAAAGTCATTCAGAATTTAGGTTTAACTAGAGAATTACTGGGATTCGGTATAAAAGCCAATTAGGATTTAGGTTTGATTTGGTAGCCATTGAAATTTTAAATTTGACTTGAAAGTCAATTAAAATTTAGGTTTGATTTAAGAGTCATTTTAGACTTGCAAATTGCCATCGGCTAGAAATTTTTTTTTTAGCATCTTTTTTGAGGAAATTTTTGTTTTCTTTTTTTTAGAGGGGGGGGGGGGGGGGGGGGGGGGGGATTTTCCTTTTTTTTTTTTTTTTGCGTTTTTTTGAGGAATTTTATTTTTATTTTCTTTATTTTATTTTTTTTGGGGAAATTTTCATTTTCTTTTTTTAAATATATTTTTTTAAAATAAATAAATATAAATATAAATATAAAAAAAGTCACATTTCCCTCCCCTTTAGTATTATTTTTTTTACGACTATTTTTTTTAATCTAACTTTTTTTTTTTTAACTTTGTAGGTCATTTCAAACTTAAACACCTGTGTGCTCCAAGTTTGTTGTTTTCGAAGCAGAGACACTTGACATAGGTATACTTATAATACCACACGTGTTCCCCCGTTTCCTTCCTCTCTTTTTTTTTTTTTTTTTTTTTTGCAGGAATTTTGTCTTGAGAGGACCTGACCACGACCCCACATGTAGGGAACTACACGTCTGACT
Source organism: Simmondsia chinensis (assembly GCA_018398585.1). NCBI lineage: Eukaryota > Viridiplantae > Streptophyta > Magnoliopsida > Caryophyllales > Simmondsiaceae > Simmondsia > Simmondsia chinensis. The sequence goes on from JAGTTD010000022.1 coordinate 9,760,479, forward strand.
TTGGTCCGTGCCCCCTGCCGGGTCTCTGTTGGTGGAGACTCTTGGAGTCCATTTGATAAGACCTGACGACGACCCCGCGTGTGGGGAACAACACGTCTGACTTCGGTCCGCGCCTCCCGCCAAGTCCTAGTAGGTGGAGGCCCTTGGAGTCAATTTGAGAAGACCTAACGACGACCCCGCGTGTGGGGAACTACATGTCTGACTTCGGTCGATGCCCCCCGCTGGGTCTTTGTTGGTGGAGGCCCTTGGAGTCCATTTGAGAAGACCTAACGACCACCCTGAGTGTGGGGAATTACACGTCTGACTTTGGTCCGTGTCCCCGCCAGGTCCTAGTTGGTGGAGGCACTTGGAGTCAATTTGAGAAGACCTGAAGACAACCCTGCGCATGGGGAACTACACGTCTGACTTCGGTCCGTGCCCCCCTCCAGGTCCTAGCCGGTGGAGGCCCTTGGAATTCATCTGAGAAGACTCGACGACGACCCTGCGTGTGGGGAATTACACGTTTGACTTTGGTCCGTGCCCCCCGCCGAGTCCTAATTGGTGGAGGCCCTTGAAGTCAATTTGAGAAGAGTTGACCACTGCCCCGCGTGGGTGGAGGTCCTTGGAAAATATATATATTTTATGACTTCAACTAACCACTTTTCTATTCTTTTTTTTTATTATTATATTTTTTAGATGGTAACTTTTAAGAAGCTTGAGAAGCATGGGCGTGAGTACTTTTGCACAATTGAAAGGGATCAAGAAGCGGCAGACTCTTAGTGCAGGTTCATCATGCGCACCCCGCTTTCAGGGCTAGGCTCTGAAAAGTGGCCCACTGTTGAGAAAAAGGTTTTTTAGGCTTTGTGGTCTAGAGAAGTGTCTGAAGCTCCAGTAGACAAGAGGAACGCGCATATGCTCTTGAGTCCTTTCCACGATAGATCATGCTGACTCCAAGAATTCTAGTTGTTAGGGCGACATATCCTTGTAGGATCAGTGCAATGGGGTAAGAGTATGAGGGTTAAAGGAGAGTTCTCCTATATCTCTAAATATTGGGAATGGATAGAATTTGTATTGACTCAGCATAAAGACGACCTAAAAAGAGCACAAATCGTTCCTTCAGTACTCGCATCCCTCCATATTTATGATAGAGGAGTTGAAATACTCCGTGCTTTCAGTGAATCGTGGTGTCCTACGACCAATACACGTCATACTTTCGAAGGTGAACTGTTAATCTCTCTGTGGGACGTACATCACATTGGTGGACTTCCTTATGTTGGCCAAATGCACGATGAGACTGTGCCGAGCTTTGAGAATCTATTTAGTCATAATCGTGATGGTGGTAGGATTTTACCCTCTTCATGTAAAAATTTATTTGTAGCTTACTATCATTTGAGCAAACAACATGAGGGTTCACGCAGACTTCCTACAACTGCCTGGATCGAATTTTAGTGTCTCAAAGAAAAAATCTATGGAAAAGTTCAGCGGAACAACACATCTAAAAAGACCGGCCTGACAATCAATCAAGTGACAGTTATAAGAGCTCGCGCAAAGAATTGTCCACCAACCTTCTGGTTGATCTAGACAACTTGGGGATATTGCCTAATAGCCAAGGAGAGATGCACTTGGCAGCAATTATTTCATGTTGGTTGTGTGCTTTTGTCCTCCCATGTGATGGAGATAGGAGTATTCGTCTGGAGAATTTTCTTGTTGCTAGCCGAATGGCAGAGGGGCAATCTTACAATCTCGTAGCACCAGTACTAGCTAGCATATACCACGGTGTGAACAGCATTTCCCAAGCTCCAAAACTAGGAAATGCTAAAGTGTATTTTCTAGCACACTACCTTTATGGATGGCTGGCCTGTTACTTCGACTATCACCTCAGCCTTGCACCAAACGTGCCTCCTGGCCCTTTGATGGTAGAGTATTCCAAGACAAAGAGGGCCCTACGCCCCAAATCAATGGATGCTCGTTGGCGTATCTATGACGGGAGGGATGTGAATTGGTGGAGCGCTATGTTGATCCGAGACGCGACACGAACACTTGTTGATGATGAGTGTTAAAAAACAGACGAACTATGCTATCTTCACTCCATGAGACCTGCCTACCTTCCACTAAGGCGCGATGACGACTTTGTCCTTGAGCCTTGCAGCCCGCATCGATTCAACAGGCAGGTCGGCTTTTTGTCAAGGTGTTCCCGGCATTCTTCTCAAAGATGTCCGTACAGTCACACATGAGGATGCACTATAGAACCTAATCTTGGGACGTTGCAAGGGAGTCATGGGTAAGGTGATTTTACCTCCTTAACCATCAGACATCTCCAAGCACACTACCCATCGGTTTCGTAGTTGGTGGAGTAAGGTGACCATCAAGGATCTTAAGGAGAAAATCGATGTCCTTGAATGAAGTACGGATGCCTTTGCCACTCGGAAGCCACATAAAAGCAATGGCCAGCCAGACGAGGCACGATTCTTTCCCTGATCCCCTGTTTCTTTACTAGCAATGTGACTTTTTTCTTTAACTTTTTTTTTTTTTTTTGACTTGCATGTTTACTTTGGTTAATGCCTTTCAGGGTCGTGACCTTTTGGGGAACAGACTAAAAGAGACCTCTAAATCGCAAAAAGAAGGGGTACGCCTTAAAATCCTTTTGACGAAGCGACACTTAGGCCCAAGCGATGATGAAGACTCTGCCTCTAAGGATTACAAGCATCGTAGGAGGGGAAAGAAGAAACTTGAGGCAAAAGTAGAGATTCCCATCTTGGAGAACGTTTCGAATGGCCTTGATGAGGACTTCTTCCATGGGGTCGCTAGTTGCTCTGATTTACCCTCGAATCGCGACGAAGTAAGATGCTCTACTTAGACCTTTTTGCTTTTTTCTTTTTTTTTTTTAGACTCTGAATCTCTTCTCTTTGTAGCCTTATTGACCTTTGTCCCCCCCTCCCCCCCCCCCCCCCCCCCCCCCCCCCCCCCCCCCCCCAAGATGGGGGAGAATATCATTGATCTGGTAAACTCTCAGGCGAATATAGATAGAGGCGTTGATGTCATGCAAAACCCTGTTAGGAACCCTACTGGCCTGATGGTACAGGTGCGACAGTGCAAAAAGTTAAAGTGGTGTTTGATGATAAGGTAGACAGCCCCAGCGTCATAGAGACAGCTGCGAAAAGGCTAAGTGCCAGCCGAAGTAACTCTCTTATGCAAGGAAAAACCCACCTGATGGAAATCGCTGATGAAAACATTGAACCGCGAGCAGTCCCTCATCCTCACAAAGCCCCCACTTCCTCCACAGTGGTTTGGTAAAATTGGGTGAGCACAATTTTCGTCAAAGCCGTATGGGATACGGGAAAGAAATTCCTCGAGCTGCTATGTGAAACACCCTTTTCTGGTTTGAAAGATTTGTGTATGTCATTGGGTTCTATATGCAAAAGCATTAAACATCTGAAGGGGACTCTGTCCGCCTTGAGCAAATGGTTAGCAACTACTCGACAAATGTGGTATCTTACTTAGCCTTGTGCTGCAAGATGTAACGGTCGTGCAACTTGGGAAGAAGAGAGAGACTCGAAAAATGCCAAGTTTCAACAAGCAGAAGAGGATTGGGCTAGGATTAACTCGAAAAAAGATGCTGAAACCGAGGCGTTTGGAGAGGCTGAAGAATCGCTTCGTCACATTGAAGAACAATTTTGCCACATCAAAGAGGAATTTCTTCAAGTTAAAGAGAGGCTTCATCAAAGCACCAACAACGTTGTAGAGCTAAAAGCATCCTTGGCCGCGACGAATGTTGAGGCAGAAACTATAGAAAAAATCGTTAACTCTAAAGTGCAAGAGTTGAGAGACATGGAGCTAACTCCTATCATGAGCGCCGATGAAGCTGCAAAGGTGGAGAGATTCAAGTAGCATGTGACAGAACTTCGAGATTCACTGGTCCCATCTAATTAGATGACTCCTCCTATGTAAGGGCGGTTCCCCCTTTTTATATTGTTTTATGTTACCGCATTTCAAAATTGTATGAGAGACTCGTTTGGAAGAATACAAAGTCTGATTTTGTTTAGACATTGGAATGTGTTATGTCGTTTATTTTTATTATTATTTTTTTATTTTACATGGATTTTGTGTTTTAGACTGATGATTTTGACGTGAAAGTCATTCTGGGCTTAAGTGTTTGGACTAGATTTATCATTGCCAACTAATTAGGTTGTGGACTTAAGATAAAACTTAAAGAAGAAATGAGGGGTTTGTTTATTATTTAGGCTGCACCTAGCTCAAGACTAAGTTGTCTACGTACCCTCTTAAGGGATCAAGCCGATCGTAGTTCAAAAATGAAAAGGCTCACTTATTTTATTTTAGTTTTTATTTTACCATACACAGTTTATACTCTTGCGGGTCAGGAGTACCCATTTGTTTACCACCATTGGTGGACTATTGGACCGGCTTATGGATAATATCACTTTAAATACTTGACATTGATAGGGCCGACCCGAACACTATCTGCACTGACGATTTTGTAGGCCCCATTTGTAAAAACTTCCTGCACCACATAAGGTCCATCCCACTTTGGTGCGAATTTTCCCCCTGACTTGTGAGGGATGATGATGGGTCTGCGCACTACTAATACCGTGTCACGCACTTGAAAAGAACGAGGTCGAACCTTTTTGTTAAAAGCGCGGGACAAGCTAGCATGGTAACACTCAAGTTACTGTTGTGCTTGGAGTCTCTTTTCATCCAGTGCTTCCAACTCGTCGAGCTGTAAGTGAGCATTATCATCAGTTTTCAACCCCTCCTGCAGTGCAATTCTTAATGAGGGAATTTGAAGCTCTAGTGGTAGAACGGCCTCCACTCCATACATTAGAGAATAGGGTGTTGCTTGAGTGGGAGCGTGGTGTGTGGTTCTATAGGCCTACAAAGCTTCGCCAATCCTTCCATGCCAATCTCTCTTGGACTTGGCAACCACTTTCTTCAACAGGTTATAAAGGGTCTTGTTGAATGCTTCAACCTGCCCATTCGTAGCAGCATAATACATTGAAGACCAATGTTAAGTGAGCTTAAACTTTTCACAGAGTTGGGACACCAAGGTATTATGGAATGATTTTCCATTACTGGTTATGATAAATCGAGGAACACCATAGCTATATATAATGTGGATTTTGAGGAAATCTGCCGCATTTCCTTCTTCACCTCTCTGAGTGGAACCGCTTCAGCCCACTTTGAGAAATAGTCTGTTGCTGCCGGAATGAAAGAGTGACTACCTAAATATTTTGGCGTGAATGGTCCAACGATGTTGAGACCCATCCCTCGAAAGGGCAAGATGCTATTACAACAATAACAACAACAACAAGCCCAGTGCCTGCAAGGGCTCCCGCAAAAGCAGGGTCGCGGGGGGGGTGGGTAAGGTGTACGCAGCCTTCCCCTTTCAGGGGACAAACCTGAAGAAAGGCTGTTTCCGAGGACCCCCAACCTGAGAAGCCTGAGAGCTGATCCGCAGCAAAGAGCATGAGTAGAGCAAAGCACACGTCAAGCAAAACAACAAACTCAAAGCAAGCCAGAACATGCAGAAATCAAGGAAATAAAAGAAATCAAGAAATCGTAGAAAGGAAATCAAAGGATAGGTGCGTAGGAGCTCATGAGAGCGAATACACATCCTAAGTGCGCTCGGAGAAAGTCAAGGCCTAGCACTAGTGCGCTAGGAGAAAGGCCAAGATGCTATTGTCGGGTGCAAAGGCTCTGGCGACTGGTGTAAAACGTTTGCATGGAACTAGCAAGCATGATACCTTTTGGCATAGTCCACACAGTCTTGTACCATCATTGGCCAGTAGTACCCCATCCTTTTCAAACAGTCATGAAGTTTGGGGCCGGATTAGTGTGCACCACAAATTCCTGAATGGCCCTCTACCATGGCTTGGTTGGCCTCCTCTTGGCTAAGGCAGTGACGAAGTATATTGTCAAAAGCACGACAATACAGAACCTGATTGTGGTAACAAAATTGATCAGGTTGAGGTCGTATTTCCATCCTGTGGCGTCTGTCATTAGGCAGTTTTCCAAGCTCTAGAAAGTCAATGAACAGTAGTCTCCAGTCTTCTTCTATAACCTCATGTACCGATATGGCGAGGTTTATAACATGGTCATCTCTCAAATTTTCTACTTGGAGTAGGGGGATAACCCATTTGCTACATACCAGAACTTCCATTGGGTCATCTGCCCCCAATGCCATGGTGGCTGCAAGATTTGCAAGCGGGCCAGCCATGCCATTAATACTCCTTCGAACATGCTCAAGTTTCTTCGAGTCTAGCTTCTCAAGTAAGTCGGTGGAAAGTCTCCAGTAAGGGATTAGGCCTTCTTTCTTGACCTCGTAATTGCCTAACAGTTGGTGAATGACTAACTTGGAATCTCCATAGATGTCAAGGTCTTGGATTCCCATTTCAACGGCCATTTCTAGCCCTAACACTAGCGCTTCATATTCTGCCACATTATTTGAACATCTTTGAGTGAGCAAAAAAAAAACCTACGCCTGCTCCTGCCCTATCAGCACGTGATGCGCTGTCAAAGAACATTTCCCATGGTTAAAGTACTTCGACGAGCATAACATCTTCATCGGGCAGATCATCATTCAGCTCTCACTCATCCGGAAGAGGATGCTCTGCTAAGAAGTCGGCTAAAGCCTGCCCTTTGACTGCCTTTTGTGGCATAAATACTATGTCATATTGCTTTATGAGGACAGCCCAACGTGCCAAACGGCCTGATAGGACTGGTCTGGAAAGGACATACTTGATAGGATCCGCCTTTGAGACTAAATGCACTATGTGAGCTTGCATGTAATGCCTCAGCTTCTGAATTGCAAAGATGAGAGCAAGGCACATCTTCTCTATAGGTGAGTAGTTCTGTTCGGCACCGACTAGAGTGCGACTCAGATAGTACAATGCTCTTTCCTTGCCATCGTTGGTTTCTTGTGCACAAAGTGCCCCAAGAGATCGTTCCTGAGCTAAGGTGTAGAGGATCAAGGGCCTGCCGGGTATCGGTACCCCCAAAACGAGCGGTTTCATCAAATACTTGTTTATGCTTTCAAATACTTTCGAACATGAGTTGTCCCACTCAAAAGAAGCTCCCTTCTTCATCAAGTGGCTGAAAGGTTGACAGCAACCAGCCAAGTTGGCAATGAATCTCCTTATGTAAGCGAGGCGAACTTGAAGGCTGCGGAGCTTGCTCAAATTCCTCATCACCGACATGTTCTATGGCATTGATCTTTGATTGATCAATCTCAATCCCGCGATGGCATACTATAAATCCAAGAAACTTTCCTGAGGAAACGCCAAAAGCACACTTGAGGGGATTCATTTTGAGGCCCACCTTCCGCAACCTTTTGAAAATGGTGCGTAAGTCATTGAGATGATCACTTCTTTTCTTTGATTTTACGACGAGATCATCAATGTAGCATTCAACCTTCTTATGGAGCAGGTCATCAAAGATCTTTTGCATTGCTCGTTGGTACGTGGAGCCAGCATTCTTCAAACCGAAAGGCATTACTTTGTAGCAATAAATCCCTTTAGGAGGGGTGAGCATGGGTCGGGTACCCTACTCGAAATGCATTTCGGGTCGGGTACCCAAAACGTCAAAATGATCAAAATGATTACCCATAATGTGATCCAAAAAATGGGTACGCAGATCAATCGGGTATCCTAAAATATCGGGTCGGATCATGTCGGGTCAGGTACCCACCCATTTGATTGACATTTCTCACAAATTTGATTTTATAAAGAACCTAAATTTTCCACTAATATACAATGAATTCATATGTAAATTAAGACAATAACACCCAATTAAATATTATTTATAAAACTATTATAACATCTCTCCATGTGTCATTAATTTAAAAATTAAACAGAGATGATATAGAAATCACCATACTTTGATGGTCATAAACCCTTGAAACATCTTAAAACGAACATGACAAATAAATCAAAGATCTAAGACTTTTATGTTCAACATTAACTCTAGTCAAATAAACTAAAAATAATAATAATTAAATGATGACATAAGAATGAGAAAAGAGAGAGAATAGTATACCTAGTATTGTCCGGTAGTGAGCAATGGTAAATATTGAACACTAATTGAGGGAGAGCGAGAGGTGGATGGAGGCACAAAAAAAAAAAAAAAAAAAAAAAAAAAATTAGGGTGCACTAATACTAAATGTGAAGGGGGGGAAAAGATAAAAAAATTAGGGTTTTTAGGGATGAGACTCTCGCTGAATAAGGAAAAAATAAGGAGAATAAGGAAAAAATAAGGAAAATAAGGAAAAAATATGCTGAATTGTGCACTTGCCAGGCATCGAACCCGTGACCTCGCGGAACTCCAAAAAGCACCTTCACCAACTATGCTACAACACCTATTAGCTTCTATTACAAGAAGATAATATATACCTATATCGGGCGGGTCGGATACCCGTGAAATTTCAAAAGTGATATCTGTATCCGACCTGATATTTGAATATGAGCGGGTTAGGTATACCCTAATCAGCTATTATCAGGTCGGTTACCCTATTTTTTCGGATCGAATACGGTTCGGGTCTTCGGGTTTTCGGGTTTTCGGGTGCATTTGCACACCCCTATGCAAAAGGCAGTGGCTTTTTCATCTTCTAGAGACATTCGTAGTTGATTGTATCCAGAAGTGCAATCCATGAAGGACAAAGCCTCGTGTCTGGTGGTGGCATCAACCATGAGCTCGAGGATTGGCAAAGGCAAATCATCTTTTGGGCAAGCATTATTGAGGTCCCAAAAATCAATACAAACTCTGAGCTGTTCGTTCTTCTTTCTTACCAGGACAATGTTCGAGTTCTAAGTCGAAACTTCCGCTTCATGGATAAAACCTGTAAAGATTAGCTTGTTGACCTCAGCTTCAATTTCTATGATAATGTCAGTCCGAAAACGTCGATTGGGATGTTTCACTGGCCTGGCTCCCTTTTGGATCTTGAGACAATGAACTACGATTCTAGGATCCAAACTGGGCATCTCTTTGTAGGACCATGCGAACACATCTTTGTATTGGGCGAGAATGTCCAAATAGGCCTTCCGTTCCTCGACATTGAGCAAAGTGCTCACAAACATAGGGTGTGGCTCATCTGACGTGCCTAAGTTCAACTCCTTTAGTTCGTCCACCATGGCTTGCCCCCATCCTCCAAGAGTGCCGAGGTTTCTGATACTACTGCAATTTTTTCATCAGGGTTCTCATTGGTGGCTATCTCCTTGACAGTTACGTGGTAAGAAGAGTGTGCGATGATTTCATCTTGGAGTACTTTGTTCTTGTCCACTAAATCCTGCATGGGTTATGGATATAGCTCCTTCCTTATTTTCTCCTCCTGTAGTGTTAATGACCGGGCACTTTTATATCTGCCTTTGGGTTGGTGAACACTACGATTTGTCCCTTTGCCTTCAATGTGTCTTCGGTACTAATTTCAATTTCCATGGTGCACCTCATACATAAAGGGATGGTGCTTCGAATTTCGTTGCCCTTGTTGTCAGTTTGCAACACCTTTCTTTTTTGCTTTTGTGCTGGTTCTTTGGGCGCTTTGATCACTCCGAGCCTTGTGAAAGCTGATTCTCGCTCTTAGGAGATTGGAACATTCTTCTTGATATTGTCACCGAGTTGGTTGAAAACGGAAGCCTGACATTGGGGTGTGGCTAATCCCGACTCTCCACCTTGTAACCTCTCATTATGACTATCACGGAGGCAACCACTTTTGAGCCTAGTGAAAAGAGAATTTCTCGTGTGAGCTCTTTCTTCTTTTGAGGTGCTAGGGTCAAGGATTTTTCCTAATCTATTAAAAACGGAATCCCGAGGAGACAAAGGGGATGAACGTATGCAATCAAAGGCTGTCGTTCTTGCACCGTTACTCTTATCTTTTGTTTCTTCGTCCAATATCTCTACAGCAGTGATGTGTTGAATGGAAGTCTGCTTCCCCTTTTTCTTGATGGAGATCTTTACGGGCTCAGGGGAAGCAAAACCCAAACCAACTTTTAAAAGCTTCATGCGTCCATCTTCCTCTTGTGGTCTTGTGGTGCCATGGGTTTTAGCCTCGATAAGCTCACCTAAAGGCGGTGGGTTAGAAAAGTTATACCCACAACTGGCCATTAGCTTGTAGGTGTTCGAATCAAAACCCTCCTTAGTTCGAGTGCTGGGTAAAAGTTCCTTTTCTTCATTGAGGCTATGTGAGGATAGGAGAAACCCGGGGAGGGGTGGCTTAGCAATTTGCAAACGACTTGTTCTAGTGAGTGGGAACACAGCCTTTTCCTTCTATGCTTTCACATTTATTTTGCAACCCTTCTCATTCTTCCTAGGTGACTCATCATTGCTCGTGGGGACCTCCACAAAAGGTAATTTGCACTTCTTACGCCGAGACTTTGGTATATAGTGAAGTACAGGCATCGTGGATGGAACCTCAGCCACCATAGGTGTACCTGGCACGATCATGCTTACAAGACCCTCCACTTTAAAGGGCCTAAGACAAGTTTGAGGCAATTGACTTCCACCAGGTGGTGGTGATGTTGGCTTTTGACTTCCCTTAAGTATCTTCTTCCCGATAGTCACAGTTTCCAATGCGGCTTCTTCGACTAGAGTGTCTTACTCTTCATAGTACCTAACGTCAGCCAAATGTGCCTCAGCCTTGGAGAAGGGCTTGCTATCAGCATCGACTCTTTTTTCACTTCCATTCCTGAAATATTTCAAGCATTGATGAAGGATCGAAGGCACAACACCGTTCTCCTGGATCCAAGGGCACCCGAGTAGTAGATTGTAAGTTGTCCTAGAGTCGATGACATGGAAAAGGGTGGTTGCAGTCATATCTCCGACGGTGAGGTCCAAGCGGATCATACTAATTGCTCATTGACTATTGAGGTTAAAACCCTAAATTAACAATCGGCTGTTTGAGAGCTCTTCAACGGACATGCCTAGTTGCCTCATTGTAGATTTTGGCATGATGTTTATCCCAGAGCCACCATCAATCAAGATATGATTGACCTTTTGCTCTCAAATGTAGTCGGCAATAAACAAAGGGCGGTTATGAGGCTTTGAACCGAGCAACAGGCCCTCATCTGTGAAGGCCAAAGCTATCGTACACGTTGCGCATCTTACTGATGTCTCCTCTGTAGCCTCATCTTCCCTTATTTTGGACGTGAAGGGTGCTGGATTTTGGAGAGCCTAAACTAAATTCGAGCGGAGTTCAGATGGCAACTGTAAGATGCGATGCCAGCCTAAATGTGCCAGCAATGCCTGAAGTGTGGCAAAGATTTTTACATCCTCCTCAGCAATAAAGCAGCTTGTTGTTTTCTCCTGCAATGCTTCTATTTCCTCATACGCTGCCTCATCCAAATCAAGGGCTTCATAATAAGTTTTCATGTATGCAGTGACCTCCCTGAAGTAACCCTTGGGAAAGAACTCTTCCAGGGTAACACAGATGCTCGGCTTCTGTTCCAAAAGGTCGATAAGCATGATCTCTTGCTTTTTAGCTCTTGGCTTCTTATTCTTGGTCTTTCTAGAACCATAAAATCTTCTCTTGACTTGCTTATCCTTTCGGCGAGGTTGAGAAGGGTGAGAGTATCTCCTAGATTTCTTGCGTGTGACAAGGATCCAACCCTCTTCGTCATCCTCGATGTGCCATTCGGCCTCCTCCAAATTCTTTTAGCAAAACAACTCCTCTTGGACATGGATCATTACGGGCTCTAAACTCCCAAATTGAATGGGGTGACAACACTCCTTTAATTGTGGGTTACTGCAAAGCAAACACTTTATTGTCGGACTTTCAATAGAAATGAGCCTCACAGAAGCATGGTTTGCTTCAGCTACTTCCTAATATTCCAGGATGACTATCCCTTCATTTACTAGCTCCATGATGCGCTCCTTCAGGGTGACGCATTTTTCAATAGGGTGACTGACCACCTGATGATACTTGCAGTATTTGGGGTTGAAGGTTTGTCCTGCCTCACCGGGATGCTTTGGTTCTGGAAGGGTGATGAGATTCTTCTCCAAAAGATCATCGAACATGCCACGGAGGTCAGAGTTAGGAAAAGGATACACCTTTTGTTGTAATTCTTTTAGTGTTGGGCGCCTTCTCTCAGCTTCTCTTGGTAGGGAGGTCTTCTTCTCCTCATCCCCTCTCGGCCTACTAGAGATTTTGACCGGTACTATGTTTACAGCCATAGTCTCCTTCACAGTAGGCTTGGCTGGCTTTCGACCTTCTTTCCTTCCCTACGGTCCCTTTTAACATCCGGGACCAAAGAGGCCTTGCCACCATGATTAGCCAAATTCACCTCGATATCATGCACACGGGTTGCTAACTCCTCAAAAGTCCTAGGCTTCAACGCCTGTAGGATGTAAGATAGCTCTAACTTCATGCCTTATGTGCACATCTCAATGGCCGAAGTTTCAGACAAACTATCCCTGCAGTCGAGGCTCAAACCACGCCATCATTGAATGTAGTCGATGACTGGCTCTTCCTTTCACTGAGTCGTGTTCATAAGTTCCACCATAGAGACTGTGCAACGGGTACTGTAAAATCTATTAAGAAACTCGCCTTCCATTTGTTCCCAGTTGTCAATATACTTTGATTCCAAGTCAGTATACCAATCAAAGGCAGTGCCTTTGAGGGAGCGAACAAACTGTTTCACCAGAAGATCACCCTCAGTTCCCGCGTTCCTATATGTCTCAACAAAGTGGTCAATGTGTTGGTGTTGTATCCCTTTTCCATCAAACTGCTGGAATTTGGGCGGTTGATAGCCCTTAGGCATCCTGAGATTGTCAATTCTTTGAGTATATGGCTTTTGATAATGATGGTTACCATATGATGAACTACCCATTTAGGCCTTCATAGTGTTGGCAATCAGTTCCTCAATCTGATGGACTAATAAAGCGGCGAGTGATGTTGATTCCAGTGTTAGTGCAGGCTTTGGAGCTGCAACCACCTTTGGAGGATTCGCCGATGCTTCTCCATTATCAAAGTCAACCTCAACGTTATCCACAATGACTTTCCTAGCATCCCTCCCGGGCTCATGCTCAGAGATTTTATTGTGCAAAGCAACGATTTGGAGGCTTTGCTCATGGATCTGTGCGTGCTTCTTAGTTACGGCCTTATTCCGGTTTTCCACCATAACTTGTACCTTGCTAGTTGTTGTTCTACAAGGACAGCACTAGTCACCATTACCACTACAGCAGTCGACCCGGCAGATTCTATGGACCTCGTTTTTGGTGACGCAGGCAATGAACTGTCACTATCGTCCCCCTCCAGGGGCTCACCCATGGGTTGGAATGCCGAATTGACGTGGTGAGTCCGTCCTTTTCACCAAAGACCTCCTCTTGGGGAACTTCTTCCACTTCATTGATGGGATTCTCCTGTAAGATACTAAAACCATCAACTGGTTCTTAGGCATAGGGGAGAGTGTCAACAGCTTTGGCTTTACTCCTTATAGTAACGCCAGCACATAGGTTACTCACTTCAACAGCAACAGAGACAGCCCTTCAAGGGTTAGGCTCCACCATCCTTTTGGAGTTCAAAGACACACTCTTCTGAGGTGCCATTTGATGTCTTGCTTCGAGGGAGAAGGAGATGAGAGGCAGAGAATGACCCACCGGGCGTGCCAAATTTGTAAAGCACAAAATTTTGAAAGCAGTAATGAACGAAATAAATGCACCACAAAGTAGTATTTCTTGTATTTTTTCAAGAGAAAATGGGTACAATCTCTGTATACATATACTAGAGTACAAGTATATGTAGAATCCTCTAATTCGATCTCCAGATTGAACAACTTGAAAGAGGGCACAAGGCTTTTTCTCGATCAAGTGGAAGGTTTCTTCAAGGAAGATGGCACTTGGCTTGTATTTTTCTTGAAAGATGACTTTGGTTGTGGTTTTGAGTGAGAGAAAGAGAGAGCTTTTGTTCTTCTTCTCTATCTTTTCCAACCTCCCATCAAATGAAGAGGGGGTCCTCTATTTATAGAGTGGACTTCACATTCAAAATGGATGAATGGGCCTCTCTTTGGTCCCAGCTCGTGGGCCAAGTCGTTCGGGATTAACTTGGGTCCGAGAACCTTATGGGCCCCGATTTAAAATGGCATGTGCTTTCCGAACCTACTTTCCAGCTTGTACTTGACTTGACAATCTTTTGGTTTTGACTTAGCAGTCTTCGGGTTTGACATGACAGTCTTTGATTTGGATTTTTTTTTTTTGGTTATTTTGGCCAGCTCGAGCTTGGTCAATTGTTGACTTCTATTGACTCGAATTGAATCAAAATGTTAACTTTCATTTAATAATCTTCTTTTAAATCCGTAATAAATTTATGACTACTATAAAATTTTCAAGTCTACACTTCCCATGCTATATATCAATTGTATGAGATTAAAAGATAACAATTGTAATCCAATGAGAGGAAATATATAAAAATTCTTCTTATCAGAGGTGTATATTCTTGCGGGGCTTCATGGTTCATACTCAAAAATCCAATATTTAATAGAGGACACACTTAACCAAGTTATAGTAATAGAAACATCCCTTAATATGGAGTAATAATACCCAACCTCAACTAATGTATAATAGATATCTATATTTTAAGAATATTGTTTAAGGGTTCAAAGTTAATCTTAGTTATATCATATTAAGTGTATTTATTATAACGATTACTTGTAGAATCCTATAATGATTACTTGAACAATGCTATAGGTTTATTATAAGAAACCTATTTCACATAACAGGATAGAGTCTCTTCCATAATTAGAAGCCCTAGAAATAAGGTAAGTGGTATTTCGTTTATCCTGGTCTGTGAATTGGCTAAGACTTTAGAGTTCTACCTCGGCCCGCATAAAGAGATTTTACTTCAAAAATTCAAAGAGCAGAGAGACTCTTGTTTTTCTAAACAAAAGAGTATGGGTCGAGGTATTTGGATTGCTTGTCCAATGCTGGACTAAAGACTGCTCTACGAATCTCTCTAAAGTATGGAGAAAGTTAATTAGGATGAACCAAAAGACGTCTGCTACGAGATGTATTGATGCCGCCAGGATCCTCGTCGACTCCTGATCTTCTACATTTATTCATCAAGATGGTCCAAGTTCAGTTTAACAGGGGTTCCTGCTTGGTCCTTGTCAAGGAGGGTAGTTGGGAATTGATCCCTAATTATTCACGCAAAGTTGTGGCTCTTGCGGCCTCAGCCAGATTAGCTACGGAGCGGGCCACTTGCTCTACGATCCACATTGTGACAGTCAGTGCACCACCCCGGTGCAACATAACACCCCGGTTCAACCCTCTCCCGTATAGATGACGACTGTCATCGATGCTTGTATGGCGTCTGGAAGATGCCTTACAAAGTCAATGAATGAAGGAGTGAGCGTCTTAGAACTGTCACTGGGTCAGCTTGCTATTCGTATTCACGGTTAGTATGTCAGGGAGGTCGCTTCTAGAGTGCTATTGACCACATGCATCTCTTCTTCCTACGTTTCCCCAGCCTGCTGCTCAAAGACACTCCTGGAAGTTCGAGAGAACCAACATGCTCCTATCCTTCTCCCGTGGACCGAAAATGATAAAGCCCAATTAATCCAGCCTCGTGCTCAGACCTCGCATCATGAGAACAAAGCTCAAGATAGGGTCCTTTGGGCCTGAATTTCCACCAGGTTTCAAGCCCTTACTCTAAGCAGTTACACTCTTTTTAACCCTGTTTGGTTTACCATTAACATTTAACCCATGAAAAAGTTTACCTCCAAATGGGGTTAAAACCATTGCATTATCCCTTTTTTTTATAAGGTCAGTGTGTATATATCAAAAAATCGCACCGATGTACGTCCATACATGAGTACGAGGGGCATACCCCAAGCTAGCCGAAGCCTACAAGCAATCCGAAAGAAAGCAACAAGCGAAAGCAACAAAGAGTTAATACAAAGAAACTTCAAAGGAAATTCCTAAGTACAAACTCTACACAAGGAAAACAAAGTGAATGAACGCCAACTAGAATCAGGATTTCTTCTTGCCCTTGGACTTCTTGTTCTTCGCTGCAGGCTGTGTATGCTTCTTTAGCTTCAAACAACTAGTTTGAGGCGAAACTGCTAAATTCACATCATGCAAAGCAGAAGTCGCAGTGTCCATAGAAACGGTCACCAGAACTAAAAGGGGATATGGATGGTACTTGTGGTCCATTATTATAGACCGAGCTTCCCTCAACATATCTAGCACCCACCCGAACCATCAAAACTTCACCGACAAGCCGAATCTGCGAGGCCCAAGCGAGGAACGAGCCCCCTAGCGCAAGATTGGCCAGGGGGAAAGAAGGGAGACCCGTGAGGGCCTGATACAGGCCCAGTGCAAAGCCAGGAGGCCGGTATTAGACTGGCCCCAAAGGAAAGAGACCGGGCCTGTTGGCCCAGTAAAATTTTTTATTTTTTTATTTTTTTGGAACCCCCATTAACATGAGAGTTAAGTGGGTCATGGCCTGTGACGATCCATTCCGAGGCCCAACGATAGCTCAGCCCAGTTTTAGCCCATCACTACCCGTAACCCAACCACCAAGGTGGGCCATTAGTGACAAGCCCAAGGAAAGTAGAGTACTTGCAACCAAACCTGGGCCCGAAATCCCACTCCCATTAGGCTCGGACGCCCCACAATGTGGTCCCATCAACAAGCCTAATACAGCACAAACCCTAGCACTCCCATAAACCCTAGCCGCCACTAGCCGTAGCAACCGGCCACCAAGGAAGAGGGAGAGATGACGCGACAGCAAGCCATCAACGAGCAAGAAAACCGGGAGACACCGACCATCCTCATCAACGAACAACATTATGCCAGGAAAAGTCGACAGGAGAAACTCAAAAGCAGCCCAGAACTGTAAGGAGGTAGGACCAAGCCAAACCAAACAAGGAGAGGTGCATAAATTAAGGGGAGAATCCAAAAAATATGCACTTTTCAAATCAGGCATCGTTTGAGGGAGAAATTAGGGTTAGGCCACACACAACCACCGTGCGCCGCCACCACCGTGCGTCGCCACCACCTTCACTGGCCCAAACAACCGACCAAAGGGAACCCTAATCTACTGGAGAACACCACAGCAAGAAGAACGATAGAACTTACACGTGAAAGCTCTGAATTCTGGGTGGAGAGAGAGAGAGTCGGGCTGCGAAAACCCCAGGAGAGAGAAAATGGCCACCGCACCGCCAAGGCGCCACCGATGGTGGTTGGACAGCCACCAAAAGGTCAAGCAAGGAGAGGCGAGCCGCCTAGGACCAGTCGCCTGTAGCGGGCTTGCCGGAGCGTCGCCACAGAACGTCCTACGTCTTTTCTACCGAAACCCTAACCCTAGCGCCCTCTCTCACTTTTTCCACCCTCGACAGTCACCGTAACCACCCGTGACCACCACCGCCAGGAAGTGGAGGAGCCGGCGAACATGATGAACCAAACCCGACCCCCGTACGCCACCGCACGCGCCCACACGCGCCTGCCCTAGTCCATGGCAAAAAATCGCCCACACGCCACCCCAGAATCGCCCCCCTGTTGCCAGAGAATAGTGGCGGCTGCAAATGGTTACCTCATTAACAATTGCATCATTAAAGATTACCACCTTTTTTTAATCCCATACCAAACATGTCTTAACATTAGAGGCGAGAGATATAGGAAAAACTTTCACTCTTCATAGTTAAGTGGGTAATTTAATTTCCTATTTAACTACCCACTATTATAGCACTAAAATAAAATTACACTAATTTATTTCTCCTACAATATATGTCCATTTTATAAAAATTACCCTTCGTTCGGGAAAAAAAAGTTTTTGCTTTTGAAAATTACCCTTATCTTAAATGGTGAAAGTTGAAGCACTCTTTGCTATTCCTTGTGATTCAAATGACATTGGAATTAATATAATATAATTTCTCCTCAGTCTTAAATGGTGAAAGTTGAAGCACTCTTTGCTATTCCTTGTGATTCGAATGACATTGGAATTAATATAATAAAATTTCTCCTCCGTCCTATAAAAAAGTATAAACTGACCTAATAAAGATAGAGTGTCATTATTTCTAAGACAAATATTATTGTTATCAGAATAATATGTGATATGAATAATAGCCACTAATTGTCACAGAGTTGCTCTAATAATACAATTAGGTTAGTATTATTATTAGAGTAATTTTTATTCATGTTAGAGCAATTTCAATATAACAAGACTTCAAAACTCTTTATAATTACTCCAATATTAACAAAAAAAACCTTCTCACAAAATTACTCTAACATGAAAAAAATAAAATAAAAATGACAACAACACTGAGCTATATATATATATATACATACGCAACAACAACAACATTCCCAGTGCCACAAGGACTCGCGCTTGTGCGGGGTCTGGGGGGTATGATGTACAAAGCCTTACCCCATCAGGGTGAGACCTTAACAAGTGGCTATTTCCAAGGACCCCCGACCTCATAGTTGGAAAGTTGTCAAGGACTTGTAAGAAGGGCATGAAAGGGGGTAAGTAAGGATCATGTAGGAAGCATGTAAGGAGCATGCAAGGGAGCATGCTGGGTTTGGATGTCAGGCGAGGCATGTAAGTGTACAGACAAGTAATCATATGGGCAATCATATAAGCAAATACTCATGTAAGCATGTACACAATGTATGCATGGAGACATCTCTAACTACCCTCCATGGGTTGCTCGAAGCTCCTACACCGCTAAACCGGTTACACCTAAAACTACCCTCCACTGAGCTCTAATTAGGGCCATCTCTTTTTTTAGGTTCAGGTTGGCGATGTCCTGACGAAATGTCCTCATCCAACTCTTCTTTGGCTGGCCTCTTCGTCTGTAGTATGAAGTTGCATCCCCTTGCCGGTGTAGAGGCATGACTCTAACCAACTCTTCTTAGGCCGGCCTCTTCCTCTCTGCTCGTCTTAGGAATTGTCTCCATCCAAACCCAGGAGCACAAATCGCCCAGCAAATGCCCACAATGATAGCCAGGCATACAAGCATCCTCGTCGATACGAGTGCTCAATGCTTCTACATGGATAATGCTCCTACCCCCTATATCGAGCACACTTATACTAATCCTCCACTGAGTTCTATCTATGGCCATTTCTTCGTTTATGTTGAGATATGTGAGGTCCTTACGAATTGTCTCCATCCAACTCTTCTTCAGCCTTCCTCTCCCTTTCTTCCCATCCATTATCTGGAGTTATTCACATCTCCTGACAGGGACAAAGGTGGGTCTCCTCCTAACATACCCAAACCACCGCAGACGCTGCTTCCTCAACTTATCCTCTATTGGGGTGAGCCTAATTGTCATCTTGTAACGTTATTTCTGATCCTATCTTTCCTTGTGTGTCCACACATCCACCTCAACATCCTCATCTCCGCCACCTTCAGCTTTTACATGTGATGGCATTTAACCGGTCAGCACTCTACCTCGTATAACATAGCCGGCCTCACTACCGTCTTATAATATTTACCC
Source organism: Simmondsia chinensis (assembly GCA_018398585.1). Lineage (NCBI taxonomy): Eukaryota > Viridiplantae > Streptophyta > Magnoliopsida > Caryophyllales > Simmondsiaceae > Simmondsia > Simmondsia chinensis. The sequence goes on from JAGTTD010000022.1 coordinate 9,779,895, forward strand.
TATAACTTTAACGAGAACTTCCTATCTCACAATACTGCAGAGGCCATTCTCCATTTATGCCAACCCACTTTAATCCTGTTGTCGACATCTGCTTTCATTTCGCCATCTTGATGCACCATGGAACCTAAGTATTTAAAGCATGCTTTCTGGGGGATTTGCTTTGATCTAATCTTGACGAATTTTGTGCTTGGCATGGTAGAGGTGCTGAGCTTGAATTTCATATACTCCGTCTTAGATCTACTGAGTCTTAGGCCTTTTGATTCTAAGGCAATCCTCCAGAGGTCTAGTTTCTCGTTCACCTCCTCCCCAGATTTTCCCACTAACTATATGATCTGCGAAAAGCATGCACTAAGGCACGTCTTCTTGTATGTGCCTAGTGAGCTCGTCCATAACCAAAATAAACAGAAAGGTACTCAAGGCTGATCCTTGGTGTACCCCCACTGTAATGGGAAAAGTGTCTGTCTCCCCTTCTGTTATGTGCACATTGGTTGGGGAGTCTTCGTATATGTCCTTTCTGGCTCATATATAGGGCTTGTGGATGCTTTTCCCCTACAGGACCCTCCGTAGAACCTCTCTCGGTACTCTATCATATGCTTTCTCCAAATCAATGAAAATCATGTGGAGGTCCTTCTGTCTATCTCTGTAGTACTCTATGGTCCTCTTCAGAAGATGCCTTTCCCCTCCAAGACCCTCTGTAGAACCTCTCACGGTACTCTATCATATGCTTTCTTCAAATCAATGAAAATCATGTAGAGGTCCTTCTGTTTATTTCTGTAGTACTCTATGGTCCTCTTCAGAAGATGGATGGCTTCTATTGTTGATCTGCCTGGCATAAATCCAAATTGGTTCTCTGAGACCCCTGCTTGTTGTCGGAGCCTTCTTTCTATAACCTGCTCCCAAAGCTTCAACGTGTGGCTCATTAGTTTGATTCCTCTGTAGTTGGCACAATTCTGAATGTCGCCTTTGTTCTTATAGACGGGAACCAGTGTACTCTTCCGCCATTCATCTGGCATCTTTTTCCCTTGGAGAATTTGGTTGAATAGTTTGGTCAACTATCTGACACCCACTTCTCCAGTATAATTCCATGCCTCAATGGGTATTTCTTCTAGGCCGACTGCTTTACCCATGCCCATCTTCTTCAGAGCTTCCCTAACTTTCTCGGGTCTAACTTTGGTGCAGTCGTAGTAGGTCTCTGGCTCCTCTAGTGCTTGTAATTCTCATGGGGATGCAATTGTCTCTCCCTTTTCATTAAATAAATCATGGAAGTAGGATTTCTACCTAGCTTTAATTTGTTGCTCGTCCATGATCACTTGTACATCAGCCCCCTTTATGCACTTTACTTGGTGCAGGTCTCTAGTCCTCCTTTCTCTTGCCTTTACAATTCTATAGAGGTCTGTAGCCCCCTCAGTTGTATCCAGCCTTTTATAGAACTCCTCAAAGGCTTTAGATTGTGCATCTCTTACTACTATCCTTGCGTCCTTCTTAGTCTGTTTATATTGTTATCTCTTGTCATCATCTCCACTTCAATCCCACTCCTTATAGCGGTGTCGTTTCACCTTAATCTTTTCTTGGACCTCCATGCACCACCCCCACGTCTCTCTGATGTTTGGTGCCCCATGCTTTGACACGCCTAGGACTTCATGTGCCACATCTCTTATCTTTTGGGTTACTTGGTTCTACACATGGTTTAAATCTCCCTCACACTCCCCTCCAAGCTCACCCTGGATTCTTTCCTTAAGGACATGAGACTTTTGCCCTTTGAGATACCTCAAGCGCGTGCGTGGTTATGATGTTTTGATGGCTTTCTGGCTCCTTCTCTTGACCTTGACCCCAACACACAGTATCTTGTGTCGTGTTGAGAGGTCTTATCCACGGATAACCTTGCAGTCCTTGCAATCTTTTTGAATTTGCTTCCTTAGTAGTATGTAGCCAATTTGAGTCTTTGCTCTATCGCTCCGGTATGTGATAATGTGGCCCTCACGCTTTTTGAAGAAGGTGTTGGCCACTGTTAACTTATAGGTGACAGCAAAGTCTAATAGGTCCTTGCCCTCCTCATTTCTCTTTCCAAAACCAAAGCCTCCATCGTGGGAAGCATAAACTTCTGTATTCGCTCGCATGTGCCCATTAAAGTCACCCGCAATCACAACTTGTTCGCTTCGGGGTATGCCTTGCATTGTTAAGTCTGAGTCCTCCCCAAAACGAGCCTTCTCTTGCTCTGTCTGCTCAATCTGTAGAGTGTATGCACTTGTGCCATTCACTATCTCCCCACCTAGCACTAGCTTGATACTAATGATCCTATCGCTAGTCCTAATGTCCTCTACTACTTCATTCATAAGGGAGCTATCCACCATAATACCCACCCCATTCCTCCCCCTTACATTGCCCGAATACCATAATTTGTATTCTACTACATCCCTTGCTTTTATGCCTACCCACCTAGTCTCTTGACGACACATGATGTTGATTTTTCTCCTCATCATCATTTGGGCCACCTCAAAGCTTTTCCTTGTTACTGTGCCAACATTTAATGTCCCAATTCATAGGCTCCCCTTAACACGTGACCTGTTCCGTCCCGTCACTATTAGACACGCAAAACTATCACTAGAGACGAGATAAGTATAAAACAGACCAAATACAAGTAATAGAAACAACAATGAGGGGCATTGAATAAAGAGAATAGGAGGACATTTCGAACCTGGGGCCGACCGATTTTTACTTACCTGGCCCGCTTGCTAGCTGCAGTTCGGATTTGAGAGGTTGCTGGTCTAGGCTGCCTTGAGGTGGTGGTTGGGTTCGTGTAGTGGTGGGTTTTGAAGTGGGAGGTGGATTGGTGTGGTGGTTGTGCATGACGGGGATTTGTTGGGACTGGTGGTGGTGGGTTGGTGTGGCAGTGGGTTTCGAAGTGGAAGGTGGGTCGAAGTGGATTGTGTTTTCAAAGTGGGACGGGGTTTGACGGTGGAGGTGGTGGTGGGAGGTCTGAGGTACGACGTGGGGGTTTGGAGGTTGGTGGTGGTGGGATGGTTGGTTGGTGGGTGGGTTGGTGTGACGGTGGGGTGGGGTTCAAAGTGGTAGAGTGGCGTGGTCAGGGGTCTGGTGGTCAGGGTGGGGGTGGAGAGGGTAGTGGTTTGGGTCAGCCTTGAGGTGGTGGTGGTGGTGGTGAGAAGTCGGGGAGGGGGGGAGGTGGCGTTGTTCAAGGGGTAGGTATGGTAGGTCGTGGGGGGAGGGGAGAGGAGAGAGAGGTGGTCGTGGGGGGATGGTGTGATTGTTGTGGGTATCGGTCGGGCGGTGCGGCGGTGTCGGTGTCGGTGTCGGTGGTGTTGGTGTCCCGTGGTGGGGGTGGCGCCGGGGGATGGATGCGCAGCTTGTGCCGGCGGTGCGGTGTCGCCATACTTTGGCCTCGTTGGTGGCTGGTGACCTGTCGTCATCGGCGAGAGGACGACGTGGCAAGGGCAGGGGCAGGGGCTAGGGGCTAGCCGTTTCAGAGAGAGTTGATTTCACATAATAATATACATCTATATATATATATATATATATATATATATATATGTATATTAATTCGTCCAGTTATGGTCTAAAACTTAAAATGTGTTCCAGTAAGAAACTGCAAGAATAATTTCGGAAATTCCCCCCATTTTGCTTGCAAGGGATATAGATAGATCTAGGTCGAGCAAGATCCCCTCAACCTTGCCGCCGTCACCTTAGACCTCGCCGGCTTCGTTCATCTCCCGCCACCACAGACACAGTTGGAGAAGGGCGCTGGATCACTAGTACAGGAAGTGGCTCGCTCTCCTTGCCCTACTTCTCGATGCGCACGCCTCCGTAACTCGTCATCGGCACCGCCATCTGAGCCACCGGCTTTCATGATTCTTCGCTTAACTTAGCGTCTATTTTCTCTGGTTGGTGGGTCTTCATGATAATAGGTACTGTATTTTCCTTTTCTTGGGTGTTTGGTTGTGTGGGTTTGTACTTATTCACTATTTCGTCCAAATTGGTAATTTTACTACTATTGGTTCCATTTTTGGACCCTGAAAACTTGTTTTCCTCAATTGATTAGCAATTTCGAAGCCTTGAGGTCTTAGTTCTTGCATCTTAGGATCAATCGTTAGATTGTTTTTGTTGTTTATTTCGCCAGCAGTTGTACCTCAGTAATCGATCTAAATCTGCAGGACTAAAGAATCGAGTGGCTCTGATACCAATGATATATTTAAAATTAGGAAGAGTGATTAGATTGTCCGCTTCAAAGTTTAACCAATATTAATAGTAGAAATTGAGGGGGGAAAAAGGGTACGGGAAGGAGATAGTAGCAGGAGAAAGAGACTTCATTTAACATTCATTCCATATTCTTGCTAATACAACCCTATATACTTCTTAAAATGAATTGATCACGTCCGGTGATTAATTTATTTTTCTTGTAACACGCCGTTCCCGGTGATAAATGGATCTGCGTTTCCGGCATCAGCCAACCACTTTGCCACATTGGTTAGGGTTTGTTTTTTCCCTTTTTCTTGACCCCCGTTTGGCAACGGGGTAAAGAAGAGTAATTTCTTACCCCTGTTTAGCAAATACTTTTGGGGGGTAAAGGGGGAGGGTAAGTTTTTAAGAACTTTTGGACAATTTACCCTTATTTTAACTACAACACTCTTTACCCTTACCCCATTACCCAATTTCCAAACACGGGTATCACATTTACCGTTCTTTATCCTTACCCCTCTATATCAAGTATATCCAAACAAGGGTAGGATAATTCCTTACCCTCCCCCTCTTTACCCTTCCTTACCAAGTTGCCAAACATTGCCTAAGGTTGAATTGGACCGTATTTTTTTCCTTCCTCCAAATTTTCTAATTATTTGTCTGTACATACAATTTTTCTAATTATTGAAAGTCCAATAAAATAATAAAATACTCGATTAATTTTTTCAGACCTAGCCACACAATTATGTTCTAATTACTTATGTTAAATGACTTAGTATAGGGAGAGTAATCATGACTTATTAGGAAAGACAAAGATCATGGTTGTATTATGGAGTTCATCATTGCCATAAAGTCGTTAATGCCCCATCACCAATAGAAATGGAACGCATGGCACTCCGATCCGAGGGTTTACACAATGCTTTGCGCTGTAGTGTACTTTAGAGTGGTGAACTAGGATACTTCCTGTTGAGGTTGGAGACTTCTGGGCTTCTCCAACAGCCCTAAAGTCTGGAATATTCTAGAGAAGACTCTTCACATGGTGTGACTCTTCATTTGAACATATTTACTACAATCCCTTCATATGGCTTGCAGTAATGGGGAGGCTCTTTGGTTTCCATGGCAGTTCTGATTCTTGAGGCCTATATATAGGGCCTGATTTCTTGTTGTAAAGGCAGAGCAGTGAGGAAACAAAAGCAAGAGAGAAGAGTGAGAGTGAGAGAGAAACACTCTTGTAATACCTCTGATTTCTCATAGTGAAATTCATTGCTCCCCCTCCGTGGATGTAGGCTTCGGCTGAACCGCGTAAATCTTTGTGTCTCTCTTCTTCCCCTACCTTGCTTTGTTATTTCGGAACCCAATCTAGGGTTCGATGTGTGTGGGTAACCTAACAACTGGTATCAGAGCTATTTTGGACCTAAATCGGGTCTGATAGAGGCGAAGGAGGAAGAAAGAGGATGGACGAACCTCGGTGGTGCTCCGGCGGTGGCCTTGGCGTTCGGAGGTGTTCGGATCTGGTAGTCTCCAGCTCAAATCTGGTGGTTCGTGGTGCTGGTTGGTCGTAGCGGCTACAGAGGTGGACAGATCTGGTGTTCTCCGGCCTTGGTGTCGAAGATCGAAGGTGGTGGTCATGAGATTGACCAGCGCTGCTCGGGTCTGGTGGTGTTCGTTTTTCGAAGCCACGGCGGTGTTGGTCAGTGACGAGCGGCGACCGTGGCGGCGAAGGTGGTGATTGTTGAACGAAGACAACATTGTTTTTGTAAAAATCGCCATTTTTTGAGTACCAGTGAAGGTTCTGGAAAAAAAAAAGTGAGGAGAGAGAGAGGGAGCAGGGTCACGGAGAGATTGGCAGTGAAGAGAAATGGGTTTTTTTTGAGCCCTAATGTTTATTTAATATTTCTCAGTATTAAGTCCAATTAAAAAATATCTTTTTGAAGCTTAGCCCAACAGTTCACAAATTCAGTTTTTTTTTAAACCCGCCCCATTTTGATAAAATTTTTTTAGCCCAACAGTGAAATTATTTTTTTCGAAGGCATCCGAGGATATAAAAATTTTGGGTATCGAAAAATTTGACGGTGCTAATTTCGGGTATTGGCGCATGCAAATTGAAGATTATTTGTATGGGAAAAAATTGCATTTGCCTTTGTTGGGTGAGAAGCCGGAAGATATGAAGGATGAGGAATGGGAATTGTTGGACCGACAGGTCTTGGGTGTCATCCGTCTTACCTTGTCCAGGTCCGTGGCTCACAACGGCGTTAAGGAGAAGACGACGGTAGCCTTGATGTTAGCTCTCTCGGGAATGTATGAAAAGCCATCAGCGAACAACAAGGTACATTTGATAAAGAAGTTGTTCAACTTGAAGATGTCGGAAGGTACTCCTGTTACTCAACACTTGAATGCATTTAATACCATAACGAATCAGTTGTCGTCGGTGGATATTACATTTGATGATGAAATATGGGCATTAGTGTTGTTAGCGTTGTTACCTAATAGCTGGGAGGCCATGAGAATGGCCGTTTAAATATGACAACATACGTGATTTAATCTTGTCAGAAGAAGTGCGCTGGCATGACTCGGGCGAGTCAAATGCTTCGAGCTCGGCCTTAAATGTTGAAACCCGTGGCCGAAACTTTGAGAAAATTTCACGTAGAGGTAGGTCTAAGTCTAGACCTAGGGGGAGAAGCAAAAGTCGAATGGGTCGTACAAATACTTACTGGAATTGCAGGAAATCGAGTCATTTCAAACGAGACGGTGAAGCTGCTAAGAAGTCTGACTCAGACTCAGCTAATACTGTAACCGAAGAAGTACAGGATGCTTTGCTTCTTGCTGTACATTCTCCAATTGATGATTGGGTATTAGACTCCGGTGCATCCTTTCACACTACCTCGTGTCAGGAGGTGATTAGAAACTCTGTGGCCAGGAATTTCAGTAAAGTGTACTTAGCTGATGGTCAACCGCTAGATATTGTGGGAAAGGGTGACGTTTGTATAATGTTACCGAATGGGTCAACTTGGACCTTAACTGAAGTTAGACATGTGCCCAAACTGAAAAAGAACTTGATTTCTGTGGGACAGCTAGATGATAGCGGTCATTCTGTGACTTTCTTGAATGGAAAGTGGAAGGTTTCGAAGGGTGCGCTGGTGCTAGCCCGTGGTGTGAAATTGGGCACGTTGTATTTAACATCGAAACCGACTGACAGTGTTTCTGTTGCAGAATCCGAGAATACTTCTGAACTGTGGCACTGCAGGATGGGACATATAAGTCAGAAGGGCATGAAGATCCTTGCTGCAAAAGAGAAATTACCAGACGTGACGTCAATGGACCTTGGGACATGTGAAAGCTGTATCCTTGGTAAGCAAAAGAAAGTCAGTTTTTCAAAGCAAGGTCGAGTACCAAGATCACGACGGCTGGAGTTAGTGCACACTGATGTCTGGGGACCTGCCCCAGTATCTTCCCTTGGTGGTTCCCAATTTTATGTGACCTTTATTGATGATTTCAGCAGGAAGGTTTGGGTATACTTCTTGAAGCACAAGTCAGAGGTGTTCGAAGTATTCAAAAAGTGGAGGGCTATGTCTGAGATGGAATCAGATTCTAAGCTGAAATGCTTACGCTCCGACAATGGCGGTGATTATATTGATGGCGGCTTCATCAGATATTGTGCTGCAAACGGAATAAGAATGGAGAAGACTCCCCAGAGGACTCCTCAGCTTAATGGTGTTGCTGAACTCATGAACAGAACCATAAATGAACGAGCTCGGAGCATGAGGCTGCACACTGGTCTGCCCCTGATGTTCTGGGCAGATGCTGTTGACATTGTTGTTTATCTGATCAGTCGTGATTCGTCTGTTCCCTTAGGCTTTAGATTGCCGGAAGAAGTTTGGAGTGGTAAGGAGGTGAAATTGACTCATCTACGGGTCTTTGGCTGCACATCTTATGTCTTGCTTGATCCCGAAGCCAGGAATAAGCTTGAAGCCAAGTCCAAGAAGTTTTTCTTCATTGGGTATGGTGATGAGTCGTTCGGGTATCGGTTTTGGGATGAACAGAACCGGAAGATCGTTAGAAGCCGAGATGTTGTCTTCAATGAGAAAGTTCTATACCGGGACCGAGCCAGCTTAGAGAAAGAGTATGAGAAATCTGTTCGGGATGTACCAGAGTTTGTCAGTTTGGAGCCACTTCCTGACATCACTTCTCAGTCCAGTGGACTGATAAGCTCTCCAGTGCCGGTCATTCAGTAGGAAGTTCCAAGTGAAGTAGAGCCGAGTACAGATGCTCCATCCTTGCCCAGGTCTGCAAGAACTGTCAGACCTCTAGATCGGTATTCTCCATCTCTAAATTATATTATGTTGACCGATGGAGGAGAGCCGCAGAGTTTTGAAGAAAGCCTCGAAGATGAACATGCTAACAAGTGGGAGCTTGCTATGGAAGACGAAATGAACTCCTTGTACGACAATCAAACTTGGGAGTTGACAGAGTTACCAGCAGGAAAGAAGGCTTTGCACAACAAGTGGGTTTATCGGGTGAAAGATGAACTTGACGGCAGTAAGAGATTCAAGGCTAGGCTCGTCGTGAAGGGTTTTCAGCAAAAGAGGGGAATAGATTGTTCTGAGATCTTTTCTTTTGTGGTGAAGCTTATGACTACCAGACTTGTTCTGGGGCTGGTGGCAGCGGAAAATTTACATCTTGAGCAGTTAGATGTGAAAACCGCGTTCTTACACGGTGATCTAGAAGAAGACATCTACATGCACCAGCCAGAGGGATTCGTGGAGTCCGTGAAGGAGCATATGGTTTGTAAGCTGAAGAAAAGTTTGTATGGTCTGAAGCAGGCTCCGAGACAGTGGTATAAGAAGTTTGACAGTTTCATGAGTGGTGCCGGTTATACCAGATGTCAAGCAAACCATTGTTGCTACATCAAGCACTTTGACTCCTCATATATCATTTTGCTGTTATACGTTGATGACATGCTGATTATTGTGTCCGATATTGGGGAGATTGAGAATATGAAAAGACAGCTATTGGGTCACTTTGCCATGAAGGATTTGGGACCCGCAAACCAAATCCTTGGCATGCACATTACTAGAGATAGAGCCGCTGGTACATTGAAGTTGTCACAAGCTGAGTATGTTGAACGAGTACTGAAGCGGTTTAACATGGACAAAGCTAAACCTGTGAGGACTCCTTTGGCGAATCGTTTCCGTCTTAGTTGAGATTAGGTGCCTAAGTCAGAGGAAGAACGTGAGAAGATGAGTAGGGTGCCGTATGCCTCAGCTGTTGAGTCGCTCATGTATGCTATGGTCTGTACTTGACCGGATATTGCCCATGCAGTGGGAGTAGTGAGCCGATACATGAACCATCCTGGAAGACGGCACTGGGTGGCAGTGAAATGGATCTTGAGGTACCTTCGGGGTACTACTGATGTTTGTCTTAACTTTACATCTGGTGGTCAGAGTTTGCAAGGTTACGTGGATGCTGATCTTGCTGGAGACATTGACAGTCGAAAGAGTACTACCGGTTACGTGTATACTTTGGGTGGTACTGCCATTTCGTGGGGTTCAAGTTTACAGAAGGTTGTTGCATTGTCAACAACGGAAGCAGAATACATTGCTGTGTCTGAAGCAGCAAAGGAGATGATATGGCTACAGAGTTTCTTGACAGAGCTAGGAAAGAAACTAGAGAAGGGCATTTTGTACAGTGATAATCAAAGTGCAATCTTTCTGGCAAAGAATGCTGCTTATAATGCCAGGACCAAACACATCCAAATTCGATATCACTTCATTTGTTAATTGCTTGAAGAAGGGGAGCTGTGTTTGGAGAAAATCAGTGGGAGTGAGAATCTGGCGGATATGCTGACGAAGGGCGTAACCCTTGATAAACTGAAGCTCTATGCAGCTTCAGTTGGACTTAACACCTGATGATGGTGTTTGAGGGGGAGCATGGGGGCTACTATGAGCAGAGGTTGTTGATGAGCCGCATCAGTCTCCAAGGGGGAGATTTGTTGAGGTTGGAGACTTTTGGGCTTTTCCAACAGCCCTAAAGTCTGGAATATTCTAGAGAAGGCTATTCACATGGTGTGACTCTTTATTTGAACGTATTTACTGTAGTCCCTTCATATGGCTGGTAGTAATGAGGAGGCTCTTTGGTTTCCATGGCAGTTTTGATTCTTGAGGCCTATATATAGGGACTGATTTCTTGTTGTAAAAGCAGAGCAAGTGAGGAAACAAAAGCAAGAGAAAAGCAAGAGAGAAGAGTGAGAGTGAGAGAGAAACACTCTTGTAATACCTCTGATTTCTCATAGTGAAATTCGTTGCTCCCCTTCCGTGGATGTAGGCTTCGGCTGAACCACGTAAAGCTTTGTGTCTCTCTTCTTCCCCTAGCTTGTTTTGTTATTTCGGAAGCCAATCTAGGGTTCGGTGTGTGTGGGTAACCTAACACTTCCCACCAATCTTGCCCAGTTTAATAATCAATCAAGAAATTGGACAAGATAAGGAAGGAAAATTGAAGGGCTGATTTTCTTCTTGCATATTGCAAGTGCCTATTGAGGTGGGCTTTTATAGGAGTATAGAATTATTACAGTCATATGCATTAATGCCTTACTTCAATGATAGAAATCAACAGTGTCTCAGTTCAGTAGGGCCTAATTCAATGGCCACCCAAATGGTCATACAAAATATACTAGGTAATATAAAGGGAATGTGCTAACTCAAAATTTCAGTGTGGGATAAACTTCCTGCCCTAAAATTGAGGCACATCCAACAAGTAATCTATGGCAGAATTTGTTTTTGAAAAGACATTTCATATTGCAAAATTAATTTCCACTTATTTCCAAAGCGTCGACATGCCTAGTAGTATTTCCTGGGAAGTTGTAATCAGAATCTTGTGAACAGGGAGTCTGGAGCTTAGTTTTGATGTAGTTGTTACACTCTTAGAACCCACCTTGGTGCTAGCCTAGTAAATTGGGCCGCCTTTATATGAGAAAATGGACCATTTTGGCTTCAATTTTTGGTGTAATGTTATGTTATTCACCCATGCTAGGAAAGAAAAATTCTCCTATTTAGGAGCATTATTGCACCTTTTGTCTTTTCATTCTTATGATATTAACTGCTGGAATGATACATTGTAAGAGTATGGGAGAGGAATCTTTGATACTTCATGTTCTACAAACGTTAGTACTAGCAGAAAAGGAAAGAAACTGATATTGCAACATGGTAACATTTGCACTGTGCTTAAGATCTAGGTGGCCTAATTAGCATTCACTTAGAACCGAAATAAAAAAAATACCTTGATTGCTGAAAATCACTGATATTTACTTCTATTTCAAGCTTTTTTTTGCTAGGTCCATATGATTTTGTATTTGACATCTTGATGATATTTATATGCATATTTATGATGATATTTATATGCATATTTATGATCTTGATCGGGCAACGAGGATGTTGGTTTAGCTAGATTTATGACTAAATATTTTGATCTGAGACATTGCTTGCCAAATGTGAAGAGCATGGAATCCTGCTCTGGAATGTGGAAAGTATCCACTTACATTTTTCCTGTTTAGCATTTCTATGTTTTAACCGATTATCCCTCTCTCCTCCAAATAAAAAAAGGAAAATGCGATATGTCCCAAATTGGTTACCATTAATGAGGGAAAGGCATTAATATTGTACCTAAGAGGGTACCAACATGCAAGCACTAGATCCCATTAGAACTCTGAAGTTAAGCGTGCTTGGGCGAGAGCAGTGCCAAGATGGGTGACCTCCTGGGAAGTCCTCGTGTTGCACCCTTTAGGTTGGGGGTTCTCGGAAATAGCGACCCTGAAGGGGGAAGGTTGCGTACATCCACGCCCCAAGACAATGCTTAGGCGGGAGCCGCTGGGCACTAGGAATGTTGCTTTGCTTTATCGATTCTTTTTTATAAGCTAGTAACTTTTTAACATGTGCCTAGGGTAAATGACGGGGTATATCTTATAGCATCACTGGAAAGGGAAATAAAGGAGCTCTTGCGACTCTTCTTGTTATTCATTTTCCTTTTTTAATACTTTCATCAACCATTTAGGCATTTGTCTCCCAGTGTTCATTTATTTGCAATCATTAATGCAGACATTACAGAGACACGTAACAGATTGTTGCCATGTATGTGGGGTTTGTTTCAAATGCTTTTGTCTGTCGTATTTTGTACTTAAAGCTATATATATTTTGTACTTAAACTATATATGGGAGAAATGAAATTTCTTATCACGTGTTATCTTCCAAGTTGGATAAGTAAACCTATCTCGTTGATTCTGAAAGTCATCCTTAAGAAACTCTTATCAAACCTGTCCGACCGTCCAGGTCTAGGAAGCACGGATATGGATACGGATATGAGATATGATACTGATACGTCAACACATAATTTTTCAAAAAACTAGGATACGACAAAAATTATGTATTTTCTTAGATATATATCCATGTAACTGATAAAAAAAATGAGTTATAAACTTTATTATGTATATATGTATGTATTTGTATATATATGTATGTATGTATACATACGTATATGTATATATACATACATGTATATATATATGTATACATACGTACATGTATATCTATGTAAACATACGTATATGTATGTATACATACGTACATGTATATCTATGTAAACATACGTATATGTATGTATACATACGTACATGCATATCTATGTATATATATGTATACATACGTACATGTATATCTATGTATATATATGTATACATACGTGTATGTATATACATACATGTATGTATATATCTATATATGTACGTACATACATATATATGTTTACATACATATATACGTACATACATATCATATATATATATATATATATATATATATAATAGCTTAAGAAAAAGTAAAATTTAACTAAAATAGGGCAAATTCAAGCATATACAATTAATAAAAAAAATTAACAGAGGTTGAACCCACGTCACTGCAACTGCCCCCCCCCCCCCCCCAAAAAAAAAACTTAGTAGAGGCTTCTTTCTCCTTTTTCATCACACTATCTCTCTTTCAAATTGTACAAAAATATTATTTTTTTAATCAAAGCAACTATAAAACATGTGAAAATATTAGTTTATTTTTAAACTTTTAAATATAATCATATTAAAATTTAGGAAATTTATTACTTAGGTACCCCGAGATTTAAAGATTTATCACTTAAGTACCCTGACGTTTAATGAGGTACCCAAAGATTTAAAATTTTTATTATTTAGGTACCGTGAAATTTGAAATTTTATCAATTAGGTACTATTTTTGAAATTAGATAGATTTTATTAAAAATTACTAACACAAGATATAATTATAGCAATATATAAGTGTCCTCTATCGTAGTGTCATGATTTTTTATCATAAAATGCTAATATAACACATTATTTCACTAATACATAGATATCTTCTGTCATAATTCATTGGCTTTTCTTCATAATTAGTTGCTGTTTTGTTGAAAAAATTAATATAGCTTGTATATATTATTGTAATCATGTACTTTGTTTTATGGTGAAAAGATCGCATTTTCATAAAAATTCACCAAATTCTCGCATAGAGTACCTAAGTGTTAAAATATTGAAGCCTCAAGGTACCTCATTTTATATATTGGAATATCACGATACTTAAGTAATAAATGGTCAAACTTCAGGGTACTTAAATGATAATTTCCCTAAACTTTATATAATGTAATTTAACTATTTAATATGAATACTATTATATTATATAATAATATAGTATAATATTATATTTTTAAAGTCAAACCATAAAAAACGCGTTGGAACATATCATAAGCGTGTCGGAAACTGGTTTGAAAGTCAAAATTCAAAAAAACAAATTGGATACTTTTTTTCACGTTCAGGCATGTATCGGAAACGTGCCAGAAATTCAAAATTCTAAAACAGAAGTATCGGATACCTTTTTCACATATCGGAAACATATCGGAACGTGCCGGAAGTGTGTTGGTGTTGGATACGTGTTAGACACCGATACTCTGGCCAAAACAGAGTATCGGTGCTTCCTAGGTCCAGATAATGACTAGCAACTGTCGTCCTTATTTCCTTTATGGCTCTTATTTGGGACCTCATGAAGGAAATTTCTAACATATGCCTCCGCTATGAAGGGAACCATACTTCATTCAAGCTTTCAAGGACATTTATCATCCTCAGAACCTTAGCTTTTAGATATTTATGTGCTGTCGTTTCTAAGTTGGCTGGGACTTGACATCCATCAGAATAGGGAATGACCATGGAACTCATGTCTGAAATAATGCATCATAAGATGGGAAAATTATATTATTAAATAATTCATTTAATCTCTACTAAGGTGATCCTATATTTGATGACTATTTTTCTTTTCGGGGAAAGCACCCTCAAATCATGGAAAAGTACTTTTCATAAAAGAACACTTTTTTCCAAGGAAAGAAGCTTGGCTAAGTGAGTTTTGAGTGGTGTTTGGATGGATTTAAGAGTCGGATGTCTTTTACTAATGTGTTTAGCTTGATAGTTTTTCCTAATGGATTTAGATATTGGGCATCTTTTCCTAGAGCTTTTAGCTTGATAGTTTTTCCTATCAGACTAGTTCTTCAATTTATTGTCTCCTTTTTGAATGAAGCTTAGTTGATGAGCGCTAAGTTATTGTTATTAGTTTCCTCTTTTGGAATTTTTTTTTTTTTTTTGGTATTAAGTAGTGTTTGGATGGATTTAAACGTCAGACCTCTTGTCCTTGAACTTTTAGCTTGATGATTTTTACTACCAGACTGATTTTTCAATTTATTGTCTCTTTTCTGAATGCAGCTTAGTTGATGAGTTGCTGCTGGAGAAGGAAATGGTTCCCATATATTATGTCATTGTTGCTTTGCCGTGCACTGTTGGAGCAATTGCTCTGGCTATTTTCCATATATACAGGCATCTCATGAATTACACTGAGCCTACCTATCAGAGATATATCGTCCGCATCATCTTCATGGTTCCAGTAAGTTGTTGCCTTCTTAATTATTGGTATTCGGCATGGATCTTTTAGAGTGATCGTCTTTTGGAGTACATATCTCAGTATTTTCAAAGGTTGTCATAGCTGCATAACTGATCTGAAAATTAATGGGGACTTTAATGGCTCATCCTCTTTAACATGAGATTATATGGCATAAAACATTGGAAAGTTTGTGGGAAAGGGGAAGAATGGGAGTCATGGAGAGCGTGAAAGTGGAAGTTTGAGATCTTAAAGCCAGCTAGTCTAATAAACTCAAATAATACCGAAACATAGTGGTTATTCCTGCAAACCTTGTTAGAATTTCTATGCCATACTTGGTTTATCGCAGTTGTAGATGAAATTCACACGCATCAAAATTAGTAAGGTGAAAGCTTGTGCTTCCAGTGTAGTGTATAGCTTACCTTGACCTTTTGTTTCTTATGGTTATTAATCTGATATCATTCATGCTTCTATCAACTGGAAATTGATGAGTGGCAGTGGATAGTTGTTATCAACTTTCTACTAGTTGTAGTCGTGTCACAGTACTATGCCAATGAAGCACTGGCGTGGAGATAAAACACAACCAAGGCCGAGCCTCTATTGACTCGAAGGGTGTGAGAACCGAAAACACCAAGTGGTGAACCATGGTGGGCAGTTGTTCTAAAATTGTCAAATTCCCATCCCAATCTACTTGCCAAAAAAAGGCAACCCTAGGATTTGGCTTCCATTGCAAACTCGAACATTTAACTTGAGATCCTGATACCCCTCGATATAGGTCGAACTTTGAAGATGTTATTCCAGTGATCTTTGTAGCTCGCATGAAGCAGATTCTTTGAATTTAGCTTGAATTTGGGTTCATCAAAGGATTGATAACTATGCTCTTATGAAATTCAGATCTTACAGAGTAACTACCTAAATTGCTTATATATTCATTTAAGCGAGGGAAAAGCCTGCACGACTGTTTGCTTGTATGAAATATGCGTATGTTTAGAAGTTTATGGACTTCCACCTCTTCTAAAATTATCAGATGTACTTCTTAAAGTAGAGAACTTTAACAATATAGTTTGAGTAAAGCATAAGTAGCAACTATTATTTTTGGACATGTCACAGATGGTTTGCTTCGTGTCAATGCAAGTTGAAAATACACGGCATTTTTCGACTCTTGTTTTCCTAGAGCTCGTCTATCTTCTCTTTTTTCCTGGATATATCTACTGCAGCAGTGCATTTGCATTCAGATGTCTTCTTGCATACATTCTCTCCTGTTTATTTTTGTTATATTCATAGCACATTCTCATTGCGAACTTATTTTTTGTTGACAGGTCTATGCACTGATGTCTTTCTTGTCCCTTGTTATGCGGGAGAGTTCTATCTACTTCAATTCTTTCCGTGAAATGTGAGTACGCATGAGTATATCCGATTTTCCATCGGTTTCAAGTCATCCTATTGCACCTTCTTGCGGTCTTTCTAAATTTTCTGCTTTCATATTTTCATGTTCTTCTTCCCCATGCTTGAGGTTTGCAGCATCGTCTTTTCCAAATTATGGTATCCATTTGAATATGATAAGATGCCTAATGCATGTATTATGCGGTCTTATTTGTTAGGAAGTCCACATCTTGAGAACTCAGGTTTTTGTTTGAATTTATGTGATGTAGATTCTCAAGGTGTTCCTTTTATGAAGCTGGGTAAAAAGCTTGTAGAACAAGGTTGATTGTTGCTTTGGAAACAAAAGAAACACACCCTGGAAAACCCTCTCTCCCCAGTAGAGGTGAGAAGGGTCGATTGTTGATTCATTTCCCTTTCTCCTTTTTGGGTGATCAAAATGCGGTTCCTAGGTTTTGTTTCTCTTATGTTTCCATTGTTTTGTGAGTGCTATGGGAATTTGAAGGGTTTCTTGGTCTATTTGTGGACTACTTGATTTCCGTGATAGGATTGGTTTTCGGTCTTGCTATTTTGTCCTTTAAGAATACATCTGTCATTCGTCATGAGAAGTGGCGATGCAAATTTGTCGTGCCAGTATGTTAGGGCCAAATAGCAAGCAGGAATTATATCATTGATGCAGCTCTTGCAGCATGTGCTGCGGAGATGGTAAATCTCCCTCTTCTAGGGCTGATTGATACGACTTTGATTTATGGTGATAGGTTGTTTATGAGTTGTACATTGGAGAGCATGGGCACTTCTGGTGTCTGAAACTGGGGCATAGTTGATTATTATCACCTTGTCTTCTTTGTTGGCTATGATATAGTGAATTATGGTCCACATTTGGATTGGATTTTGAGGTTATCCGCGTGTCTCTCCTATAGTCCTACTATTGGGCAATTTGTTTTAAAATTTCTTATCTTTTTTGATTTTTCCTCTTGGAGATGAGAATAAAATTATAATAGTAGGAAAGGAATTAAATGGTGGTGCTAACCATGAACATGGTCTAGTGCTTGGGGTAGTTATTTGCTGGTGCCTTGACTGTGAGGGCATAGGGCATGTGAATGATATATCACCTTTCTATCTAAGATTTTATTTACTTTAGGGGAAGTGTTGCATCTTTTGGAATATTTTAGTTTTTTGATAATATGAGCTATGCAATAATGTCACTAGTTATGCATCATTGGCTACTAGGACTTCAAGGATGGAGCTAGTGGCTTAAGGGGTCTAAGTAATAGTTGCTGTTGATAATTTGAAAACACCATTCTTCTATGGGTTGGTATGAAATGCATTCTTCATTATTACGCTATAACCTGTCCATCATCACTGTCAGTTTAAAGCCCTGGTGCAAAGTAGTGAACTTGTTCATATTGGATTGGCAAGTGAAAAGAAGATTATGCGGGTTTAGGCTGTAGCTCTACATAGAATGAATAATTTATGTTTTTTGTCGCAAAGGTTGTAAATTTATTTCTATAACTGGTGCTTTCTAGATCCTACACCTTAGCAATGGTTGGATTTGAAAACAACTGCAAATCATCTGATAGCAATATGTAGAGGTAGACTAATGCCATCCAATTCATTGTGCTGAAATAGAAATATGATGGTAAACCTGCTTCTGTAGTGGTTCCGAGGGCTTCATTATCTCTCTCTGTTTTTATTACTGTTTTTATTACATCTCATTTTTCAAAGAGATTAAATCTCAAAATATAGTAAGTAATCTATTGTTTTGGTAAGGGCCAGATAGCAAGTAGGAATCATATTACTGCTGCAGCTCTAAGCAGGCGGTAGATCTCCCTCTTCAAGGGCTCAATCACTGATGAACTTTGATTTACCGTGAGTCGGATTGTTCTATGGATGTGACATCAGGGAGGGGGAGGGGGAGGGGGAGGGAGAGGGAGAGGGAGAGGGAGAGGGGGCAGTGATGGTGTCCGAGACTGGGGCATGGGTGATTGTTTATTACTTTCTGTTCTTTGCTGGCTCTTACATAGGAGATTTTTGACTAGTCTTCAATTGTATTGTCTCTGCATTACTAGGCAGCTACACTTCTGTAGGATTTTTATTGTCTTACTTTTTGGGAGCAAAGAGAACATAAAGATAAAAGAGTAAATGAGGAAATAAATGGGTGTGATAAGTGCGGCCATAATCTGGTGCTTGCGGTGATTAATGATGCTGGTGCCTTGGCCGTGAGGGAATAGCAAGTGTGTATACTATGCATCCTTTCTATTGTTATTTTGATTCACTTTAGGGGAAGCGTTGCATCTTTCTGAACGTCAGTTGTACAGTAAATATGAGCTTAGCATTAATGTAATCACCATTGACTACTAATACTTAAACATGGGGTCGAGTACTTCTATCAAACAGACTTCATGAACTGGTTAACCTCTAGCAGGACAAGATCTTTTCCTGCAACCACCATTTTTTCCTGGATCTCCTCCCCCTTTCATTATAACTAGCTCTAATAAGCTCACACCTTTCCGTTAGGCATATGTAGGTCTTACATATGGCCTGAACCACCTAAAAAGTATCTTTGGTATGTTACCTTTGATAAATGCCACATTCACTCTATTTTCCTTACATTTTAGTCTTGTCTTTTCTTTGGTGCCCTAACATTCTTGCCAACATTATCATCTTTGTTGCCTCTTGGGTGTTACATTTGGGCCTATTATAAAAATTCGCTGTCCATAGTAGGTATAACTGCTTTATTATAGAATTTCCCTTTAATTTAAGTGGGATTTATTGATGACTAACACACTTCCAGTTCACCCCTTGTGCTTCATGTGTGACAACAACAATCACAACAATCAACAACAACAATCACAATCCCAGTGCGTCGATGGCTCCCGCTTTCACAGGGTCTGGGAGGGGTAGGATGTACGCAGCCTTACCCTATCAGGGTAAGACCCTGACGAGAGACTGTTTCCGAGGACTCCTAACCTGATATTTGATAGCTGATAGTTATAGATGATAGTTTTGAATAGCATGTAGAGTATGTAGAGTATAGAGATCATACTAAACAAGTAAGCATGTATGCCTGTAAGCATGTAAGCACGTAAGCAAGTCAACAAATAAACGAGTAAGTAAGTAGGTAGGTAAGTAGGCATGTACGCATGGAATCATAAAGGCATAGAAGCATAGTAGGCAGAGCAAGAGGTAAAAGGTAAAGGTAAATGGTAAAAGCAAACCAGCATGTGGAGAGAGATGAGCGTCTAGAGCGTAAGGAGAGAGGGGGAGCGAGAGAAAGCAAGTAGAGAGAGAGAAAGAGAGGGAGATAGAGAAAGGGAAGCAGAGAGAGAGTGTGTGTGAGAGAGAGAGAGAGAGAGAATAGCACTACATCTCAAGGTAATAGGTCCTACAAGCACTAAGCAACCAATGTATGTCGGTCCTGCGTGTACACAAACAAACATACAAGCAGCCTCGTGGTACTAGAACTAACTGATGAGTGCTCAATTCTCCTATACTATCCCGCTAAATCGATTACCCCTCTACTACTCCAATGCCAATCCTCAACTGAGCTCTATGTTGGGCCATCTCCTTGCTAAGGTTGAGGTAGGCGAGGTCCTGACTAATTGTGTCCATCCAACCCTAGGAGCATTAGGCGGCCAACAGACGCCAGAAACTGCATCACAACCAGGCGTATAAGTGTCCTCTTGGTGGCACACATGAAGCAAAGTTTTAAAAATTTAAATTGTGAAACTTTTTCTTTGCTCTGACATTTTCAAAACGTTCACTAACACCCCCTCTAGCGCGCGTTCTCTCTCTCCTCCCTACCCCTCGCTGGCCATGGCCCAGCCACCCCGGCACCGCCTCTGCGACGGCGACAACGTGACGCCGGCCAAAGCGACGCCACAGCCCGCCACCGAAACCACCACCAAGAAGTCACTTCTCTCTCTCTTCCAGGCACGCCTAAACACCACCACCACCACCACCAACCCCGGCCGTGACCTGACCCACCACCGCCACCCCCGAAGAACCCTTACCCACCACCAACCGCCCTACCCCCCCCCCCCCCCCCCTCTCCCCCCTCTCTCCCCTGCCACCCCACCACCACCAACGAGCACTGGCACCAGCCTCCGCCACCCCCTGACCCCCCCCTTCACCTCCACCGGCCACCACACCCAGACCCACGATCTCCGAGCACCTCCACCACAGCCCCTGACCACCTCCAACAAAACCCCTGACCACCACCACCTCACGACCCCCACCTCAAGACATCCTTGACCACCACCTCCTCGCAGCCGGCTGGCCCAGGTAAGCAAAAATCGGCCGGCCCTAGGTTCGAATTCTCCTCCTGTCTCCTTTATTTTGTGTTTCTTAGTGTCGTGATATTGCTTGTGCTATGGCTACTATATCCTGCTATCTTGTGATTTTGTGAGTGTCTAACTGTGACTAGTGTTGCATAGTTTTATGAACTTTACTAGTAATGGAGCTCAAAACTTGAGGCCATCTTCAAAGGGGTTGGGGAAGGTACGGAACAGCGGACGCAGTGAGGGGACCCTGCGATTTGGGACATTAAATGTAGGCTCACTAACGAGAAAGAGCTTTGAGGTGCTGAAATGATGATGAGGAGAAATATCAACATCATGTGCCTTGAAGAGACTAGGTGGGTGGGCACAAAAGCAAGGGACGTGCTAGGATATAAACTGTAGTATTCGGGCCAAGCTAGGAGGAGGAATGGAGTGGGTATTATTGTGGATAGCTTCTTTAGGGACAAAGTAGTAGGGGTTACTGGGACTAGTGATAGGATTCATTTCCATTAGGTTAATTTTAGACAAGGAGATATTGAACGTCATAAGTGTCTACGCTCCACAGGTTGGGCAGACAGATAAGGAGAAAGCTAGATTCTGGGAGGACCTAGACCTAACAATGCAAGGCATACTCTAGAACGAACAAGTTAGACACCCCCTCAATTATCCCATCACTTTGGAGATTTTTATTCAAGATGCTTAAACTTATTGCCCTTAGGCATGCTTTTTTGACCTTCAATATCACCTTATCATTTGCTAAGACGAATTCCATGTGCTAAGTCTTTACTCTACTCAATCCAATTTGGAGCTTCTTTTTTTGTTCCTGAAGTCTTGTTGTAGGGTTGAAAAACCTTTTCAGATTTACTTAGCATGTTATCTATCTTTGAGGGTATTCATAATAGGGTATTATCTCATGGGCATGGATTACAAAGAATTTCCAAATGTAGGATCATGTTTCTATTGTTATATGTGGTTGCAAACATCTTTAGGTCACATGCCATATACTGGAGTTATTGACGTTGAGCTGATGTACCATTGGCTATTCTATATGTTGGTACCTTAGTGGAGTTGTTTGGGATTACTTTGTCAGTTGATACCCTTTTCTTTATGTGGGATCGGTCTATAGGAGCTTGTTTATACTGTCATTTGGTTTGTGGTTATTAAGTGTGTCATGAGCCAAATGTTGGATTCTTTGATTTTTTTTCTCTTTTTATTTTTCCCTTGTAATTACTCCCTCTCCCAAAGGACATAGTCGTGGTTAGGTGCCTCTTAACATCAACTTTTCTATAAACTACACTCTGGATTAAGCATGTGTATGCAAGTCCACACTGTGGTTCTCATGTGACAGGCGACAAAAATTTGGCAAGTCTCTAGTGTGGTCATAACTGTTTCCAGTGCCTGACCTCAGCAATGCCATTTCTCAAGGATAGTACGTAGAATTTTCTACAAATGCAAGTGGCAAGTCTCCAGGATGCTTAAACTTATAGCTCTTAACCAAGTAGCAAAATCAACTAATATGATGACCATTTGAGTAGGCTCTAAGGCACTGTTCTAGAAGTGGCGTCTGTCACCGGTGTGCGGTATTCCCTGAGTCAAGCCTAGTCGAACATTTGCATCGAGGGCATTGTGGATTTATTTTTGCTTGTGAAGGAGCATGTCGCTGTATAAAGAGGTTTTCTTTGTTCATCTAGAGCTGACTACTATGAATCTCCATCCAGAGGAATGTTCCACTTGGTGCTCATGCATGTACATGGCTATTGTCAACACAAGATTTGGATATGACATTCTTGTCTGAAATGATTTCAGTATCCCGTTTTATGTTGAAGTAACTTTGTGTCTGAAAGTAAGAACAACATCTGTCTGATTAGGCGTCTGTATTTACTCAAATTCTTGCATATTGTATAATTCTGAATAAGTTGTGAAGTTTAATTTTATTGGTTGATCTTGCATGTGAACTGAATGCATGTATGGAAAGCCTTTGTGTCTGTTTTCCATGTTTGCTATTACTGCTGCAGATATGAAGCTTGGGTCATATATAATTTCCTGTCCCTCTGCTTGGCATGGGTCGGTGGCCCTGGAGCTGTTGTACTAAGCTTGAGCGGTCGGGTTTTGAAGCCATCTTTGTGTCTAATGACATGCTGCTTTCCTCCACTGCCACTGGATGGGTGAGGGACTTTGTTTCCGAATTTTATTTTAATGACGGTTTCCTGTGAGCAGTCATTTACTCTAAGTTGCTCTTGTTGCAGTCGTTTCATACGGAGGTGCAAGCAAGGCTGTTTGCAGTTTGTCATTTTGAAACCCATTTTAGTGGCCTTGACATTTATACTTTATGCGAAGGGGAAATATCATGATGGAAATTTCAGTGCAAATCAATCCTACCTGTATCTCACCATAATGTATACCATCTCATACTCAGTTGCCCTTTATGCATTGGCCTTGTTCTATGTGGCATGCAGAGATCTGCTTCAGCCGTTCAATCCTGTTCCCAAATTCATCTTGATAAAATCAGTTGTTTTTCTAACATATTGGCAGGTATACTTCTCTGTACTAATAGGTTTAGGACATGTCTGCTGAGATGACTGTTTCATCTTATCATATCTTGTTATGTATTTTTTGTTATTATTTTTCTTTTCCTTTTCTCTAGGTGGGCATGCTTTCTAGTTTTCTGGGTTTTATGAGTCATATTGAGTAAAATGTGCACTTTTCAAACAAGCAAGCCTTGTAATGAGATTTTGGTTTTTCTGGATCCATTCAGAGAGTAGTTGATCTTGCGCTTTAGTTATCTTCTTTAGCATACGCATTTGGGGTTTAGTAGAAATGACATTTAAATCGAGATTATAAACTGAAATAAGAATTATTATGTTAATGTAACTGATAGTCCCGTGAAAAGCACAAAGCGATAGCCACAATCCATTTCCACCTGCTATGACTGATTGTTATGTGATCTCGTACCATTTTTTTTTTTTTTCCGTGGTTGATGTCTAATGCTTATCTACATGGTGTCTGATTTTCTTTGCTTTTGGTTTTGCTACTTGAATTAGTGTAATATGAATTTTTATTGCTTTTGTTACGAGGGTTCATTTACCAGGCACTAATGTACCGGATCTTATTTGAACTCCGAAGTTAAAGCATGTTTGGGCGAGAGTAGTACCAGGATGGGTGACCTCCTGGGAAGTACTTGTGTTGCCAACCTTATAGGGTTGGGGGTCCTCGGAAACAGCCTTTCGACAGGGTTACACCCTGAAGGGGTAAGGCTGCATATATCCACCCCCCAAACCCCGCTTAGGCGGGAGCCCTTGAGGCACTGGGTCTGTTGTTGTTGTTATTGCTTGTGTTATGAGGTAGTTTCTAGAAGGCGAATACAATGAGAACTTGACTGTGTTGACTTTTCTTCCCTAGGGTGTATTGGTATTTCTTGCTGCCAAAACTGGATTCATAAAAGACGCAGATGATGCTGCTGATTTTCAGAATTTCTTAGTATGTGTTGAGATGCTTGTCGCAGCTGTGGGGCACCTTTTTGCCTTCCCATACAAGGAGTATGCAGGGGCCAACATTGGTGTCTCCCCTGGTTTTACTGGAAGTCTTGCACATGCTTTGATGTTGAATGACTTCTATCACGATACAGTTCATCAGGTGAGATGCAAAAGTCTTAATTCTGTCTTTTTTAATTTGTCAGGGAGAAAGCAAAAGTGCACTCACAATGAAACGATGCTTTGGAGGAGAGCAATTTAAACTGACTTCAAGAGAGACTCGACTCGGCTTGGAGTAAAATAATCCGACCAGTGTCCAAGTAGGGTCTCATCTGGTACTTATTTAGCACCAGAGCCATTAGGGTTTTTTGGTACTCATACTCTGCCCACTGCATAGCCATCCTTGGCACTGTGACCGTGGTATTGCCCCTTCAGTCACCACCATCTAGGTGTTCATTAGGTGATGTGTGTAATTTTCCTAAGTTCGCCACATCCTTTTAGCTCATTGGGAAAAATGAAAAAGCGCAAGTTCAGGTGCATATGGAATGATGTGTTATTATTTTATCGTTCCCAGCTTTGCGACTTTTGGCCTGACCTCTCAGAGCTACTCATTTTAGTGGAATGTTACTGTCTAATAACTGCAATCTATTTATTAAAAAAATCGTTTATGTAAGAGCCCTGTGCAGTAATCTTAAGTCCAAAACTTCATAAGGCCTACCAAAATAGCTTTACAAGCCTTTCTGTTGTATTAGGTATTGTCAAAGTTTTCATTGTAGCCCACAGGAACACCTCAGATTAGGATTTCTTATTTTTTTCGATAATAGAATTTCTTGAAGATTTTGGGTCTTGCTTTGATGAATGCCTTGTTTTATGACATGAATCCTTTAGAAGGTTTTGATCCATAAAGAAGTCTTTAGAAGGGTATTATGTTTTTGTGGGGCGGGGGCGGGGGGGAAGGGGGGAAAGAAACCTAGCAGCACAATATCCTTATAACTACCACAGAAGACAACATATTTTTGAGAATTGTCGAAATGTTGATTGAAATCGGAAAGCTTTAATTATGCTGCTTTCGTGGATGCCATATCAACATTTTGTATAAGATCGCATGGAAGAAGAAGCGGCATCCAGGTAAGCAATGTTACATAATCATTACTCTGGCATCTCGCAAAGTCAGTTAAGAACTTCAATATCCGTGTTAGTTTCTCAAAGCATATTTCCATTGTCAGTGTATTTTCCTGGAGCTTATTCTTTTTATCCTATCTGCTACCCGTGAACTTATCTTTCAGCTGTTATTACCCTAGTTACTGATCATCATCCCCAACTTACGATGCAGTTTGCACCAACTTACCATGATTATGTACTCTATAACCATGGCGAAAGCGAGGAAGGAACGAGAAAGTATCGCTCGCGAACTTTTGTGCCAACCGGGCAGGAGATGGATGCAGTGAGACGAAACCGACACATGTTTGGTAGCAAGTTGGAAGACATCCAACTTTCTAGCCAGTCATCTTCTGCTTCAAGCACCCCGAAAAATCAAGCTTTGGGAAGCGATGCCTTGAAATATGAGAACATGAAGTCTTCCCTCCTTGTGGATACTTCAAATTCCGTATCGGTTCCATATGATATGACACTAATTGACATTAACATGTCCAATTATCCTTCAAAGGTACCTGCTGCAAATGAGGCCGAGAGTAGGTGACTACTTTGGTCTCCACCCGGATCTGGTAACGTTAAAATGTTCTCATGTTTGTGTATACTTTTCTGAACACACAGAAACCTGATTGATGGCAAAATTCGTGTCGATATTCTCTTGGTATAGTAGCTTTCTCTGTGAGTTTGTTGCCTCCATTTCTCGCCTTCTTATAGTTAAGATGCGATCCATTGCAAACCCAGTTAAGATGTATCTTTCTCATTGTATTTAATGGGTTTACCCAATATGACTGGACCGTACCCAACCCAACCGAAAACCATAGTTGGACTATTTTTATAGTTTTGGGTGGGTTTGGGTCTAACATTAAATGGGTCAATATTGGTTCTAATTCAAGTGCTAATAATGTTCTAAGTTCATTAAAGTTTGAATTATTTCAAGTGATTAGATTTGGAGGGAGCAACAATCTTGAGAGGGGCAAGACATAAATGATCATATTCATGATTTGCCCCCAGTACAATAAAATCATTTTCTATAGTTAGGTGCATATCGACTCTAGATGTTTTTGTCACTACACCATGTCCTGAAATTCATTGATTCTTATGTACATCATGGACATATATATGGCGCCGCTCAGGTAAGAAAAATGATGGTGTGAATTTTGGACCACTCGTTCAGTTGTTGATATAATTCTCATTCCACTTGACATTAACCCCCAACCTTCTCCTTAACCAAATGAGTGGTTTGTCTAGTTTCTTCCAATCTCCTTATGCATATCTTATTTGCAGGACACGAATATGTTAGGTACGGTTGGGGTCCTAACACTCATGTTGAATTTGTGTTGGTACGTTTATTTATTTAATAATTGGGTTGAATTTGGATTTAGTTAGGTTAATATGTTTCCACAAGTTTCACTGTGCGTTATTGAGTTATTTGAGTTGTGTACTATTTATAGCCTATAATAACATAAAATATATTTCAACTATGTATTTATCATTAATAGTGTTGTTTGTGCAATTATAAATATGTCATATTAATTTCTGTTGTCAGCTACGAAACAAATATTTAACATTTTATTAAGTTGCTCCATAAACATACAACAAGAAATCACTGCATGGAGTTGACTGGCCTCCTACGTAGCGCTCCTATTAATCACCCACATTTAAGTAGGACTAAGGTGGTTCATGGCTTGGTCAACCATATTGGAAATGATTTTGGAATTAAAATATCAAAAAATCTCTGATCATTACTATAACTGAAAGATTGGTTAACCGGCTTTCGGTAAATTGGGTATTCAGTTCAGTTGTTTCAGTTAATGACATACCGTAGAGGTTATGTAACGTCTCTTGTATATTATATGATTTATCTCCTTAATGGTTTGTAAGTATCAAAAAAATGTATAACCATTTGTATATGATCAAATTCTAATAAAAAAAATCAACTTATGATACCTTGTTTTACCAACATGTAGGCAAACAAGACTGGGTAACGGGCCATTACTAATGGTAGTGGAACAGGAGTACTGGGTAGGAGATGAGTTGGCAAAAAAGATTGAGATTATCATAATTTAAGTTTCATGACCCTTTTTTTACTTTAAAAGAATGAATTAGAAATGTGGACATAAATTGAACATTTTATGGGATAGTGTTAGAGTATAATGTATAGTGGGTTATGGTTGTGTATATTGGGCCTATTGGGCTCACCTTGTATGTGACATATATTTTGTCTATGTTTATAAATATATGAGAGGGCTCATATTTTAGGAGTACTAAATACTTTCACTTTAATAATTTTATATAGTATCAGAGCTAACTCTAGCTCTCTTGTAAAATCAGGCAAACACTAGCCTCTTTATTTTTCTTCTAAAACCCTATCGCCACCATCACGCCCAACCCTAGTGTCGCCGTCACGCCCAACCCCCTCTTTCCACCCAGCGCCACCACATCCTCTCCGCCTCTCATGGGTGATGCGAACTCCTCCACCACCGCTGCCAATGCTGCTGCTTAGCCCCTCGCTGCCGGTGGTGCGTCTCTTCCCACACCTTTTAGTGTCTTGAATATCCGCCATCACATATCATCTACACTGGATCTCAATGATTCGTTCACATATCTAGTATGGTGCCGATCTTCTCTCCACTTGTCGAGGTTATGCTATGGATGATCACCTTGATGGCTCTTCCTCTCAACCTACTGTTTTAGATCCGAACTACCACTATTGGAGACAGATTAACAATCTTCTCATCTCCTGGATACTCGGTACTATTTTGTTATGTTTTTATTTCGTCTTTCTTATGTAATAAGTTGTAATTGTCTCGTTATTGTTTGAATTGTTTTTTGGCGCCAAAGTTAGTTAGCCCCCGGGTAGATGGTTTTGGCGGGAATATTGCTTGGTTGATTAGTAGAGGCTTGTGCCTTGTGTTTAGCTCCTATAAAGAGCTAGAATGATATAAGGTTGGATTATCCAATGAAATACATATTAATCATTGTGATTAAAAATTGTCTCTCTCATCTAAACTCTTCTATTTTCTCATCTTCTTCACTTCTTTCTCATCCCAAATTCTATTGATTCTTAGGTTAAGTTCAAGATTCAATCTAGAACTTAACAATTGGTATCAAAGCTTGCTTCAATTCACAAATTAGATTCACAAATTAATGGATACAAACGAAATTCCTTTGATTGGAGGTGCCACCGCCCGATCAGCAGTAGCAAGAGCAGCTGCAAGGTCAACCGATGCGGATGAGGTTGTGACAGTATCGCTAATGGATAGCAGATTTGAGGCATTACTGTCTCAATTCAAGCGAGTTGTTGATGAAGTTATTCCGCAGCAGGTTGGGACAAAAGTTGATCTCCAGGTTCAACGAGTTGAAGTTAAAATCGCTAAACAATTCTTGCAACAATCACGGGAACTGGAGACAAAGTTTAATCAGAGGTTTGATCAACAATGGCAACTGTTGGAAGAAAAGTTATCTGAGTTTAGAGAACAGGTTATGAGGCCTATGCCTCCTGGTGCTCCAGATCCTCTGATTCCTGCCAGTGTCTTACAAGCAGATCAACCGATTGGGCCTCGGGATGGAATAAGATCAAATGCTCCCGTGTCGATGATGAATTCTGGTGTTAATACCAGAATTCAAGATCCAAACCCTGAGATCGAAGTTACTGAGAGGCAACTTAACAATGAGCAGGTGCTGCCTCGATCTTCAAACCAAAACATTGATTTCGGACCACGACCAACTAATCTGGACAGACCTCCAGACCAGATGTTGCAACAGCACTCAGGGGGTATTGAGGAGTCTTCCAACTCCAAGAGCCAGAACCACAGGCAACCGCGAGTTCAGATTGATGCATTTGAGGGGAAACAACCTCATTCGTGGCTAAGGAGGTGTGAACGGTACTTTCATTTTTATCACATTGATGAATCTGAAAAAGTTCAAATTGCGGCTGTTTATTTGCTTGGGGATCATGAGGTATGGTTCTATAGCTTGTTAAGAAGTAGACCCTTCATTACATGGAATGAATTTGCGAGAGCCTTGTGTGCCCGATATAGTGAGGAAGATGATAGTGACATAGTGGACAAATTCAACAAAGTTAAGCAAGAGACGACTGCGAAGGACTACATGACTAGATTTGAAAATCTGAGGGCTAGCATTGTGAATGAAATTGAGGCCTCTGAATCTTATTATGTAGCTGCCTTCATTAGCGGATTGAATCCTAAGTTGAAAATTTTGGTTAAAGCCGTAGATCCCATTAATTTATCCATGGCTTTTGCTAAAGCCAAGCTGTATGAGGCCACCAGATTGGCATCTAGTGATGTGTCCAGGTCCCGTGAAGTAGTTCTCATCTGCAACAAGGGAAATTCAGGCCCAACAGATCAGAGGGCTCGCAACAACAAAGGCCGTGCTATCGATGCAATCAACCTTATCGCTTTGGCCATAAGTGTAATCCCAAGTACCTTATGTCGGCTAAAGGTACTAAGGTTGAGGAACTCTCTGAGGAAGAAGGAAATACAGAAGACAACACTGATTCTGATCAAGAGATTGAAGAAGATCCAGATGAAACTGCAGTAGAAATTTCAGTAAAAGCTCTCACTGGTAATGGGGCTCATAGCACGATCAGGATCAAAGGAAAGGCTGGGAAAAGATCCATTATCATTCTCATTGATAGTGGAAGTACTCATAGCTTCATTGATCCCAAAGTTGTCAAGAAGGTGGGCCACGAAGTGATACAAACTCATCCACTTGCTGTGACAGTGGCAGATGGCAAGACTGTCATGACCCAGAACAAGTGCAGAGGATTTGTTTGGCTGATGCAAGATCAAAAGTTCCATTATGACTTCAGAATCCTGCCCTTGGGAGGGTGTGACATGGTGCTCGGAGTGGAATGGATGAGGGCTTTTAGTCCTGTGCTGTTCGATTATACCAATCTCATAGTATCTTTTGAAGTTCAAGGTTCGAAGGTTACATTACAAGACATTGCAGAACAGGCTCAACTTCAGGTAATAAAAGGAAGTAAGATGAAGAAGGGTCTTCAAAGCTGTGCTTACTAGTGGGTAGGCCAATTATTTGCCATATCCTCAGCCGAGATTATCAGCATAACAGAACCAGAAGTGCAGATTCTGGTTACAGAATTCAGTGATGTCTTTGAGGTGCCGAAGTCCTTACCTCTGAGAAGGAGTTTGGATCATGAAATACCTCTCTAAGAGGGTGCTGCTCCGGTGAAGATAAGGCCGTATAGATATCCCCACGCACAGAAGACAGAGATAGAAAGGCAAGTGGAGGAATTACTTCAGAAAAATTTCATCCGAGCCAGCCATAGTCCTTTTGCCTCTCCGGTTATTCTTGTCAAGAAGAAAGATGGTTCGGCACGCATGTGTATTGATTATGGGCAACTCAACTCTATGACTGTGAAGGATAAGTTTCCTATACCAGTGATAGGTGATTTGCTGGATGAGTTACATGGAGCTCGAGTCTTTTCCAAGTTGGATCTTCGCCAAGGTTATCATCAGATCAGAGTGGGAGAGCATGATGTGTACAAGACTGCCTTCCGGACACATCATGGACACTTTGAATTTGTGGTCATGCCATTTGGCTTGGAGCGACATTCCAGGCTCTTATGAATGATGTCTTCAAACAATTCCTTAGGAAATTTGTATTGGTCTTCTTTGATGACATCCTCATTTATAGTTCATCATTTGAAGAACATCTGAAGCATCTGAAGGAAGTATCTCGAGTCATGTGTGAACAGAAACTTTATGCTAAGTTAGGCAAGTGTGCTTTTGCTCAAAACACCTGGAATATCTGGGACATGTGATCTCTTGTGATGGAGTTGCAACCGATCCTTCAAAAGTCCAAGTCATGAAGGATTGGGCTGTGCCGGTCACCTTGAAGCAATTAAGGGGATTTCTGGGTTTAACTGGCTACTACCGCAAGTTTGTAGCCAATTATGGATCCTGAGCCAAGCCTCTAACAGATTTGCTCAAGAAAAACTCGTTCACATGGTCAGAAGATGCTCAAAATGCCTTCGATGCTCTCAAAAGTGCAATGTGCAGAGCCCCAGTTTTAGCCATGCCAGATTTTTCTTCAAGCTTCATTATAGAAACAGACGCAAGTGGAAGTGGTATTGGGGCAGTGTTATCTCAAGAAGGGAGGCCTATAGCATACCTCAGCCAAGCCTTGAGTGCAAAACATCAAGCTCTTTCCACATATGAGAAAGAGTATCTTGCAATCTTGCTTGCGGTTGATAAGAGGAGGCACTACTTGGATGGGCATCATTTCATCATTAAGATTGATCATCAAAGTCTTAAACACCTATTAGAGTAGAAAATTGTCACGAGAATCCAGAGAAAAGGGCTAATGAAGATGTTGGGGCTGAATTATGATATCGAGTACAGAAAAGGAAGAGAAAACTGGGCCGCAGATGCTCTGTCACGCAAGTTTGAGGATCAGGAGCAAGGTTCTCTTGGAGCTATTTTCGTGATTCTCCTTCTTGGATGGAAGAGTTACATCAATCTTACGAGAATGATCCCTTTGCACAAGAATGTATTGCTGCAGCATGCATGGGCAAGGCGTGCAATCTGACTGCTGAAACAGATATTGCTGTAACCGGAGGCGTGATCAAAATCCAAGGGAAGCTGTATGTGGGCAAATCTACTGATCTTAGACAACAAGTCATCAGTGCTGCTCATGACTCTTCATAGGGAGGTCACTCAGGCATTGAAGGGACCTACCAGAGGCTGAAATTTCATTTTTGCTGGACTGGCTTGAAGAAAGAAGTAACTAGCTTTGTGCAAAGTTGTGAGGTTTGCCAACAAACCAAACTTGGTGATCATAGATATCAAGGCTTGGTCCAGCCATTGCCGGTTCCTAAGAGTGTTTGGCAACACATAAGCATGGATTTCATCGAACGGTTGCCTAAGTCAGAAGGGAAGGAGGTAATCTGGGTGGTTGTTGATCGCTTCACCAAATTTGGACATTTCATTGCCTTAGCCCGACCGGTAACTGTAGAGAAGCTAGCTCGTGTGTTCTTGGACAACATCTACAAGCTACATGGCCTGCCACAGTCCATAATATCTGATAGAGACAAGCTCTTCACAAGTCGGTTCTGGAAAGAATTGTTCAGACTCTTGGGAACGACCTTGGCCCTCAGTTCAGCATATCACCCTCAAACCAATGGTCAAACGGAGATGGTTAACCAATGCATTGAACAATACCTCAGGAGCATGGTGTTTAGCCATCCAAAGGTATGGGGAAGATGGCTTTCATTGGCTGAATTTTGGTACAATACCCACTTCCACACTTTATTAGGCACGTTCCCCTTCAAGGCTTTGTTTGGATATGATCCGCCCTCCCCTTTTGGGTTGCAAGGGGTTGAGACACACATGGATGAAGTGGCTGACATAGTCCAGCAGAGAAAGCATGTTCTACAACAACTAAAGCTCAACCTCAGTCAATGACAGGCAAGGATGAAATGGTATTCTGACAGGAAAAGAGTGGACAGAAATTTCGAAGTGGGAGACTTGGTATATCTGAAATTACAGCCATACCGACAGTCTACAACAGCAGTAAGAAGGAATGTCAAGCTTTTTGCTCGATTTTTTGGGCCTTATAAGGTCTTAGAAAGGATTGGCAAGGTAGCTTATAAGCTGGAACTTCCTTCCGACTCTTATATTCACCCTGTTTTTCATGTGTCGCTTCTGAAAAAGTAGGTTAAAAGGGGATATAATCCGTCATCCAGACCTCCTGAGGTGGGCTCCAGTGGTTCACTGGTACTACAGCCATCTGCAGTGAGTAAGTTGGAGCAATTTGGATGAATCATTCACCAAATGGGAAGATAGGCATTTTTTGTTGAGTCAATTTCCTTCTTTTTATTCTTGAGGACAAGAATGTTTTAAGGGGAGGGGATTGTTCTGTTTTTATTTCGTCTTTTTTATGTAATAAGTTATAATTATCTCGTTATCATTTGAATTGTTTTTTGGCGCCAAAGTTAGTCCTGGGGTAGTTGGTTTTGGCAGGAATATTGCTTGGTTGATTAGTAGAGGCTTGTGCCGTGTGTTTAGCTCCTATAAAGAGCTAGAATGATGTAAGGTTGGATTATCCAATGAAATACATATTAATCCTTGTGATTAAAACTTCTCTCTCTCATCTAAACTCTTCTATTTTCTCATCTCCTTCACTTCTTTCTCATCCCAAATTCTATTGATTCTTAGGTTAAGTTCAAGATTTGATTTTACTTAACATATTTCTCCTGACCTTGCTAGTGCTGTGTGTGGTAATGATGATGATTTAACTACTGCATCGCTATGGGGTTCCATCACCAGACTTTTTACTGATTTCGCGCAATCTCGTCAGTGCAATTCAAACGTGAATTAACCAACGTGAAGAAAGGCAATCTCTCCATGCTAGCATATCTCACAAAAATCAAAACTCTGGCCGATAATCTCAAATTCGTAAATGCTTCTATTTTTTGATGTTGATATGGTTTTAGCCGTTGTGGATGATCTTTCTGATGATAAGGATTTCAATGCTGTGTGTACCTCTATTACTTATCGCGTCCCTTTTTCGGTCTTTATTGAGGCCCAATCTATGTTGATGAATGAAGAATCTCACCTTAAGAATGTCAATGCAGGTAGAGGTGGCAATTGGGTCATTTGGGCCGGGTTAAGGTGAACCCATTTGGGTTTGGGTCATTTCGGGTTTAGAATAAACTCGGGTCGGCCCATTCAAGCTTGGGTCACTTTCGGGTTTTACCTATACTCGGGTCATGTTGGGTCTGGGTCAAGTTACTTCGGGTTCGGGTCACTTTAATTTTGAGTGGTCTTTGGTTCGGGTCTATCTTGGGTCAAGTTGTATATGTTTCAAGTCTTCATAATCCTAGTATCTAATGCCTTGATGGTATGAACCAGTTATAAAAGTTTAAATTATACCAAATAATTTATATTTTTGCAAATATATTTATTATATTATTAATATAGGTGCCCAATAATATATTATGAAGTATAATTGTACTTCTGACAACTAATAATTCTCACTGAATTTGAAGACCTTGAGTAAATTTAGCTTTTAGGTCGGGTTGGGTTTGGGTACAGGTTAGTTTGGTTGGGTTGGTTCAGGTCAGTGGTGGGTCGGGTCAGGTCAAATTGGGATCGAGTTATTTTCAGGCCAGGCAAAGAACGGGTCGGGTTTGTTATAGGTCGGGTCATTTTAGTTTCGGGTTCAATTATTTACAACATATTTTCGGCTTGGGTCAGGTCGGTTTGCGGGTTCTTCAAGTCAGTTTTTCGAGTCGGGTTGCATGTGCCACCTCTAAATGCAGGTACTCCCACTGTTCTCCTAGCTACCGGTACTCCTGACATAAACCCGGCACCACAGCAGCCCACGGCTGCCGTGGCACCCCAGCCGCAGCAGCAGCCGGTTGCAACTGAGCAGTCGGCTGCCTTTCCCGCTCCACACATGCAGTCCGGTTATGGAAATCAATATGGTAATGGTTGAGGCCGTGGAGGTCGAGGTAATGGTTGAGGTCGAGGTAATGGTCGAGGTCGTGGAAGAAACGGTCGTGGTTATGGGAATCACTGGATGCCAAATATGGGGCTCTACTCCTCAGGGTGGTAACGTTTCTTTTAATCCACAATTTCATCCTGCAAATAATGTTTATACAACTGACTATGGTTTTTACCCCGGCTTTAATGCGAGTCCGTTCTCTCCACAGTATTATTCAATTCCTACTCTTGACCTGTCTTCGGTCATGGATAGCGGAGCCTCCTCCCACATGACAAACAATCCATGTGTCCTAACATCCTTGTCTCCTTATACCGGTTCTGATAAAATTTTAGTGGGTAATGGCAACTCTCTCTCTATTGCTGGTATTGGCTCCTGTTTCATATCCACTTCTGTAGGTCGCTTTGTTTTAAATAAAATTCTATTTATGTCTGGCCTATCTAAAAATTTATTTTCCATCCGTCAATTTTGTTCAGATAATAATTGTCTTCTTGAATTTGACTGTTTTGATTTTTCTATCAAGGATCCTAAATTGAAGTTAACCATCATTCGTTGTGTCAATCCGGGGCCTCTCTTTACGGTACCAAGATCACCTTCCATCACTACATCGTTCGTTGCGTCACGAGTCTCCTCTTCTCTTTGGCACCGTCGCTTGGGTCATGCAGGAGTACAGTTTTTTCTACTTTAGTCAAGCAATAATTTTTTTCTTGTTATAGTCCTTGAGAGTCCAGTTTGTGTCATGCTTGCCAACTAGGTAAGCACAGTCGTTTACCTTTTCAAAAGTCTGTTTCCAATACTGAGCGTCCTTTTGATATTGTTCATTCCGATGTATGGACATTGCCTGTTTTTAGTTTCAGTGGTTTTAAATATTATTTGCTATTTTTGGATGATTATTCTCATTTTGTGTGGATTGACCCTATGTGTGCTAAATCTGAGATGTTCGATTTGTTCCTTCAATTTCGTAACATTATATTAAATCAGTTTGGTGTGGAAATCAAACAATTTCAATGTGATAATGGGACCAAATATATCAATAGTGACTTTAATGGACTTTTTATGTAACGGGGTATTCTTAGTCGGGTCTCGTGTCATCATACCTCCCAACAAAATGGGAAAGCTGAATGTATGCTCCGGGCTATTGGTAATATGATGCGGTCCCTTCTCTTTTAGGCCTGTATGCCTTTGGAGTATTGGGTTGGAGTTGTTTCTGTTGGTACACACATTATAAATTTATTACCTTCTACTTCTATTAAGAAAAAGATCTCATATCAACGTTTGTATAAACAGAAGGTTAATTATGATCATCTTCATGTTTTCGGGAGTGCCTGCTATCCCAATTTGAGTGCTACTACTCCACATAAACTCGCTCCACGTTCTACTTTGTGTGTTTTCCTGGGCTATCCATCGAATCATAAGAGTTACAAATGCTTAGATCTCTCCACTAACAAAGTCATTATTTCGAGGCATGTTATGTTTGATGAAACAAATTTTCATTTTGCTCGGTTGGGTACTTTCTCTCAAGCTACGATGAATCGTCTCCATCAAGTGCTTTCATCCCCACTTGCTTCTTTTCCCTTCGCCGGTAGCTATGCACCGCACCTCGTGCTACCCGTCGTACCCACTGCACCCTTGGTGCTCCCCTGCAGCACCCTCGGTCGAGGGTGCAATTTCGCCTCTGCCGCAGTCTCCCACCCCAACCGTTGGGCCTACCATTGCGCCAACCGAGCCATTGGATGCTCCGTCCCATTCTCTTCACCCTATGGTCACTCGCTCCAAAGCTGGTATTGTCAAACCTCTTCTTAAACCCTCTATGCTTGCTCATAATATGTTGCCCGAGGTTCCTTTTTCCAATAAGCAAACTCTCACAGATGATAATTGAAAACATGCTATGCTCGATGAGTACAGTGCTCTCATTCGTAATCACACATGAGATCTTGTTCCTTCGCCTGCTCATGATAATATTGTTGGTTTTAAATGGGTTTATCACATTAAGCAAACTTCTACTGGTCAAGTTGAACGTTATAAAGCTAGGTTGGTTGCCCAAGGGTTTACACAGAGATATGGCATTGACTATGGTGAAACCTTCAGTCCAGTTGTTAAGCATGCTATAGCTCCCACGGTCCTAGCTCTCGCTACTTCTCGCAAGTGGCTTATTCATCAGCCTGATATTAAGAATGCTTTTTTGAATGGATATCTTAATGAAGAGGTTTATATGAAGCAACATCTGGGTTTCATCAGTTCTCAATTTCATGATCATATCTGTAAGTTGAACAAGTCTCTTTAGGGTCTTAAGCAGGCACCTCGGGCATGGTACACCCATTTTTCGGCCTTTGTCCATATGCTTGGTGTCATCAGTTGCAAGGCTGCTTCATCATTATTTGTCTTACATCGTGGCAGTGACATGGCTATACTGTTGGTTTATGTTGACGATATAGTTCTTACCGCCTCTTCTGCTATGCTTCTTCAAGCCTTACTTCATTCTCTACATTCTGAATTTGATATAACAGATCTGAGACGCCTTAATTACTTCCTTGGGATTGCGGTTTCTCATTCTTTAGAAGGTCTTTTCTTGTCTCAATCCAAGCATGCTTATGATCTGCTTGATAGGATCGACATGCTTTTTTACAAGCCCATGGCCACACCCACATATTCCAAGTCTAAACTTTCATTATATTATGGCAAGCTCATGACTGATCCCACCCTATATAGATCTACTGTTGGTGCTCTTCAGTATCTCACTTTCACTCCCCCCCGATATTTCCTATGCCGTGGAACAAGTGTGTTTGTTCATGCATGCTCCGTGTTTACCTTATTGGATGGCAGTTAAAGGCATTCTCATGTATATTAAGGGCACAATTGACTATGGTTTTACCATTTCCCCTTCTCGTGTGGACCAACTTGGGGCATACTCTGATGCAAACCGGGTTAGAAGTCTTGATACTCGATGCTTAACATCTGGTTTCTGTATTTTTCTCGGAGGTAACATAATTTCTTGGTCTTCTAAACAACAACCTACAGTCTCCCGATCCAGCACTGAGGCCAAATATTGGGCGGTTGCCAACGCTGTCTTTGAATGCTGCTGGCTATGCTCTCTTCTTAGTGAGCTTGGTCTTCTCCCTCCACAAGCTACCTTAGTTTATTGTGATAATGTCTCAGCCATGTACTTGTCCACTAATCCTGTGCAACATGTTCGCACCAAGCATATTGAGATCGATATTCATTTCGTCCGTGAGCGAGTTAAAATGGGTCTTATTAGAGTTCTCCACATTACTTCGTCACAACAGATTGCAGATATCTTTACCAAGAATCTTCTGTAGCATCTCTTTCTTTTATTTAGTCACAACCTTTGCATTCATTTATCTCCTGCTTCAGTTGAGGGGGAATGTTATGGTATAATGTATAGTGGGTTATGGTTGTATATATTGGGCCCATTGAGCTCACCTTGTATGTGACAAATATTTTGTCTAGGTCTATAAATATAAGAGAGGGCTCCTATTTTAGGAGTATCAAATACTTTGGCTTTAATACTTTTACAGATAGCTAACTTGTATGCTAGAAAAGCATACTTTAGTGAATTATATAATACTATGAACATGTAAAGAATATATATGTATGTAATATTTCAGTAAATTGATTAACCGAAATGGACAAGTCACTATTACCTCAAATTTATTTAGTTCGCTTAACCGAAGGTATGGTTTTGGTTCATTATTTCGAAAATGTGGCCCAATCAAGGGGCGTACGTGCCTAATAGTCAGTAAAAATGTTATCTTCTTCCATCTTCAGTTAGAATTGGAAAATCAGCCACGTTTGGAGCAAAAAGAGCTAGCAAAACTTGGGTATTATAATTAAACGAGTGACCCATAAGTTATTTATTAATTAGATCGGGTTAGGATTCACTCTTTTCTGAACTGTTTAATAAACTAGTCTGATTCGTGCTGATCCATATTTTAGAACTCCTGAAAACGAACAAGCCTCAACACATTTATCAGTCCTATACGTGCTTTTGCCAATCTGATCAACATTGTTAAGCCATATCATGGTTAATGGACTCCTAATTTAGATCTTAGAAACTTACAATTTTACGATCTCATAGTTGTTGATTCATCATAATTCTAAGTAGAATTTAAATTCTTTAGACTCTTATGATCCACTAAGATTGAGCAAAACTAAAGGTATAATCATGGTAGGATCTTACAATACTACCAATCCTACTTTGACCATACTATAGCGTATATGTAAGAAGTTAATAAAGTAAAAATTCATACATATGTTGCTAACAAGCTTTCTTTCCTTCCTTGAAGTCAAAAGAAAGTAATACCAAGTATTTAATTATTCTTTGAAGGATAATTGGCCATGTCAAAGTCAATTAGTGTTATATCATATGGAGCCGTTATGGAATTTGAATTATCCACAGAGAAGGAAGATTTCATGTTCTCATATTTCAAGGCATCGCTTCCAGATGTTGGATTTGTCTGGATGTTTAAAGTAGAGGATGATTGGCTAGAGAGTTGGATGTCCTCCAACTTGCTACTGAACATGTGTCGGTTTTGTCTCACTGCATCCATCTCCTGCCCAACTGGCACAAAATTTGTGAATGGTAGGTCCTTGTTCCTTCCTCGCCTTCGCCATGGTTGTAGAGTACATAATCATGGTAAGACAATAAGGCGGTAGGTAGGGTGGCTTGCTTGAGGCATCTAGGAGCATATGTGCCCCAAATCCTCAGATTGGCTTAGTTTGGTTGTTCACATGAAACACTAAGATTATCTATTCTTCAATAGATTTCTTAGTGTTTTCTTTATCCTTTTAAAAAATGTGTTTAAGCACTCCTTTTTCTTTTTTGGCAAAATTTAACCTGTACCTTTTGGGGGTTGACTTTGGCATGTCATATACCAAAAACAATAATAAACTTACAAAGGTTGGTAGCACAATAAACTAATGCCTAGTAAATAATTTAAAATTTAGCTTAAGTTATAATGTTAGTGTTGGATTATGATCCCATGAAATTTGATATCCACTATAGAATGTAACTTAATTTCGTAAGTT
Source organism: Simmondsia chinensis (assembly GCA_018398585.1). Lineage (NCBI taxonomy): Eukaryota > Viridiplantae > Streptophyta > Magnoliopsida > Caryophyllales > Simmondsiaceae > Simmondsia > Simmondsia chinensis. Next base: position 9,819,861 of record JAGTTD010000022.1, read on the forward strand.
TATCACTAATAATAGGCTGGAGCGTCTTGACTAAAATAAACGGTAAAATTGTCTCAGAATTTCTATTCGATAAATGAGGATGTCGTTTGCCGGTTTTAGCCACCCTCCTTGTTTAGGCTCGTTGGAGGCAAACTTGAACGATTATATCCCAATTTGGGGAATAGAATTTATCGACGATTTTATTGATTTCGTAATCGGTTTTAAATTGGGTTTGAAATGGGTAATTTGTTTTGGAAAATATATTGTATTTTCTTTTGGGTAATAAATAATATCAGGGTTGTTATATTACCCGTTGGGTATTTGCCTGACCCAGATTCCCCGTTTGCCGTACTAGCCAGCTATGTTCGTGCTGCCAAATTCTGCCACATGTCTCGTTCTTAGCCGTTGGATGTGTTGCTTTTGTCCGATTGCTTTTTATGTACCCTTTGCTTCATTTAGGGTTTTGCATCAGATTTACACATAGAGCATTTGAGATGAGCTTTTGACAGTGAAAATGGAAGACCCATTTGTGGGTCTCTGAGTGAACGATTTTACATAGAGAGCAAAATTGGGTAAACCCTTGGGGTTTTTGGAGAAATCATCGTAGAGAGAGAGAGAGGAGAACATGGAGGAAAAAGATGGCTTTCTAGAGAGAAAGCTTGACGAGAGAGAAAGCTTGTAGACCGAAGGTCGTGGGGGCTGAAGACAAAGAAGATGGTGAGCCTTTGGAGCTTGAGATTCTTAGTTCAAGGTGGCAACTCGAAGGCATAGTCCTAGATGAGGTCTTCTTCAACAATACAGCTAAGGTTTGGGGCTCTAGGCTGTTCTTCACTCGTGTTGCTCGGTTATGGCTTTTTTCTCTTGTTCTTTCTCGTTTTATTGCTTTAATCTCTATAATGGTTTTCGTTTTAGACTTGATGCTCGGTCTATGTTTGTAACCCTAAAATTACTTGACTCCTCTAAAAACGGAGGCCCGTGGAGTAGGACCTCAATGAGGTGCCAAACCACGTATATGGCGTGTTTGTCATTGTTTTCATTGTTTCTAGTTAATTTCCACATTAGTCCATTTGTGGGTTTTTGTTGCTTAATGCTTGAATAAGATCCTATTTTCTGGAGTTGGGTTCGGGTCTGATTCAGGGCCTGAATTCAGAACAATTATGTTAGCTAATTTAATCCTTAATTGTTAGTGTATCATCTTACAACATTCACAATCAGTTAAACATAGAATTATCCATTTATATTTTGAGATAATATATATACGACATAGCTGAAGTACAAGCAGGAAACTCGACAGAGCGAGCCTTGAACCACCCCGTAAACAGTAGTGGATACAAAAAAAGCCAAAACAAACAGGGAAAAGAAAAACAAAAACCAACTGAAAAAGGCACCACAACTCCATTAAACAGGGGGGAAAAAAAAAACAAGCCGATACCAAAACTAGTAGGGCAACAGACAAATCCGAAGCAGAAACACACACAGAAACACCTCATAGAAGACAAAGCGAAGACCTGGAAGAGGGTGGAGGACAGGAGGGGGAAATCCCCCCTTCCCGTGATGTTAGCAAGGTACCCAGTAGGATGGGGCCGGATAGGAGGGCTACTGAGCGAACAACACAGGGAAGAGGCGAGAAAGCCCGGGTTGGCGGGTGAAAGATGACAGGTCGCCTGAAGGCCTCTTGACGTATTACATCGTCCAAAGTCAACTTTAGGTGAGTCAGGTGGTTCACATCAATGGGGCATCACATCCAGACCCTACTAGACCAGTTCTGAGGGGAGAGCTGGCATTGGCACTAGGATGGTGTTGTCCATGGGCCGGGCAGCCTGTACCGAGTCAAAAGGGGCAGCAATTCTGGAGATGGATGGGATTGGGTTCAGGCGGTTCCGGTGGTGGGCGGGGACGAGGCAGCGAAGATGACCTATGCATGCAAGGTTGGACCGGGACGGGGAAGTGGATGGGTCTGGGTTCAGGCGGTTCTGGTGATGGGCGGGCCCGAGGCGACGGAGTCCGTGGTCAGAGTGGTGGGTGGCCCGAGTCAGCGGCGCCCGAGGTCAGGGTGGTGGGGGGCCCAAGAAGGGCGGCGCGGGGGGAGGACAAAGGGTCATCCGCCCCCCCCGGGGAGCCATAATGAATTGTAGAGAGAGAAAGTAGTGAAAGGTTGCCGTTTTTTGTTATTTTGAGATAATATAATATCATATTTGATTATATTTCTTGTACACACTCTTATAAATTAAGGTGTTGTACGATAATTGTAAACTATTTAACTACTTTTAATACTAAAACAACTATACTATACATTAGGAGAACCTTATAATTCTCGATACGGATCTAGAATTCTGATTGTAAAAGCCTAATTTTAGGTAGATGCTCGATGTCGACAACCTTAATTCATATGCCTTCACCTATCTTGAACCTTTGAAATAATTAAGCTCCGTTTGTTTGGAGGAAAAATTATATACTAGGAAGTGGTTTTTCTATTTTCCTTTGTTTAGTGTGCATTCTTTGGTGGCAAAGATTTTTTAAGAAAAAAGTTTTTCCTCCAAAGGGTGAAAAATGATCTCTCTTGTAAAATGGGAGAATTTATCATTCTAGAGCCTTGAGGTATTTATCGGTCCGAGTTTAGATCAGATCTAGTTTATATTGACTATAAAAAGGTATAGGAGATGTTTTCATTAAAATAAACAAAGAAACATAGATGGGAGCAAGTTTTCCGTTGAATTAAAAGGTGGAAAACCTGATTTAAAATTTAGTTTTCTTTGAAAAATGTTTTTCAAAAGAAAATATTTTTTGGAAAAAAGAATTCCTCTCTACCAAACAAAGCGTTAGCTTATTACTATCCGAAATGTTACTAGTTTAGATCCAAACAATCTATGGGACATATATAAGACCAAGAAGTGAGAGCAAGTAGTGAGCGAGTGGAGACAGCGACAACAGGAGTAGAAGAGCCACACATCTCTAGCCAAAAAAGGACGCAGGTGTGGCAAGTGGCAAAACCGAGATAGCAGAGCCAAGTAGAGAGCCGTACTGAAGGGTGCACGTGTGTGACTTAGCACTACTTATTTGTCAGTTTCTGAGACAGAAATCTCCACGAAGAATCCTCCATTTTCATTAATTGCAGTCAACTTAGATCCACCCTCTATGTCACCCATGCTCACTACCTTTTTTTACTAGCAATATGCCTGGGATTCCAATTGGTAAATTTTTGGAAGTTGAGACTCAAATATTCTGATTGTTGAATACTCATTAAGCATATATTTTGATATTTTAATATATATAATAAGATACCGTAAATTTTAAAAATTTATGTTGAAAAAAATAGAGCAAATGAGTAATTAAAACCTCTACCTTGAGATGCTTGAGGCCAAGTCAAGATGGGGGCAATTATTATTAAAACGACTTAAGAGGGACTTCAATAAGAAGGCCTCAAATTGAATACTATAGATCTCAAATTACAGCGAATGGACTTGAGACAAAATAATTAAATGACTGAAAATGAATGATTCATAGAAGAAAGGTTGAATCGAAAGAAACTTGCCGTGCTGTAGAGTTCACCGCTACTCTAAGTTGTTTATGCCTCCACTACGGTATAGACAGGATCATCAGACACTCCGACTCCTAAGGTTAACACAACACCCAACACAGGAGTGTACTCTCGAGTGATGGTTTGGAGTATACCCCAACTTGCCTAGTAACCAAAATAAGAGAAGAAATCAAAGAGAATTAAAGAAGAGAAGAGATTAATAACTTCTATGAATTCAGTGTATTTCATGTGTTGACGGTATTTATTGGAAAAATACTTAAGATTTAAGTAAAAGTCAGTTATGAAACGAGGGCAAGAAATCCAGCCTCAATTAGGAAGGTGGACAGACATTGAGGAGCAAAACAATCTAGCCACAACTGAGGCAATAACGATTATGGGAAAAGTGGGAGGTTACACAGTCTCAACACGTACTCGAGCTCGAGCTTGAACACGAAGTAACGCTTAGGACCTTGAGCTCAACAGCATCAAGGTTGCTCAAGAGAGGACATCTCGAGCTCGAGCACATGGCCTTGAGCTCAGTCTAGAGAAAGCCCCTCTTGTTCGTTGATGACAACTAAAAATATAATGGCCGTGATAATAAAGGTCCAGGTTGGATAAACATCCCACCACACCACACCACACTATGAAACCCCAGTCAGCTCGGTGTGGTTGGGGGGGGGGGGGGGGGGGGGGGCGCGGCTCATGTGCGACGTTGTCCACTAAGCCTACTCGACGCCCACAAGACTTTTCCAAAGGAAAGGACAAGGGGGTATTTAAAGTGGCGCTCCCCACTCTAGCTATCCTATGTGTGATTTTGTCTGGGTTTAACCTTGATTTTGGGAAAAAGAATAGAGAGAAAGCTGGTTTCAGCTATGGAGGTAGAGGCGAGAGAAGGGAGAAGGAGAAAGAGACAAAACGAGGGAGAGAAAGAGAAAGAAAGTTATAGCGAAGATGAGAGAGAAAAAGGAAATTGTATTATTATTTGGATACCCGCAATACAATCTAATTGACTACTTTATACTAAGTACAAGTATTAACCAACTACCTAACAACCAATGAACAAACTAATAAACTCAACTCTTTACACTTTATCAAGTACAAGTACGGACAATACAAGTATATGTAAAATTGTACAATTTAAGTGAATTCATGACATTAGCCTTCCCTCATTACATACCTTGTCCTCAAGGATGAGTAGCAAAATAAGGAAACTAGGCTTTGATGGTTGTGAAATCCTCCCGTGTAGCCTCCTCTTCACTCAAATTCATCCACTTAATGAGCCATTGAGTTGCAGCCTTGTTTTGTCGTTCCACCACCCCTTTGGCCAACACTTGTTCAGGAGCTATCTTCAATTCGCCGAGGAGAGTTGTTTGAGGCAAGTGCTTAGTGACCATATCTTGTGTTCCAATCTTCTTTTTGAGTTGAGATACATGGAACACAGGATGAATAAGGCACCCTTGGGGCAATTGGAGTTTATAAGCAACTTGGCCCAGCCTCTGCAGCACTAAGAAAGGGCCATAAAACTCGGAGGAGAGTTTGAGACTTCTTCTAATGGCAGTTGAGGACTGCCTATATGGCTGAAGCGTCAAGTAGACCCACTCCTCTTACTGTAAGACTCATTCAGATCTATTTCTATCAGCATAATGCTTCATCTTGGATTGAGCCTGCATTAATCTGTGCTTCAGTTGCTGTAAGATAGATCTCCTTTCCTTCAACCAATCTTCCTCTGATGCTACTGCAGGAGTAAGACCTAGGAGATTGTCCAGGTGCCATTGGAGAGCCTCATAGCCATACAAGGCCTCAAATGGTGTAATCTTAAGGCTACTATGGTAATTAGTATTATACCATAATTCTGCAAGAGAGAGCCACTTACTCCAGTGTTTGTGTTTATCCAAACAAAAGCAATACAAGTAAGTTTCTAAACATTGATTCACCCTCTCAGATTGCCATATGTTTGAGGGTGGTATGAGGAGCTCATATCAAGGGAGCTTCCCAATAGCTTGAAAAGTTCCTACCAGAACAAACTGAGGAAGACTTTGTCTCTATCAGAGATAATACTTTCAGGAAGACCATGTAACTTATGGGCATTGTCCATGAATACTCTTGCCACATGAGTGGCAGTGTAAGGATACGATAATGACACAAAATGTGAATATTTTGTTAGTCTATCAACTACCACAAAAATGGTGTCCCTTCCTTCCAAAAGTGGAAGGCCTTCTATAAAGTCCATTGCAATGTGTGACCAACATTGCTTAGGAACTGGTAGTGGCTGTAGTAACCCAGGAGAAACAACATGTTCATACTTACTTCTCTGACATATGTCACATTTAGTTACTAACCTGTGGAAATCAGCCTTTACTTGTGGACAATAAAACAATTTCTTCAATCTTTGGTAGGTGGCATTCACACCTGAATGTCCCCCTACAGGAGAGGAATGAATGGAGGATACAAGTTGAGCTCTCAGATTTTATCCTTGGCCAACATACAATCTATCATGAAACCTAAGGATTCCATTTTTAAGCACATAATTAGGGTGATTATGAGGGGCAATCAACATCTCAACTAATAGTTGTGAACACACAACATCATTCTCATAACTTTTAACAAGTTCATTCACCCAAGTTGGTTGCACTACAGAAACAGTAATAGCCAAACAAGAATCTGTAAATCACGTTGATAGAGCATTAGCCATCTTATTTTCCTTCCCCTTTTTGTAAGAAATAGTGTAGTCTAAACCCAAAAATTTAGACATACCCTTTCTTTAAATGGTGGTTGTTATTCTCTGCTCCAAAAGGCACTTCAGAGCCTGCTAATCTGTCTTGATCACAAAGGTGTTTGCCTCGACGTAATGCCTGCATTTGGCGACAGCTAAAAAAATAGCCATGACCTCTTTTTCATAAGCTAATAGTCCTGCATTTAGAGGACCAAGAGCTTTACTAAGGAAGGCAATAGGCTTCCCTTGCTGCATCAGTACTGCCCCTGTCCCTTTGTCACTTGCATCAGTCTCAAGGACAAAAGAAGGAAAAATCTAGCAAGGCTAGGACTGGAACTCAAGTCATAGCTGTTTTTAGGGCCTACAAAGCTGATTTTGCCTCATCTGTCCAGTAAAACCCAGCTTTTTTGACCTGTTCAGTCAATGGTCTGGTTATACTACCATAATTTTGCACACATTTGCGGTAATACCCAATGAGACCCAAAAAGGATCTCAGTTTTTTAACATTTCGAGGAGAAGGCCAAGAAGTCATAGCTTCTACTTTAGTGGGATCTGTAGCAACACCAAAGGCTGAAATAACGTGACCCAAATATTCAATTTTGGGTTGAACAAAGCTGCATTTTGACCTCTTTGCAAAGAGCTTATGTTTTCTGAGTTGTTGCAGCACTACTTTTAAGTGTTCAACATGGGAATCAAGTGAAGTACTATATACTAAGATATCATCAAAGAACACCAAGACATACTTCCTCAAATAAGGGCCAAATACATCATTCATCAAGGACTGAAAAGTGGTTGGGGCATTTGTAAGCCCAAAAGGCATGACTCTAAACTCGAAATGGTCATGATGTGTCCTAAATACTATTTTGGGAATGTCAGGCTCATGAACTCTCACTTGGAAGTACCCAGCCCTGAGATCTAGCTTAGAAAAAATGGTTGCTCCTTTAAGCTCAGGTCATCTATGTGAGGGATAGGGAATTTATTCTCAATTCTATTGTCATTGAGCTCTTTATAATCAACACAAAACCACATTGTCCAATCGTTTTTCTTAACTAACAATACAAGGGACGCAAATGGGGAGCAACTAGGCTGTATAATTGAGGCTTCTAGCATATCCTTCACTAACCTTTCTATTTCATTCTTTTGTAGGTAGTGATATCGATAAGGCCTGATACTAGCTAGCTTAGTATCAGGTTTTAATGGTATATTGTGGTCATGTGACCTGGGCGGTGGCAAGGACTTTGGCTCCATGAATACATCATTATACTAAGCTAATAATGACAAAATAGGAGAAGGAGTGGATGATATAGATACCTCACAAGTAGTGGTGGCCACGGTCCAGGCTGGGCCCAAGTCCAGGCCGGGCTCAGGCCAGCCTAGGCCTGCGCCTGGCCCAGCAAGCACGGCCCAGATCCCCCCCCCCCCCCCCCCCCCCCCCCCCCCCCCCCCCCTCCCTTTTTAATTTTATATATGTATTATATATATACATATATATTATGTATTACACCATATAATATAACATACTATACATTTATAACAGCGTCTTCTAAAATTATAAAAAATATACATTTGTTTTGACCAAAAATTAATTATAATTTATTGATGAATAATATAACATACAAATATAATACAATACAATGGTTGCCGTTCTTGGCTTTTGTGGATGTTTTTGTAGCTTTGCTGGATTTATATATATAAGTTCTACTTGCTATTTGGCAACAAAAAAAAAAAAAAAAAAATTACAATACAACACAATCATAATTATAAATGTATTTAATCAAATAAAATGTATCATAAATTGTTAACAAATACAACTATACTAATATGATAAAAAAAAAATGATCCCACTATTTAAAATTACAAATATATTTTATAAAAGGAAATATATTATAAAAAATAGAATTACAATAACATAAATAAGTTAACTTAGTCTAAACTGGCAGGGGTTAGTACAAGACTTGTTGTATTAGTGGTACGGTCATCTTCTTCATCGCTCGATGAACCCAACTTTAGTCAGTCTTGCTCTCTATCCGCTGCATGCAACCAGTCCTTCAAGTACACCGACATTTCCAAGCTGGACGGTGATAGTTTCGATCTTTTCAGTCCAATCAACCTGCCACCTGTACTAAAAGCACACTCCGATGCCACTGAAGACACTGGACATGTTAGTATATCATGTGCAATGGTGGAAAGCATAGGATATTGGGTTTGATTGGAACACCACCATTATAAACGATCAAAATGCAAAGTCTCCTGCATCGGGTAGAACTCAAGCATACGCGAACGCAAGTAAAAATCAAGTTCGTCATATGACATGGGATTTTGTTTAGGCTTTAATCAGTCCAACATATTCCACGCATATGATTTTCCTTTACCAGAAGATGTAAAGGATGATGTAGAAGAAGCATGTGTATTATCAAATGATAATCTTCGAGCATACAAGTAAAAAAATTCGCATAAATCTGTAACGACAAGCCAAATAAAAGAATGCTACATTAATAGTGGGATTTAGTTTTTTCGTAAAAATATTGTGCAAATAATTGTAAACCTGTAAGTTTATAGTGGGGATCAAAAATCGTGGCAAAACCATAAATATTACTAGTAATTCAAAATAATATTTATAAAATTTTTGCTTCATGGCGGCAATATAGTTTGTCAACAAGGGGTTAGATTTGTTCTCTGCCATCCAAGTAGTAATATCTATAAATTTAGATATTGCTTGTGGAATGGTAGGGTAATAAAACCCAGAAAAAAAGTCATAGCTTCTTTAAAAATTACAAAATATTTACAAATTGCATTAATTGCATCCCAATCTATTTTAAGCAAATTAAAATTCCTAAAATCTGAACGATTGTCCTGCAGAAATTCAATTAAAATATCTTTATACGGTAATATTCTTTCTAACATTTCTACCGTAGATGACCACCTAGTTTGTGTATCTGATTTAAACTGTGTAAAATGAATACCGTGCATCTTACAAAGAGCTTTAAATTTTCTTTTCTTACCTCCGGATGATTTAATTGCTATAGTTATTTCTCTTAAAGACTCAAGAGAAGCATCTATAACCTCCAAACCATCCATTTCCATTAAATGCAAAATATGACATATGCAACATAATGGAAACATTTCCCATCTAACATGGGTCTAATATGCCTAATTAATTGTCTTACAGAAGCATCGTTGTTTGAAGCATTATCAAAAGTAATGCTAAAAATATCGTGATGTATCCCCCACTCCATAATAAGACCCATTATTGTTTGATTAGTGTGGGGATATTCAAATTATGTAAAAGCAGTTATTTGTTTTTGCATTATAAAGGAGGAATCGATCCAATGTACCGTTATGCACAAGAAAGGCACACCGGTTTTGACTTCCACGTGTCAGACATCAACGAGAACATACTCGTGTTCGTTCTTAAAATATCTTGTAATTCATTTCTCATATTATTAAAGTCATTAAATGCGTCCCACTTGAAAGTGTTCCCAGGAACCCTTACAGTGGTGGGGTTTAACGCATTTTGACAGTACCTGACGAATCCATGGTCTTCGCTGGTGTTAAATGGCCTTTCAGCCCTTATGACGTATCTTACTAATTCATGTCTTTTATTTTCCTGTGAAAACTTAAAGCTAACAAGGGCAACAGTCACTTTGCTGTACTGGAGCTTCTTGGGTTTTATCAGCGTATAATTCGGGGTGGCTTTTTGTTAGGTGTCTTTTTAACGTGCCTGTCCCACCACCATGTAAATGACTAAAAATTTTAGGGGGATTATATAATTTGCTTTATGCTTTATTATTTTGGCGATCTAGTGTGAAGTGGTTCCATACGTCGCTAGTACTACGCCTACTAGTATTGGTGGTGCGGGTTTCAGTTTCATCGGTGGTGGGTGTGGGTTCATTTTGAGAACATCCCGCACCACCCGTTTCAGGATAATCCTGCTCGTAGTGATGCTCTTGTTCCCAACTTAAGGTGTTCGTGTAGGGAGGTGACGGACTAGGTTGTAAATATTCTCATTCCTGGGTATTAAGCTCAGCTACTCCAGGAGCTTTAGGCGGTCCGTAAAAGCTAGAATTAGATCGGCTAGCTCCAGATAAAGATGAATTGTGAGCCATTTTCATTAATTTATAATTATGAAATATAAGTAAAATGCAAATTAGGTAAATAAAAATGACAAAAAAAATAAAAATTTGATACTAAATTTATCAAATTGAAAACTTAAAGCTGAACTTCTACAAGATTCTACGAGCAGAACACAGTTGCAACTTCGAACTTGAGAAAATTGGAGAAGAGAGAATTGGAGAGTAAGCCGTAAGTAGAGTAAGTAGAGAGGAGAGAATTGGAGAGATTGTTGTATGGTGAAATGAGAAAATGAGGTTAGTACTTATTAAAAAAAAAATAATTTAAAAAAAAATAATGGCAGGGTAAATAATGTTAGGGGGCTTCTGCCCCCCAACGGGCCCGACCCAAACGGGGTGGGCCGGGCCTACTTTCAAGCCAGCCTGGCCCACTGGCCACCACTACTCACAAGCCTCATTGCCTTGTACCAGCATCAGGGTAGCCATGAAGTACTTTTCATTCTTACGGCAGAGACCCTAGTCAGCTACACTATCTTGCCTTCTTAGCTGAAACTGATCTTGAGTTGATTAAAGTCCAGTGACACAGGACTGAATTGCATCATCCAGTCAACTCCAAGCAGCATATCACATCCTCCAATCTTCATCAAACGAATGTGGTATGAAAAATTGTGGCCCTGCATTTGCCAGCTTGCCAAACACTGCTATTTACTCATCATAGTCTGGCTATTAGCCACTGTAATTCCCAATGAAGCAGCATCTTCCAAGTGAACCCTGCCTGCTTAGCTAACCTTGGGTCTAAGAAACTATGGGTGCTCCCACTGTTTATCAGTATAACAATTGACCTTTTGTGCAAATGAACCAAGATTTTTATGGTGTTGGAAGGAGAATTCCCAGTAAGGGCATGGACATAGATTTCTTCAGCCCTTTCATCACATGTGTCTATAATCTGGTCCTCTTCTGTCTCAGTTACTGAAGACTGTTCAAAATCAGGTCCCGGATCAAGTAATTCAGCTGCCTCTAGGCTGTGAAGGGTCTGGTTTCCACACTTATGCCCCGGGTAGTACCTCTTGTTACATTTATAACATAAGCCTGGATTCCTGGGTGATTGATGTCTGGTCTAGTTTTGGGTTATTTTAGGATAGGGTTGGCTATATTTTTCTGGAGTATGGTTCATGGTTATGGGATTAGTATTGGTTTTGAGGAGATTCTTGGATTTTTGTAGGGTGCTTTCTGAGGATTGGGACAGTAATCGGGCTTTATTAAATGCCTCTGAGAGGGACTTGGGCTGGAGGGCCTTGACTAATGACTAGATCTCCTCCTCAAGGCCTGAGATGTAGCAAGATAGAAAATAGCTATAACTGAAAGAACTGTCAGTTGTAAGCATATGGGACCTCAATTCTTCAAACCGTTCTTGATATTCAATGATCGAACCATTTTGCCTCAATTTGTTGAACTGACTAACAATGTTAGTCTCACCGTGGTCCTCAAACCTCGTGTAGAGTTCTTCAAAAAATTCGTGCCACCCAATGCTTCCCTTTTGAGCTATCAGACATTCCAACCAAACATTAGTCTTATCATCCAAATAAGCAGCCGCCATTCCTAATTTCTGGGCATCTGCAACTCAATAGAATGCAAAGTACCTCTGGCAGCGCCTAACTCAACTCCTAGGGTTCGCTCCAGTAAAGATAGGGAAATCCATTTTAGGCTTAGGTTGAGAGCTGTTACCTCCGCAAGAACCTTCAACATTACTGTTGTCACCTGTTTCAGGACAAGCACCCAAGATCGGGGGCTTTCGGGCATTAATCTGTCTTATGTGAGCCCTGGACTTAGGTGGACAAGCTTCTAGCTCTGGGTTCTTGTTGGAGTTCGCTGCATGTGAAGTATTGACCACCAATTGCTGCATCAGGGCTAACATTTGCAAATTGTCCTGCTGCATGAGTTTTAGAAGTTGTTGATGCCGTTTTGCAGACCTCTGTTGGGATTCCAACACCCTCTGAGCGAGGACTTGCACTTGGCCTTTGATCTCTGCAATGGATGGTCGTCCCTTTCTTCTAGCCAACGTATAACTCGATTTGGACTTGATTCTTATGAAAACTTAGCTCAAGATCGAGCTCTGATACCAATTGTTAGAGTTTAACCCTGATTTTGGGAAAAAGAATAGAGAGAAAGCTAGTTTTAGCTATGGAGATAGAGGAGAGAAGAGGGAGAAGGAGAAAGAGACAAAAAGAGGGTGAGAAAGAGAAAGAAAGTTATAGAGAAGAAGAGAGAGCAAAAAGGAAATTGTATTATTATTTGGATACCCAAAATACAATCTAATTGACTACTTTATACTATGTACAAGTATTAACCAACTACCTAACAACCAATGAACAAACTAACAAACTCAACTCATTACACTTTATCAAGTACACGTATGGACAATACAAGTATATGTAAAATTGTACAATCTAAGTGCATGGTGGTGGGGTGGGGCACATGTGCAACGTGGTCCACTAAGCCTACTCTAGGCCCATAAGACTTTTCCAAAGGAAAGGACAAGGGGTATCTAAAGTGGCTCTCCCCACTCTAGCTACCCTATGTGTTATTCAAGATCTTGAGCAACGAGAACAAGATTAAAGCGCACTATAACCCCAAAATCCAATAATTTCTTCACTAAATTAACGTAAAGTTTAAGAATGTATCCATCATATACTCTTTGAAGAAATTCGGTGGATTTTCATTGAAAATTTCTGAAGTACATGGAACTTTATTCCATCAATATTATAGATGTGTCCTCTATCATGATCTTGTGATCTTCTTTTGCCAGAAATTGTTGATATGAAACATCATTTTAGCAAAATATAAGCATCTTCTGACAAAATCTGATGAATTGTTTTGTGATCCGTTAGATTTTTGTAAAATGTGCAGACACTTGTCATATATCATGTACCATATCCACAGTTTTTGTGAACGTTGGTCGTATTTTCACAAAAAATTTACTAGGTTTCATCATATGGTACCTAAGTGACAGGATTTTCAAATTTAAGGTATTTTATTGTATATATTAAAATTTAAGATGTTTAAATCAAATCAAAAAATATTAAAGTAAAGAATTCCCTGAATTTTCTACAATATTTCAAAGCTAGACTAATATTTGGGAAATACCTCAAAATTTGAAAATACCTTGGATGCACTATGAATTTTTATGGTACCATCTCTATGGTATTCTAGAGCCGGGCTCTGTTGGGCATATGAAATTGGAATTGGACTATAAAATTGCAATTTCAATTCCAATTCTAATGGAACTGAAATTCTAATTGAATTGAAATTCTATTGCTTGGTTCATCAAAAGAATTGGATGTCGGGATCATAATTCAATAATGATTCGAGTCATCAAAGGTTTCGGTCAATCCGGTTGGAGTATTTCAAGTTTTAAATCAACTATGGTCGAATTTTGGTCGGAGCAGTTAACATTGCTTTGAAGTTATTAGGGTCGGAGTGATTCAATTTGAGTTCGAGTTATTCAATTTTCGAGTCAACTCAGGTCGAGTATCATGTCGGATCATTTGGTGTTCAAGTTATCATGATTTTTTAGTTAATCGAGTTAGTTTTTTTTGGGATTTAGGCTAGTTAGGATCGGGCTTGAGTTCACAATGAAGCCCTTATCGTGGCGGATCGGGTTTTTGGCGAGATGGGTTACTTGATGAGATAAGGATAAACACGGATAGAGATATGGCTTTAGGAGTTTGTCATCCATTAGGTTAACAAGTAGTTATAGATAATTATTAGTTGTTTAGATAATTAATTGTTATTTTTTTAATTATCTTTTAGTCTTTTATTTATCTTCTAAGTCTTTTATTTTAGATGAGTTTCCTCCTTTATTTAAATAAGAGGAAGACTAGGATTTAATGAGTTCAATTGTTTTTAAGATTTTTATTATTGTCTATTTATTCTTTCTATTCTAAATTGTAAGACTTAGAATAGACCCTATTTTGTATTTTTTTTTAATTTATTATTTTAGTAATAAAGATTTAAAGGAAGGCTTTTGAACCTTCCGTTTCCCTAAATTTTCACTTACGCGTTGCATCAGTTGATATTAGAGCTTAGAACAGCTTCTGAGATGGCTCGTGGGCAACAGAGATGTACTCCTATTGGAGATGTATATGAGCGAGACTTTCAACGGCAGACTGAAAGGAGGTTTGATGAAAAATTCTAATGAATTGGCATTACTTGATTCAATTGGGGGAAAATCCCAAGCAGACGCAAAGAACCCAGCCCCAACACCTGCCGGCATTGGGGGACGAGGAAGAAATGGATGATGAACCTACTCATGACTATTCTTCTCCACCAATATTTGATGAGCCCATGTATGATGAGCATCTATGATGAGGAGATACTTGAGGATATTGAAATGTTATCTCCACCACCACCGATAATCCCACGAACACCAACCTTGCCTATCATCCACACTACATCACTGTCCCAACCAAAACCGACAACATTAGCTCCACCAAATTAATTATCCACTCAACCCCCATCATGAGCACCAATTAATACAAGGCCATGTCAAACTGTTCTACCACAAACCAAAATAGATCTCCCGGATTTTCTCCGCTGTCATCGCCAACCACCTTCAAGACTAAGCGGTTGAATTCGAGGGCAAATTTCTCTAGGTCAGGGAGGATGATGCAGCCCGTATCTTGGCGGATTGGGTTCTTGGCGAGATGGGCTACTTGACGAGATAAGGATAAGCGCAGATAGAGATATGGCTTTAAGAGTTTGTCATCTATTATGTTAGCTAGTAGATTATACATAATTATTAGTTGTTTAGATAATTAATAGTTATGTTTAATTATCTTTTAGTCTTTTATTTATCTTCTAAGTCTTTTATTTTAGATGAGTTTTCTCTTCTATTTAAATAAGAGGAAGACAAGGATTTATGAAGTTCAATTGTTTTAAAGATTTTTATCATTGTTTATGTGTTTTTTCTATTCTAGAGTGTGAGAATTAGAATAGACCCCTTTTTTTCGTTTATTTTTGTAATAAAGATTTAAAGGAAGGCTGTTAAACCTTTCGTTTCCCTAAATTTCCACTTCCGCGCTGTATCAGTTCATTTACGTTATTTCAAGCTCGAGTCATTTTAGTTTCGGATGAGTTTGAGATGGGGCGGGTCATTTTGGGTATGAGTCGTACTAAGCTTTGGGTAAATTTGATCGGGTCACTTCCACTTTGGCTCACCTTGTTTACTTCACATTCAAGTCGAATAATTTCATATTTTGGATTGAGTCATTGCGAGTTTCAAGTCAATCAGGTAGGGCTACTTTGAACTTTAAGCTAAGGTGATTTCGGTCATTTCAAGTTTAAGTCATTTGAGTTGGATGATTTTGAGGTTCAGGTCAAATTTTAGGTTAAGTCTAAGTCTTTAAATTTTGAGTCATTTTGGATTTGGGTTAACCAAGTAGGGTCATTTTGGGTTTTAGGTCAATGAAGTTAATATGAAATTCCAATTCCTTACCCCCAATACCAAGGAATTGGAAAGTATGATTTTCAGTTAAAATCCAATTCTATGGAATTGGGTAATGGAATTGTAATTCTAATTCCAGCAAGTTAACTAAATAACAGAATTAGAACTCTAGGCCCTAATTCCAGCCTCCAATTTTATGCTCTAAACATAGATGCAGCCTGCCAAGACTTGGCGGATGTGTGATTCAGAGGCTTGGCGTAGGTGGGACCCAGAAGCGTCGAAGCTTGGCGTTAGCCGGGATTGTGGCAGTGAAGGTCAAGGCAACAACAAGATTCACAGAGAGAGTATCGGATCTGATTTCAATCTTTCCTTTATTCTTATTTTCTTTCCTTTTAAGATAAGTTTGTAATTTTCTTTCCTTATTTTTAGCACCCGATTCCTTCTCTATATAAAGAACTCGATCCTAGGGTTTTTGGAGTTAGTCAATTTTTTAAAAGAATTTCATTCATACCTTTGCCTCGTTTCTCGAGTTGTGAGAAATCGAGCGATTTTCCCCTTTAATTTTTATCATAAGTTAATAAATATTAAGGGAAGGCCGTTTAACCTTCCTATACCCCTATTTTTCCATACATGCACTGTATCAGTTGGTATCAGAGCTGAGAACATTTTCTGAGATGGCCCGTGGGGTACGCCGCTGTCAAAAACGTGTATGACCGGGAACGTAGACAGCAGACTGAAAGGATAGTAAAGGAATTGGAGGAGAAATTATGGCAAATCGAGCTCTGCTTGATTCTACTCGAGGAAAATCCTGATCTTAAATGGGGAACCCGACCTCAACACCCATTCACACTGGGCACAGCAGAAGAACGGAGGGTGGAAACTGGCCTTCGGATGGAGTTTCCAAAGCTTGGGGAAGAAGGCATCACTGCGATGGAGGAAACTCGGGACAAAGTTGGCGAGTCAGAGTTAGCGTCTGCACCATTAGGCGTCACCATCAGAGGACCTATCTTTAATGAGGCGCCACATCATGACCTATCTTCTCTACCCATATTTGATGAACCCATATTCGATGATCCTACCCACGATGAAAATTCTATTGAAGGAGTGTTGTCCAAAAGGGTTGGCATACTTACTACCGCCAATAACGAAGGATGGAGCTAGGATGGAATACCTTGGTGATGCCATCAACACCTTGACGGCTAAGACACCGATAGATATGGAGGTTGGCTGGCAGATATGTGCAATGGAGCTCGATAGGCTTGGCGGCTGGAGCAAGGAGGCTCCACACGGCAAGATCAACCCAAAAGATCCCTTGGTGAATTCGAGGGCGAATTCCCCCAAACCGAGGGAGAATAATACAGCCGCCAAATACTCCTTGGTGGATCCTGATGAGCAAGACGTTGAAGCGAGAATAGGCATGAAGAGGACGCCAAGGTCAGATGAGAAAAGACAGCCCTGCGTCCAAGAATGGCACATAACTTGGCAAAGACAGGACGCGGTGGACTAAGCTTGGCGGGACGCTGGGGGTCGAACACAGGCGGTTCACAGCTTAGCTGAGATTTAGGAAGATTGGTAGTGAGATTTTGGGACCAAATCAATTCCACCCCCCCCCCCCCCCCCCCCCCCCCCCCCCCCCCTTTCTCTCAGTTATTCCTTTCCTAATTTGATGCAAATTTTAATTCTTTTCTTTTGTTATCACCTCTATATAAAAGGAGAGATTAGTTAGGGTTAGGAGTTAGTCCAATTATAAATTTTCAGAATTCTTTGAACCTCATATCCTACCTTGTGAGAAATCGAGTTTTCAATCCTCTTTGTAATTTTGTTATCAATTTAATAAAATTTAAAGGGAAGGCTATTGAACCTTGTCGTACTCCTATTTCCCATTTCACACGCTACATCAGTTGGTTTTAGAGCCAGGTTCGTGAATCATTTTTGGAGAACTTTGTAAAAGATGGCGAATACATCTCTCGCCTTTAGCAATGTCCGTCATCCTCAGACGGATGGACAAACCGAAGTCAACAACCATTTGTTGGGCAATCTTCTCCGATACCTAGCTGCAGCAAATGCCAAGGGATGGGCAATGAAGCTCCATCAAGCCGAATTTGCTTGCAACAGTTCCATAAACAGGAGTACAAGGTTCACTCCATTCCAAGTTGTATACGGTTTTGTTCCTCATTCCTCAATTGGTCTGACAACAGTATCTAATTTGACATGTCCACATGGGAAGGCGGAGGGCTTTATCTCATCGCTTAAGGCCGTCCATGAATAAACTTGAACTCGGTTATTGGAAGCTATCGCCAAATACAAGACGGCTAGTGACAGAAATCAAAGAGAAGTTCAGTTCCAGGTTGGCGACAAGTTTTGGCAATCTTGACATGAGAACGATTCCCAGCTTGGGAGTACAATAAGCTCATTGCATGCAAGATCGGCCCGTTGGCGGTTCTAGAGAAGATCAATGACAACGCCTACCGTCTTCAACTTTCACCCGGAATGAGAACTTCATACGTCTTCAACGTTAAGCACCTTACTCCATATTTTGGCAACAACGATAGTGCTGATCCCCAAGTGAATTTGAGGGTGACTTTTCTCCAACCCGGGGAGGATGATGCAGCCTGTCAAGACTTGGAGAATGTGGGATTTAGAGGCTTGGCGTTGGCGGGACCCAGAGGCATGGGTGAAGCTTTCCGTTAGCTGGGATTGTGGCAGCACAGGTCAAGGCAACAACGAGATTCACGGAGAGAATATCGGATTCGATTTCAATCTTTCCTTTTATTCTTTTATTCTTATTTTCTTTCCTTTTTTCGATAATTATCAGCATAATCAAAGTACAAACGGGCAACTCGATAGAGCGAGTCTTGAGCCATCCTGTAAACGGTAGTGGGTACAAAAAAGAAGCCAAAACAAACATGGAAACAAAAACACACACAACTGGAACATGCATCACAACACCATAAGACCGGGAAAACAACAACAAACGGAAACAAGAACTAGCAGGGCAAACAGACGGAGCTATGCTGATAATTATAATTTTCTTTCCTTTTAAGATAAGATTGTAATTTTCTTTCCTTATTTTTAGCACCCGACTCCTCCTCTATATAAAGGAGTCAATCATAGGATGGTTTTTGGAGTTAATCAAAATTTAAAAAAAACTTCATTCATACCTTTACCTCGTTTCTCGGGTTGTGAGAAATCGAGCGATTTTCCCCTTTAATTTTTATCATAAGTTAATAAAAGTTAAAGGAAGGCCATTGAACCTTCCCGTACCCCTATTTTTCCATGCACGCGCTGTATCAAATTGTTTGTTAATGGATGGTTCATGCAAGTTAAATGACCCTTGTGACGAGCTTAAACATAGGACTGTAATTTAATAGCTAAAAAAGTCTACCCATCTCAACAAGAAGAACGACTTGGCCCGGTTTACACAAATGAGTCCAATCATGGCATATATTGACACCAAAACTTTCCATGAATTGACTTCAAACAAAAGCTTACGCTGAACTCGAACTCAAGTTCACTGAGACTTCTTCAGCAAAGAAGGTGTTTGTCATAGTTGAGTTCCATTACATATTAGCTAGAAATATTGTATGTATCCAACTTGAATCATAATTTATATACTTTGTAATGTGCCAATGAATTATCAAGTTACAAATATATATTATATAATTGTTTTTCATAATTATTTTTTAGGGTTACTTACATTTTAATATCTCAAAATTTGTTGAAATAATAAAAAGTTCTTGACTTTTTGATTTATTTCTTTAATACCTCAGATTATATTCGTATTAGTAAAATGATCCACTTTGGTGTGATCAAGAATATTCCGAGGAGGAAGATGATGTGACACGTCACATAATATACCCACTACAGTAAATTGACGAAAAGAACCCTCTTGACGTGGTGGGCCACTTTAAATACCCTCCAAAATTAAGGGTATCAACAGTTAGGAATAAGATTTTTTGATGTGGTGAGCCACTTTAAATACACTCCAAAACAAAGAACATCAATAGTTAGGAATAAGATTTTTTTTAAAAAAAGGGCCAAGCTGAGTTTTTTTCATCAATACACTGTAGCTGTTATACAAAGTGACTTACTGTATCAGTTTTTTCTCTAGAATATGATGCCATTATCGGAGAGAGTCCTATTTATTAATAGATAGAAAATTTAAGGTACTAAAAGAATAAATAAAAAAGGTCAGAGATCGTTTTATTATTTTCACAAATATTGGGTATTAAAAAAAAAATAACCATATATTTTCAATTATGGGTACTGAGTATATAAAATCATGATTATGGAACTCAATTTCTTAATGTATTGATCCTATAATACCTAGATGCATGAACGCTCATATCTCCTACCATTGTTGTGTACCATCTTTGTCTTCAACTTCACTGTCGGCGAGTATTTTTATTTTGATTTGAAAAATACAAAATCATTTGAATAAAAAAATTGAACACGAAAAAACAAATGAGCCAAACTAAGCTTGTCCATAGTATGCCTTTATGAAGGGGAGACATGTTTCTTTATTATATGGTTTCCTCCCTCCTTCCAAGCCCGTCGTTTTTATAGAAAATCCTGAACTATAATAAAAAAATAAAGTTATTTATAAATTAGTATTTCAATATCTATAAAAATAATAAAAAAGTGACTCATTTTTAATTTTTTTTGTTATTTTAGATTTTTTTCGTAGTAATAATAAAACTCTCTCCGACATGATGATATCATATTCTAGGGAGAACGCTGATGTGGCAAGTCACTTTAAATACAAGTATATTGACAAAAATAGTACTCTTGATCTTTTTTAAAGAAAAGAAAAACCCCCATTTTCAACCTTTAATACCCCTTCATTTTAGTAGGTATCTAAAGTGACCTGACATGTCGAGAGTCGTATTTTCATCAACAACTGTAATGAGTATTTAAAGTAACATGTCATGTCAATTTTCTGGATAGAATATGGTGTTATCACGTTGAAGAGGGTTCTATTTATTAATATAAAAAAAATCTAACGTACTAAAAAAAAAAATAAAGTCATAGGTGTTTTTATTATTTTTTATAAACATTGGAGTACTAAAATGTAAATAATCATAAATTTAGAAATATTAACGATCTGTTTGATATATTTTTTTCGTTTGTCATTTTTGATTTTTCAGATTCTAAAAATTTAAATTTGAAAAGTTGCTTTTTTTTTATTTTAGTTTCTAGTTTCATTTTTTAGTTAAAATAGAAAAAAAAATGAAATAAGAAACTAAAAGGAAATCATTTGGAATATATCTTTAGTTTCTGCATAAACATAAACATCAATCACACTCTAAATATATATATCCAAAAATGTAGCAGAAGATTTTTTTATTTTATTTTATTTTTTTGAACATTGCAGAAGGTTTTTATACTATAGAAAAAAAAATTGATTCTTTTATGAACTAATAATTTATGTTAAGCATATTGAATAGATATCTGATTATATATATTTATTACACAATGTACCTTTGCTATTTCTTTATTAGTAAATACAGCTAAGTCTCGCCTCTTTCCGTGTCACTATTTATAACTTCTCCTCATACCTTTTTCTCTCACATCAAAACCGAGTCATCCTCCGCCGTGGCGAAGCAACTCAGTGACTGGCTACTCTGCAAAGCAAGAAATTTTCCATCTTTTCCAATTTCTTGCTTAATTGTAACAATATTCGCGTTTTTCTCCTAATTTTGCCTTACATTGTATCTATCTATATTTATAACTATATGGAGTCCACCACTGTACCCGTATCTCCTAGAAGGCTAAGGTCAAACTTATACTCTTATCCCGCCCCCGGTGACTGGACTATTCCCCCAGTGATATCTGTCTTGGCCTCTCTCATTGAGAGGATCATTGTCAAGAACAGCAGAAAAGCAATTTTGACATCCAAAGATGCAAAGACACGTGTGTTTGACGCTTGTGAGGCGCCAGACATGTCCATTCAATCGTTTTTAGAAAGGATCTTCAGGTATACGAGGGCAGGGCCGTCAGTGTACGTGGTGGCGTACGTGTACATAGACAGGTTGTGCCAGAGATACCCAGGGTTCATGGTTAGTCCAAGCAATGTACATAGGCTCCTCATCACTACTATCTTGGTTGCCTCCAAATATGTTGAAGACTTGTAAGTATTCATCCATTGAAATACTCCCTTTTGCTTTTGTTTTGTTTTAATTTTTAAAATTCACTCAAATTAGGGGGAAAAAAAAAAAAGTTGATAGCAAAGAATCAAAAACTAGAAAAAAATTATTTCGAGAATATGGTTTTAGTTTCTAAAGTAATCAAAATATGCAAACAAAAATACTAAATAGATAGCTAACTATACGCGGAGCGAGCCTGGCCCATGTAAGTTGGTTTAATTGGCCATTTCAGTGACCGAATCTAAATCCATGTTCGACCCAGTTTTCTATTAGTTATTCTTCTACAAATTGAGATTTCACATGTAACTATATATTTGTAATAGGGTCACGCGACCAGTTATACATGTTAGCCCATCTCTTATACCCTATTCTTAAATAGTGAAAATTCATACAACTCCTTAGACACAACAAACACATATAATTGGCCAACTCCATCAATCCCAAGCCGTGCTTGTACTTTTTTCCCTTGATTTTTTTGTCTTCTTTTGTACCAATTAGTGAATTTAAAGGATATGAAGCTTAATTTTGAGATGGTTATGTGCAGGAATTACAGGAATTCATATTATGCAAGAGTAGGGGGACTTACAACAAAGGAAATGAACAAGCTGGAGATGGGATTCCTGTTCTTCATTGGATTCGAATTGCATGTGAATGTGAGTGTTTATGAGAGGTATTGTTGCCACTTAGAAAGGGAAGTCAGCATTGGAGGAGGATACCACATTGAGAGGACACTTAGATGTGCTGAGGAGATGAAGTCAAGGCATTTCCTTCATAGGAAACATATTAATCACATTCCCCGCATTTCTTTGTAAAAATAAAAAAAAGGAAGAAATTATTCGGTTTTCAGAGTATAAAATAGTTTCTGGGTGAAACTCCAATAGATTATAAGCTTTTGTAATAGTTGGTTGATTGACATTTTGTCACCAAGAAATGTGCAGTTTTGTAGAGTGTAAGTACATGAAAATATGTTCCTTTTTCCAGAGCAAAATGATGGAAAGTAGTGTAAAAGGAATGAGTTCCAACTATCACTAGCAAATGGAAGCTCAGAAATTGGTCTTTCCTCTTTCTGGGGTGAAATTATTCGGTTTTCAGAGTATAAAATTGTTTCCGGGTGAAACACCACATTTCGGCACAGCTGTGACTCCAAGTAGAGACTGCATAAAGGATTGGAGTTTTAGGTATGGAACATGCACATTTTAGACGATAAGTAGAAGTTGGATATCCAATACTTGATGTGCCCATCTTCCCTAAGACATTTGAGCTTGACACTGATGTTTATAAGATTGGGATTGGAGTAATGCTTAGCCAAAGAGAGAAGACCAATTTCCCACTTCAACGAGAAGCTCGGCAAGGTAAGCCGAGGAACTTAACATATGAAGTTGAGTTCTACGCTGTGGTATGAGCGTTGAGACAATGGAAGTCATATCTCTCCAACATGGAGTTCGCACGATATTGGTGCAAGTTCGCACTAAAGTATATCAACAGTTAAGACAAGTTGATTGGTAGGCCTGCAAAGTGGCGTGGGATACAACATTTTCACTTTATCCTTAAACACACGTCTGGAGTGTAAAATAAGGTAGCAGACACCTTGAGTGGGAAGGCATTGATCTTGACCACTAGCGGACTATAATACTTGAATTTTAGATGCCTCTAGAACAACACCGAGAGATTTGGAGTGATGTGACATAGAGGGAGACACCGGGCTATTCAATCCATCTGGGATTCCTCTTTAACGAAAATCAATTTTGTAATGCCGATTACTAGCCTCAGGCTCAAGGTGATCCTAGAGAAACATAATATTGTCCATCAAGTGCACAAACATAGTAGAATCACTCAATGCACACCGTTTGTTTGCTTCCCACCCGCGAAGAGAGAAAGAAAAGCAACAAGGTTCAGTTATAATTCAATTATTTGTAGTATGGGAGCAGATGCCCTAAAAGATCATTGAAAATAGTGAAAAAGAAAGATATCCCAATAAAGAAAATAATTCGAGGTTTTATTGAAGAGATCTAATGGTAAACAACTACCTATTGTATGCTACCTATGAACCAATAGCACCAAGCAAGATTGCCCTTGCCCCTTTCTTTTTTCCATTATGCCTTCTTCTTTTCTTTATTTGAAAAAAGAGTTTGAGGCAAAGAACAAGTGGTTCTTGTGTCTACTTTACCAACTTCACGAATGACAAGACTTTCAAGCTTGTGGCGAATCAGCCTAACATGAGGAAGGAGGTTATCATGTATGTGAGAAGATTCAAGGTTTTCCAGGTTTCAAAAGTAACCGCGACCTCTGCTGGACTTTATCTGCCTTTACCAATCCCTAACCGTCCTTAGGAGGATATCAACATAAAGTTAGTACTCGGATTACCAAGGATAAAATGAGGAGTTAGCTTTATTATTATAGTCGTTGATTGGTTTCAAAGATACATTTCTTAGCCCGCAAGAAGGCGTAGATCTTCCAAGAGGGACACTGATTTCATAGTTTACCAACCAACATCATTCTAGACAACAATGTTCATTTTAGGAACACCTTATGAGGAGTTTTTGGTGGATGACAAATACTTCACTAGATTTTAGAACTGTTCACCACTGATAGATAGATGGTCAGATGGAGGCAACAAATCAGCCCTTGGGGAACTTATTAACTAGCCGGTCATGTGAGGAGTTGAGATTATAAGTTGTACTAAGAAGAATCCACCTACAACAACTTTGTCAATCGCAGTGTAGAAGTTTTGCCCTTTCCCGTCATGATTGTCCCTAGGTTAGGTTACACAGTGCTTAAGTTGAGGCTTTAGAAGGGACCTCGCTGATAATCTAACTCTTGCTTCAAATGCGTCAAATCTAATTATCATCTCATGATAACAATTGATTACCATTCGGTAAAATTTAATTCCACTAAATTAGTTTTACTGCACTCTAGAATTAAATATGTTCACTCAAAACTTTCCCAAATAACTTTTATTGTGGCAGTTAACCCCTCTAGTAGATATTCGTGAGCAAAAGTAACTTTAACTACTATTGTTGCTTTTCTCACATTTTTCGCCGTAGTTCCTAATTCGCCCTTCTTAAATAATTTAATAATATATAAACAATTTCCGTATTGATTTCAAATGTTAAACATATAGAATACCCTAGTCAAAGATTTTAGAATCTGTTCGTATATTTGGAATCAATTAAGGGGACATCTTTATCTTATTATAGACAATATTGTTCCCGCCACACTTCACGCCATTACCTAACGCAAGAAAGAATCAAGTCAATGCACTATGACTCATCCTTTGGGTACATCAAAGCAATGAACAATCCATGTACGAGTTTAGACTGTTTCTTTGATTTAGAGTTATTGTCTTACATAATTAATTATTTTTGTGGCAGTTAAAGAAGCAACTAATTCAGATGATCCTACTTAGTGTTCTAATCTTATTGACAACATCAACATGGTACTCTTGAATCCATATCTACATGACCAGGATAAGTCATCAAAAGTATCACATTATAGTCTTATCAGGCAAATTGTCCGAACTTATCACCAACCATGAACATATTTTGGCAACATATCACTAGTTTGATCTAAGTGTATATGCAGTTCAATCTCATTCGCCACTTAAACCAAACCTGACATGTCATCTTGGACTACATCCATCTCATAAAAAGTTTTAGAAAATAATCACACGCATGTTTAACTTGTAAAACATGATCAAATAATAAATAAATAGTACAATTTTATTTGTTTAATATTTAAAACTACCTAATTGGGTTTTTCGGGACACCAATTCCAATAATCTCCCACTTATCCTAAACCCAATTACCCTTGCATTGCATGACTATTCCCTAGGGATCTGTCAACTCTTTGACTATAAAATTTAAACAATGTTGGTCTTTATTATCCCATTCGTTTGCTCACATGCTTTCATTCATAAGGAACATTATGAGTCAAGTAGTCTACTTAATAACTTCGTAGCTGTCAAGTATCTGTCTTCCATAATAAAGTAAGCAATACAAGACTACTTCGCTCTTCACCTATTGACTCCCACTAAAAGGTAAACATGGATTTCAGACCTCTAACATCTAAACTGTCTTTTAAAACAAAGGATCCATGACAAATTGGCATTCTTTCTTTTGAATCTCGCATAATCTTGATCTTAAGAGTGTAGTGTGCTCGTCTTAGGTCTTTCACTTTTTAACTGACTGGAAAATTAAACCTTAACAGCTCATAATAATTTTATGCCATTCTTAATGAGAAGAATGTTATCTATTTACAACACTTAAAAAGTCTCTACTTTCTTGTTATATCACTCGTACACCGATGATTCACTGACCATTAATATAAATCCCTAGGACTTGATTACCTATCATCGAATCTACTATTCAATGACCAAGATGCTTATCTAAGTCTATAAATAGTCTCCCTTAGTTTGCATCCTATATCCTCCTCACTCTTGGCAACAAACTTGTCTAGTTGTGTCATATACATAACTTTCCAAGATGACCATTCAGAAAATGTCGTCTTGACTTCCATTTCCAGTATCTCATCATAATGAGATACAATGGACAAGAACATCCTTATGGACTTAAGCATATCATCTCGCTCAAAGGTTTCATCAAAGACGATTCCTTCCTTTGGGGTATTAACCCATTGGCATCAATCTAGCCTAGAAGGTCTCTACCTTCTTGTCCACTCAACTCTTTATTCTAACTTGCAGATCCATTCAGATCGAATCTAATGGAGTTAATGTTATTCGATGCCTCTACAAGTTGCCAGACTTAGTTAAAATACAATTACCCGAACTTAATTTTTATTGCTCTAACCAATCAGTTTGCATCTTTATACTCAAGAGTTTCATGGTAGTCTAAAGGATAAGATTTATCATTATGCTTAACCATATAGACAAAAGACATGAATCCATCGGGTTACCCTGACAATCCTCCCACTACACCAAAGCTCTCACGTACTTGGTGTAACAATAACATGATTGAAAATATATCTAATACATCTACACTATAAGTTGTATCAAACTGTAGTGTCACAACATCTCATACTATCAATTTATCAAACACAAGTCATCTGCTATACTTTTAGAACACTTTCTAAAATACCTTACATAATAAACCTCTTGATATGTAGAAGAGATTCATCATATGAATCTTACCACATTCAATAACACAATCTTGATCCTTTCTACAACTCTTTGTAGTAAGGAAAAATAATAATTTTCCTGACTTGATATAATTACTTTACTGATCCCGACTTTAGTTTTTAATTTTTGTACTTTTCAAAGGATTCAAGTCTTCATTCATAGATGGATATATACCAACTATTTGAGTAGATATTCATAAACAATTTATAAAATATTATTCACTTTCGTTCTCTTGAACTTTTAGCAGTCCATAAATATTTTATGAATAAGTTTTAGCAGCTTAGTGGCTCTACTGCATTTACTGTTAAAGGCTCTTTCAGTCACCGTTAATTTAAATACGATTCACATATTTGTTGTCATTTTAGTATTTAATAATCACATAAGACATATCAAACCAGTTTTGGAATCATACTAGATTAATGTGACCTAAGATTAAATACCACTTAAAAGTTATGTGGTTTCCGAAAATTCTGCTTTTATATAATTACACGGCCTAGCTTCTATTAGACAAATAAATTGTCAATAACATAGTTCTGATTGAAAAAGTCAACTATCTACCGTTATACCTTTTAAATAAATATTTTATTTATGCAACCATCAGCTTATTTTTCTAAAAAATAACTGAAAAACTATTTGAAAATAAATAGTGGGTAGAAATCAAATTTCTAAAGTACATTGAAATACTTACTCAAATTCAAAACTATATTGCTTCACTTAATCTACTATCTCCTGGTGCCCATACTAAAAGCTCATTCACCAGAATACTAGTGAACTATCTACTAGTCACAACTAGAGGAGTCATGATATCATATACTTTCGCCATGTTGGCTTTCAATCTTGGCAACTATAGTATCTTACTACCTAGGTAATTTCTTTTAAATATTAATGTCCAGTGCTTTTATAAAAGAGACAAGACTTTTTGACTTGTGTTTTATTTTACTCTCTTGAGGTTCATAATTCCTGAGATAGATACTTTCTCTAAGTGGGTTCTTCCCTCTTTTCTCATGACACCTTCTCTCTTAATATTAATACCCCTCCGACACTCAAGTTAATATTAATCTCATGAAATAGTTATAAAAGCAAGTGTTAAATAGACATAATAGATATAAAATACTTAGCATAAGAGGAATAGGAGGCTTGGATGATTATTGCTATAGAGAAGAAATTACGGAAGACGAAGAAGGGTGGCGTGAGAGGAAGCATCTCTTCCTCCTCCCCTTATGTCCATGAACATGCCCCCTTTTTATAAACCATCCTCCTCCCTCCCTTTCTTTACATAGAAAGGGGAGGTGTGGAAAAAAAGGGAGGGGTGTCAAGTGTCACATTCGGTGTTAGTTTGTCTTTTTGGTATTTTTGGGCTTGATTTTCTAATTTAAGTCTAGTTTGTTACTGCCTAATTTTTATATATTAACTACTTGTTTATTATATTCTTGGTATTGAGGCTATAAGTGTCAGGCGTGTGGGTATCGAGCGATTATATATCGGGTGCGTGACCTAAAATAAGTATAACTTTTAATCTTTTTATAACTAGCCGATCTGTGTAAATTACTTGCATAATCCCCATGTTATAAACAAGTCCGCCTGAATGGGTTTTGGATATTTGAGTGCAGCTTGGGTGGCTTGCGCATGTTGTTCGCCCACTTTGGTCGCCCATTCTGAGTCCCACATTTTGAGCTCCTTGCGTTTGGGGCACCCAATCTACGTGCGCCCACTCTGGGCCGCTTGCATTGGGTCACCGGGCGAGCAAGTATTGGGCCAATATTATAAACAGCAGCGCCTATCCACTATACTATTAGACTAGCAATTGAGACCGCGAGGAATCAACTCCTGAACTTCGCTCCTACTTGAAATTTTAAAAGTAGATCTTTCTTTTAAGCTTAATTATCTTATAATCAATAATTAGAATCATATTCTAAATTTATTTAACCATTAAATAAAATCTTAATCATATTAGGTTTCTTCCATTATGCAACCTATGTAATCTAATCTCATTAGATACATTATAAGAATTTCCTTTCAAATAATTCAATTTTTAAATTTTTTGATCTCATTAGACCTATTTGAAAAAATTCTCCCACTCGATGAAATCAAATATTTCACCAAGTTGTATGGCCTTATAAATTTATTCACATCGTACATAATATTTAACTTGTTTAAATAATATTGAATATGTGAACTAAAATTTAATAAGTAACCTGTTACCAAACAATTTAAATAACAACTCTTAAGGCTTGAAGGTTGGAACAATTAAAGATTTTTCAAAACTCCTTTAGAAAAGATTATCGCATAATCTTAATTAGAATATCATACTAATTATTTATTTATTTTTAAACAAATTTTTATCAGGCGACGTGTACATGTAAATGGCCTAGCGCAGGAGGCGTTGGGCATAATAATAATAATAATAATAATTATTATTATTATTGTTATTATTGTTATTATTATTATTATTATTTATTTGAATAAATAAATACATAAATAATTAAATACGATTTTAATCTCATTCGATCTTAAAACATCTAATCTCATTAGATATTCTTTGTTTTGATTATCACAAAATATTCAACAATTGAATATTCAAACCTTGGGTCAAAATCTAATCTAATTAGATTAATAATCTAAATCGTCAACTCTATGAATATCTAATATAATTAGATCTAATTTAGCATTACGTTCTTTAGTTGAATCCTATCTCATGTAAAATTTTAAACAATTTAAAACTTTAATGAACCTTTAATCTTGTTACTAAACTCTTTTAACATCCTTTTTTTGAGCCCCAACCTTCATGGTTACATTTTTCCCAATTTTGTATTCTCATAATTCTATGTACTCCAATTTTTTTTATCAAACATGATGGTTTTAATGTCAATCATTAACGTATGGAATTGGCTTAGATATTAATTGTAAGGAACATATTTCAAAATTTTTTTCTGAAATCACTAAAGCGGGCATAGAAGAATACCAATTTAAAATTCTTAATTTTAAATCTAAAGCCCCAATCTAGTTAAACAATTTAACTAAATCAAAATCTTACTCTAATAAGTTCATAATATGACAAAAAAAAAGACAGACAAATATAAACATGGTATGTAGAATAAATGAAATAAAGGAAAACAGATTAAATTTCATGTATTTAATTAGACAAACCTGAAGCGCAAAAGAAGAATTCTCGACACCTTAAGGTCTTCTTCGCAATGACCTCTTATGGCACCGTGAGTATGGGATCCCAAAAAGTATCTAAAATTTTTCCTTAAGGAAAATCCAAATGACATTTTTTCAGAAAAATTATGTTAAACAATAATTTAGAAAACCCCAGAAAAATTTTTGGGTTTTGTGTCGTAGGAGAAAGCTAGGTTCCAAAACCTAAACTTAGTTAATTTAAATCCCATGGCCAAGCACACTTATATAACCAAAACGCATGACATGTGTCAACTGCCGATTCGTTAGGACCTTTAGGGGAGGATACTAGTCCAGTGTGGTTCAGGGGCGCAACACGTGCTATAGCCCTATTGGCTATCGAGCAGTCACACAGATAGCTAGTGAGAGCATTTCAGGGCATGATGATAGAGGCAGAGCACAAGGATTTTTGAACTATGTGTGATTTTTTTTAATAAAATTTTTATATGTATAAATTCATCTCATGAGTATTATTTGATAAAAATTAATTAATTTATGAATAAATAATTCATCTCATGAATTATAATTGAAAAAATTAATTTATTTTTTTATGAATAAGTAATTCATCCCATGAATTTAATTTAAATATTTTGAAACAATGCATAAGTTGAGGCTTGCAAAGAGACCTCAGAAACAATCTAACTCTAGCTCTAAATGGGTCAAATCTAATTATTGTCTCATGATAACCATTAGTTACCATTTAGTAAAACTTAATTCTACTAAATAAGTTTTATTACACTCTAGAATTAAATATATTCACTCAAGAATTTCTCAAATAACATTTATTGGGACAATTAACCCTTCCAGTAGATATCCGTGAGTAAAAATAACTTTAACTACTGCCATTACTTTTCTCACATTTGTTTCCACTGTTCCCAACTCGACATTCTCAAACAATTCAATAATATATAAACAATTTCCATATTAATTCTAAATGTTAAACATGCAAATACTCTGGCCAAAGATTCTAAAATATGTTTGTATATTTGCGAATCAACTAAGGGGATATCTTTCTCTTGTCAGAGACTATGGATTCCACGTAAAACAACTATTCGGGCCACACTTCGTTCTGTTACCCAACTTACACAAGATTGAACTATTCCTTTGGGTACATCAAAGCAAGAACAATCCATGCACGAGTTTAAACAGTTTCCAGGATTTAGAGTTATCATCTTACATAATTAATTTTTTTGATAGCAGTTAAAGAAACAACTAATTCAAATGGTCTTGCTTAGTGTTCTAATCTTATTGACAAAACCAACTTAATACTCTTGGATCCCTATCCACATCACCTTTATCAGACAAGTTGTCCAAATTTGTCACCGACTACGAACATACTTTGATTAACATATCACTTATTTGATCTAAGTGTGTCTGCGGTTCAATCTCATTAACCACTTAAATCAAACCTAACATGTCATCTTGGACCGCGTCTATCTCACAGAACATTTTAGAAAATTATCACATGTATGTTTGAATTACCTGGTGACACCTCTGCTCTGCTCTGCTCTCCTCTCTTTCTCTCTCCTCTGCTTTGCAATGGGTACTAACACCCACCGTCGGCCACCTCGCCGGCGCGACCCCACCACCGGTGACGCGACTGTGATGGCGACGACCCACCGCCGGACGAGCGTACCCACCACCATCACTTCGGTCTCGCCCTCTACCCTGACCTCGCCCCTGACCCCAACCCCGCCCTCGACCTCGACCTCGACCTTGCCCTCACCCTCGACCTCGCCCGACCCGACCCAGACCTCGACCCCTTTCGAACCACCACCACCGATTTTCAAACCACCCTCCATAACCCATTTTTGAACCACACCTACCGATTTTGGCACCCATTTTCGAACCACCGATATTTCGAACCCATTTTCGAACCACTGACTCTGATTTTCACACCAATTTTTGCACCCATTTTCGAACCACACCCACTGATTTTCGCACCCTCCATAACACTCAAGGCTGCCACCGACCACCATCTTCATCAGGCCAAATGGTCAGCCGATCGGCCCAGGTAGGTAAAAACCGGTAGGCCCAAGGTTTGAATCCCCATCCTTCTAATTTGATTTCTCGTATTTTAACTTCCAGCAATAGTACGTGTCTTTAAACGTTGTTTATTTTTTATTATTATTTTTTTTATTTTTTTATTTTTTTTTACCGTGACTTGAGAGTGTACATAACTTTAGTGACACAAGTGTATGAACGTGACTAGACATGGAACTCAAGACGTGAGGCCATCTTTACAGGGGCTGGGGAGGGGGAGAGAGAGGCCAAAGAGGGAGGGAAATCTAAGAATAGAGTCACTAAATATAGGGACATTGAAACAGAAGGGCAATGAGGTAGTCCAAATGATGATGAAAAGAAGGATCAATATCCTTTGCCTACAGGAGACTAAATGGGAGGGCTCGAAGGCAAGGGAGATGCTAGGATATAAACTGTGGTACTCAGGGAAAACCAGAGGGAGTGTAGGAATTCTAGTCGACAACAGCCTTAAGGATAAAGTAGTCGAAGTGTCAAGGACTGGGGATAGGATCATAGGCATCAAGATGATCGTAGATGGGGAGATAATGAACATGATCAGTGCCTATGCACCACAGACTGGACTACCAGAGAACGAGAAGGCAGCATTTTGGGAGGACCTAGATAGAACGATGCAAATCATACCACAAGAGGAACAAGTGGTGATTGGTGGGGACTTCAATGGGCATGTTGGCAAGAAAGAGGATGGATACGCGACTCACCATGGGGGTTTCGGATTTGGAACTAGGAATGCAGAGGGGAAATCCCTTCTGGACTTCGCGGTCATCTATGAGTTAACAATTGCCAACACCTTTTTTAAAAAGCGCAACGAGCATCTCATCACGTATCAAAGCGGAGAGGCGAAGACCCAGATCGACTACATACTACTAAGGAAGAGGGCACAAAGACAATGCAGGGACTGCAAGGCCATTCGAGCAGAGGATTTATCCAAACAACATCGGGCGGTGTGCGTGGATGTAAAGGTCAAGAAGTGGGGCAGAAGAAGCAGGAACCCCATGCAGAGACGTACCCGTTGGAGAGACCTGAAAGGGGAAAAACTTAGAGCCTATAAGGAAAGAGCGGAGGTAGAGATCAAATGGAGAGAGGAGGGAGATATTAGCCGAAAGTGGAATGAGTTGGCCCAGAATACCAGGAGTTTGGCATGTGAAGTTTTGGGCGAATCAAAAGGTGGGACAATCACCTACAGAGAGTCATGGTGGTGGGGAGAAGAAGTCCAATAGAAGATTAAAGCGAAACGAGACCGGTTCAAGGAGTGGGAGCGAAGTAGAGAAGAGGAAAAGAGACAGGAATATCAGCAAGCCAAGAAAGAAGAGAAGAAAGCAGTTAGTGAGGCAAAATCAAGAGCATATGAAGAGTTTTACAAGAGGCTAGACACCAAGGACGAAGCCAGGGATATATACAAGATAGCCGGAGCAAGGTAGAAGAAGACGAGGGACCTGGGGCAAGTAAAATGCCTTAAAGGAGAGGATGGGCAGGTGCAAGTGGAAGGGCATCAAATTAGAGCTAGGTGGAAAGCCTACTTCCACGATCTGTTTAACAACCAAGGAAGTGCAGAGATAGACTTAGGGGAGCTCCAGACCACGGAAGAGGATCAGAACGAGTGCTATTGTGAGCAAATCACCCTAGAGGAGATTAAGGAAGCCCTAAAACATATGGGTAGGGGAAGAGCAGTTGGCTCAGATGGGATACCTATTGAGGCATGGAAATGCCTTGGACAGAGGGGTTACAGCTGGCTGGCACAACTCTTTAACCAAATCTTGATGGGAACAAGATGCCGGAAGAATGGCGGAAGAGCACACTGGTCCCAATCTACAAGAACAAGGGTGATATCTAAAGCTGCACCAATTATTGGGGGATCAAATTGATAAGTCACACCCTTAAACTGTGGGAGAGAGTCATAGAAAAGAGAATACGACAACAGACGGAAGTGACCGAAAACCAGTTTGGGTTCATACCTGGGAGATCAACAATAGAAGCCATTCATCTTTTACGGCGGACGATAGAACAATACAGGGAGAGACAAAAGAACCTCTACATGGTCTTCATCGATTTGGAGAAGGCATATGATAGAGTGCCAAGAGAGGTACTGTGGAGGGTGTTGGGAAGGAGAGGCATCCCGATGCCTTACATTCGGGTCATTAGGGACATGTATGAGGAGGCACATACTAATGTGTGAAAAGGGGAAGGGGAGACAGACACTTTCCCTATAACCGTAGAGGTTCACCAGGGTTCTGCCTTGAGTCCCTTCCTGTTCATTCTAGTGATGGATGAGCTCACTAGACATATCCAAGGAGAGGTACCTTGGTGCATGCTCTTTGCAGACGACATAGTTCTGGTAGGAGAGTCCCATGCGGACATAAACGAGAAGCTGGAGCTGTGGAGAGGTGCATCAGAATCGAGGGGTCTAAGGATTAGCATATCTAAGACCGAGTATGTGGAATTCAAATTTGATCGCTCCACCACGGACAGCACCGAGGAGGTTAAGATTGGAGCACAAGCCATATCAAGCAAGGAGAACTTCAAATATCTGGGATCCATGATACACCAGAATGGTGAAGTCGATGAGAATGTCAGCAACAGGATTAAAGTGGGCTGGCAGAAGTGGAGGATGGCATCCGGGGTGCTGTGTGATAGAAAGTTCCCTCTAAAGTTAAAGGGAAAGTACTATAAGATGGTAGTAAGATCGGCTATGCTATATGGGGCAGAGTGTCGACCAATGAAACAAAATCAAACACAGCGGATGAAGGTGGCAGAGATAAGGATGTTACGCTGGATGTGTGGCCACACAAGAAAGGATAGGATTAGAAATGATGTGATTCAAGGCAAGCTGGGTGTAGCCTCGATAGAGGACAAATTGAGGGAGCAACGCCTAAGATGGTTTGGACATGTCAGCAGAAGACCGACTTCAGCCCTAGTCACGAGGTGTGAACAGCTCAATATAACGATAAGCAGAAGAGGAAGGGGCAGACCAAAGAAGAGCTGGCTGGAGACGATTCGTCAAGACCTAACCCACCTAAGCCTAAGAGAGGAGATGGACTTAGATAGGACACGTTGGAGGGCTAGTATTAGAGTAGCGGAGATAGCAGAGTAGAGTAGGGCGGGGAGTGGCAGGTGGTCTAAGCTCCGTAGGCGAGTATAACCTGTAGTGTAACACTGTTAGGCTAGTTTAGATATCGATCTTCTTCCTCTTCTTCTTCTCCTCCTCCTTCTTCTTCCTCTTCTTCTCCTTCCTTTCCTCCTTTTTTTATTTTTTATTTTTTATGCATGATTGATGAATTGATGGTTTATCTGCAGGAACTCAACTACTCCAGGTTGTGGGTCCCCGAAAACAGTCTCCTTTCCTGCCAGAAGGGGTAAGGCTGCGTACATTACCCCCCCCCCCCCCCCCCATAGACCCCGCGTTATGTGGGAGCCGCAAGGCATTGGGACTGTTGTTGTTGTTGTTGTTGTATCACATGTATGTTTGACTTATAAAACATGATCAGACAATAAATGAATAAAATAATTTTATTTATTTAATATTTAAAACAACTAATTGGATTTTCCAGAACACCAATTCCAACAAGTACAAGAAACTCCTGGCTTACAAGATTGAGCCTTCATGGGTGATAAAGAAGATCATCCAACGCTTAGCATTTACAATTATCTGTATGCAAAATTTTGACATTATGGACATTAAACACCATATTCCTTTGGGGACAACAATTTGAGGGTGAATTTTCTCTAGAATAGAGAGGATGATATAGATTGTGTTATAACCTCAGGGATTCCTCGCCAAGCCACTTGGAGCGCAGACTACTTTAACTCGCTTTCAATTTCTACATGAGATTTTCCACATTTTGCTTGATTTCTTTTGGATGCTAGAGTCCTTATTCGTATAAGTTATCTACTTTGGTTTGTAGATTATTTTCATCTTGTAGAGCCGTTACTAAAAAAATTGTTAGGCAAATAGGAGACTAGGTCCACAAATGGGGTTGTAGCTAGCCAAATTGGCCTTTTTTTTTTCCCTTTATAAATCAATTGATTATAATTTTCTCTTGTGTGCTCTCCTAAATTCAAAGTTGAGCTATTCTCCTTATTCTTTTTTTCTTATCAAAGCAAGATAGTTGAATCCTTCCTTCCTCGTTCTAATCCAAATTGGCGTTTGCATTACAAGGTCCTACCAATATTAGTAATTATCTCATGGGAAAGTTGCTATAAATTTTAGTGCTTTTCTTATTCAATTTTTTTCGATAGATAGCGAAATATTGCGATACAAAACCTAGCATTCCACAAAAATGGAACCTGAATCACAAAAGTTGCTATATATAAGAAAAACCAACAACAAAATGAAACAAGACACTAATGGGCCCCAAATACAAAAGTATAATAACAACCCAAAATACAAAGGTCCAAACAAGTTCAATTGTAGCTCACCCACCAACCACGAAGTACAAGCTTTGAGAAAACTCAAAGCATCAAAATTACTAAATTATCTGCAGAAACTCTGGCAGACACTTCAATTGACAGATATAGACTAGCATCCTTTGCATCCTTACCATTCCTTCGCATATATGATGTTTCTAGCTATATCATCGGCTAAATAAAGAAAGTCTTCACAGCAAACTTTTATCCAAAAACCAAGTCTCATCCTGATAGATCAAATGACTTCTTCATCACACCATCGCTTGTTCTCAAACACCATATTGTTCCTAGTACACCAAAGGACCCATATCACAAAGAAGAAGAGAGTAATCTATGCTTTCTTCTGCAATTTTTCACCCACATGACACGTCAATCACTGTTCAAAGCATTCTTTCATGGTCTTAGGTGCAACCCAATTTAAATTCGGCAACTCAAGACAAGTGCTCCATGCTTTTTATGCTTACATACAATCATTTAGCAGGTGGTCCACCATTTCGGTAGACAAGTTGCAGATAGGGCACAATTTCTTATTTTCTTTGATAATTAGAAAATTCCACCGCCTTTCTCTCGTGTTCATCTTCATTAACAAGGCCATCTACACTAATATTTTCACCTTTAGAGGGGCTAAACCCCTCCATACACCACAGATAAGATGATTAATATTTGGAGCTCCAATTCCATTCCATGAGGTTTCAACAAAAGATTTAACCGAATACATACATCCTTGGTTATGTGCCCATGAAACCATGTTATTTTTGTCTTTAAGGGGTTAGTTTGCGTTCAGGGTGCTTTGAAGCTCTACCATAGCCGGTTCTTCTCTCTTAAATAAGCAGTGCCTCCAATTTAGTGACCATCTCCAAGTCTCACCATCCCAGAAGCCCAATTCATTAATGAAGTGGTTTTGTTGTAGTGATACTCTGAATAGGTCCGGGAACTGCTTCTCAAGAATTTCATTCCGGAACCACTTGTCATTCCAAAACCTGACACGGATTCCATCTCCTAGCATTACTCATATCCCTGATGTGATCCTCTTTGCAGTGGTACTCTACCGCGGGCTTGAGTATTTTACAATAGAGGAATTTTGCAAGAGTCCCCTCATTGAGCCACCATGAAAAGAGCAAATTACACGTGTGCACAATGTTGAACCCTCTTTCGAAAACTTCCACCACCATTTTAATAATAAAGCAGCATTTTTCATCACCAAAACTCTAACACCAAGTCCCCCCAAATGTTTCGACAACTAGAAGATTTCCTATTTCACAGTAGGAAGATATCTTTCTTTCTCATTAACATTGCGAAAGAAGCGTCTCTGCATTTTTATAATCTCTTTGCTCACTATCTTGGGCATTTTAAAGATCGATAATTAATATGTTGGAAGATTGTTGCGACGACCTTTATAAGAGTGAGGCAATTGGCTCTTGAAAGTGATTTCACTTTTCATCCCGAGGGCTTTCCTTCAATACATTCAATAATCGGCTTCCAAGTTGCTTCAAGTCTGGGATTGGCTCCAATGGGATGCCAAGGTATTTCAAAGGAAGGCTCGCACCTTGGCATCCAATCTATGCTGCAAGGGCCTGTGACCACTCATCTGAAAACCCGAGGCAAAAGACTTCACTTTTACCATAGTTGATTTACAATCCAACTAGGGCTACAAAGTAGCTTAGAATCTCCTTGACTCATATTACAACATCTTGATCATCCAGACAAAAAATTAGGGTATCATAAAGCGCAATTTGAACGGCAATTGTATGACATGTAAAACAATTTAACCAGGTGGCTATCTTGTCATTTGTTTTTTTTTTAAGAATTATTTTTATAAATTTATATTTTGATTTTTTTTTTTTTTTTTGGAAGAAAGGGCTCCAATGCATATATTAAAAAGTTGTTAAGAAATAAAAAGTAAAATTTGAAATCTTAGAGCTATTTTTTATTTTTATAATTAGACATTCAGTGGCATATCCCAAGCATAATATACTTGGGAATATCCTATTATCATATGAATGATTAAGCGCGGAGTCGTGAGACATATTTTAGACCTAATTATTTGCGGTTTTAAAAATACCCAAATAAGAAAAAGAATGGCAGATAAGTTAAAAAACAAAAAAAAAATAGAAACTCTTAGGATGGTGAAAAGAGAAAATCAGAAGAATTGAATAAGCAATAATTCTTTTTTAAATTGATAAGATCATTATGAAAATAACTTGACCCCGGTACCATAGGGATGGCTTAAAGCATCCCAATGACTACGGCATACAGGTGTTAGGTTTTTTGTTTTTCCTAAACAATTAAGATCATGTTTCAGATTACAAAATACCGATATAGTAAGATGGATAAAATCTAAAGAACTCAAAGTACTAGATGGAAAAAAGAGAAAGCTAGCCTATCAATAACAACAGGTGCGATTATATTAAGCAAGTGCAAAATATTGCCTCTTTTTAGATAATTATTATGATATTTCACATTCTTAAAAAGTATGAAAACAGGGATATTGATAAAAGCCGTAAAATCAACCTACTATAACCAAAAAAAAAAATAAACAATGACAAAATGCGAAACAAGGAAAAGACAAGAGCTGATCTATATATAGTTATGAGGACCAATCAAATATTGCAAAGCAAAATGTTAAATTTGATCGCCTTATATCTGATTCACAAAGTTGGCATATATGAGATTTATATATAATTTCAAGTGAAGTTTCATCATAAAATTAATTACCATTTAATAAATAGACTATTAAACGTAACTGTTAATCTCATCTTCTTGTTTAGGTGGATATTGAAGAACTGATAACCGTGTCCAAAAGATCATTAATGATGTTGTCTGGGTTAATGAGTCGGCAGTGAGGTCTTGGCGTATGACTTTTAATCATAAGCAAATTTTTATATTAAGGTGCAATTATTAATGCAATTTAGAGCTCCAGGTGTGCACTCGTCTTCCAAAATTCAACTCCAGATTGCCCATGTATCTTCGATAACATAAAGTGGAGGGTGATCACATGGTTTTAAGATCTTATTGACTACCTTGGCATTTGAATCCGTCCTTGCATAGAGGACCCCCATAAATTAGTTTCACAGCCACTATTAGATCTAGGCCATCACATCCATCTACTTGCCACATATATAGCCTCCTAAGTCTCCGAACACGCTTTAAAGCTAGGCACAACCTTTTGCACAGGTTCGATCATAGTTTGGGTATAGACTTCGGACATCTTGTTGTTTTCTTTTTTTTTTTTTCCTGTTTCTTTTTTTGTTCCTTTTCAAGAGACTCTTTGTACCATTAAAAGTTTCTTTCATCTTTCTTAATTATCAAAAAAAATCAAAACTTCTATATTAAGGAAGTCGTTCAAGTTATTTGTTCTCGCATAAAACAAGAACCTAACTAGGTTTTAAATTCCATAGCTAATGCCACTTTTATTAAAGATATCCTTGTCTTAGATTGCCTACATGTAACACAATGGGATGACAATGGACATGAAGTGGATACATAGACCCATCTAGGTAGATATAAACCTATATCCATACTTGCCCCATTATCCGCTGTTGTTCAATTGGTCTTTATTAGAGTATAAAACTATTTCACCATGGGCATAACCTTTTGGGAAAATTAGTTCCTTGATATAGTATCAAAGCCTTGTTGACCAAGATATCACAAGTTTGAATCTCAGCAGCCTTCACTTTCAACATAAAGCAATTTAAGCACAAGGTATGAGATGAATTTGTATATTATCCATGCTTGAAGCCCAATTGCCATTTGCACTAGAGGATATGTTAGAGTATAAAATTATTCTTGGGCCTTCACCTTGAGCTTAAACTTTTGAAAAAGATGGTTCCTTGATAGTCTTTTATATCCACCCCATACCTACCTTAATATGGCTATATATTAAATAATTATTCATATCCTCCCCTATTAATTATTAATTATTTGATATACTTTAGCTACGAATAATATTTTTCAATAATATTTGATTCCAAATCAAGTAAATCGAGCAAATTTTTTTTTTATAATTTTGAATTAATTTAACTCAAATATTTTTCAATAATATTTGATTCAAGATCAAGTAAATCGAGTAAATTTTTTTTTTTCTAATTTTGAATTAATTAAGCATAAATTAAGGTAAGCATGAGATGACTATGGTGGGTATGTGTAAGGCGGGTATTATATATATAGAGCAGGGAGCGGCGTGTAGTACATCAATATTGGTACCCAATACCCGCCTCATACCTTTGGCAGGTATTGTCATATATATCCGACGTGTACCTGTTACCCACCTCACACGCGTCCAAATTTTTGCCTTAAATGGATCAGATACCTGCTGATAGTGAACTTTATCCACTTAATTTGTTGGAAATATTTGTAGTATTCATCATATAAAATATATATTAAAGAAACAATACATATTAACACATTTCAATTTGAGACTAACATCAAAAGTTGGATACTTATA
This sequence comes from Simmondsia chinensis, assembly GCA_018398585.1. Classification (NCBI taxonomy): domain Eukaryota; kingdom Viridiplantae; phylum Streptophyta; class Magnoliopsida; order Caryophyllales; family Simmondsiaceae; genus Simmondsia; species Simmondsia chinensis. The sequence goes on from JAGTTD010000022.1 coordinate 9,860,928, forward strand.
CAAACAAAAATATAATACAACATCAATCAAACGCTGTCAAATTCAAGACCAATAATACTATACAAATAACGACATATAAAATTAATGTAAACAAAGAAAAGAGTTTAGGAAAAACATATCTTTGGGTTGAGGCACGTGAGAATGCTATCCTTAGAACGGAAACGCCCCTGCTGCACGAGTATTGCTATTAAGCTTATAAACGCGCTCCTTTCCCAGGATTCAACAACCCGTCGTACCTCTATCAGTGCAGCAATGAAAGATCCCCGAACTATGACTACCAAGCTCACTAATTTATTGGAAGAGTGTGGGAGATTGAAAGAATAATACATTTCATATTCTTGTATATATTTTTGCTCAAGCTCTAGCTTTATATAGAAAAAAACATGTACTTAAATCTTTATTTTCCTTGAGCCAAAACGTTCCAATGAATGCAATACAATAGCCTTTATGCTCCAACGTTCAATAACTGATAAGAATCAAGAGTAATAAATTAGGTCTTCAATATTTTTCATTAACATTTGAATATTGGGTATTTAGTATACTATTTCTAAAATAATATAAATATAAATATTAAATAATTTTTAAATCATTAAATGCATAATTTTCCAACAATCCCCCGCATGATTTAAAAATTATAAAACTTAGTGAATATTGTATTCCGTTAATACATGTAGGTACCTTTCGGGTTTGAACCAACACTTAGTGCAAATGAGCTTTAACCTGAAGAAACCGTAGTAGCATAAAAGCTTTGAACTAGGTTCCTTGTAGCTAGGTCTAGACCCATCACATGCATAGAATATTAGTAGTTGTAAAGTTCTATCGGTGGGGCGCGTTTTGGTCGTGCGCGCAAATCCTGTCTCACGAGTGTCATTAGGGAATAGCCCATTTCCCACAGTGGCGACCCCACGACCACACCCACGTAGGTGAACCTTCCAAGGGTGATCTGTGATCAACACCCCGCTAATAATATGCCTTCAGGTTCATTTAGAGTTCAAAACCTCTACATTAAATATCACAGTAAAGAGCACCTCACCTTAGGAATGGGACCTGGGAATACCCTGCTATAATTAAAATAATTTGTACACTTTCAACCACCCATTAGTTTGGTTTGTACCCATTGAACCTCATTCATGGGATCACCATACCTCTGAGGATAGGTTTCCACTGTGGTGATTAACTTCATGGGCTTCAGTCCCACTCCCCTCGATGATAAACAATTCATAGGCACGTCTGCCCTTTTGTAGGCAAATTCGCAATATACTTTCTCGCATCTAATTGCATCATAACTTGTTGCCTTTGTAGTAGAGCACTCTTTGTATGTAGGCAATCTTTTCTTTAGACTCCATAGTAGAGGGACCTGGTCATCCATCTATTCAGTCGAGTTCCATAGCATAGCACACCATTGGTGAATATTATCATCTTTATTCACCTGGATCGAACATCAATTAGAACGCTATGCTTTTCATAACACAGTAAAACCATTTTAGTATAAGGCATGTATAATGCCTTTCAAATGTTCAAACAATCTAAGGCGATTCATTTAACATAAACTTATGAGTATTGCTCAGAATTGGCCACATCAATTTGCATCAATACAAGATTGGGGTGAGTTCACAACGTTAAATCGATCATCAATTTATCAAGCAATATCAACACATAGCCATAAATTTATGGTTTGTATACTAGGTAAAGAACTCACCAACATTATGTATGACCAAATCCAAACTTGAACCAAACTAATTTTTTTTTTTTTTTGACATAACAGTTGGTTCTTGATTTGATATCCTTAGAAAACATAATGCATATTTTTGCCCCTTTGTTTTTCAAGGTTCAGATTACCCCCACATTTTTACAGTCATACCAAGAATCACAAACATTAAAATTTTTTTTTGACTATACTCACAAATATGATATACATGTTGCTCAACATGTCATGTTTTTATGAATTATACACTTCTTTTATACATTGCGCAACACATGCAATTATATACCATAGGTGAAAACCACCAGCACATATTTTCTGAGCAAACACCTCAAAATGTCTAGTATGGATTTTGCATCATGATTATTTACAAAATAACCAACTAAAATTTTTCCTTCTAAATTTCTTCAATTGTAAATCAATAGGAGTGAGACACATTTGTCTCTAAGTGTTTTCATTAACAAAGAATTTTACATATGCATTCAACGTCCCATCAACATGCCAACTAATAGAAAGGGGGCTGAGCTTCAACAAATTTTTTTTTTTTTTAGCCGTACGCTGACAAACATGAATTAGGATACGCATAGCCATCAATATAGGCCATATCAACAAAAAATATAAACAGCGTACGGAGATCCAAAGAGACAAGTAATATTAATATTACCTCACTACAATAATAAAGTCCATGCACATTGTAATATAATTACAACTATTTATATGTATAAAATCCACTTAAAACATTTTCTCTTATAGAGAATGAAACCACACTTTTTTTTTTTTTAATTTACAACTTGTTATAAGCTCATATTTAAATATTAAACTTTTAGGGTTAAACAAGACAGCTCATTAACCAATTTGTAACATGACCATCTTCTTCACAAATTTTCTTCAAAAAATTTTCAAATTACAACTTGGTTTTAGTTATGCATGCATCGGTATTAAACCCAAGGCTATATGTGACTGACCTTTTTATAAAATCATATCAGCCCATCTTTTAATGAAATTTGGATCTAAGTGCCATGATTTTCATATCAATTGAAATCATTTTTTTTTTATCCTACAACATTCTTTGGCAAGTATGCATCAATCTCAATACAATAGAAGAATAATAAATCATATAATTAGTATTTTTACAAAATAAAAGACAAGGCCCATACTTTCACATACAATACTCATGAATTATAAATACAATAGTTGAGAAGTAAATCCAAATAATTGGTACACAAAAATTTCTCCCAAATCACTTGTGAATTAATTCACACGAACTAATATAAGATATTTATATGCTTCAAAATTTTTCTTATAGAAACAACACACAACGACAAATTAATGAAATAAGTAGAATTCGATTAGTGATGATTCCACTTAAATTTATTAATCTTTTTTTTTAATCTTATTGTAAAGAAACAGTTGTCATTTTCTCCTTTCCATGCTTCTAAGATCTTAAGGGACGACAGAATATTGTTATAAAATAGTGACAACAAATGTATTAAATCAAATATGTTGTGAAATATGTATTTCTCTCTCTCTCTCTCTCTCGATCTTAGATCAAAGCAGTAGAATTACCATTTTAATAAACATCACTAATTAGAAAATAACATAAAACAAGGAAGATTGTTTAGTCCAAACTATTGTCTAAGGTTTTCCATATCATGAAAGCCATTGTAATAGGCATTATGAAAACTTCAAATAGTTATAATACTTAGGCAATTTTCCTTTCTAAGACTGTTGAAAATATTTGTAGTATTCATTATATAAAATATGTATTAAAAAAACAATACATATTAACACGTCTCAATTTGAGACTAACATCAAAAGTTGGATATTTATACAAACAAAAATATAATATAACATCAATCAAATACTGTCAAATTCAAGACCAATAATACTATACAAATAGCGACATATAAAATTAATGTAAACAAAGAAAATAGTTTAGGAAAAACATATCTTTGGGTTGAGGCACGTGAGAGCGCTATCCTTAGAAAGGAAATGCCCCTCCTGCACGAGTATTGCTATTACGCTTATAAACGCGCTTCTTTTCCAGAATGGAACAACTCGTCGGACCTCTATTAGTGCAGCAATGAAAGATCCCCAAACTACAACTACCAAGCTCACTAATTTATTGGAAGAGTGTGGGAGATTGAAAGAGTAAAACATTTCATATTCTTGTATATATTTTTCCTCAAGCTCTAGCTTTATATAGAAAAAAACATGTACTTAAATCTTTATTTTCCTTGAGCCAAAACGTTCCAATGAATGCAATACAATAGCCTTTATGCTCCAACGTTCAATAACTGATAAGAATCAAGAGTAATAAATTAGGTCTTCAATATTTTTCATTAACATTTGAATATTGGGTATTTAGGATACTATTTCTAAAACAATATAAATATAAATAATAAATAATTTTTAAATCATTAAATGCATAATTTTCCAACATAATTGCTATCCCTAGTAATACTTTACTTGAGGAAGCTACGTGACAACTGTCATGTCCCTCAGTATGGGTTTGCTATTATGTTCACTTCTTTGCTATTCATTGTTCATCTATATATTTATTTTTATCAGTTTCTATGATCAATAAATTAAAAGACACAATTATTTAAAAAAGTTCAATTATGTTAGAAGCAAACACAGAAAATGGTATATAAAGCATATGAAATACTAGTATATTATCCAAAGACATACAATAAAAGATGGATATTACCTGTACGAAGTGGAAACAATTAAGTATCGATAAAGTAACAACCGAGCGAGGCGCGGATCACGCTTTCTTTAAGACGGTTTTCACGCTCCTATGAGTAAAACTAGATGCAGTAGGTATACAACGCGCCGTCCCCAGGATACAACGCTCAGCCAATGCTGTCACTCTCAGTTCCTGCACTAACCCGGGAGGCCAAAACTATCTTTTCACTCTTAGCCCAAAATCTCATACTAAAATGGGAGAGTTTTTAAACAAAAAATAAAATAAACCAAAAGCCCCAAAAATCATACTGATTTCCCATATTATTATAAGGAGTAAACTAGCCTTCAATATTGCACGCACTTAATCAATATAATAAACGGCTATGACGCATACAATTTAAGTTTTCACAATTATGTTTCCTAATTTATTATTGTACCGTTAGTTGTAATTTAAAATACATTTATTTTTCAAATTTTATTAAAATTTCCAACAATCCCCCACCTATTTTAATAAAATTTTAGGTCAATAGATATATCATGCATCATGAGGGTGGCCTTGCCTTGAAACCCTCACTAGTGTTTCAGCAGCTCTCGTACTAGAGCCAAAGTGGACTTAGGCTTGAAACTTTAGCTACTTGGGGGCACATAGAGCGCATCACACACACGATAGATCAAAAGTGTGTCAGTTTTGGAAGTTTGCACATTACGGCCTTGTGCATCATCTGGATTTCATGAGCGCTCTAGAGAACTAGCCCGAGTTCTCATAAGAGGCGGCCTTTACCTCTACACTCATATAGGTGGGTCCGTCAAGGATGTGCTCATGGCCACACATCCCACCCGTATGGGCTACAGACCACATTAAGAGCTATACTTGCTCAACCTCAATTACGGCCACAAGTGCGCATGCTTGACACCATAGGGATGGACTTATTAATTCAACTTACATATGAAGCATGCCAACCAAACCACTCCATGATTCGTTTGTCCCTTTCTAGGGTATCCTCATGGGTGATCTATTCATGTTTGGGCTTAGCCACATCCCCCTCGATGTCCTCCAGATCTCAACTTTAGCTAGAGCTTTTATGCCTTCATATCACATTATATCATCATTGGCGTCATTAATTGCAGATCTGGACTTACCATTCTAATGGTATTTATTACACCCTTTACCTTCAAACCATAGTGGCACAAGTACGACAGTGTAATATGTCTTTTTCACCACTTTTCAAATATCAAGAGATTTCTCATCGTTTCTTTGCATCATTGGCACTATATAGCCTTTGATGCTTGCCTAGCAACAAGCTCACAAGCCACAATGTGGCACGTCCATCATGGACAATACATCAATTCAATATGCCACCATCTTATGATAATTATCCTGCACCTTTTCAAATATACAGTACAAACACAACTCATTGGCATAGGTGGCACCAAAGTTTATGGAACATCTCAAATTTTCACCTTTTTTACCACATAATGTCTCAAAGGACTTCATAAATTGCCCCCTTTCATAGAGGTTCGAACATTCCCGCAAAACGAGGTAGTTTATTGAATCTTTCGCTCATCTTTTTTTACTATACATGGCCATCGGTACCTGTAATCGAAAGATTCACATGCCACATAATGGAGGATTTTGTTACATATAGAGTTTGTTTAACGAAGCTATACTCTCACTAGTGCCTCTTCACAATAATGGTGTCAATGACACTATAACTCATATACATTTACTTCCTCATTAGAAGCCTTATAGTGAGCGTACAAGCTAGTATCTCATATATAATTGTTCAAAGTTGGAAACGTTCATTTAGTCCCAACAATAGATTATATACCACTAATTTCACTTTTCACATTGTGTCATTTGTTAGACACATTTATATCATTGCGTAAAGACAAGACATAGTCAGATAATTTTATTCCAAACACTATACACTATCCTTAACGTGTTGTTGGAGAATTATTGTATAACACATCCTGATGGTGAATTCTTCACCTTCGGTACATCTGTGTCATAACCGCAAACTATTGACAAATAAAAAATATGGTGAACACAACCACAACATACACTTACTATGAGGCTTACTGTAACTAGTGACTTTCAGCGAAGCCACATCTGAGAATATGTTCTCATAATATTTGTCCAATGACAATACTGTAGTCTACACGCAGCAGTAGCCATAAAGGACAGTGTTGGCCTCCATGTAATCTTAGGAACTTATATGATATTCCATGTGTACAACTTGCAGTTAAAGTTAGATCCACTAATTCCACTTCATAGTGAACTTTATACATGGTGGTATGCACTTTAATAGCAGTTATGATTAAAGGATATAAAGTTACTAGAAACATAAGATCACTCCATAGTACAATTTCCAATCTTTGCTATCCTTTAGTGTTGTTGGGTCAAGTATACCCCGCTCTTATATTCAAAACATCATATATGTTAACCATTAATAGAACAGACAATAGGTGGCCTTACTATTTCTTTGATAATAGATGACCACATCATTTCTTTGATAATAGATGAACACATCACTTCTAAAGTAAAAGCAAAACCAACAATATTGGACAACACTCTTAGCATCAGAGTTCGAAAACCATGTGTGCATATGACCCTTTGACCCCTTCTTCTAGATAGAAGCATGTCTTATGTTATCTCTCTATATTTATAGCGTATATATGCTCAAAACACATGCCCAATAGTGGATAACATGACGCTTTGCATAGCTTGTATATCCATTGACTAAACTGTGCCACTGGAATATTCCATGTCTAATACTACATGTCAAATAGTAGAGGATATATCACATAGGTACTTTAGATTCACATTAGGAACTCAATCCAAGTGAATACCAAGTTCTAAATAGTAATCAATGTACCAACTACAAGGATCTATCTTCCATATTATGATTAGATCACCCCACTATGATTTTTTAATGAAACTAAGTGGGTATTCTAACAAAACCAACTACTATCGTATGTATATCTTGATATGAATATGGTCTTCAAGTCTGAAACTCCCTGCATGGGACATGTATGAAAACTATAAGAAGCACTCTTTTTAACCACCGTATATTTGGACCACTTAGATTATGCAACACCAAACTTCAGTAGGATTTTTTAAGAATGTTATGATTCATGCACCATTTATAGACTCCAAGTTTGAAGAGGCATGTACATACAATACAAATGGTGGTAGTCAATATGTCACTAGGACAAATAGCAGCCATTTTTAGTTTAGTTATCTTTCGTCAAGCATTTGTCTTTCTTGATCGTGACCATGAATGTGTTTAATGCACGCCAAGTGAGTTGTGTGTTCATTGGACAATTTGAATGGTAATTACACCAAATACCAATCACCAACCTTAAAAGAGAAGAACACGCTCATAACACATAGAATTGAAGGAAACGTGCAATTTTCACATTTGTAGGTCATTTCATGTAAAATTATTCGAATTGCTAAATAATGAATAGCTTTCACTTTTAACTGAGCCTTAAAAAAACTCAAATAAGATCATTTAAGGACCGGATAGATTTTAATCATGAGAAAGCCAACAAGAGAAGATGACAACTTTTCACATATCCTCACTACATATGTGATCGTTCAGCTCCTACCTATCAACTCTAGTCTTTCATATTGTCATGAGATCAAAAATTGAAGACACTCAGTCATTAACACCTAAAAACAAAACAAGTGCACATGTTGCTTTAATTCCCACGTAGTCATCGTTGTCCCTTTTATAGTTGTATATGATACAACAACTTAGACACAATGTTAGATCACGACTGCATATAAATCCCTAAAAATTGGCCATCATAATATATATATCCTTACTTGTTTGAGCTTACATGAAGCAGTGTTTGTTTCTTTTTCTCATTCCTTTGCACTTAATATATAGGTTCAAAGTGCTATCATTCCCAAATGTTACATGAGATACAATCATCAAGGAAAATAGCATAAAATTTCTCTCAAAATTTACTGGACGATGAGCGTTGTCAGAGATTTTGACCAATGTCAAGCGTTTACACCTAATTATCATAAATAACGGTATATAATAAGTGTGTTAACATACTAGTGGACCATAAGAAATAATTTGACATGGTTTTATGCAATATAAGCTTTCTAAAATAATCATATGTGCTTAAAATACATACCCGAATTAGATTTATATATATATATATATTTGAGAAGAGCTTGCCTTATCCTACTAGACTCCAGATATTCTCAAAACACCATGAAATTATGAGATCTCAACCTATTATAATTCAATTAGGATTTTAGCATTGACCAACAAGGAAATATAATTAGAAAATACCTAAATGATATATCTATTTTTGATAAAATATCCATCTCTTAAATTGTCAAAATCTCAGTTTGGGGTATGCATTCATTAATTGATCTTCAAAAACCGTCTTAAAATTGTTAGAAGCAAACACAGAAAATAGTATATAAAGCATATGAAATACTAGTATATTATCCAAAGACATACAATAAAGGATGGATATTACCTGTAAGACGTGGAAACAATTAAGTACCGATAAAGTAACAACCGAGCGAGGCGAAGATCATGCTCTCTTTAAGACGGTTTCCACTCTCCTACGAGTAAAACTCGATGCAGTAGGTATACAACGCGCCATCCCCAGGATACAACACTCAGCCAATGCTGTCACTCTCAGTTCCTGCACTTCCAATAGGCCAAAACTATCTTTTCACTCTTAGCCCAAAATCTCATACTAAAATGGGAGAGTTTTTAAACAAAAAATAAAATAATCAAAAAGTCCCAAAAATCATACTGATTTCCCATATTTTTATAAGGAGTAAACTGGCCTTCAATATTGCACGCACTTAATCAATATATTAAACGGCTATAACGCATACAATTTAAGTTTTCACAATTATGTTTCATAATTTATTATTGTACCGTTAGTTGTAATTTAAAATACATTTATTTTTCAAAATTTTATTAAAATTTCCAACAAATTATTATTCCAAATGATTATAATAACCAAAGATTTGTAGGCGGCATGCATCTTAAAAGGGGCAGACATAACGCATATGTATCATGATTTGGTGCCAACAATATTAAAGAAAAAGGTATATAGAATTAAGTGTAAATATCATGCAAAATATAATAAACGTATGATCATGTCTTTTGTGACATGTACCTAACTTGGATCATTTGTTTGGTTTTGTAAACTTTATTAGTGTTTCTCCACTTGGGGGATATTTTGTCAAATTGTAAAATTACTATTTTTTGGAATCACTTTTTTAAGTTACGAGTAAGGATATTATTGTTTTGAAATTTTTTAATTTATGTATTTATTCTACTTTTAAGAATATATTTTTGACTTCCATCTAAAAATGCAAAAACAGATTGGACTTTCATTTAAAATTAGGGTAAATTACAAAAATATTTTCCTCACTTTTCCTTAACGATAGAAAACCCCTAATAAAAAAAAAAACCTAAAAATCTAACACTTTATTTCAATTCATTTTTTTAACAAAAAAGCCTAAAGACGCTCTATAAAGTATGATCATTTACAACTGCAGACAAAAAGAGGGAGGAAGAAAATCTACCCAATCTATAAAAATTAGCCACTTCATGGGCTGTAAAATTTGCTGGCCTAGGACACCAAGAAGAACGCACTAAAGAAAAAGAACACATAATTTTAATGTCATTAACTATAGTAGAAATCTCCCGAGGAGGATCACTCATACTTTCAAAGACCCAAAACAAATAGCAATAGGACACCCCGTTTGTAAGGCAAGACACTCTGTCATACGAACCGAGGAAGCAAAGGAAGAACCACACCATGCTGAAATCACCACGGCCTGGTCATCACACACAACCACTGCGAGCCCAGCTTTCATAGTGGGAGAGACCCAACTAGCATCAGAGTTACATTTAACCCAGCAACTAGGGGGTCTAGCCTAGCCCATATTACCCACATCAGTATTACAAATAGCAGGAAGGGGACGGTCAACAGCAGTACACAAGCCTCTAAAGCCTTAGCAACAGCCCGATTAGCAACGTATTTTGGGTTATCCACAACACCTTCAAAAACGAGCCTGTAGATGTTTAATTTCTTGTTTGGAAGGCGATTTTTTTATTTTTATGCAAAAGAACATGTAGATTTTCTATATGTTAGTAAAGCAATATTCCCAGTGCCCCAAGGGCTCCCGCCTAAGCAGGGTCTGGGGGGTGGATGTATGTAGCCTTTCCCATTCAGCCCTTCATGGTGCTACCCTAAAGGGAGGCTATTTCCAAGAACCCCCAACCTGAGGAGTGTAACACATGGACTTCCCAAGAGGTCACCTATCTTGGTACTACTCTTACCTAAGCACATTTAACTTTGGAGTTCTAATAAATTTTCAATTTGTTAGTGCTTTTTACAATTTACACAAACAATTTTATTTCATTATTATAGTAATATTATAAATTCAGAGTGAGAGATATTTTATATTATCTATTATAAACTTTAAAACTAAAAAAAAAATGATATTTAAATATTGGATAACAAATTATGAAAGGGAAACTTTTGGAAAAAAAATGAAGAAAACCAAAGTTGAAAAAAATATTTTATTAACTTAAAACAATTTAAATTTAAAAAAGAGGTATGCCCAATTAGCTTATTTTGTATAAGTGTAATAAATTTAAGTATAAAGATAAGATTATTAATTTTTAAAAATTATGCCTTATATGATTTCTATTATATAAGAATACAATATAATCTAAAAAATACTTTTATTTAATTTTTTTGCAAATGAATATGACACACAAACATAATAATTTTTTAAACCTTTCTAGTTTTATCTCTTAAAATTTTTTTTTTCAATCTAACTAAACTCTAAGAAACTATTGTGTTTTATCTTAAATGCTTTTTTGTGATGAAAAAAATTACAAATAGTTTATCTTTTAAATTTATAATATCAATATAATTAGTTGAACAGTTTGTATGTGAATTGTAGATAACCCCTATGTTCTGCTTAAAAATAGAAAACCCTTATCTTTTGCATAAAACATTGACAATACCACTATAACACAAAATCAAAGGTTGAAGACTCCACATGTGAGTTTAGTATAATAATTGCACATTGAAGTTGTGAGAGTGAAGATATCAATTTATACACATAGTAGGTTATCTGGGGTAACAGGGCACTTGTGAATCTCGTAATGGTTTTTATGTATTGTCTCTTTTTCTCCTTATTTTTTTTATTTTTTATTTTTTCCTTTGTCTCGGTTGGGGCCCTAACTTGTTAGTTGCACCCTTTTTTTGTATTGTGAGCTCTTTTGCTTCTATATCTATTGAAAAAAAGGGTCTACCGGGTCACACCACCTATAGCCAATTGGTTTTAGGATGTAACTCCACTTGGGCAATATGGACCTTGTATGTTCCAACTGTTCCAAAGCGGGTTGATAATCCAAATCTCTTATCTGTCGCACCGCGTTCTAGTAAAAATGGGTGCATTTATGTTTGTTATATCAAGGACTTCTCCAGTATATTGTATCCAACTGGATCGAAGAAGGTGAGGGGTGTGATTAAATTAGACTCACATGTGAGTCTAGTATAAGAATCCCACATTGAAGTTGTGAGAGTGAATAGATCAATTTATAAGTCTAATGGGTTACTCTCCCTATCATCATTTGGTTTTAGAATGGAACCTCACTTGAGCTTATATGTGGACTTCATGTATTCTAACTCTGTGGGTTGGACCTAAAAAGGTCCAGTAAAGCTTTAACATCAAACAATTTACCGTCACACTTTTGAGGGGCAAAATGTTCAATAACAAATTGACTTAACGACTAACTTCATGTGTTTGGATAAAGTGTTGAATTTTTGAGCAGTAAAAGTGTTTAAATTTTTTTTTTTGGAAGGATTTTTTTTTTCTTGATGCAAAAGATATAGGGATTTTCAGTAATTTACCCTTAAAATAATTTTTAATAATGAAAAAAAAGCTCCTCAATAAAGTGTTTTACCCCAAAATAAAAGCACCTTTTTTTTTCCCTCTGCAACAAAACAAAATGGACGATAACGTTTTTTTCTTTCATAATTATTTGTGTTATACTTAACTTCAATACAAAGTGTGATGAATAGAAAGATGACTGAAATTACCAAAATCCACCCCTACCTTCCAAAAGAAAGAAGCAAAAGACACATACAACTAAAATCGGAGAGAAGGGAGAAATGGTTTACGCGGAGGTTGGATCATTATCCAAATATATAAATTTGAGGTTGGAAGGACTTTAAATTCATCGGAAGAAGGTTCTACTTTATTTGAACTAGTGCTATTAGATGAAATGCACAGGGTTTTATATATTGTAGAATATTATTTATGTATTATTGGGTTGGAGTTGCTTTGCATTTGCTTGCGTTCTATTTATACTTTGTTTATAGTTCAGAAAATTTAAAACTTTAAATTTAAAACTTTTGTAAAATTTTTCTTTTTGACTTAGATAATTGGCGAGCTCGGAACATCTTTTAGCCAATACTACTTTTTCTTTTCATTTAGGCAGTGCTATTTATTTGAGTTATTTTTGTTATGAATAGAAAATATACAAAGTGCGTGCATAAGAAGGCTCCGTTTTAGACTTGGAGGTTTTCTGTAGAGGACTTTAAAGAGTCCAGGCCATGATATAAACAAGACCAAGTGTGTGTTGGTTGTAACACTACATAATAGACTTGGGCCTCGAAAGACCTATTTCCTATGTAATGTTACCCATCGCCTAAGTCCATTTTATGTGATTTTATAATAAAATTTCACTTCAATTTATAAGTCAATCTTATACATACCAATTATATAAATCAGACATAAGTTGCTAGTTGATCCAGGTAAGCATTAAATGTTGCTTCATGGATTCCATTCTTGACTTTGTTCAAATATCTACATCGTTTGGGTACATGTATTAAAATGTACTATCTTATATGTTGAGGGTACCTTTCTCGTATTAGGCTTACTTGCAAGCCGAGTTAGGGTAATAGCATGATCAGGCAAGCTTTTTTTTCCCAAAAAAGCATTGTTTTTAAAACATTTTTAAGTGTATTTGACCTAGAAAGAAAACTGTTTCAAAATAAAAGAGGAAGTTATTTATGTTTTCAAGTAAAAATATTGTTTTTTGTCTTAAAAAAAGTAAAAATAAAAACTAAAAAAGTTTATACGAAAATATTCCTAATGATAAAACTTTTTACGAGAGTGCTTGTGTAAAAATTACTTACAAGAACAATGGGCAGCTAAATATTATTTGAAATTGATAGTTGGTGGGCCAGTAAGCAGAATCAAATTGCAGTGCGCAAAATTCTAATTTTAAACGCGTAAGAATTCTAGTTTTCATTCTATGGCTGAACTTTGAATTTAAGTTACAATTATAATTAGAGTGGGATTATGGTAGTATTAGTTGCCTATTTAAGGACCCTTAGGATGGCCTGTTTTTGATAGCTTAGAATTATTTCTTTATTTGTGTTTTTAGTTTCTTTCTTGCTTCTCTTGGTGAGAACTTGATTGAACTAATTTTCCTCCTATTTCTATTAGCTTTAGCAAAAAATTTAGGGAAGGCTGTTGAATCCTTTACTTTCTCCTTCTAATAAATTGGTGATTCACATTAGTTAGTATCAGAGCACATAACATTTCCTACCATGGGCCCTGAAAAACCTAGGCAGGCACCTAGAGGAGATGACTCTAACGGTGACTATGCTCACCAAACCCAAAGAAAGTTTGGAGAAATGGAAGCAAGATTCCAGCAAATTGAGATGATGACAGAGAGGATATCCACCGAGGTGTGGGTGGTGGTAACTACAAAGGTGAGCTTCAAAACCCTTTTGATGAAGTTGGTGCTTAGAAGCGAAACTACCAAAGGGGGAGGCCAACTCTTGATACATCCAAGTACACCAAGGATAGACGGTGGGAATCAGAACTTCGGGTTGACATCCCTGAATTTCAAGGTGGTAGAGAGCCTGAGGAGTTCATTGATTATGTCGCAACCATTGAAGAAGTCTTAGACTTTAAAGAGGTCGCCGAACATAAATAGGTTCCCCATGTAGCAACAAGATTAAGAGGAAGAGTTGATGCATGGTGGCAATAGCTCAAGCACGCACGATTGAGACATGGGAATAAGATCGAGACACGGGAAAAGATGAAGAAACTTAATTAAAGAGCCTTCTTGCCCCTTAACTACACTATACTCATGTACCAATGGAAAGTTGCGTCAGGGATCGCTCTCCATAGAAGAGTATACAATAGAGTTCTTTGTTGTAGTAGCAAGGAACGGCCTAGCAAACTCAGAGGGACAAATGACAGGCAGATATATCGATGGGTTAAGGGAATCTATTTAAGAGATGATGAACATGTTTGGCATCTTCTCAGTCTCCAAGGCTCATCAAAGAGCCTTACATGTTGAAAAGAACCAGAAAAAGGCACCAAGATAGTGGGCCTTGGGGTGGACCAACTAGTGGCCAGGATTCGAACCAAGCAAGTCCTTCAATTAACAACAAAGTACAGTGGCAAGCAAGCAGACCCAGTGGGGTGAGTTCGAGCCGTCCAAGTAATCATGGGCAGGCCAGTAGCTCAAGAGTCTGATGCTTTATGTGTGGTGAGATGAGTCACCGTCTCTCAGAGTACCATAAATGCGAAAGATACAACGAAGAGATATCTACCGAGGGTACTAATAGAGAAGAAGACCAAATGGCTGAAGGACAGCCACCGAAGGTCGGCTGTACCAACCAATGAAGAAGTGGTTGCCAGAGATGAAGAGCAGCTCCTAGTAGTTAAGTGAGTTTGTTAAGCTCCTAACCGTTGTTGAATAAGAATAGAAATAACTGTCATTTTAGCATTTCGCACCAACTATGAAAATGGAAGTCATTGTCAGAAATGTTTCTGCCATCATACAAAATTATAATGACAGCACAGCATATACATTGATGTAGTATAACTTGTACATTTATTTAGTGTAACAGCAATTTTTTAGTCACTTGTCGCACATGCACATCCATATAATACAATGCCACATTTTATGTCGTTTACCACATCTATACAATCATGTAATGTCACATGTACTTACAAAAATATAGATCATCCAATGCAGCAACAAATTTCCATGAAAAAACTTAGAGATATCAATAAAAATAAAATATCCAAGTACTAACATTCCACAATTTACATATCAAAAACATTAAAGTGTACATTGTGCAACTTGTTATCTAGCAACTTAGCAAAAAGCTATATGAATCTAATAGAACTTCATACAAAAAATTAGAACAAAAATATGAATTTGAAGTCCAAGTCATCCAACACCGGAAAAATTAAACACAACACTCATATTAGAAGTTTCTTATTTTAAGCGCATTAAATCGCTAAGCAAAATTAATTAACTAAAATTTTTCACTGCCATTATCAACAACAAACCCAGTGTCACAAGGGCTACCGCATAAGTGGGGTCTTGGGGGGGTGGATGTACGCAGCCTTACCCTTTTAGGGTGTAACCCTGCCGAAAGGCTGTTTCTGAGAACCTCCAACCTTATAGGGTTGGCAACACGAGGACTTCCAAGGCGGTCACCCATCCTGGCACTACTCTCACCCAAGCTCGCTTAACTTCAAAGTTCTAAGGGAATCCAATTACATCAATGCCTGGTAAAATAAACAATAAAAATAAATGTGTTCAAAACAAACATACAAACTAATCACCTTAAACTCCACAATAATGAATACCACAAACTCAACAATACATTCTTGTCCACGCAAATTAACCACCCAAAACTCCACAATACCCAAAACTCCATCACAAAGTCCAAAATCCAGAACATTTCAAAACAACTCAATAATATATTTTTTATGAATACCAAAACAATCCCAAATTCAACGCGCACAATGGCAACTCCAAAACTTGCAATAGCGTAGTACGAGTCAGGATGTTCAAAGAAGAATCTTAATTCTTATAACAATGTAGTTATTCAGTTTGCAACAAACAAGTGGTACTATATGAAATCTTTAATGAAGCAGTATATGCCATTCATAGAACATTGAAAAGGCTTATTATATCAAACCAACTAAAATAGTGTAAAGCTAAACAAGATAGGGCCTTCAATTCCTTAGTGTAATCTGACATTGCCAATTATTCATTAGAAGCAAATAGCAACTTTTTAAGACATTTGTGTAAACATCTCCAATTGTCCCAATATTAGATTACGTTACATATGGAGCCATTGCTTTCACTGGGTCTGCCCCCTCAGTTGCTCTTCCTTCCTACCTTCTCTGTTGGGGTCTAGACACCTAAACCCAATTCAAATCGACTATTCAAGCCAATATCAATAACATATATAAATTACAGGGCACACCAATCTCACCAAATATCAACAACGAAATAAATATGCGGAAATTAAATTAACACCAGATATAACGTGGAAAATCCTCCAAAGTAGAGGGAAAAACCACGGGGCAAACTGACAACAAAATCCACTACAGAAAAATAGCAATTACAGCATTTATGGTTTTAAGATGTTAGCCCTAACTTGAAACCTACAATCAAATTGAGCGATACAAGGATCACCACCCCAGGTTCGAGAATAATTGATTCTCCCGATCAATTAACTCCAATCAATGCCTAGAATGCCCGCTCCAAATTACTCCAAGATCAATCTCCAATCTCAACCGAACAATTGCCGCCGCACCGCTCAAATTCTCTCTCTTTTCCCACGTTGATGAGCCGCCACCACTCACGTCCCCTTTTTTTTTCTTTTACTGCTGCGTATGCCATGCTTCTCTCATATATGTTATATATATATATATATATATATATGTATAATATTTTTTAATATAATCCTTATACTTATTTAAACGAGCCATAAAAACATGGGATGCACCATGGCCCATATTATGTACCCTACAAATCTCCCCTCCAGCCCACCACGAGGAGGAGAGAACTCTACATCAGGCAATTTGGAGTCAATAACGGCCAACTTAATGCATAAGTCGACCTTTCCACTAGGTACCACCTTAGTCAACTTATCAGCCATGTTCTTGTCAGTGTGAATCTTTTTCAGCATCATCAATTTTTCTTCAATCACAGAACGCAATCAATGATATCTCACATCGATGTGCTTTGTGCGGGCATGGTACATGGAATTCTTACTCAGGTGCATTGCACTCTGACTGTCACCGAATACAACATACCCTTTCTATTTCAGACCTAACTCTTGAAGAAACCTCTTCATCCACAACATCTCTTTCCCTTCTTCAACATCAGCAATATACTCGGCTTCAGTAGTGGAGAGAGCAACACACTTCTGCAACCTGGACTGCCAAAACACAGCTCTCCCTTCAAAAGTAAACAAATACCCCGAAGTAGATTTCCTACTATCAAGATATCCTGCCATATCAGAATCTGTATACCCTTCAAGAATCGGTCCTGAGCCACCAAAACTCAAACACTGTTTCAAAGTACCTCGCAAATATTCGAAGATCCACTTCACTGTTTCCCAGTGAGCTTTCCCTGGATTTGACAGAAACCTGCTCACAACACCCACAGCATGAGCAATATCTGGTCTGGTGCAAACCATAGCATACATTAAAGACCCAACAACAGAGGAGTAAGGAATATAAGGCATCTCTTCTTTCTCTTTCTTAGTAACTGGACAAGACTGTTTACTCAATTTAAAGTGTGAGGCAAGAGGTGTGCTAACTAGTTTAGCACTCTTTATATTGAGCCTTTCAAGCACCCGTTCAACATACTTTTCTTGTGACAACCACAACATTCCAGCCTCTCTATCACAGGTAATCTCCATACCCAAAATCTGCTTCGCTGGAGCCAAGTCTTTCATTTCAAAAGACTTTGACAACTCCTCTTTGAGCCTTCGAATCATATCTGCATCTTGACCAACAATTAGCATGCCATCAACATAAAGTAGTAAGATAATAAAATTACCTCTAGCGAATTTCCTTATGTACACACAATGATCTGCAGCTGTTTTCTTGTACCCTTAACCCACCATAAATGAGTCAAATTTCTTGTACCACTGTCTAGGAGCCTGTTTCAAACCATACAAGCTCTTCTTCAATCTGCAAACCAAGTGCTCTTTACCCTGAACCTCATATCCTTCAGGCTGCTTTATGTAGATCTCCTCTTGCAAGTCACCATGGAGAAATGCAGTCTTCACATCTAACTGTTCAAGCTCGAGATTCATACTAGCTGCCATACCTAGTACCACTCGAATTGAACTTATCTTCACAACTGGAGCGAAGATCTCATCAAAATCCATCCCTTTCTTTTGATTGAAACCTTTCACCACTAAACGAGCTTTATGTTTCACAATTTGATCATCATTCTTTTTCAGTTTGAACACCCATTTATTTTGAAGTGCTTTTCTCCTTGTAGGAAGATCAACCAACTCATAGGTTCCATTCTTCTCTAAAGAATTCATCTCCTCATCCATGGCTTTGACCCAATTATCCTTGTCTTCATGAGTCTGCACTTCTTTGTAGCTCCCTGGCTCCCCCTCATTAGTAAGAAAAATATAATTAGAACTCGAATACCTCGTAGACAGTTTACGATCTCTATCAGATCTTCTCAACCAAGGCTCAGTAGTCACTGGTTCGGGGGCTGGCGCCCCCTCCTCAACACCATCTGTACCTAGAGCATCATCAACTGCAACTAAATCAGTGTCATTCTCGAGTTCTGTCCCATCTTAAACCTACTCTTCATCTGTGGCACCTGATGAAGATGAAATCGGTGTAATATCAGCAATACCACTGGGAGCACATGTAGTCTTCTCTAACTTGTCAAAATCAACCATATTCTCGTGTTCACGAAACACGACATCTTTGCTTCTCACGGTCCTTTTCTTCACGGGGTACCATAATCTGTAACCAAACTCCTCATCACCATATCCTACAAATATGCACGGAGTGGCTTTACTGTCAAGCTTGGATCTCTGTTTCTTTGGCACAAGCACGAAGCCTTTGCATCTAAACACCTTCAAATGAGAATAAGAAACGTCTTTCCCAGTCCACTCTCTGGAATGTCAAAATTCAAAAGAACGGATGGACCTCTGTTGATGATGTACACAGCAGTACTCACAGCTTCACCCCAAAATGCCTTAGGCTGCTTTGACATTCTGAGTAAACACCTGGTTTTCTCCATAATGGTTCTATTCATCCTTTCTGCGACACTATTGTGCTGAGGAGTATCTAGTTCTGTTCTTTCATGGAAAATCCCATGCTTCTTACAGTACCTTCTGAAATCTCGGTTGACATACTCTCTCCCATTGTCAGTTCGGAGACACTTCAGCAACATCCCTATCTGTCTCTCCACCATGGCATGAAACTGCTGAAAGACATCAAATACCTGGCTTTTGGATCTCAACAAAAATACTCAAGTTTTTCGTGAAGCATCATCAATAAAAGTAACAAAATATTGATTTACTCCTAGAGACTCCACCTCTATAGGACCACATACATCACAATGTATTAATTCAAGCTTGTCTTGTTTTCGTTTCAACGTTTTACCAAAATTGACTCTATATTGCTTACCTAACAAACATTCATCACAAGGATTCAGTGACTTACCTTCAAGTGAAGGGATAAGGGACCTTTTAGCCAATATCTGCAATCCTTTCTCACTAGCATGAGCTAATTGTTTGTGCCACAAATTCGGTGAAGTATCGTCCTCGACTGCGTTCAATTCACCACCACACACTGTCACACGTGTCTTGTATAATGAACAACAAAGCTGTCATCTGGCTACTATCAGTGACCCCTTGGTAAGCTTCCATCTTCCATCACCCAGATGATGTGTATAACCTTCTTTGTCCAGAACATTCACAGAAATCAAATTAAGGCGCAATTTATGAATATGTCGCACATTTTTTAGAGTAACAGTGCAACCAGTACTAGTCTGTACACGGATATCCCCAATCCCAACGATCTTAGCAACACTACTGTTGCCTATTTTCATAATACCAAAGTCACCTGCTTTGTAGGTAGAAAAATATTCTCTCTTGGGAACACAATGATAAGAAGCACTAGAATCCGTAATCCACTTAACATCAGGATCACTTATATGATTGCACTCACCCTGAGCACAAAGCAATGTTTCCTGGTGGTCACTATCATCATCTGTCACTGCAACTATAATATTTTTTATTATCTGCCTTATTCTTATTCGTTTCACCTTTCTGTTCTTTCTTCAAAAGAAAACAATTTCTTTTCAGGTGTCCAGTTTTATGATAGTGCCAGCACTCTGGTCTATCTCCCTTGGACGTAGATCTGCCTCTTGACTTACCACGCCCCTTCGGCCCTCTACTCTTACTTCTGCCTTGGTTCTCGGTAATAAGTGCTTGTGCAGAATCAGCACCCATCTCTTTTCTTCTCATCTCCTCATTGAACAAGCAATCTTTTACGGTACTCAAAGCCAACTTTCCATCAAAAGCTGAGTTAGTAATAGTTACCACCAAGGTCTCCCAACTGTCAGGTAGAAAACTCAAAAGAAACAAAGCTTGCAACTCATCATCTAGAGTAATTTTCATGATAGTCAACTGGTTAATAACATCTTGAAATTCATTCAAGTGTTCGTCCATTTATAGTCTGTCTTTCAATTTCAAGTTGACTGACTTCTTGATCAGAAAAGCTTTATTTCGTGGGGTCTTTCTCTGATACCGAATCTCTAAACTTTTCCATAATGACTCGGTATTAGTCTCTTGTGATATATGGTGAAAAACACTGAAATCTACCCACTGTCTAATTGTCCCAACAGTTTTTCTATTCAGTTTCTCCCATTCTTTATCTGATAATTTTTCTGGCCTACCACTATCACCCTCAATTGGGTCATGTAAATCTTTACAATAAAGTAGGTTCTCCATTATTGGCTTCCAAATTGAATAATTTTCTATGGTCAATTTTATCATACTGCTAGTACCATCCATTATTATTTACCCTAATAATGACCCCGGCTCTGATACCACTTTGTTGGGGTCTAGACACCTAAATCCAATTCAAATCGACCACTCAAGCCAATATCGATAACAAATATAAATCACAGGGCACACCAATCTTACCAAATATCAACAACGAAATAAATATGCGGAAATTAAATCAACACCAGATATAACATGGAAAACCCTCCAAAGTAGAGGGAAAAACCACGGGGCAAACCGACAGCAAAATTCACTATAGAAAAATAGCAATTACAGGGTTTATAGTTTCAAGATGTTTGTCCTAACTTGAAACCTACAATCAAATTGAGCGATACAAGGATTACCTTCCAAGGCCCGAGACCAATTGATTCTCCCGATCAATTAACTCCAATCAATGCCTAGAATACCCCCTCCAAATTGCTCCAAGATCAATCTCCGTTCTCAACCGAACGATTGCAACCGCCCCGCTCAAATTCTCTCTTTTCCCACGTTGATGAGCCGCCGCCACTCACGTCCCCTTTTTTTTTTTCTTTTGGTGCTACGTATGCCATGCTTCTCTCATATATATATATATAATATTATTTAATATAACCCTAATACTTATTTAAACGGGCCATAAAAACATGGGCTGGACCATGGTACTTATTATGTACCCTGCACTCTCTACTCGATTTACGCTGCCATCAAAGCGTCAGTTGCCATGTTATCAAAATGCCTAAGTTTGGAATATTTGCAATATGGAATTGATATTTTGTGCCAGGTAATGCATTTTCTTGATATGACTAATAATGTTACTTTGTCCTTCAAAAACAATCTCCTTTTACGGTAGCACCTTGAAGAGGTAAGGTTGCACACATCTCACCCTCTCCACACCTTTTTTTGAAGGGAGCCCTTTGAAGCATTGTGTTTGTTGTTGTTGTTTAAGGCATGCTAGCTGAAATATAACAAGAGACGTTCATAGAATAAATACCAAGGATGAAACCACGGGTTCAAAGAATTCCTGACGTTTATTTTAGCGCACTCAACTTCCAATGGTATAACTTGGCACTATCCCATATCTAAGTAGATGACCCCTTGTCCATTCATGATCTCTAGAACAAGTTGCGTTTAGTACACAGATTAGCAAAACTTTTCCCTTTCCTTTCCTTAGCATAATCTAAAAGCATTTGAATTCCATTTTGATATCTTAAATTCACTCAATCATGAACAAAAATATATGCATTGTTTATTAGACAGCATATTCTTATGACATATGTAATAAGGATAGCCCAATTAGTTTATGATGTTTATGTTGGAAAAATGATACAAGCTAAACATAAGTATTGTAGGAAAATAACAATCCTATTGAAAAATGTTAGGGTGCTATCCCACATAGGAAAAAGAGGAGAGTTTCAAAGGATTTAAATAGGTATATGTAAACCCTCACTTCTAAGTTAAGTCAGGGGTGAGAGAATGGACACCACAAGAGCGCACGCGGCGCCCACCTGCTGTGCTCGGGCGTGGGTATGGGTGATCTTTTTGTAAATGGGTACAATAATTTTCTGAAAAATTTAATTAAGCTGTTACCAATAGATATTACGAGACATAGCTGCTTGATTCTTGACCACTAAAGAACCGTTTGAGATATGCCTGGCGTTTTTTTCTCCTGTAGTTTGTTATTTTTTGCTCCTCTTTTTTCAGTATAAATACCTATGTCACTCTCCTGCATTTTTATTAGAAAACACAACACTCCACTTTTTTCTTCTCTCATCTCTGGTTCAACTCGTTTTTATTTGAACATTGATGATTAAATATTTTGTTGGAGGATGAATAGTTTGAATTACTTGTCTATCTGTTGTTAGCCATTTGGTTGTAAAATTTGTATTAACATTTATAAAATCTTGAGTAAAAGGATACCATAACTCCGGATATCCATTTGCCAAATATTAATATCAAAGAGAACAGACAAAACTTTGTTCACATTTACAGAGTCTACTTCAGGCTTTTAGGAAGCTAACTCAACCCAAAATGTCTCAAACACTCTCTTCTTGGAGAAACTTTACTGCTTGAGGTTCAGGCAGAACAAGCTTCAACTTTTACCCCAAAACATCTCAAATGGAATGACATAACCATTCCAAATATTTGGAGCAATGAGAGCCCTAAACCTCCGAGAAATATTGCAAAAAGACAAGTTCAACAAATTACTGAAGAACCTAATGGTAAAATTACCATTAAGTTTGAATTAGGGAAACAAACAATTATTTCAAATCCTTCCTATTTTGAATCCTCAAGACAATCAACTTCATCCTTTCCATATAATAGAGAAGAAGATTTTCAAAATACTTCTACTTGAAGATGTAAAGGAATACGTTTTAACCCTCCTCTTGCCGAACTAGTTTTTCAAGCTAAATCATTTTTCAAACCCAAGTTCACCAACAGCTTCTCAAATGAGACTACCTTCAATAAATGTTTTAATAAAATCTTTTATAATAAATAATGAATTTTTAAGCAATGAATTTGAATCTGATCAAAATAAGATTCAAAGAAAATGGTTTTTCAAAACTTTTACAAAAGAATCAATAATCAAAATTAGAGAAATTTGTCACAAAGAATTAAATTAAATAAAATATAATATTCCATTTTTCAAATGGTTAAAATCATACACATCAAGAAATCAAATACAAAATCCTTTTATTTAAGATTTTATAAATGTTAATGCAAATCCTAGCCAAATGGCTAGCAACAAATGGACAAGTAATCCAAACTATTCATCCTCCAACAAAAAATTTAATAATCAATGTTCAAAATTAAGAGATGGCAGCTACTCCTTTCCACAGGGAAAGAGAGGATAAAGAAGGTGAAACCACACATACAATCAAAGATATAAATAAAATGTATGAACAAAATAATTTCCAAGCTTTAAATCTCAAAATAATATCAGAGCAATTAAATTTAATACATAATAACATAGTAAACAACAAGGATAAAAAGAAAAATAGAACAATCACCAATAATCCAACTAATTCCTCAACCAACATCTCAAAATTACACGATCCCTTAACCGATACCTCAAAGCTACCCTATTCAACAAAGCTTTCCAATTCCACAATCGCAAACAAACCCATTCTTTTAAGGAATTCAACAACCTCCATTTCAACCCTTTAACATAACTCAATAAGATAAAGAACAAATGAGATAAAAAAAGACAAAAAACTCTGACATCAAGATATTATAAAAAATAACTGAAAAATTAAAACTTTTTGACAAAACTACAAGGGGGCCAACAATTCAAACCATCTCAAAAGGTGAAAAAGACAGCACTAATCAAACATCATCAATATCTTTAACTGAAACCGAAATTCAAAAAAATAGAAGAACAATTTAATACAAATACAATTGACAACCCTGAACCTTCAATGAATAGAATAAAAACAAACTGGAAAAATCAACCTAAAAAGACTTATTATCCAAGACCCACACAACCTGTTATTCAATTCGAAGAAAGAAATCAATACCCCACTGTGTCATTCAATGGAAAAGATATCCATGACTAGAATATAGATGAAAAATCAGAATATGAAATAATAAATACATTAAATCAAATGGAAATGGCCTCAACGGCTTATGAAATATTCGATCCAGCCAATACCACCAGTCCGCAGCTAGGTTAATTGTTGCTGGTTTTACTGGACAACTCAAATCATGGTGAACAAAAATGCTGCAACCTCTTGACAAGGAAATGATACTCAATCATTCGCACATAGAAAATGAACCATTAGATCCAAACGACATCAACTCTCCGTACATTGAAGAGAAAGTTGAAGATCCAATCAAAACATTAATTTGGTCAATAACAATAGCCTTTATTGACAGTGCTGATGAAGAAAACGAATCAGCAAAATTATTTTTAACAAATTTAATATGCGCATCTTACAAGATTTTCGATGGTACAAAGACATGTTTCTGACACATGTACTCAAGAGGGAAGGTGGAAATCAAATATTTTGGAAAGAAAGATTCATATATGGACTTCCAAAATTATTTGCAAATAGAATAATGACAAAAATTCAAGAATTATGTGGAACCCAAACAATCCCATGGAACAACATTACTTATGGTCAATTATTTGCTTTCATTAAAAAGGAAGCATTACAATCATGTGAGGAACAAAAACTTCGCAATAATCTCAAAAAATTTCAGACAAAGAAAGAACTAGGATTTTTCTGTGCTCAATATGGTATTCATGATTTCGAACCTCTTTCAATATGATACAAAAAGAAAACATTTCAACAAGACTTTAAGTCTTACAGGAAGAAAAGGAAATATAAATATGAACAACCGCCACCACCCCAATATTACAAAAACAAAAGAAGATATTCAAAGAAAAAATCAAATAAAATTCCAATTTTTTTCAAGTGTAACAAACCTGATCATTATCAGAACAATTGCAAAATGAAAGAAAAACTAAATCAAAGAGAAGACGAAGATTAAAAAAATAAATTAATAAATTTATTTTTATTTTGATTTAAGCTCAAACAATGAAGATTACATATTCAAGAAGATACAGCCGATGATAGCTCATCATCTGAATCATCCCAAGATTTATGTCCCTACAAATTCGAAACAGTCAACATATTAACAAGAGCAAACAACGAAGCCTTGTTAGATATTGTTGAAAAAATTCAAGACCAAGATTTAAGAAGAGATTATCTACTTAATTAAAGGAAATTATATTCAAAGAACAAGAAATTTCAAAACATAAAGAACCAAATTCTTTTGAAAAAAATATTTGAGTGATATCCCACTCTAAATATAATTAGAAAAATTTCAACTAGTGATTTGCACAAAGAAATCAATAACTTAAAACAAATAAAAAATTTACAAAATGAAATAATAACAATGCAATACAAAGACATAGAAGCAAAATCAAAATTATCACTATTACAATCAAAAGATCTGGAATTAGAATCAAGAATAGCTTCTCTAGAATCAAAACCAAATACTTCAAATGAAGATTCTAATTTAACTCAACTAAACCAATATCAAATAAAAAATTTCTTCAATTAATAGAAAAAATAGAATACCAAAAATGGTATATTAAAATAACTCTTTATATTTCAAAAGACTGAAAAATTACAACTCAAGCTCTGCTTGACTCAGGAGCATATCTTAATTGCATCCAAGAAGGACTTATCCCTTCAAAATACTAAGAAAAAACAATCGAAAGTCTTCATATTGCCAATGGAGACAGTATGAATATAAAATACAAATTATCAAATTTTTATATCTGCAACAATGGCATTTGTTTCAAAACACTATTCATTCTTGTCAAAGACTTTCAACAACAAATCATATTAGGAATCCCATTCATAAGTCAAATATATCATTTTACAGTTACAAATGGAGTTCATACTAGGATTATGGACACCAAAGTAACATTCCAATACTTAAACTCGATTAAAGAAAGAAATTTACAATCAACAGCAATGTTCAAACAAGTAAAACTTGATCAGTAATAAGAAAAATCATATTCAATATCTACAAAAAGAAAAAGGATAACAAAGGACTGAAAAACAACTAGTCTAGTTAAATGAAAAAAATAACCCACTTAAACAACAAAATAATTAAAAAAAGTATGCTCTGATCTTTCTAATGCATTTTGGGAAAGAAAAAGGCATATAATTCAATTACCTTATGAAAAATATTTCAATGAAAGAAATATTCCAACAAAAGCCAAACTTATTCAAATGAACAAGGAATTATTAGAACAATGCAAAATCGAAATTCAAATGCTTCTGGACGAAAAATTAATAAGACCATCAAAATCTTCTTGGACCTGTTCTGCATTTTATGTCAACAAACAAGCAGAATAAGAAAGAGGAGTCCGAAGATTTGTCATCAATTACAAACCATTAAACAAAGTTCTTCAATGGATAAGATATCCAACTCCAAACAAAAGAGACCTATAAAAAAGGTTACATGATGGAAATATATTTTCAAAATTTTATTTAAAAAGTGGTTTTTGAAAAATTCAAGTTGACAAAAAAGATCATTACAAAACAACATTCACAGTCCCATTTGGACATTACGAATGGAATGTGATGCATTTGGACTCAAAAATGGTCCATCAAAATTTCAAAATATTATGAATGATATTTTCACTCAATATACAGATTTCATTATTATTTATGTTGATGATATCTTAGTTTTCTCAAAAAATATTGATCAATATTTCAAACATTTGAATATCCTTATTAACACTATGAAAAAAATGGTTTAATGAAATTATTTCAAACCAAAGTCAGATTTCTAGGACATAATATTTTTCAGGGAATAATAAAACCTATTACAAGAGTAATAGAGTTTGCTGACAAATTTTCAAACTAATTAAAGGACAAAACTCAATTACAAAGATTTTTGGGATGTTTAAATTACGTTGCTGATTTCTTCCCCAACCTTTGCAATCGGTGTCAACAATTATAACAAAGGCTTCAAAAGAATCATCTTCCCTTGACAAAGGATTATACTAAGATAGTTCAAACCCAAAAAAAAAAGAGCCAAAAATCTCCCATGTCTAGCCCTTCCAAATCCAAAGACGTTTCTCATAGTAGAAACAGACGCTTCAGATATAGGTTATGGTGGTATACTCAAGCGAAAAAATAAAGTCCAGCCCTGAACAAATTATTAGATTTCACTTTGGATTTTGGCTTGGAGCTCAAGAAAATTATTCAACAATCAAAAAAGAAGTTTTATCCATTGTTTTATGTATTTCAAAATTTCAAGATGAATTATATAACAAAATTTTCCTTCTAATGATTGATTGGAAATCCGCAAAAGAAGTTTATAAAACGATGTAAAAAATATAGTTTGAAAAATAAATTTTTGCAAGATGACAAGCCATCCTTTCTGTTTTTTTCAAATTGAATTCATTAAAGGGGAAAACAACTCTATACCAATTTTCTCTCAAGGGAATTTCTTCAAAACCATAACTCAATTCAATTACTTTCTCCAAGAGAATGTCAAAAGACCGGTAAAGGGAAGATTCATATTCAAAATGTAAAATTTTAAATACCTAGGATATCAAACATTTCGGTTACGCTAGTTATACCTCAAAATAATTTTCTCAAACTTTTATTCCAACTGCCTATACTTATCAAGATAAAAAAAAATGGCTTGGTTTAGAACCTTTCTTTTCCAACCTTTTGATCATTCCCAGTTCTTTCAATTTGAAAAAAAAAATCAAGAACATTGCCAGCCTGGTTTTATGAGTGGTGGCGTTTCTTCGGAAGCACTACTGACATTTACCCAGCAAATGCGAAAGCATTATTCAACATTTATTCAAAGCATTCTGATGATGACTCTTTAGATGCAATTACAAATGTTCTTTCAAATTTTCATATTCTTTGGATACTTTGTTGGTCCTTCAAGACCACTCAATTCCTGGAACAACCTTATCCCATATCCTTAGTACGGGAATTCAAAATTAAGTGGTGGAAAAAATATGTCCTTGAATGGGATTGCACCGTTGAATCCCTTTCAAAATTTTTCAAAAATAAAAACAAGAATACTCAAATCCCCAATCTAGCTTCTCCAGGAATTTTAAAATCTTCTTCTGGGTCTCATCTTCCAAAGACTTCACCATCAAACTCTTTCACAAAATCCAAATCCAAAATTTTAAAGGAACTTTTGGCACAACTTCTTCAACAAATTCAAAGTTCTTCCTCCGAAGATGATGATGAAGAGGTTAGTTTGAGCCAAAAGTGATCCGTTCAAACTCTTCCGAAGGTTTCAAAGACTAAACAATTCAAGGGAACAAAATCCTACAGCAAACTCAAAAGGATTCAATAATTCAAGTCTGGACGAAAAAGGAAGATCAGTAATTTTGCCCAAAAGTCAAAAAGTTGCATAGTGATGCTCAATAATTCAAGTCAAAACACTGCTGATCAATAGTTGAAGACAAAAGCTATTATTAATGGCTACTATTCGGAATTCAAACTTTCTCTTTCAAGTTCGGGGTTGCGGATTTCATTTCAAGTCCGGGGCTTTATCCTCTATATAATGGAGGTTCCAGCTTCATTCCAGAGCAGAGAGGAAAATATCCTCTCACATTACAAGGGCAAGTTTGGGAGAAAGCTCACAAAATTCATTTTTCTCATCTTCTTTTGTGTCCACCGACCCTGCCCCTTCAATTGGTATTAGAGCCAAGTTCAAGGTGTTTTCAACAGTAATTTCTTGGAAATACCGTTAGGCACTTACTAGGAACGCTTTGCTATTAATCACTTACTATGAGCGTTGGTAAGCCAGTAGTGTAGCGTTGGTAAACCTTGGAAAGAGTTGGTAAGCCGTGGTAGGTGCTCCCGCTGGGTGTTCCCGTTACTATGTCACTAGTTTTCCCGTTCTCAATAGTGTCAAACAGTACAACTGTTCTCAACAATGTTAAATAGTAAGACTTTTAGGTAACTGTTGAACCCAAACAACTAAGGCTGTAACCAGGTCAGGTTTTAGAATTGCTGGACCTTTTAGAAATATGTTTTCAAAACAACCCAATACTATTTTAAACATAGTTGATTAAAAAGAAGTCTCCAAACAAATTACAAACCCAAAAGATTTTGTCAACTAGAGCATTCCAAATGATGATTTAGAATCAATCTATCAAATTTGAACTTTAGAATTCAAAATGACTTTTCCATGTAAAACACATGAACAATCAATGGCTATTGATCAAGGAACCCAAATAGTTCAATTACTTTCAAACTTATCTCATCAAAAATATTTTGCAAAAGGTTTTCATTATGTACGCTATGGCTTAATTCAAGCAGCTATCAACCCTTTAACAAGGATAGGCATAACCAATCGGTTATGTTAGCTCTTAGAGATTCAACATATTTAAAATACCAAGAATCTTTACTAGTAATTGTCCAAACAAATTTGCACAATGGACTAATTTATTTCAATTGTTATCCAAACTTTTCGGTTGCCCTTCGAGATCCGATAACCTTGGATACCTTAACACTAGATATCCATTTGCCAAATATTAATATCAAAGAGAGCAGAAAAAACTTTGTTCTCATGTACAACTTTAGGCTTTTAGGAAGCCAACTCAAACAAAAATGTCTAAAACAATCTCCTCCTGGAGAAACTTTACTGCTTGAGGTTTAGGCAGAACAAGCTTCAAACTTTACCCTAAAGCATAGCAAATGGAATGAAATAACCATTCCAAATATTTGGAGGATTGAGAACCCTTGACCTCCGAGAAATATTGCAAATAGACAAGTTCAACAAATTACAGAAGAATCTGATGGTAAAATTACCATTAAGTTCGAATTAGGGAAACAAACAATTATTTCATATCCTTCGTCCTTTCCATATAACAGAGAAGAGGATTTTCAAAATACTTCTACTTTAAGATTTAGAGGAATACGTTTTAACCCTCCTTTTGTTGAATCGATTTTTCAAACTGAATCATTTTCAAACATAAGTTCTCCAACAGCTTCTCAAGTGAGACCACCTTTAATAAATGTTTTAATAAAACCTTTGACAATGAATAAAGAATTTTTAAGCAATGAATTTAAATCTGATCAAAATAAGATTCAAAGAAAATGGCTTTTCCAAACTTTTACAAAAGAATCAACAATCAAAATTAGAGAAATCTATTACAAAGAATTAAATCAATTAAAATATAATATTGCATTTTTCAAATGGCTAGAATTATACACATCGAGGAATCAAATACAAAATCCTTTTATTCAAGATTTTATAAATGTCAATACAAATCCTACTACCAAATGGCTAACAACAGATGGACAAGTAATCCAGAATATTCATCCTCCAATAAAAAAATTAATTATCAATGTTCAAAATCAAGAGATGGCAACTACTCCTTTTGCAGGAGAAAAGAGGATAAAGAACGTGAAACTACACCTACAATCAAGGATATAAACAAAATTTATGAACAAAATAATTTTCAAGCTTTAAATCTTAAAACAATATTGGAGCAATTAAATTCAATACATAATAACATAGTCAACAAGGATAAATAGAAAAGAGAACAATCCCCAATAATCCAACTAATTCCTCAACCAACATCTCAAAATTACACGATCCCTCAACCGATACCTCAAAGCTACCTCATTCAAAAAAGCTTTCTAACTCCACAATCGCAAACAAACCCATTCTTTCAAAGAATTCAACAATCTCCATTTCAACCCTTCAACCTAACTCAACAAGATAAAGAACAATTAAGATCCAAAAAGAAAAAAAATCCTGATATCGAGATATTAAAAAAAAAAAAAAACTCAAAATTAAAACTTTTTGACAAACCTACAAGTCACCCAACAATTCGAACCATCTCAAAAGATGAAAAAGACACCACTGATGAAACATCATCAATATCCAAACAGAGAAAAAATTAAGATCCCTCTGTGTTCAAAGCAGTGGTCATAATATCAAACCACCTATAAGAAAAAATAAAAGGAAAAAAAATTCAAAACAAAATCCAAATAGGATTCCAATCTGCCACAGGTGTAGAAAACCTGGCCATTTTAAAAAGGATTGCTAAAAGAATAAAGAAATAAATCAAAATGAAGATCAACAATGCACAAAAAGATTAATAGATTTGTTTCTATCAAATTCAACATTAGAAAATGTAAAATACAATTCCGAAATTCAAAAGAATACAGAAGTTGAGAGCCTATCTTCTAATTCAACCCAAACAAAGAATGAAAACTTAACCTCTGATTCAACTACAAAATTATATCACCACAAAATAATACAACACAACGATCAAGAAACTGAATCAAATTCAATCTTACCAGAACCATGAACAGTAAATTCAGAACCCTATTAATCCAAGTGAAATTCAAGGGCAACCCAAGCAGAAAATATTCAAATATCTATAATACCAGATTCAAATAAAGAATTTTCTTAACTAACAGATGATCAAAAATGGTATATCCATATAACTCTCCATATCTCAAAAGGGGGGAAAATCACAACCCAACCAATACTCTCAAAATTAACAAGAACTTCAAAATCTCCCTGGAACTCATGTAACAAACAGGCAGAATTTGGGAAAAGAATCTCGAGACTAATAATTCAAAACAAAACCCACTTGACGAAAAGGTCATGTGGATTTCAAAAACTAAAATTGGAAAATGAGGTTTTAAAAACTCCAACTCGACATTACAAAACGATATTCATAATGTCATGGAATAATATGCTCAAAAGTGCTCCATCAGGATTTAAAATTACTATGGAGATTGTTTTTAGACAACTCATTGATTTCACCATTCTCTACATTAATAATATTTTAGTTTTCTCAAAAGACATTGATCAGTATTTCAAATACCTAAAGAGTCTTAAAAGAAATGGTTTAGTTCTTTCAAAAATAAAATTATTTCATACCAGGGTTAGATTCTTAAATCGTGACATTTTCCGAAAACAATAAAACCTATTGCAAAAACAATAGAGTTTGCTAACGAAATTCCAAACGAATTAAAAGGTGACATTCAATTACAAAGATTTTTGGAATACTCAAGCTATGTTGCTAGCTTTTCCCCTAAATTTAGTTGTTTTTATCAAAGGCTCAAAAAGAATCCTCTTCCTTGGACAGAGGAAAACACTAAATTAGTTCAAACCACAAAGTAAAGAGTCAAAACCCCTTGTCTAACCTTACCAGATTCAGAAGCATTTCTCATTACAGAAACTAACACTTTTGATGTTGATCATGACAAATTAAAAAAAATAGAGTCTAGCCCAAGACAAACTATTACGTTGTGGTTTAAAGCAATCTAAAATTTCAAAAGCTTTTATATTACAAAATTTCCCTTTCAATACTCCGTTTTAAATATGCAAAACAAATTATACAAAATACAATTTCAAATTGAAAACAGTTGTAAAATCCTTTCAAAATAACCCTCTTCTAAATATTTCTCTCAGGGCACATTTTCAGACGAATATTCAAATTATTTATTCGAAAAATATGGAGACAGATAAAGGAAAACAAAAAGTTCAATCCTCAGAAGATTATGCAATGATTCTCAATCATTATTTATGCTCCTCTTCAATGAAGGTAAACTGACAATCAAAGATCTTTCAAATCCCCGTAAAACCTCAAATTCTCCATCAACTCAAAATCCATAAGCAAGCTTAACCAAAGACCTCCTCCTAAAAAATAGTCAACACAATCCCCAATTCAACCTCTTGACCAATCACTTCAAACAAGCTGATATATTTCAAAACCCCAAATGGAACACATTTTAGTTACAAGACAAAGAGAACCCCTATCTCATGATGATATCAAAAATCTAGCAAAAACTATTTTCCCTAAAAACTTTCATTGGTTTCCCGATGACATTCAAAAAATTCAAGAATTTTATGAGTTTATTTTAATTGACACTGGATCTGTTCAGATTAAGCATCATAAGGGTGATGGTGAGCAAATCCAATATTCAAGTTGCAAAATTCTAAATAATTTGCATCTCAAAGATTTTGGTGAAAGTTTTTACAAACCAAGCGATTTTCAAATTCCTCTACTCCAAAAAATTTTACTTATCAAGATTACAAAATAGCTTGGTTCAAATCTTTTCTTTATCAACCATTTGATCATACCTGGTTCTTTCAAATCATAAAAAAATCTCAAACATTTCCAATATGGTTTTACGAATGGTGGCATTTCTTTGGAAGCACCATTGATATTTACCTTGCAATGGCAAAAGATTTATTTGATATTTATTCAAACTATTCACAGGATGAACCAATAGATTTGATTTTAAACTTTCATTCAATCTTTCAAATTCCCTGGATCTTTTGCTGGCCCTATAGCCATACTTAAATTTTGAAACAACCCTATGCTCTTTCACTAGTCCGGGAATTCAAAGTCAACTGGTGAGATAAATTTCTTTTTGAAGAACATTATACCCCCAAAACCTTTTCAAAATACCTAAAGCAGCATTTCCATATGTTTGCTTTGGAAGCACAAAATATTTCAAATGTTTCAAAATTACTTTCCAACTTAACAATATCAGATTCAAGCAAAAAATATGACATTTCTTCAACTTCGGCTGATTGTCCTCTTATTGGCAAAAACTTACCCTTCCAACAAACACAAGTTTTTGATGTTGATTTTCTCAAAGCCCGATTATAATAGAAAACCGATGAATGTAGTAAGCTTAGGCAACAACTTATTACTTTACGAAAGGAGATTCACACTCAAATTAAGAGAGAGCCACTAAATACCTTTGTCATTCAATGCAGTAATAATAGACTTCTGATCAGAATGCGGCGATTTCTCTAAAATTTATCCATCCATGGAATTTTTATTCCCGACCTCACTTATGTATGGTTCACCTTCTACAATTTTCTAGCAGAACGCGAGCAAACTCAAAAATGCCTCAATAGACCGAACAACAAAGGAGATTGCCTCCTCGCCACCTCACTTACTCAATTGTTTGAGTTTGTATTGACATGGAAACCAATGACTATTATTCATGAAGCCAAAGAAATAGTCCTTACCACTCAAAAACTTTTAGACTAGGGATTTTTATCCCAACTCATCCTTACAAAACCCGATCAAGCCAACCAATTTGGCAGAAAACTTACACATGCAATTTAAAAGAATTTCGTAGATGGTGGCACTTCTGTTGAAGTTGTTATTCAATCAAAGGTAGTAGAATTTTATGACATCTACACCACTCCTAGTCAACATAGAATGCTTGTTTACGGCTCATTTATAAGACATACTATCTTCCCTACAGATGACCCATGGCAATGCTTCAATAATACTATATCAAAACAAATCCGACATTGGAGAGCAAGGGAAATGGCTGATAACCTTAACCCATATCTCACAATAACAATTTCACGAGGTCACCTCTCAAATAATGTCCTCAGTACCTTCCTTGTCTCTGAAAACTTTACTCAAAAAATCTTTTCTTTCAATAAAAATTTTGAAATTCTCTTTTTTAAAGAAACTAAGAATACCCATTTACTGAAAAAATATGAAAATCTCAAACATGAAGATGATGAAACTCATCATGTTCATCCTTCAAAAAAACAAATCTTTTCAAAACAAATTCCAAACTTCTATTTCTACCCAAAATCTCAAAAAATTAATGTTCTAAGAGCAATCTCGTTGCTCAGCTTCTTCAACAAATTTAAAGTTCTTCTTCTGGTGATGATGATGAAGAAGTCAGTTCAGGCCAAAGTGATACGTTCAATCTCTTCTGAAGGTTTCAAAGACTGAACATTTCAAGGGAATAAAATCCTACAACAAATTTGAAAGAGTTCAATAATTCAAGTCAGGACGAAAAATGAAGATCATTAATTTTTATTTTTGCCCAAAAGTAAAAAAGTTTCATAGTACTTCTCAATGATTCAAGACAAAATGCAGCTGATCAATAGTTCAAGACAAAAGCCTTTATTAATGGCTACTAATCGGAATTCAAACTTTCTCTTTCAAGTCTGGGGTTGCGAATTTCATTTCAAGTCTGGGGCTTTGTCCTCTATATAACAGACGTTCCAGCTTCATTATAAGACAGAGCGAAAAATATCCTCTCACATTACAAGGACGAGTTTGGGAGTTTATTTCCTCTTACTATCAAATTTTATTTTGTAATTTATTTCCAAGTATTGTACTTCAATCCTCCATTTCAATTTGTAAGTTTTATTTCTATTTCAAATTAATGTTTGTATTTTCAATTAATATTTTGTACTCAATCTATGTTTGAACTTCTCAATAAATAAATCTACCTTTCTTATCTTCTTCTATATCCACCGCAAAGCCCCCTCAATTGGTATTAGGGCCCAGTTGGAGGTGTTTTCAATAGTAATTTCTCGGAAATACTGTTAAGCACTTACTAGGAACTCTTTGCTATTAAGCACTTATTAGGAGCATTGGTAAGCCGGTAGTGGAATGTTGGTAAGCCCTGGACAACGTTGGTAAGCCGTGGTAGGTGTTCTCGGTGGGTGTTCCCGTTACTATGTCGCTGGTGTTCCCGTTCTCAACAGTGTCAAATAGTACAACCGTTCTCAATAGTGTGAAATAATAAAACTATTAGGTAACTGTTGAACCAAAACATCTAAGGCTGTAACGATGTCAGGTTCCAGAATTGCTGGACCTTTTAGAAAGATGTTTTCAAAACAACCCAGCACTAGTTTAAACATTATTAATTCAAAAGAAGTCTCAAAAGAAATTAAAAACCCAAAATATTTTGTCAATTTGAGCATTCCAAATGAATATTTAGAATCAATCTATCAAATTGGAACTTTTGAATTTAAAATGTCTTTTTCATGTAGAACACATGAACAATCAATAGCTATTGATCAAGAAACCCAAATAGTTTAATTACTTTCAAACTTATCTCATCAAAAATATATTGCCAAATGTTTTCCTTACATACACTATAGCTTAATTCAAGTAGCTATCAACCCTTTAACAAAGACAGGATATAACCAACCGGTTATGTAAGCTTTTAGAGATTCAACATATCTAAAATATGAAGAATCTTTACTAGCAATTGTCCAAACAAATTTACACAACGGACAAATTTATTTCAATTGTTATCTAAACTTTTCGGTTGCTCTTCGAGATCCGACAATTTTGGATACCTTAACGCTGGATATCCATTTGCCAAATATTAATATCAAAGAGAACAGACAAAACTTTGTTCTCATTTACAGTGTCTACTTTAGGCTTTTAGGTAGCCAACTCAACCCAAAATTTCTCAAACACTCTCCTTCAGGAGAAACTTTACTGCTTGAGGTTCAGGCAGAACAAGCTTCAACCTTTACCCCAAAGCGTCTCAAATGGAATGGCGTAACCATTTCAGATATTTGGAGGATTGAGAAACTTCATCCTTTCGAGAAATATTGTAAAAAGACAAGTTCAACAAATTACTGAATAACCTGATGGTGAAATTACATCCTCCGAGAAATATTACAAAAAGACAAGTTCAACAATTTACGGAAGAACCTGATAGTAAAATTAGCATTAAGTTCGAATCTGGGAAACAAACAATTATTTGAAATCCTTCCTATATTGAATCCTAAAGACAATAAACTTCATTCTTTCCATATAACAGAGAAGAATATTTTCAAAATACTTCTACTTCAAGGTTTAGAGGAATACGTTTTCACCCTCCTCTTGCTAAACAAATTTTTCAAACCTAATTATTTTCAAACCGAAGTTCTCTAACAGCTTCTCAAATGAGAACACCTTCAATAAAATTTTTAACAATACCTTTTATAATGAATAAAGATTTTTTAAACAATGAATTTGAATATGATCAAAATAAGATTCAAAGAAAATGGTTTTTGCAAACTTTTACAAAAGAATGAGCAACTAAAATTAGAGAAATTTATTACAAAGAATTAAATCAATTAAAATGTAATATTCTATTTTTCAAATGGCTAGAATCATACACATCAAGGAATCAAATACCAAATCCTTTTAATCAAGATTTTATAAATATTAATACAAATCCTACAATGAAATGGCTAACAACAAATGGATAAGTAATCCAAACTATTCATCCTCCAACAAAAAATTTGATTATCAATGTTCAAAATCAAGAGATGGCAGCTACTCCTTTCCGCAGGGGAAGAGAGGATAAAGAAGGTCAAACTACACCTACAATCTAAGATATAAAAAAAATTTATGAGCAAAATAATTTTTAAGCTTTGAATCTCAAAACAATGTCGGAGCAATTAAATTCAATTCCTAAAATCATAGTAAAAAGCAAGGATAAACAGAAAATAGAACAATCTCCAATAATCTAACTAATTCTTCAACTAACATCTCAAAATTACATGATCCCTCAACCAATACCTCAAGCTACCCTCTTCGACAGAGCTTTCCAACTCCACAATCGCGAACAAACCCATTCTTTCAAGGAATTCAACAACCTCCATTTCAACCCTTCAACCTAACCCAACAAGATAAAGAACAAATAAGATAAAAAAAGACAAAAAACTCTGGCATCAAGATATTAGAAAAAATAACTCAAAAATTAGTACTTTTTGACAAACCTACAAGTGACCCGACAATTCAAACCATCTAAAAAGATGAAAAAGACACAACCGACGAAACATCATCAATATCCCAAAAAGAAAAAAAATTAAGATCCCTTTGTGTTCAAAGTAGTAGTCATAATTTCAAACCACCTTTAAGAAAAAAACAAAAGGAAAAAAATTCAAAACAGAACCCAAATAGGATTCCAATTTTCCACAGCTGTAGAAAACCTGGCCATTTTATGAAGAATTGCAAAAAGAGTCAAGAAATAAATCAAAATGAAGATCAACAAATCATAGACAGATTAATAGATTTGTTTATGTCAAATTCAACCATAGAGAAGGTAAAATACAATAATGAAATTCAAAGGAATACAGAAGTTGAAAACCTATCTTCTAATTCAACCCATACAAAGAATGAAAACTTAACATCTGATTCAACTACAAAATTATATCACCACAAAATAATGTAACACAAAGATCAAAAATCTGAGTCAAATTCAATCTTACCAGAACCAAGAACAACAAATTCAGAACCAATTAATCTAAGTGAAAATGCATGGATAACCCAAGTAGAAAATATTCAAATGTCTATAATACCAAATTTAAATAAAGAATTTCCTCAACTAACAGATGATCAAAAATGGTATATCCATATAACTCTCCATATCTCAAAAGATGGGAAAATCACAACTCAAGCTTTGCTTGACTTAGGAGCAAATCTTAATTGCATCCAAGAAGGACTTATTCATTTCAGAATACTATAAAAAAAAAATCGAAAGTCTTCATACTGCCAATGGAGACAGTATGAGTATAAAATACAAATTATCAAATTCTTATATTTGTAACAATGGCATTTGTTTCGAAACACCATTCATTCTTGTCAAAGACCTTCAACAATAAATCATATTAGGAACCCCATTCATAAGTCAAATATATCCTTTTAACAGTTACAAAAGAAGGAGTTCATACTAGGATTATGGACACAAAAGTAACATTCCAATCCCAAAACCCGATTCAACAATGAGATTTACATCTCTTACAATCAACAGCAATAATCAAACAAGTAAACTTGATCAGCAACAAGAAAAATCATTTTCAAAATCTTCAAAAAGAAATAGAATATCAAAGGACTAAAAAACAAGTAGTCCAGCCAAATAAAAAAATAACCTAGTTGAACAACAAAATAATTAAAGAAGTATGCTCTGATCTTCCTAACACATTTTGGGAAAGAAAAAGGCATATAATTCTATTATCTTATGAAAACAATTTCAATGAAAGAAATATTCCAACAAAAGCCAGACTTGTTCAAATAAATAAGGAATTATTAGAACATTGCAAAACCGAAATTCAAATGCTTCTAGGCGAAAATTAATAATACCATCAAAATCTCCTTGGAGCTATTCTGCAATTTATGTCAACAAACAAGCAAAATTAGAAAGAGAAGTCCTAAGATTAGTCATCAATTACAAACCATTAAACAAAGTTTTTCAATGGATAAGATATCCAATTCCAAATAAAAGAGACCTATTAAATAGATTACATGATGCAAATATATTTTCAAACTTTGATTTAAAAGTGGTTTTTGGCAAATTTAAATTGACAAAAAAGATCGTTACAAAACAGCATTCACAGTCCCATTCAGACACTACAAATGGAATATGTTGCCATTTGGAATAAAAAATGCTCTATCAGAATTTTAAAATATTATGAACAATATTTTCACTCAATATACAGATTTATCATTTTTTACATTGATGATATCTTAGTTTTCTAAAA
The DNA here is from genome assembly GCA_018398585.1 of Simmondsia chinensis. Taxonomy (NCBI): domain Eukaryota; kingdom Viridiplantae; phylum Streptophyta; class Magnoliopsida; order Caryophyllales; family Simmondsiaceae; genus Simmondsia; species Simmondsia chinensis. The sequence continues at coordinate 9,900,979 of JAGTTD010000022.1, forward strand.
AAAAATTTATCAACATTTCAAACATTTGAATATCCTTATTAACACTGTAAAAAAAATGGTTTAGTTATTTTACCTTATCAAATAAAATTATTTCAAGCTAAAGTCAGATTTTCAAGACATAACATTTTTTGAGGAACAGTAAAGCCCAATCCAAGAGCAATAGAGTTTGCTGACAAATTTCCAAACGAATTAAAGGACAAACTCAATTATACAGATTTTTGGAATACTTAAACTATGTTGATAGATTTTCCCCAAACTTTAGTTGTTTTTATCAAAGGCTCAAAAAGAATCCTCTTCCTTGGACTGAGGAAAACATTAAGGTAGTTCAAACCAGAAAGCAAAGAGTCAAAACCCCTTATCTAACCTTACCAGATTCATAAGCATTTCTCATTATAGAAACTAACACTTCTGATGTTGGTCATGACAGATTACAAAAAATAGAGTCTAGCCGAAGACAAACCATTACGTTATGGTTTAAAGCAAATTTTCCAAAATTTCAAGAGCTTTTATATTACAAAATTTCCCTTTCAATACTCCATTTTAAATTTTACAAAACAAATTATATAAAATACAATTTAAAAATTGAAAACAGCGTTAACATCCTTTCAGAACAACCCTCTTCTAAATCTTTCTCTCAGGGCACATTTTTGGATGAATATTCTGATTATTTATCTTAAAAACATGGAGACAGATAAAGGAAAAGGAAAAGTCCAATCTTGAAAAGATTATGCAATGATTTTAATCCTCCTTCTCACTCCTCTTTAATGAAAAATACACTCACAATCAAAGACTTTCCTCCTAAAAACTCTCAACACAATCCCCTATTTAACCTCTTGACCAATCACCTCAAACAAGCCCATATATTTCGAAACCCCGAATGGAACACATTTTAGTTACAAGAAAAAAAGAACCCCTATCTCACGATGATATCAAAAATCTAGTAAAGACTATTTTTCCAAAACAATTTCATTGGTTTCTCGATGACATTCAAAAAACTCGAGAATTTTATGAATTTATTTTAATTGACACTGGATCTGTTTAGATTAAGCATCCCAAGGGTGATAGTGAGCAAATCCAATATTCAAGTTGCAAAATTTTAAATATTGTGCATCTCAAAGATTTTTTTTTAAGTTTTTACAAACCAAAGCGATTTTCAAATTCCTCTACTCCAGAAAATTTTACTTATCAAGATTACAAAACAGCTTGATTCAAAGCTTTTCTTTATCAACCATTTAATCATACCTGGTTCTTTCAAGTCATAAAAAAAATGTCGAACATTTCCAATATGGTTTAATGATTGGTGGCATTTCTTTAGAAGCACCATTGACATTTACCCATCAATGGCAAAATATTTATTTGATATTTATTCAAACTATTCACAAGATGAACCATTAGATTCGATTTTAAACTTTCATTCAATCTTTCAAATTCCTTGGATCTTATACTGGTCCTATAGCCATACTTAAGTTTTAAAACAACCCTATCCTCTTTAACTGGTCCGGGAATTCAAAATCAAATGGTGGGATAATTTTATTTTTCAATGAACATTACACCCCCAAAACCTTTTTAAAATACCTAAAGCAATATTTCCATATGTTTGCTTTGGAAACACAAAATATTTCAAATGCTTCAAAATTACTTTTCAACTTAACAATATCAAATTCGAGCATAAACTATGACATTTCTTCAACTTCGGCTGATTGTCCTCTTACGGGCAAAAACATACCCTTCCAGCAAACTCAAGTCTCTGACGTTGATTTCCTCAAAGCCCAATTACAACAGAAAACCGATGAATGTAGTAAGCTTAAGCAACAGCTTATTACTTTACAAAACGAGACTCTCACTTAAAGTAAAAGAGAGCCACTAAATACCTTTTCCACAACATATGAAGCTAAAAAAAAAAAAAAAAAAAAGAATTTTCTTCTTCCTACAAATATTCCTTACTCATCTATCTCAAGATATTGCTGCCCGTATCGCCTTTGTCACTCAATGCAGTAATAATAGACTTCTGATCAAAATTCAGCAATTTCTCCAGGATTTATCCGTCCATGGAATTTTTATTCCTAGCCTCACTTATGTTTGGTTCACCTACTATAATTTTACAGCAGAATGCAAGCAAACTTAAAAATGCCTCAATAGACAAAACTGCAGAGGAGATTGCCCTTGCCACCTCAATTACTCAATTGTTCGAGTTTGTATTGACATGGAAATCTATAAACCAATAACCATTATTCATGAAGCCAAAGAAATAGTCCTTACCACTCAAAAACTTTTAGACTATGGACTTTTATTTTAACACATCCTTGCAAAACCTTATCAAGCCAATCAATTTGGCAGAAAACTTACACATGCAATTCAAAAGAATTTCGATGATGGTGTCACTTCTGTTGAAGTTGTTATTCAATGAAAGGTTGTAGAATTTTATGATATCTACACCATCCCTAGTCAACATAGAATGCTTGTTTGCGGCTCATTTATCAAACGTACTATCTTCCCTTCAGATGGCCCATGGCAATGCTTCAATAATACTATATCAAAACAAATCCAACATTGGAGAGCAAAGATAATTGAGGCCAGGAATAAAAATTCCATGGACGGATAAATTCTGGAGAAATTTCTGGATTTTGATCGAAGAAGATTGAGGATGGGGTTTAAGGGTCATTGCATAATCTTCAGCGGATTAGATCTTCCCTTTACCTTTGTCTTTTGACATTCTGCGGGAAAAGTAATTGAATTTAATTATGGTTTTAAAAAATTTCTCTTGAGAGAAAGTCTGGTAAAGAGTTGTTTTTTCCTTTAATGAATTCAATTTGAAAGTTAAAAATAGAAAGGATGGCTTGCCATCTTGCATAAATTTGTTTTGCAAATTTAAAATGGAGTATTGAAAGGGAAATTTTGTAATATAAAAGCTTTTGAAATTTTGGAAAATTTACTTTAAACCATAACGTAATGGTTTGTCTTGGGCTAGTCTTTATTTTTTGTAATCTATCATGACCAACATCAGAAGTGTTAGTTTCTGTAATGAGAAATGCTTCTGAATCTTGTAGGGTTAGACAAGGGGTTTTGACTCTTTGCTTTGTGGTTTGAACTACCTTAATATTTTCCTCTGTCCAAGGAAGAGGAATCTTTTTGAGCCTTTGATAAAAACAACTAAAGTCGGGGGAAAAGCTAGCAACATAGTTTAAGTATTCAAAAAATCTTTGTAATTGAATGTCACCTTTTAATTCGTTGGGAATTTCGTTAGCAAACTCTATTGTTTTTACAATAGGTTTTATTATTATTTTTTTTTTGGAAAATGTCAAAATTTAAGAATCGGACCTTGGTTTGAAATAATTTTATTTGTGAAAGAACTAAACCATTTCTTTTAACAATATTTAAAAGAATGTTTAGGTATTTGAAATAATGATCAATGTCTTTTGAGAAAACTAAAATATTATTAATGTGGAGAATTGATATAACAACATCTGATTAATCTGTAAGTTTTATTTGTTATTTCAGTTTAATGTTTGTATTTTCAATTAATCTTTTTGCAATATTCCCTTCTTTGTAGTTCAAAACAATAACACCGAGAAACACATGAATATCAGGTGTTGTCCACTGGTGGGCACAGAAGAAAATGAGAAAGATGGATTTATTTATTAAGACGTTTAAACATGGATGGAGTACAAAAGATTAATTGAAAATACAAACATTAAATTGAAATACAAATAAAACTTACAAATTGAAACGGAGGACTGAAGTACAATACTTTGAAATAAAATTACAAAATAAAATTTGATAGTAAAAGGATTTTTTGAGCTTTTCCCCAAACTCGCTCGTGTAATGTGAGAGGATATTTTTTGCCCTGCCTTGGAATGAAGCTGGAAGCTCTGTTATATAGAGGACAAAGCGTCGAACTTGAAATGAATCCGCAACCCTGGACTTAAAAGAGAAAGTTTGAATTCCGTATAGTAGCAATTAATAATGGCTTTTGTCTTGAACTATTGATCAGCAGTATTTTGTCTTGAATCATTGAGCAGCACTGTGCAACTTTTTGACTTTTGGGCAAAAATAAAATTATTGATCTTCCTTTTCCGTCCTAACTTGAAGTATTGAACTCTTTTGAATTTGCTGTAGGATTTTATTCCCTAGAAATGTTCAGTCTTTGAAACCTTCATAAGAGATTCAACAGATCACTTTGGCCCGAACTGATTTCTTCATCATCATCACTAGAAGAAGAACTTTGAATTTGTTGAAGAAGCTGAGCAACAAAATTGCTCTTAAAACATTAATATTTTGAGATTTTGGGCAGAAATAGAAGTTTTGAATTAGTTTTGAAAAGATTGTTTTCTTAAAGGATGAACATGCTGAGTTTCATCATCTTCATGTTTGAGATTTTCATATTTTTCAAGTAAATGGGTATTCTTAGTTTCTTTGAGAAAGGGAATTTCAAAATTTTTATTGAAAGAAAAGATTTTTTGAGTAAAGTCTTCTGAGACAAGGAAGGTACAGAGGACATTATTTGAGATATGACCTCATGAAATTGTTGTTGTGAGATCTGGGTTAAGGTTATCAGCCATTTCCCTTGCTCTCCAATGTCGTATTTGTTTGATATAGTATTATTGAAGCATTGCCATGGGTCATCTAAAGGGAAGATAGTACGTCTGATAAATGAGCTATAAACAAGCATTCTATGTTGACTAGGGATGGTATAGATATCATAAAATTCTATAACCTTTGATTGAATAACAACTTCAATAGAAGTGACACCATTATCGAAATTCTTTTGAATTGCATGTGTAAGTTTTCTACCAAATCGATTGGCTTGATCAGTTTTTGTAAGAATGAATTGAAATAAAAATCCACAGTCTAAAAGATTTTGGGCGCTAAGGACTATTTCTTTGGCTTCATGAATAATGGTTATTGGTTTATAGATTTCCATGTCAATACAAACTTGAACAATTGAGTAATTGAGGTGGCAAGGGCAATCTCCTCCATTGTTTGGTCTACTGAGGCATTTTTGAGTTTGATTGCATTTTGGTGGAAAATTGCAGTAATTGAACCAATGATAAGAGAGGCAAGGAAAAAAAATTCCATGGACGGATAAATCCTAGAGAAATTTTTTGATTTTGATCAGAAGTGTATTATTGCTGCATTGAGTGCCAAAGGCGATATGGACAACAATATCTTGAGGTAGATGAGTAAGGAATATTTACGGGAAGAAGAAAATTCTTATTTTTGTAGTTTCACTGAGGAAAAGGTATTTAGTGGCTTTCGCTTACTTTGAGTGAGAGTCTCAATTTGTAAAGTAATAAGTAGTTGCTTAAGCTTACTACATTCATCAGTTTTCTATTGTAATTGGGCTTTGAGGAATTCAACATCAGAGATTTGACTTTGCTCGATGGGTAAGTTTTTGCCAATAAGAGGACAATCAACCGAAGTTGAAGAAATGTCATATTTTTTGCTTGAATGTGATATTGTTAAGTTGGAAAGTAATTTTCAAACATTTGAAATATTTTTTGTTTCCAAAGCAAACATATCGAAATGCTGCTTGAGGTATTTTAAAAAGGTTTTGGGGGTGTAATGTTCTTTGAAAACAAAATTATACCACCATTTGATTTTGAATTCCCGGACCAGTGAAAAAGAATATGGTTGTTTTAAAACTTAAGTATGAATATAGGACCAGCAAAAGATCAAGGGAATTTGAAAGATTGAATGAAAGTTAAATATCGAATCTAATGGTTCATCCTATGAATAGTTTAAATAAATATCAAATAAATGTTTTGCCATTGTAGGGTAAATATCAATGGTGCTTTCAAAGAAATGCGGCCATTCATAAAACCATATTGGAAATGTTTGAGATTTTTTAATGATTTGAAAGAAGCAGGTATAATCAAATGATGGATAAAGAAGTGTTAGTTTCTGTAGTAAGAAATGCTTTTGAATCTGGCAAGGTTAGACAAGGGGTTTTGATTGTTTGCTTTGTGGTTTGAACTACCTTAAGCTTTTCCTCTGTCCAAGGAAGAGGATTCTTTTTGAGCCTTTGATAAAAACAACAAAAGTTAGGGGAAAAGCTAGTAACATAGTTTAAGTATTCCAAAAATCTTTGTAATTGAATGTCATCTTTTAATTTGTTTGGAATTTCGTCAGCAAACTCTATTATTTTTGCAATTGGTTTTATTGTTTTTTGGAAAATGTCACGATTTAAGAATCTGACCTTGGTTTGAAATAATTTTATTTTTGAAAGAACTAAACCATTTCATTTAACAATATTTAAAAGAATGTTTTGGTATTTGAAATACTGATCAATGTCTTTTGAGAAAACTAAGATATTATTAATGTGGAGAATGGTGAAATTTGTGAGTTATCTTAAAACATTCTCCATAGTAATTTGAAATCCTGATGGAGCACTTTTAACCATATTATTCAATGAGATTATGAATATCATTTTGTAATGTCCAGTTGGAGTTTTTAAAACTTTATTTTCCAATTTTAGTTTTTGAAATCCACATGACCTTTTAGTCAAGTGGGTTTTGTTTTGAATTATTAGTCTTGGAATTCTTTTCCTAAATTCTGCCTGTTTGTTGGATGAGCTCCGGGGAGATTTTGAAATTCTTGTTAATTTTGAGAGTATTTCATTTTTGCAACGTTTAATCAATTCTTGAATTGGTCGGGCTTTTATTTAAATATTTTTTAAAAATAATTGTTTAATATGCTGCTTCCTTATCCAAAATGCCTTAAGAAGATCTAAGCATATCTTTTTAATTATTTTAATTATTCAATTAATAACCTCTCTTTGAGTATCTGATTGTAATAAATCTCTTTGTTGAATCGTGTTTTGAAATGTTACAGGAGTATTCATAATTTTAGTATGAATATTGTTCTTTGTAATTGTAAAAGAGTATATTTGATTTATGAATGAGGGTTTTAAAAAAATTTGTTGCTAAAAATCTTTGGCGAGAATGAATGGTGTTTTGAAACAAATGCCATTATTGCAGATTTAGGAATTTGATCATTTTATTTTATGTACATACTGTGTCTATTGGCAATATGAAGATTTTCAATTTTTTTTTTTTTTTTTTTGTACTATTTTGAAGGGATAAGTCATGCTTAGATGCAATTAAGATTTGCTCCTAAGTCAAGTAGAGCTTGGGTTGTGATTTTCCCCTCTTTTGAGATACGAAGAGTTATATGGATATACCATTTTTTATCATCTATTAGTTGAGGAAATTCTTTATTTAACTCTGGTATTATAGATATTTGAATATTTTTTGCTTGGGTTGTCCTTGAATTTTTACTTGGATTAATAGGTTCTGAATTTGTTGTTCTTGGTTCTGGTAAGATTGAATTTGATTCATATTCTTGGTCTTTGTGTTGTATTGTTTTGCGGTGATATAATTTTGTAGTTGAATCAGAGGTTAAGTTTTCATTCTTTGTACGGGTTGAATTAGAAGATAGGTTTTCAACTTCTGTATTCTTTTGAATTTCATAATTGTATTTCACATTTTCTAAGGTTGAATTTGATAGAAACAAATCTATTTATCTGTCTGTGAATTGTTGATCTTCATTTTGATTTATTTCTTGATTTTTTTTTAAATTTTTTTTTTTTTTTTTTTTTGCAATTCTTCATAATATGGCCAGGTTTTCTACACCTGTGGCAAATTGGAGTCATATTTAGGTTCTGTTTTGAATGTTTTTTCCTTTTTTCTAAAGGTGGTTTGAAATTATGACTATAGCTTTGAACACAGAGGGATCATAATTTTTTCTCTATTTGGGATATTAATGATGTTTCATCAGTGGTGTCTTTTTCATTTTTTTGAGATGGTTTAAATGGTTGGGTCACTTGTAGGTTTGTCAAAAAGTTTTAATTTTTGAGTTATTTTTTCTAATATGTCGATATCAGGATTTTTTTGGCTTTTTAGATCTTATTTGTTCTTTATCTTGTTGAGTTAGGTTGAAGGGTTGAAGTGGAGATTGTTGAATCCTTTAAAGAATGAGTTTGTTTGCGATTGTGGAGTTGGAAAGCTTTGTTGAATAAGGTAGCTTTGAGGTATCAGTTGAGGGATCTTGTAATTTTGAAATGTTGGTTGAGGAATTAATTGGATTATTGGAAATTGTTCTATTTTCTGTTTATCCTTGTTTGTTTATTATGTTATTATGTATTAAATTTAATTGCTCCGATATTGTTTTGAGATTTAAAGCTTGAAAATAATTTTGTTCATAAATTTTGTTTATATATTTGATTGTAGGTGTATTTTCACCTACTTTATCCTCTCTTCCCCTGCAAAAAAGAGTAGCTTCCATCTTCTGATTTTGAGCAGGAACAGTTTGGATTACTTGTCCATCTGTTGTTAGCCATTTGGTTGTAATATTTGTATTAACATTTATAAAATCTTGAATGAAAGGATTTGGTATTTGATTCCTTGATGTATATGATTCTAGCCTTTTGAAAATGGAATATTACATTTTAATTGATTTAATTCTTTGTAATAAATTTCTCTAATTTGATTGTTGATTCTTTTGTAAAAGTTTGGAAAAACCATTTTCTTTGAATCTTATTTTGATCAAATTCAAATTCAGTGCTTGAAAATTCTTTATTTACTGTAAAAGGTATTGTTAAAAAATTTATTGAAGGTGGTCTCATTTGAGAAGCTATTGGAGAACTTGGGTTTGAAAATGATTCAGTTTGAAAAACTGGTTTAGCAAGAGGAGGGTTAAAACGCATACCTCTAAACCTTGAAGTAGAAGTATTTAAAAATCTTCTTCTCTGTTATATGGAAAGGATAAAGTTGATTGCCTTGAGGATTCAATATAGGAAGGATTTGAAATAATTGTTTGTTTCCCTTATTCAAACTTAATGGTAGTTTTACCATTAGGTTCTTTAATAATTTGTTGTGCTTGTCTTTTTGCATTATTTCTTGGAGGTTGAGAGTTCTCAATCCTCCAAATATTTTGAATGGTTATGTCATTCCATTTTAGACACTTTGGGGTGAAGGTGGAAGCTTGTTCTGCCTGAACCTCAAGTAGCAAAGTTTCTCAAGGAGGAGATTGTTTGGGTTCGACAGTCACGTAACAGTCTTACTATTTAACACAATTTGAACGTCTATTATCCTTTACACCATTCATAAATCAACAAGGATAATAAGCCATATTTGAGTAGAGCTTTTCTCCGTATTTTGGTCTATTAAGGCATTTTTGAGTTTGCTTGCATTCTGCTAGAAAGGTTCGTGGAGACAAAACTTTATTCTCACTTACAAGACTTATTTGCAATCAATCCTCTTACTATCTGTGTCAACCTACCGCATAGAGAACATTATTGCAAATAAGATATTTGAGTATGAACTTAATGGTAACTTTACTATCAGGTTCTTCAGTGTCCACCGTTCCAGGGAATTTTTGCAATGTTAGTAAAAGGACATTATTTGAAATATTGCAATGTTTGATTAGAACAATTTGGTATCAAAATGCAATTTTAGATTTCTAATTCTGCTTGTTTGGACAATTTCTAGTTTTGTAACATGAATACTGCTTTGAACACAATCCGCAGAAGATTTACAAACATCTACAAGAGATGGTGTTCAACAAATTATCAATGTTGAAGAGGGATTTGAATACAGTATCGGTTGTATCTTCTTGAATGTCAAATATGTAGTCTTCATTGCATTATGTGGATTTGATTTATTAGGTGTCCATTGATTATTTTAAATTGTCCATCTTTTAAATATGTCTCAAAACTTTTAAAATACAATTTCTTTGTAATATTTTGTAAAGATTACGCCACCTTTCGTAAAGCCCATATTTCAAATTGGTATCAAGGTTTCATAAAGCCCATATTTCAAATTGGCTTTATCCTTGTTATGACCTTTGATTTGAATAAAGTTTAAACTACAAGAAATTGCTGTTGAGTAAAGTCTGAAACATTTACAATAGTGATCTGATCTTTACACTCAATAAATAAAACCATTCGCAAAACCAGCTTTTGTACTCAAACTATGTTTGCACTTCAAAATAAATAAATCCATCTTTCTCATCATCTTCTCTATCCACCGATCCTCCATCAAATATCTATGTCAACCTACAAAGGCTTATTGTCCAAATTAACAAAGTTCCCCGAGTGTTTGAGACATCTAGGGTTTGGGTTCATACTTAAATATCTGTGTCGGCCTACAAAGACTTATTATTCAAGACCCACACCACCTGATATCCAATTCGGATAAAGAAATCAATACCCCGCTGTGTCATTCAATGGAAAAGATATCCATGATTGGAATATAGATGAAAAATAAGAATATGAAATAATAAATACATTAAATCAAATGGCAATGGCCTCATCGGCTTATGAAATATTCGATCAAGCCAATACCAACCAGTCAGCAGCAAGGTTAATTGTTGCTGGTTTTACTGGACAACTCAAATCATGGTGTTCAAAAATACTACAACCTCTTGACAGGGAAATGATACTCAATCCTTCGCACATAGAGAACAAACCATTAGATCCAAACGACATCAACTCTCCTTACATTGAAGAGGAAGTTGAAGACGCAGTTGAAACGTTAATTTGGTTAATAACAATAGCCTTTATTGGCAGTGCTGATGAAGAAAAAGAATCAGCAAAATTATTTTTTACAAATTTAAGATGTCCATCATTACAAGATTTTCGATGGGACAAAGACATGTTTCTGATACGTACTCAAGAGGGAAGACGGAAATCAAACATTTTGGAAAGAAAGATTCATAACTGGACTTCACAAAGTATTTGAAAATAGAATAATGACAAAAATTCAAGAATTATGTGGAACCCAAACAATCCCATGGAACAACATTACTTATGGTCAATTATTTGCTTTCATTAAAAAGGAAGCGTTACAATTATGTGAGGAACAAAAACTTCGCAAAAATCTCAAAACATTTTAGACAAAGAAAGAACTAGGATCTTTCTGTGCTCAATATGGTATTTATGATTTCAAACATCCTTCAAAATGATACAAAAAGAAAATATTTCAACAAGACTTTAAGTCTTATAGGAAGAAAAGAAAATATAAATATAAACAACCACCACCACATCAAAGTTACAAAAACAAAAGAAAATATTCAAAGAAAAAATAAAATAAAATTCTAATTTATTTCAAATGTAAGAAACCTGGTCATTATCAAAATAATTGCAAAATAAAAGAAAAAATAAATCAAATAGAAGATGAATATTAAAAAATTAAATTAATGAATTTATTTCTTTCTTATTCAAGTTCAAACAATGAAGACTACATATTTGAAATTCAAGAAGATAAAGCCAATGAAAGCTCATCATCTGAATCAACCCCGGATTTATGTCCCTGCAAATTCAAAACAGTTAACGTTTTAACAAGATCAAACAAATAAGCCTTGTTAGATATTGTTGAAAAAATTCAAGACCAAGACTTAAGAAAAGATTACCTACCCAAATTAAAAAAACATTATATTCAAAGAACAAGAAATTTCAAAACATAAAGAACCAATTTTTCTTGAAAAAAAATTTGAGAGATATCCCAATTTAAATATAATTAGACAAATTTCAACCAGTGATTTGCACAAAGAAATCAATAACTTAAAACAACAAATAAAAAATTTACAAAACGAAATAATAACAATGCAATACAAAGACTTAGAAGCAAAATCAAAATTATCACTATTACAATGAAAAGATCTAGAATTAGAATCAAGAATAACTTCTCTAGAATCAAAACCAAATACTTCAAATGAAGATTATAATTTAACTCAACTAGAAGACATTCAAATTCCCGATAAACTAATATCAACTGAAAATTTTCTTCAATTAATAGAAAAAATAGAATACCAAAAATGGTATATCGAAATAACTATTCACATTACAAAAGACTGAAAAATCACAACTCAAGCTTTGGTTGACTCAAGAGCAGATCTTAATTGCATCCAAGAAAGACTAATATCCGTTCAAAATTCTATGAGAAAACAATCGAAAGTCTTCATACTTCCAATGGAGATAGTATAAATATAAAATACAAATTATCAAATTCTAATATCTCTAACAATGGCATTTGTTTCAAAACGCCATTCATTCTTGTCATAGACCTTCAACAACAAATCATATTAGGAACCCCAATCACAAGTCAAATATATCCTTTTACAGGTACAAAAGATGGAGTTCATACTAGGATTATGGACACCAAAATACCATTCCAATTCCTAAACCCGATTCAACAAAGAGATTTACATCTCATACAATCAACAACAATATTCAAACAAATAACTTGATCTGCAACATGAAAAATCATAATCAATATAACAAAATAAATAAAGAAGAATGCTCTGATCTTCCTAATGCATTTTGGGAAAGAAAAAGGCATATAATTCAATTACCTTATGAAAAAGATTTCAATGAAAGAAATATTCTAACAAAAGCCAGACTTATTCAAATGAATAAGGAATTATTAGAACATTGCAAAACCGAAATTCAAATGCTTGTAGACAAAAAATTAATAAGACTATCAAAATCTCCGTGGAGCTGTTTTGGATTTTATGTTAATAAACAAGCAGAATTAGAAAGAGGAGTCCCAAGATTAGTCATCAATTACAATCATTAAACAAAGTTCGTCAATGGATAAGATATCCAATTCCAAACAAAAGAGACCTATTAAATAGGTTACATGATGCAAATATATTTTCAAAATTTGATTTAAAAAGTGATTTTTGGCAATTTCAAATTGACAAAAAAGATCATTACAAAACATCATTCGCAGTCCTATTTGAATACTACGAATGGAATGTGATGCCATTTGGACTAAAAAATGCTCCATCAAAATTTCAAAATGTTATGAATGATATTTTCCCTTAATATACAGATTTCATCATTATTTACATTGATGATATCTTAGTTTTCTCAAAAAATGCTGATCAACATTTCAAACATTTAAATATCCTTATTAACGCCATAAAAAAATGGTTTAGTTATTTCAGCTTTAAAAATGACATTATTTGAAACCAAAGTCAGATTTCTAGGGCATAACATTTTTACAGGAGCAATAATACCAATTGCAGAAGCAATAGAGTTTGCTGACAAATTTTCAAACAAATTAAAGGACAAAACTCAATTACAAAGATTTTTCGGATGTTTAAATTACGCTGTTGATTTCTTCCCCAATCTTCGCAATATGTGTTAACCATTATATCAAAGGCTTCAAAAGAACCCTCTTCCTTGGACAGAGGACCATATTAAGATAGTTAAAACATTAAAGCAAAGAGTCAAAAATCTCTCATGTCTTGCCCTTCCAAATCCAAAGGCATTTCTCACAGTAGAAACGAACGCTTCAAATATAGGTTATGGTGGTGTACTCAAGTAAAAAATAGAGTCCAGCCCTGAACAAATTATTTGATTTCATTCTGGACTTTAGCTTGGAGCTCAAAAAATTATTCAACAATCAAAAAGGAAGTTTTATCCATTGTTTTATGAATTTCAAAATGACTTATATAACAAAACTTTCCTTCTAAAGATTGATTGCAAATCCGCAAAAGAAGTTTTTACAAAATGATGTAAAAAATATAGTTTCAAAATTTTTTTTTTTGCAAGATTGCAAGCCATCCTTTCTATTTTTGACTTTCAAATTGAATTCATTAAAGGAGAAAACAACTCTTTACCAAGTTCTCTCAAGAGAATTTCTTCAAAAGCATAATTCAATTTAATTATTTTCCCGAGAAGAATGTCAAAAGACAAAAGAAAATGGAAGATCCAATCTGCAGAAGACTATGCAATGACCCTTAAACTCCATCCCCAATCTTCTTCAATCAAAATTCCAACTCAAAACCCTTTCTCAATTTTAACTAAAGACTTTCCTTCAGTCTCCTACTCTGCCGCTACTTTAAGACCCCCAAATCCTCTCTTAATCAGACCACTGGCTCCTTCTCAATCTCTTAATTAGAGACTCCAAAACACTTTACCAATACAAAAAAAATCAATATTTTCAAAAACCTCAACTCTAACACATTTTCTAAACAAAACATAAGAAACCTCTCCCATTAATTGGAATTCAAAATTTAGTCAATTCCACATTTTTCGACAATTTCCAATGGCTTCTAGATAATATTCAAAGAACACAAAAGTTCTATGAATTCATTTTAGTTGATTAAGGTCCTACCCTTATTAAGCATGAAAGATGTGGTAATGGGCAGATTCAATATTCAAAATGTAAACTTTTAAATGTCTGGTATATCAAAGATTTCGGTTACACTTCTTATACCTCAAAACAATTTTCTTAAACTTTCATTCCAACTGGCTATACTTATCGAGAATATTCAAATCCCCAATCCTCTCCAGGCATTTTTAAAACTCATTCTAAGTCTGATCCTCCAAAGACTTCACCTTCAAACTCTTCCTCAACATCCAAATCCAAAATTTCAAAGGAACTTCTGGCACAACTTATTCAACAAATTCAAAGTTCTTCCTCGAAGATGATGATGAAGAGGTCAGTTCGAGCCAAAGTGATCCGTCCAATTTCTTCTGAAGGTTTCAAAGACTGAAGAATTCAAAGGAACAAAATCCTACAACAATATCAAAAGGATTCAATAATTCAAGTCCGGACGAAAAAGAAAGATCAATAATTTTGACTGAAAGTCAAAACGTTGCATAGTGCTGCTCAATAATTCAAGACAAAAGACTGCTAATCAATAGTTCAAGACAAAAGCAAATATTAATGGCTGCTATTTAGAACTCAGACTTTCTCTTCAAGTCCGGGGTTGCGGATCTCATTTCAAGTCCAGGGCTTTGTCCTCTACATAACGGAGGTTCCAGCTTCATTCAAAGCTAGAGCGAAAAATATACTCTCACATTACAAGAGCGAGTTTGGGAGAAAGCTCGCAAAATCCTCTTACTATCAAAATTTATTTCCAACTATTGCACTTCAGTCCTCCATTTCAATTTGTAAGTTTTATTCGTATTTCAATTTAATGTCTGTATTTTCAATTAATCTTTTGTACTCCATCTATGTTTGAACTTCTAAATAAATAAATCCATCTTTCTCATCTTCTTCTGTGTCCACCGATCCTACCCCCTCAATTGGTATCTGAGCCAAGTTCAAGGTGTTTTCAACAATAATTTCACGGAAATACTGTTCAGCACTTCCTCGGAATGCTCTGCTATTGAGTACTTACTAGGATCGTTGGTAAGCCGGTAGTGTAGCATTGGTAAGCCCTGGAAAGCATTGGTAAGCCGTGGTAGGTGTTCCCGCCGGGTGTTCCCATTACTGTGTCATTGGTATTGCCGTTCTCAACAGTGTCAAATTGTACAACTGTTCTCAACAGTGTTAAATAGTAAGATTGTTAGGCAACTGTTGAACCCAAACAACTAAGGCTGTAACCATGTCAGGTTTCAGAATTGTTGGACCTTTTAGAAAGATGCTTTCAAAACAACCCAGTACTAGTTTAAGCATAGTTAATTCAAAAGAAGTCTGAAAAGAAATTAAAAACCCAAAAGATTTTGTCAACTGGAGCATTCCAAATGAAAATTTAGAATCAATCTATCAAATTGGAACTTTTGATTCCAAAATGGCTTTTTCATGTAAAACACATGAACAATCAATGACTATTGATCAAGAAACCCAAATAGTTCAATTACTTTCAAACTTATCTCTTCAGAAATATATTGCAAAAGGTTTTCATTATATACACTATGGCTTAATTCAAGTAGCTATCAACCCATTAACAAGGACATGACATAACCAACTGGTTATCTTAGCTTTTAGAGATTCAACATATTTAAAATATGAAGAATCTTTACTAGCAATTGTCCAAACATATTTACACAATGGACCGATTTATTTCAATTGTTATCCAAACTTTTCAGTTGCTTTTTGAGATCCGGCAATTTTTGATACCTTAATGCTGGATATCCATTTTCCAAATGTTAATATCAAAGAGAACAGAGAAAGCTTTGTTCTCATTTACAGAGTCGACTTCTGGCTTTTAGGAAGCCAACTCAACCCAAAATGTCTCAAACAATCTCCTCATGGAGAAACCATACTGCTTGAGGTTTAGGCAGAACAAGCTTCAACCTTGACCCCAAAGCGTCTCAAATGGAATGACATAACCATTCTAGACATTTAAAGGATTGAGAACACTCAACCTCCGAGAAATATTGCAAAGTGACAAGTTCAACAAATTACTGAAGAGCCTAATGGTAAAATTACTGATAAGTTCGAATTAGGGAAACAAAATATTATTTCAAATCCTTCCTATATTGAATCCTTAAAACAATCAACTTCATCCTTTTCATTTAACAGAGAAAAAGATTTTCAAAATACTTCTATTTTATGATTTAGAGAAATACATTTTAACCCTCCACTTACTAAACCAGTTTTTCAAACTGAATCATTTTCAAACCCAAGTTCTCCAATAGCTTCTCAAATGAGAACACCTTCAATAAATGTTTTAATAAAACCTTTTACAATAAATAAAGAATTTTTAAGCAATGAATTTGAATCTAATCAAAATAAGATTTAAAGAAAATGGCTTGTCCAAACTTTTACAAAAGAATCAACAATCAAAATTAGAGAAATTTATTACAAATAATTAAATAAATTAAAATGTAATATTCCATTTTTCAAATGGCTAGAATCATACATATCAAGTAATAATATACCAAATCCTTTTATTCAAGATTTTATAAATGTTAATACAAATCCTACAACCAAATGGCTAACAACAAATAGACAAGTAATCCAAACTATTCATCTTCCAACAAAAAATTTAATCATCAATGTTCAAAATCAAAAGATGGAAGCTACTCCTTTCCGCGGGGGTAGGGAGGATAAAGAAGGTGAAACAACAAGGATAGACAAACCTTTAAATTCATTGCAATATCGGAGCAATTAAATTCAACGCATAATAACATAATAAACAATAAGGATAGACAGAAAATAGAACAATCTCGAATAATCCAACTGATTCCTTAACCAACATCTCAAAATTACACGATCCCTCAACCGTTACCTCAAAGCTACCTTATTCAACAAAGCTTTCCAACTTCACAATCGCAAACAAACCCATTCTTTCAAGAAATTCAACAACCTCCATTTCAACCCATCAACCTAACTCAACAAGATAAAGAACAAATAAGATCCAAAAAGACCAAAAATCTTGATATCGAGATATTAGAAAAAATAACTCAAAAATTAAACTTTTTGACAAACCTACAAGTGAACCGACAATTCAAACCATCACGAAAGGTGAAAAAGACACACTGATGAAACAACATCAATATCTTTAACTAAAATGGAAATTCAAAAAATAGAAGAATAATTAATACAAATACAATTGACAACCCTAAATTTTCAATGAATAGAATAAAAACAAACTGGAAAAATCAACCTACTAAGACTTATTATCCAAGACCCACACCACCTGATATTCAATTCGAAGAAAGAAATCAATACCCCATTGTGTCATTCAATGAAAAAGATATCCATGACTAGAATATAGATGGGAAATTAGAATACGAAATAATAAATACATTAAATCAAATGGCAATGGCCTCAACGACTTATGAAATATTTGATCCAACCAATACTAACCAGTTAGCAGCAAGGTTAATTGTTGCTGGTTTTACTGGACAACTCAAATCATGGTGGACAAAAATACCGCAACCTTTTGACAAGGAAATGATACTCAATTATTCGCACATAGAAAAAAAAAACCATTAGATTCAAACGACATCAACTCTCCTTACATTGAAGAGGAAGTTGAAGATGCTGTCGAAACATTAATTTGATAAAAAAACAATAGCCTTTATTGGCAGTGCTGATGAAGAAAAAGAATCAGCAAAATTATTTTTAAAAAATTTAAGATGCCCATCATTACAAGATTTTTGATGGTACAAAGACATGTTTCTATCACATGTACTCAAGAGGGAAGATGGAAATCAAACATGTTGGAAAGAAACATTCATAACTAGACTTCCAAAATTATTTGTAAATAGAATAATGACAAAAATTCAAGAATTATGCGGAACCCAAACAATCTCATATGGTCAATTATCTGCTTTCATTAAAAAGGAAGCGTCGCAATTATATGAGGAGCAAAAACTTTGCAATAATCTCAAAAAATTTCGGACAAAGAAAGAACTAGGATCTTTCTGTGCCCAATACGGTATTCATCATTTCAAACCTCATTCAAAACGATATAAAAAGAAAACATTTCAACAAGACTTTAAGTCTTACAGGAAGAAAATAAAATATAAATATAAACAACCACCGCCACCCCAATATTACAAAGACAAAAGAAAATATTCAAAGAAAAAATCAAATAAAATTCCAATATGTTTCAAATGTAAGAAATCTGGTCATCAAAACAATTACAAATTGAAAGAAAAAATAAATCAAATAGAAGATGAAGATTTAAAAAATAGATTAATAAATTTATCCCTTTCTGATTCAAGCTCAAACAATGCCAACTACATATTTGAAATTCAAGAAGATGTGGCCGATGAAAGCTCATCATCTGAATCAACCCAAGATCTAAGTCCCTGCAAATTCAAAATAGTCAACATATAAACAAGAGCAAACAAAGAAGCCTTGTTAGATATTGTAGAAAAAATTAACGACCAAGATTTAAGAAGAGATTATGTACTCAAATTGAAAGAAATTATATTCAAAGAACAAGAAATTTCAAAACATAAAGAACCAATTTCTCTTGAAAAAGTATTTGAGAGATATCCCACTCCAAATATGATTAGACAAATTTCAACTAGTGATTTGCACAAAGAAATCAATAACTTAAAACAATGAATAAAAAATTTTCAAAACGAAATAATAATAATGCAATACAAAGACTTAGAAGCAAAATCAAAATTATCACTATTACAATCAAATGATCTAGAATTTGAATAAAAAAAAGCTTATCTAGAATCAAAACCAAATACTTCAAATGAAGATTCTAATTTAACTCAACTAGAAGACATTCAAATTCCCGATAAACCAATATCAAATGAAAAATTCCTTCAATTAATAGAAAAAATAGAATACCAATAATGGTATATTAAAATAACTCTTCATATTTCAAAAGGCTGAAAAATTACAACTCAAGCTTTGCTTGACTCAGGAGCAGATCTTAGTTGCATCCAAGAAGGACTTATTCCTTCAAAATACTGCAAAAAAACAATCAAAAGTCTTCATACTACCAATAGAGACAGTATGAATATAAAATACAAATTATCATATTCTTATTTCTGCAACAATGGCATTTGTTTCAAAAGTTGTCAAAGATCTTCAACAACAAATCATTTTCGAAACTCCATTGAGAAGTCAAATATATCATTTTACAGTTACAAAAGAAGGAGTTAATGCTAAGATTATGGACACCAAAGTAACATTCCAATTTCTAAACCCGATTCAAAAAGGAGATTTACATTTCTTACAATCAACAACAATATTCAAACAAGTAAACTTGATCAGCAACAAGAAAAATTATATTCAATATCTTCAAAAAGAAATATAATATCAAAGGACTGAAAAATAATTAGTCCAGTTAAAAGAAAAAAAATAACCTATTTAAATAACTAAATAATTAAAGAAGTATGCTATGATCTTCCTAGTATATTTTGGGAATGAAAAAAGGCATATTATTCAATTACTTTATGAAAAAGATTTCAATAAAAGAAATATTTTAATAAAAGCCAGACCTATTCAAATGAACAAAGAATTATTAGAACATTGCAAAACCAAAATTCAAATGCTTCTGGACAAAAAAATTAACAACACTAACAAAATCTCCTTGGAGCTGTTTTGCATTTTATGTCAACAAACAAGCAAAATTAGAAAGAGGAGTCCCAAGATTAGTTATCAATTACAAACCATTAGACAAAGTTCTTCAATGGATAAGATATCCAATTCCAAAAAAAGAGACCCATTAAATTGTTACATGACGCAAATATATTTTCAAATTTGATATAAAGGTGGTTTTTGGAAAATTTAAATTGATGAAAAAGATCGCCACAAAATAGCATTCACAGTCCCATTCGGACATTACGAATGGAATGTGATGCTATTTGGACTCAAAAATGCTCCATCAGAATTTTAAAATATTATGAATGATATTTTCACTCAATATATAGATTTCATCATTGTTTACATTAATGATTTCTTAGTTTTCTCAAAAAATATTGATCAACATTTCAAATATTTAAATATCCTTATTAACACTATAAAAAAAAGGTTTAGTTATTTCAGCTTCGAAAATGAAATTATTTCAAACCAAAGTCGGATTTCTAGTGCATAATATTTTTCAAGGAACAATAAAACCTATTGCAAGCACAATAGAGTTTGTTGACAAATTTCTAAACGAATTAAAGGACAAAACTCAATTACAAAGATTTTTGGAATATTTAAATTACGTAGCTGATTTCTTCCCCAACCTTTGCAATCTGTGTCAACCATTATATCAAAGGTTTCAAAAGAATCTTCTTCCTTGGATGGAGGAACATATTAAGATAGTTCAAACCCTAAATCAAAGAGTCAAAAATCACCCATGTCTAGCCCTTCCGAATCCAAAGGTGTTTCTCATAGTAGAAATGGATACTTTAGATATAGGTTATGGTGGTATACTCAAGCGAAAATAGAGTCCAACCCTGAACAAATTATTAGATTTCATTCTGGACTTTGGCTTAAAGCTCAAAAAAATTTATTCAACAATCAAAAAGGAAGGTTTATCCATTGTTTATGTATTTCAAAATTTCAAGATTACTTATATAACAAAACTTTCCTTCTAAAGATTGATTGCAAATTCGCAAAGGAAGTTTTACAAAACGATGTAAAAGAATTTAGTTTCAAAACAAATTTTTGCAAGAAGGCAAGCCATCCTTTCTATTTTGGACTTTCAAATTGAATACATTAAAGGGAAAAACAAATCTTTACCAGACTTTCTCTCAAAGGAATTTCTTCAATACCATAATTCAATTCTATTACTTTCCCTAAGAGAATGTCAAAAGGCAAAGGTAAAGGGAAGATCTAATATTCAAAATGTAAAATTTTAAATTTCTAGGATATCAAAGATTTTGGTTACACTTCGTAGACCTCAAAATAATTTTCTCAAACTTTTATTCCAACCGGCTATACTTATCAAGATTACAAAATGGCTTGGTTTAGAACCTTTATTTTCCGACCTTTTGATCATTCCTGGTTCTTTCAATTTACCAAAAAAAAAAAAAAAAAACAACTTTTCCAGCCTGGTTTTATGAGTGTTGGGGTTTCTTCAGAAGCACTATTGACATTTACCCAGGAAATGCGAAGCACTATTGACATTTACCTAGGAAATGCGAAAGCATTATTCAACATTTATTCAAAGCATTCTGATGATGACTCTTTAGACTCAATTATAAATTTTCATTCAAATTGTTATTATTGAAGAACAATCTTGAATCATAACTAGGATTGAGTTAGGGTTTAGATGAGAAGAGAAGTGAAAGAGATGAGAAATAAAAAGAATTTGGTGATGAGAAGAGAATAGAAGTTTGATTTTATTTAACAATGATCAATATAAGCCAGAACTTTCTTATTTATACAAGATAGATGCAAAGAACCAAACTTAACGGACTAAGGGCAACAGCCACCCAAATTGACCAACTAGACAACTAACTTGACTTCAACTAACTTCATTTCCCGCCTAAACTTCAAAGAGACTTCTAACAATAGAATTGCTAATTAATGATCATAACAATCCCTTCCCCTTTAAAACATTTTTGGCCTCAAGAATTGAACTGAGGAAACTAACTTCAAAGGAAAGGCAGGGACTCCCAAGTGTTGTACTTAGCATCCAAATTAGCCCATTGAACCAAAGCTTCCAATGTTTGCTGTGAGCTTGAACTTGGTCTGGTTGCAAGTATATAGCCGTAGGAGATTGCAAGATACTTCCATCTCTGGCTGTATCTAGAGGAGTTAAAGAGCTGCAAAATCCTTCTTGTACTTGCTTCTTCAAGAGTGAAACATGAAACACAGGATGCACCATGGAATTAGGAGGCAACTCTAACTTGTAAGCAACATTTCCTACTCACTGCAGTATCTTGAAGGGTCAAAAATCATGTGCTCCCAGCTTCACATTCTTGCGTATAGCAACTAAGGATTACCTATAAGGCTACAACTTCAAGTAAACCTTGTCACCTACATCAAAGGATTT
The DNA here is from genome assembly GCA_018398585.1 of Simmondsia chinensis. NCBI lineage: Eukaryota > Viridiplantae > Streptophyta > Magnoliopsida > Caryophyllales > Simmondsiaceae > Simmondsia > Simmondsia chinensis. The sequence continues at coordinate 9,923,125 of JAGTTD010000022.1, forward strand.
GTCAGTTATATGCTTATCTGCAAAAAAATTCACTCTTGATTATGCCAACTATAGATTGTTTTTGAGCTGCATCATAAATTGCCTTCTTTGCTCCAATAATTCGGATACTTCGGTGATAGAAGACTCCATTCCTTGAAGGCCCATTGGTGAGGGAGGATCATAGCCATACAACGCCTTCAAAGGGGTAGTCTTGATGGCTGAGTGTGCATGCGTATGGTACCAATACTCTGCCAAAGCAAGCCAACAAAACTAGTGTTTAGAATGAATGAAAGTCATGCTGTGCAAATACTGCTCCAAACATTGATTTATTCGTTCAGTCTGGCCATCCGTTTGAGTATGGTAAGAAGAACTTAAAGCAAGTGTTATGCCTAATAATCCAAACAGCTCAGTCCAGGAATGGCTGATGAAGAGCTTGTGATGATAAGAAGTAATCGACTGAGGTAACCCATGAAGGCAATATATGTGATCCAGGAACATCTTGGCAAGTCTAGCTGCTGTAATGGGATGATTGAGCCCAATGAAGTGTCCGAACTTTGTGAATCTATGAACCACACCCCAAATTACCTCCTTCCCCTCAGATTTAGACAATCTCTCGATGAAATCCATGCTTATGTGTTTCCAAGCTCTCTCTGGAAGAGGTAATGGTTGCAACAATCCTTGGAAAGGAACACGATCACTTTTAGTCTATTGGCAAACTTCACAACTGTGTACCCATTTCGCCACATCTGTCTTCATCCCAAACCAGTAAAAATGCTGCTTAAACCACTGATAGGTCTCGTCAATACCTTCATGTCCACCCCAAGCAGAAGAATAAACTGTTGAGACTATTTGCTGCCTTAAACTCGTACTAGTCCCAATGTAGATCCTGCCTTTAATTCTAATCAACCCATTGCTTATAGTTATCCCTGATTCAAAACTAGTAGAGGCCTTGACCTAAGCAGCAAGGGTGCAATCTTGGGCAAACACATCCCCATCATGGGGTTGCAAAATATGGCACTATAAATAGCCTGCTCACTTCCTTCTTGACAGCGTGATAAAGCATCTGCTACTACATTTTCTCTACCTGGTCTATACTCAATCGAATAATCCAGCCCCAACATCTTCACGAGCCCCTTGTGTTGAACTCTTGTAGTGATTTTCTGCTCTAGGAGGTACTTCAAACTTTGATGCTCAATTTTGACAATGAAGTGGTGCCCCTCAAGATAATGCCTCCACTTTTGCACTACAAGGAGAATTGCTAAATACTCTTTCTCATAAATTGGCAATCTCAAATTCTTGGGACCTAATGCTTGACTGAGGTAAGTAATTGGTTTTTCTTCTTGAGAAAGCACAACTCCCACACCAAGACTGCTTGCACCTGTTTCCAACGCAAATGGAAGCTTGAAATCAGGCATGGCTAACATCGGGGCTGTACACATAGCTGCTTTGAGCCTTTGAAAAGCTATTTCTTCTAAATCATTCCATTCAAATGCATTTTTCTTAAGCAACTCTGTAAAAGGCCTTGTTATTAAACTGTAGCCTGAGATAAATTTGCGATAATAACCAGTTAACCCCAAAAAAAACTCCTTAATTGCTTGACAGATGTGGGCACTGGCCACTTTTGCATAGCTTTGGTCATAGCAGCAACCCCTGGCCTGGACACCACATGTTCCAAGTACTCCACTTGAGAACTTGCAAAGGTACACTTAGGCAATTTAGCATACAACTGATGCTGCCTCATGAGCTCAAACACTTGTTGAAGGTGGATCCAATGACTATCGCATGAAGGGCTATATATCAAAATGTCATCAAAGAAGACAAGTACAAACTTCCTCAAATAGTCCTTGAACACCTCATTCATCAGTGCTTGAAAGGTTGCTGGAGCATTAGACAACCGAAAAGGCATTACTATGAACTCATAGTGTCCATGGTGAGTGCGGAATGCAGTCTTGTGAATGTCTTCACTCTTGACTCTGACTTGATAGTGTCCTTGTAGCAAGTCTAGCTTGGAAAAACAACTACCTCCATGCAATTCATCAAGCAGATCATCAATAACAGGTATAGGAAATTTGTCCTTAATTGTAAGAGAGTTGAGGTGTCTATAATCAATACGCATCCTTGATGTCCCATCCTTCTTCTTCACCAAAATCACTGGTGATGCAAATGGGCTATGGCTATGCTAAATAATGTGAATTTTGAGAAAACATCCACCTGGCGTTCTATCTCATCTTTTTAGGCATGAGCATACTTATAAGGCCTCAAACTCACTGGCTGAGCATCATTCCTTAACAGTATTGCATGGTCCAAGGTCCTTGAGGGAGGAAGAGCAGTAGGATGTTCAAATAGGTCATGGTAAGCCTTAAGAAGTTTGAGCAGCTCAGGATGCTGCTGCTGATCTTGCACAATTGCAACTGATCCAATGGAGAACAAATGCCCAATCCATTGATAATTCTTCTTCCTGATAACACTTTCTAGACCCTTACCAGTCATAAGCTACAGTCTCCCTTGTTCTTTAATGCCTTGCAACGACACCTTTTGGCCATTTCTATAAAATGATATAGTGCGCTCAGCGAAATCAAACACAATTGGGCTTATGGTTTTCATGTAATCCACCCCTAAGACCATATCACATCCTCCAAGTCTCAACACTCGAAAGTCATAAGTGAAACTGCGCTTTTGCATCAGTCACGAGAACTGTTTACACTTGATCGGTGTTAAAATAGAATTTTCATCTGCCACCATAACTGTCAAAGGATTGGTTTTGATCATCTCATGTCTAATTGCACACACGACCTTGGGATCCACAAAACTATGAGTGCTACCACAGTCCACCAAGATCAATATTGGTCTATGTCCAACCTCACCTCTGATTCTAATGGTGTTATGGAAACCTCCACCAGTTAAGGCTTGCACTAAAATTCTGAGCTCATCTTCATCCAAGTCCTCAATTTCATTATGTTCCTACACTTCCAGCTCATCTATTTCATCTTTAACTCCCTAAAAGTCCTCCACATCTTCCTCATACTCTACTCCAGTGACTGCCATTAGGAGTTTAGGATTACACTTGTGACCAAAAAAATACTTCTGATTACATTTGTAGCACAAGCGTTGAGCCTTTTTCTCATCCATACTTTGGTTTCTTGAGCCACCAGATGAACCCGTGGAAGTTGATGCTGAATTTCCCTATCCACCTCTGGATCTAGCTCCCTCAGTGGAAGATAAGATTATATTTTCAAAGAGTCGTGTTGTTATGAATGCGAGAATCCGAGGCATGAGTTGTGGGAAGACTTGTGCTATTGGTATAGCTTAAGAATGATGTAATAGCTTAATCATGTTAGTTACATTCTATTAGCATTATTAGTAATAAGTAGGGCAGCTGGTAAACGTGTGTGTATGGTTTGAATTGTTGTTTGGCGCCTAAAGTTGTTAGTTGGTTAGGATGTTGTAGGCTTTTGGAGGGAGAATTGCTAGTTGAAGTCTATTGTTATTTTGTTCTTTAAATAGCGGATTTGAGCTTGTAAGAAGGCATTCAATGAAAATACTGAACCATCTGTTTTGAGATAAACTTCTTTGTCTCATCTAAACTCTTCTAATTTCTCATCTCCTTCCCTTCTTTCTCATCCCATACTCTCTTTATCTTAACTTACGTTTGTGAGTTAATCACAAACGTAACACATGCCTTGGAATAATCTTGAGAAAGAGTTGTATACGAAAGAGTCTTCACCAAATTCTTAATCTTTCAAGCCACTGATAAAGCTTGAAACATAGTAAGATTCAGTGGTTTCCGGATGAACAATCAACATTATGTATTCAGTAGTTTCTGGATGGGCAATCAACATTATGTATTCCTTCACTGTGGTTATCTAAATTACCTTGCTGAAACTATCCACAATGTCACCAAGGTCCTCCTCGCCGTAATGTTCACATATTTCTTTCACAAATTCAGCCCAACTGATGGGAGCTCTGCCCCTCATTAGGCCAAATTACCAAGTCTCTTGATCGCCTTTCAAATATACTGCTGCCAAATCCACCTTTTTAGCCTCAGTTATGTGGTAGAAGTTGAAAATCACTCACACCTTCTAATCCAAGACTGTGGCTGTACTCCATCAAAGATTTCCATATCAATTCGTGGCTTTCTGAACCCACTACTTCAAATCACAGTTGTAGTTGTTACATCTCCACTTCCCTCAGAAATAGTTTGAATAGTTGGAGAGTGCAACTGGCTGGCTGGCCTCAAAACACCAACTGACATGCCTTGTTTGTCCAATTGCTGCTGAATCTGAGTGACTTGAGTGCGAAGGTTCTAGTTTTCTTCAAGAGCCAACCCTTGCCTATCCAATTGCTACTGCATTCCACTAACTTGTGAGGAAAGACTTTGTGTAGCCTCACGACTGTTCTGAAGAGACAAGACAATGGTGTTTACTTGTCTAGCAAAGTTGGCAATTGTATCAGCTTATCCAACACCTCTAGCATTTCCAACAGCTCCGGCTTCATCTCCAGTTATTGCAGTAGCATATGTAGTAGCTCCAAACCTGGCAATAGGCATGATTTTGAAGAAACAACCACACTATTGTATCTGCAAAGGCAACAAGCAGTGGACAGTTTGCAGTATTGGGATGAAGTACTTATTTTTGTTATGTTAATGCACTCAACTTTTGAGGATCTTAGATTAAGGATCAGTTATTCAAGCTTGCAATTAAAATATAGTTGATTGTTATATAAATGCACTCATCTGCTATGGATCCTAGTTTAAGGATCAATTGTTCAAACTTGTAAATGAAATATAGCTGATTGTTTTGCAAGTGCACTCATCTGCTATGGATCCTAAGCAAGGATCAATCGAGCAAACAGGATCAATTGAATTCCAGCACGAACAACCTTGTGATCTTGAATCTCAATTCGATCATTAACCTAACAAGCACCAGCTGTTAACAAGTCTCCACGACTAGAAGGAATTCAGTTGACTCAATCTACAGCAAGCACATAGTAGCAAAAGAAGAACGGTGGACAAATTTCAGCTACTTAATTAAGGATCATACACTAATTCAGCTCAATCATACGCAAATTAGAGCTAATCAAATTTTGATACCAATTATTATGATTCAAGAACAATCTTGAATCATAACTAGGATTAAGTTAGGGTTTAGATGAGAAGAGAAGTGAAAGAGATGAGAAATGGATAGAATTTAGTGATGAGAAGAGAATAGAAGTTTGATTTCATTTAACAATGATCAATAAAAGCTAAAACTTACTTATTTATACAAGAGAGATGCAAAGGACCAAACTTAACCGACTAAGGGCAACATCAGCCCAAATTGACCAACTAAACAACTAACTTGACTCCAACTAACTTCCTTTCCCGCCTAAACTTCAAAGAAACTTCAAATAATAGAATTGCTAATTAATGATCATAACACAAATTTTCAAGTTCTTTGGATACTTTGTTGGTCATTCAAGACCACCGAATTCCTGGAACAACCTTATCCCATATCCTTCGTATAGGAATTCAAAATTAAGTGGTGGAAAAAGTACGTCCTTGAGCGAGATTGCACCACTGAATCTCTTTAAAAAAATTTCAAAAACAAAAACAAGAATATTCAAATCCCCAATCCAGCTTCTCTAGGCATTTAAAAAACCCCTTCTAAGCCTCATCCTTTAAAGACTTCACCATCAAACTCTTCCTCAAAATCCAAATCCAAAATTTCAAAGGAACTTCTTACACAACTTCTTCAACAAATTCAAAGTTCTTCCTTTGAAGATGATGATGAAAAGGTCAACTTGAGCCAAAGTGATCTATTCAATCTCTTCTGAAGGTTTCAAAGACTGAACAATTCAAGGGAACAAAATCCTACAACAAATTCCAAAGGATTCTATAATTCAAGTCAGGACGAAGAAGGAAGATCAATAAGTTTTGCCCCAAAGTCAAAAAGTTGCATAGTGCTGCTCAATAATTCATGACAAAACACTGCCGATCAATAGTTCATGACAAAAGCCATTATTAATGGCTACTCTTCGGAACTCAAACTTCCTCTTTCAAGACCGGGGTTGCGGATTTCATTTCAAGTTTGGGGCTTTGTCTTCTATATAATAGAGGTTCTGGCTTCATTCCAAGGTAGAGCGAAAAATATCTTCTCACATTACAAGAGCGAGTTTGGGAGAAAGCTCACAAAACCCTCTTACAATGAAATTTTATTACCAAGTATTGTACTTCAGTCCTCCATTTTAATTTGTATGTTTTATTTGTATTTCAATTTAGGCTCCGTTTATTTTGAAGGAAAAGTAGAATCCAGGAATTAATTTTTTTTCGGAAAAGGTTTTCCAAGAAAATATAAATTCCGAGTGGGATTTTCCGTTGTTTGTTTCAAAGGAAAACTCAATTCCCTATTGTGATGTCTTCTTATATGTTTTAAAAAAATATTTTTCACCAATTATTTTATATCTTCTTATAGGACAACGTGAGTAATAATACAACATATATGAAGTGAAAAATGAAAAGCTAACTATCAAAGCTATATAAATTAGAAAAATCATTTCTTAGGTATTCTAAAATTTGTGCATTTATCATCTAAATACTCTGTCATTTTAATATATACAATGAGGTGTCATGAGATAAGAAATTTTATCACTTGTGTATATACTGTGTTAAAATCTGATAAATTTTTATTAAAATTTGGCTAATTTTTGTAAAAAAAACTGATGGTACAAATATTATATTATCAAAAGGTTCTCCACATTCTAACAAAAATTACTTACATATAATCAAAAAATGTGCCATGTTAGCATTTTTGGACAAAAGAAATTATTACAATATGATATATGATACATATAGATTGCTATTTTTATTTAAAATATACTAAATTTTGGTAAGAGATACCTGATTTATAAAAAAAAAAATTAAACTTCACGGTGCATCATTATATATTACTGAAATATCATAGTACCTATGTAATAAATGCTAAAAATATTACCTAGATAATTTTCTTCTATAATATTATATAACAATTCAACTTGATTAAAGTTGTTCTGTTGCAACAATAACAAAGTAATATTCAAGCTGCTTTTAATTATTCAGTCTAATTCTTGTCCGATGTTGTGATGTTAAATGCCTACAGTGCAGTATGGTTGATTTTGATTCGATCTCGATTTGCATAATAATAATCAAGAAGGTTTTCGAGCCACTTAGAATCATGACTTCTCCCGTTTTGAAAGGGAAGTCATTTTTCCTTATTTAAGGGAAAAGGTAATGACATGCCAAATAAAGGAAAAGGGGAAAACCACTTCCTAGAATGTGGTTTTCCCCTAAAACAAACGGAGCCTTAATGTTTGTATTTTCAATTAATCTTTTGTACTCAATTGTTATGATCGGGATCGATTCCCAAACATAAGCTAAGTAAAGTTTGGATAGGTTGAGAATATGATATGAGAAAGAAGGGAAATTAAGATGAGAAAGTAAAGTTTAGAGTTAGATGAGAGAAAGAAGGGAAAGGAGATGAGAAAGAGAAGTAAAATCTCAATTGAGATTAATATTTCATATATTTTCATTGGATGCCTTCAATTACAGCTGAAAGATCTATTTATAAGCAAACAACAAGCTATTACATTGTATCTAGACTAACTACTTAGAAGCATCTAGAATTGACTAACACTTATTTGAATTATTATTGTATTTTGGCGCCAAGAACATCTAATAGCAGCAACCAGCTCAAGGCTTCAGCAGCAGCAGCAACAGCACAAAACAGAACAAAAGCAAGCAACTAAACAGATTTTAACAGATTTTAATTGCAAACAGATTTTCCCGCCAAAAGCCAATTTGAACTCAAGCCTCGGATTCTCGGGTTATAACATTCCCTTCCCCTTGAAAACATTCTTTTCATCAAGAATGGAAGAGAACTGAGACCTTGAAAATCACTTGCTGTAGAAATTGCCCTTTAGAAATTGGAGGGCTTTGGACTTTGACATTTTCTTGAACACGTTCCTTCCTCCCTTGCTTCGAATTGTGATTTCAACCTCTTCTTCACTACCGGTATCCCGAACTGATCCATCAATATCAGTAGCACTTTCATCGCTTTCGGTTTGCTCTTCAATACCAACTCCCCTAGCTGCAATGAGAGATTTAGGATTGCACTTATGACCAGGTACATAAGCCTGATGACACTTAAAACAGCGGGGTCGAGGCTCCTTCTCGAAGTTTCGTGGATCTTTACGTTCATCTCCCCCTTTGTGATCAATCCCCTTGTAATAATGTTGGAAGTTTTCCTCCCGATGCCTTGGTCGATCAAGGGATGTTAAATCTGTGGCCTCAACCAACTTTGCCTTTGCAAAAGCTTGAGACAAGGAAGTAGGTTCAAGTGCTTTTACCATGCTCTTGATTCTAGGCTTTAGTCCACTGATGAAGCTCGAGACATAAAAGGACTCAGGGGCTCGAGGGGCAAATGTAATCATATTGGCTTAGAGATTTTCAAATTTTGTCATGTAATCCTTCACGGTAGTGACTTGAGTTAGCTTGTTGAAGCTATCCACTACATCACCCACTTCTTCATCACCATAGCGCTCACATAACTCGGTCATAAACCCGTCCCAAGTAAGAGTGGGACTGCTCCTCGATAGACTATAGAACCAAACCTCATGATCCCCTTGAATATAAATCACAGCCAATTCCACCTTTTGTTCATTGGGAATGGAATAAAAATGGAAATATCGCTCGCATCTTCTTATCCAAGAGTGAGGTTGCTTCCCATCAAAATTTTCAAGATGAACTCGAGGTTGTCGAAAGCCATTGCTTCTATTACCATAAGAGGTTTCATTGCTTCGGTTATGAACAATTTCAGAGGCATTTTGCCCAGATTGTTGCTGCTGAACAGATACGGGAGGGTGAACCAGGTGTCTTGAATTCCAACAAATAGGTCTTGTGCGTGTTGGCTCATAAAATGGATCAAAGTGTCCAAAATCTGCAGGTCTGGATTGGATCATTACAGCAGGATCTGGTGGTCGATTAGGTGAATCCGGAGGATGATCTTTTTGTCCAAAATTCATGTTTTCAGCTCGGCTTTACCTTAAATCAGTAGCTTGCTTCTGAGGACTGTCAATGTTAACAGCATCTGCAACCTGATTTTGTGTTCGGTTAACATCTGTTTGAAGAGGAATTTGAGGTTCAGTACTTGCACTAATTCCTGAGGTTCAACTTGTTGATGAACTCCATGAACTCCAACACTTGGTGTTTGTGTTTGGGGCCAATTAGAGGCTCTCAATATCTGACTTGTAGGCAACAATCCACCACCATTTGTAACAACATTCTGTTTTTGTGTTTGATTTTGCAACATAGCTAGACAACCATCCACTCTAACCTCAATCCCTTGCAATTGTTCACTCACTCGAGCGTCAATTGCTTGTTTGTCGATTTCAATAAACCTCTCTTCAAAATTCTGCAATTGATGATTTAAATGAGCATCAATCTTTCCATCAATCTCGTTTGCTTGTTCATTCATTCGTTCAACCACTGCCTCCTCAATTTGATGCTTATGTTGATTGAATTGATAGTCCATTTTGTCTTCCAAACTCTGAATTTGCAAGCCCAAATGTTCCTTAAAACTTCTGGTCCTGATCTTGCAACCTTTTGTGCAGTTGTTCCTCCATAGCCTGATTTTGCTCATGAAACATTTTATGCAACCGATCTTCCATAGCTAGCTGAGATTGCTCTAAACGAGTGATCATTACCTCCAAGAGTGCGTTCAACTGATCTTGAGTCACCAAATTTTGATCACTTGCAGCACCACCACCCGCAACCTCTGCATATGTTGGTTGCATCACTGATTTTGTGGCACCCGATCTGGTAGTAACTCCACTTGACATTGCTGATCTGATTCTTTGAACTCAATTCCTATCTATTCTCAGCACAACAACACCAACGCAGCTGAACTGGTCTTCTTGACTCGAACCACGGCAGCACAATGTATGAATCAAAGTCTGAATTGATTTTGATCAAATTGTACTCGAACTGATGATTGCAAGTAGGTCCCCTGAATTTTCTAGATCAAGATTTATGAAGCAAAATCTGATCGGTTGAACTGAGATCTGCACTTGATCACACCGTCCAGCACTGGATTTTGATCTTCACTTCCACCGTAAGCTTCAACAATACAAATGCATTGAATTCAACCTTTAACCGCCACTTAATTTCAGCCTAACTCAGCTGTAAATCTTGATCAGATTGCCTCCACTGCTATTTGATCTTCAACCGAGAATAATGCAGCAATTGCTTCTGATTTCTGATTTTTTTTTTTTTAATTTTGATTACGCACTCGTTCGGAAGCCGAACGAGGCTCTGATACCAATTATTATGATCGGGATCGATTCCCAAACATAAGCTAAGTAAAGTTTGGATAGGTTGAGAATATAAGATGAGAAAGAAGGGAAATTAAGATGAGAAAGTAGAGTTTAGAGTTAGATGAGAGAAAGAAGGGAAAGGAGATGAGAAAGAGAAGTAAAATCTCAATTGAGATTAATATTTCAGATATTTTCATTAGATGCCTTCAATTATAGCTAAAAGATCTATTTATAAGCAAACAACAAGCTATTACATTGTATCTAGACTAATTACTTAGAAGCATCTAGAATTAACTAACACTTATTTGAATTATTATTGTATTTTGGTGCCAAGAACATCTAACAGCAGCAACTAGCTCACGACTTCAGCCGCAACAGCAGAATAACAGCAGTACCAGCACAAAACAGAACAAAAGCAAGCAACTAAACAGATTTTAACAGATTTTAATTGCTAACAGATTTTCCCGCCAAAAGCCAATTTGAACTCAAGCCTCGGATTCTCGGGTTATAACATCAATCTATGTTTGAACTTCTCAATAAATAAATACATCTTTCTCATCTTCTTCTGTGTCCACCGATCTTGCCTCCCAATTGGTATCAGAGCCAAGTTTAAGGTGTTTTCTACAGTAATTTCACATAAATACTGTTAAGCACTTATTATGAACACTTTGCTATTAAGCAATTACTAGGAGCGTTGGTAAGCCCTAGAAAGCTTTGGTAAGCCGGGGCAGGTGTTCCCGCTGGGTGTTCCCGTTGATGTGTAGCTGGTGTTCCCGTTCTCAACAGTGTTAAATAGTACAACCGTTTTCAATAGTGTTAAATAGTAAGACTGTTAAGTAAATGTTGAACCCAAACAACTAAGGCTGTGACCACGTCAAGTATCAAAATTGCTGGACCTTTTAGAAAGATGTTTTGAAAACAACCCAGTACTAGTTTAAATATAGTTAATTCAAAAGAAGTCTCAAAAGAAATTACAAACCCGAAAGATTTTGCCAATTGGAGCATTTAAAATGAAGATTTAGAATCAATCTATCAAATTGGAACTTTTGATTTCAAAATGGCTTTTTCATGTAAACCACATGAACAATCAATGGCTATTGATCAAAAAACCTAAATAGTTCAATTACTTTCAAACTTATCTCATTAAAAATATATTGCAAAAAGTTTTTATTATATACACTATGGCTTAATTCAAGTAGCTATCAACCCTTTAACAAGGAAAGGACATAACCATCAAGTTATAATAGCTCTTAGAGATTCAACACATTAAAAATATGAGGAATCGTTACTAGCAATTGTCCAAACAAATTTACACAGTAGACCAATTTATTTCAATTGCTATCCAAACCTTTCGGTTGCTCTTCGAGATCTGACAATTTTGGGTACCTTAACGGTGGATATTCGTTTTCCAAATATAAATATCAAAGAGAATAGGCAAAATTTTGCTCTCATTTACAGAGTCTACTTTAGGCTTTTAGGAAGCCAACTCAACCCAAAATGTCTCAGATAATCTACTCCTATAGAAACTTTACTGCTTGAGGTTCAGGCTGAACAAGCTTCAACCTTTACCCCAAAGCGTCTCAAATGAAATGACATCAACTATTCCGAGAACCCTCAATTTTCAACAAATATTCCCAAAAGACAAGTTCAACAAATTACTAAAGAACTTGATGGTAGACTTACCATTAAGTTCGAATCAGGGAAATAAATAATTTTTTCAAATCCTTCCTATATTGAATCTTCAAGACAATTAACTTCATCCTTTCCATATAACAGAGAAGAAGATTTTCAAAATACTTCTACTTAAAGATTTAGAGGAATACGTTTTAACCCCCCTCTTGCTGAACCAGTTTTTCAAACTAAATTATATTCAAACCCAAGTTCACGAACAGCTTCTCAAATGAGACTACCTTCAATAAATGTTTTAACAAAACCTTTTACAATAAATAAAGAATTTTTAAGCCGTGAATTTGAATATGATCAAAATAAGATTCAAAGAAAATGGTTTTTCCAAACACACACATCAAGGAATCAAATTCCAAATCCTTTTATTCAAGATTTTATAAATGTTAATACAAATCCTACAACCAAACTATTCATCCTCCAACAAAAAACTTAATCATCGATGTTCAAAATCAAGAAATGGTAGCTGCTCCTTTCCGCAAGGGAAAAGAGGATAAAGAAGGTGAAACTACACCTACAATCAAAGATATAAACAAAATTTATGAGCGAAATAATTTCCAAGCTTTAAATCTCAAAACAAAATTTATGAGCGAAATAATTTCCAAGCTTTAAATCTCAAAACAATATCGGAGCAACTATATTCAATACTTAATAACATAATAAATAACAAGGATAAACAGAAAATAGAACAATATCTAATAATCCAACTAATTCCTCAACCAACATCTCAGAATTACATGATCCCGCAACTGATACTTCAACGCTACCCTATTCAATAAAGCTTTCCAAGTCCACAATCGTAAACAAACCCATTCTTTGAAAGAATTCAACAACCTACATTTCAACCCTTCAACCTAACTCAACAAGATAAAGAACAAATAAGATCCAAAAAGATAAAAAAATCCTGATATCGAGATATTAGAAAAAATAACTCAAAAATTAAAACTTTTTGACAAACCGACAAGTGACCCAACAATTCAAACCTACAAGTGTGTCTTTTTAATCTTTTGAGATGGTTTTAATTGTTGGGTCACTTGTAGGTTTGTCAAAAAATTTTAATTTTTGAGTTATTTTTACTAATATGTCGATATCAGGATTTTTTGTCTTTTTTGATCTTATTTGTTCTTTATCTTGTTGAGTTAGGTTGAAGGGATGAAATGGAGGTTGTTGCATTCTTTGAAAGAATGGGTTCATTTGCGATTGTGGAGTTGGAAAGCTTTGTTGAATAGGGTAGCTTTAAGGTATCGGTTGAGGGATCGTGTAATTTTAAGATATTGGTTAACGAATTAGTTTGATTATTGGAGGTTATTCTATTTTCTATTTATCCTTCTTGTTTATTATGTTATTATGTATTGAATTTAATTGCTCCAATACTGTTTTGAGATTTAAAGCTTGAAAATTAATTTGTTCATAAATTTATTTTATATCTTTGATTGTAGGTGTAGTTTCACCTTCGTTATCCTCTCTTCCATTGTGGAAAGGTGTAGCTTCCATCTCTTGATTTCAAACATTGATAATTAATTTTTTTTTTTTGGAGGATGAATAGTTTGGATTGCATGACCATCTGTTGTTAGCTATTTGGTTGTAGGATTTGTATTACCATTTATAAAATCTAGAATAAAAGGAGTTGGTATTTGATTCCTTGATGTGTATGATTCTAGCCATTTGAAAAATAGAATATTACATTTTAATTGATTTAATTCTTTGTAATAAATTTCTCTAATTTTGATTGTTAATTCTTTTGTAAAAGTTTGGAAAAACCATTTTCTTTTAATCTTATTTTGATCAGATTTGTATTCATTACTTAAAAATTCTTCATTTATTGTAAAAGGTTTTGTTAAAACATTTATTAAAGGTGGTCTTATTTGAGAAGCCATTGGAGAACTTGGGTTTGAAAATGATTCAGTTTGAAAAACTAGTTCAGAAAGAGGTGGGTTAAAACGTATTTCTCAAACTGGTTCAGCAAGAAGTAATTTGAAAGTCTTCTTCTATGACCATAAACGATGCCGACCAAGGATCGACGGATGTTACTTTTAGGACACCGTCGGCACCTTATGAGAAATCAACGTTTTTGGGTTACGGGGGCAATATGGTCGCAAGGCTGAAACTTAAAGGAATTGACAGAAGGGCACCACCAGGAGTGGAGCATGCAGCTTAATTTGACTCAACATAGGGAAACTTACTAGGTCCAGATATAGTAAGGATTGATAGACTGAGAGCTCTTTTATGATTCTATGGGTGGTGGTACATGGCCGTTCTTAGTTGGTGGAGCGATTTGTCTGGTTAACGAACGAGACCTCAGCCTGCTAACTAGCCATGTAGAGGTACCCCTTCACAGCTAGCTTAGAGAAATAGTATACCTTATAGGGCTACAAAATTGTAATAAAAACTATAACCATATATATTTCTGTCAATAACAATTTTATATTTGTAATAACATTAACCAGAAAAGGTAAGAGCAAAACAAACCTTATTTTCCCCTTTTTTTTTTGCCCTTGTGCTGAAGGTTGCGTTGTTGAATCTTTTAAAGACCTAGGCCTCTTCTCCTAGCAGCAAAAACTGAGCAAGAACAACCACACTAAGGCTGGTTGCAATCATGCCCTATTTTTGAAGCCCCATATTTCAAAAATGGGGCTTCTTAGAAAAAATAGGGCTTCCCTCCCTCCAACTGTGCCCTTTTTTTTCCATCTTTAAATTTTTTAATAGTTAATATCATTTATGCTATTTTAATTAATTCAAGACAAAATACAAAAACACATTGAAAATAAATATAATTAAAAAAATTAAATATAATGAGAGAACGAATTAAAATTATAAGAATTAAGTTTCATATTGATAAAAAATAACATAGTATGAATAAGTAAATAAAAAAAAAACTCAAATTTAATATATTAAATTTATTAGTATTTAAAATATATTTTTGAATATAATATAGCATTTTTTATTAATTAAAAAATAATAACAATAATAGTCCCAGTGTCACAAAGACTCTTAATTTTTATATAAATTTAATTAAAAATATAAATAATAAATTTAATTTAAAAATTATAAAAAAGTTCAAATAGTGGCTCCCAATTTACGGGGCTTCAGACGTTGGAGCCTGATAAATGGCTGCTTTTTGGGTGCCCCACACTGCAGCCCGCCTAAGCTGCTCTGCGCAGGCACTGCAATGGAAAATTAACCAGCAGTGAATATTTCATGTTAATTAATTTCAATATTGATTAATTAATCCATCGAACAATTAAAAATAAAAAATAAAAAGAGAGACGCGGGTGCCAGAAGTAGAGTTTTTTAGCTAATTAGCACTTTTTTAAAAAAAATTAAGAAATTTGGCATAATTTTAAAAATATTTAATGATTTGGCACGTTTCACTGTAGCAAAGTGGGAGTACGACGTACGGAATGTCGTGCAGCACTGTTGCACGACGTTCTATACGTCGTGCAATAGCGGCGGCACTGTTGCACTCCGTTCCGTACAACGTGCAACAGTGCTCAAATTTTTTTTTGTACAGTTTTACCTTTTTAAAATTTTAAAAAAAATTAATAAAATTTCTTTTTAATTTAAATTATTTTAATTTTTAATTTTATAATTTGAATCACTAAATACGTATAAATTTCAAATTAAAAGGTATATGTATATTATTATTTGAACTATTAATGAGGAAGATATAAATGAGGGACACATTTAAATAAAGTGATGGTGATATGTATATTATTATTTAAACTATCCCATACAGAAACTATGGTATTATAATACTATTAATAAGGAATATATTTTAGAAACTATATGAAATAATTTTTTAGTTTTTGAGTTACATGTATCTAATAAAATAGTTCAAATAATAATGTACAAATGCTTAAACTAGGAATTTTTTGTTGGAAACATCAACATCTTTTCTTAAATGTATCCCTCATTTATATCCTCCTTATTAATAGTATTATAATACCATAGTTCATGTATGAGATAGTTTAAATAATAATATACATATCACCAACTTCTCATTTAAATGTGTCACTCATTTATATCTTCTTTAGTAATGATTCAAATAATAATATACATATACATTTTAATTTAAAATTCATACGTATTTAGTGATTCAAATTATAAAATTAAAAAGAAATTTTATTAATTTTTTTAAATTTTAAAGAGGTAAAACTTTAAAAAAAAAAAAAAAAAACCGTACGGCGTGCAACATTGCCGCTGTTGCACGCCGTACTAGACCTCGTGCAACCACTTTACTACAGTAAACCATGCCGAATAACTAAATATTTTTAGAATTGTGCCAAATCGCTAATTGTTTTTAAAAAACGTGCTAGTTAGCTAAAAATAACTTAAATGTGTCCCTCATTTATTTATATCCTCCTTATTAATAGTATTATAATACCATAGTTTATGTATGAGATAGTTTAAATAATAATATATCTATCACTATCTCCTTATTTAAATGTGTCCCTGATTTATATCTTCTTTAATTTAAAATTTATACGTATTTAGTGATTCAAATTATAAAATTAAAAATTAAAATAATTTAAATTAAAAAAAAAATTTATTAACAGCGTGCAACAGTGCACAACGTACCCACTTTACTATATTAAAACATGTAAAATCGCTAAATATTTTTAAAATTATGCTAAATTTTTAAATTTTTTTTAAAAAAGTGCTAATTAGCCAAACAACTGCCAGAAGTAGCCGTTATGCTAGTACTGGTAAAATCTAAGGGCTACTCTAACGGTCTAATCTCTCATTAACTGCAATGCGGCTAATTTTTTTTAAATTTCACCCTGAAGGATGAGTTTCAGTTTGTTTCCCCCTTTCCCCATTTATTTGTGGGTTCATCAGGGAAATATTGTATTACTTAACACCCACAGTAAAAAAAAAAAAAAAAATCCACTCTATTTTATAGTGTAAAATTATTTTTGAATTGTCAACCATCAATTTAACTAAGTTTTGAAATGGTGGTTATCAGAGCAAAGTTGACCAACAACTCTCAGGCTACATATAAAATTATTTATAAACTTTCATCCATCATATTAAAATTTTAGTAAACTTGGATTATTGACTGTTGTTGTATTCCTTGCCATTCATAATGACATAATAAAAAAGGTAATATTATTATCAACGTAAAATTATTATTGGCAAAGCGAAGCCATAGTGTTCAAGATAATTCTTTGATTCTTTTTATTTGTAAGTTATATCATTGTTTCGATAATAATAATTTTTACTTAAACATTAACAACATCTTAGAGAAATTATCTAATTCCTACTCTCACACAAATTGCTGATTGATTTTGCTTTACAAGGAAACAAACGCAGCTCATTGAACAAATATTTGCCACAAATGCAGCGTTTTGCAAACACCGAACATGAATGTTAAAGCAGCAAACCATAAAGACCTAGCTACCAAGAAACTATCCCTCCCAAACGTTTATAGTAACGATCCATACATCGTTTATAATTAATTCATGTCATCTTGTCAGCAACACTTTAATAACATATTAATTAACTATTTATCCTAAAAGTTTAAGTTGATAGTTTTATATTGTAACACTCACATTGACTCATGTAAAGAAAAGAAACGAAGCACATGGACCCAAATTTGAAGGGGGAAAAATGCAGCGTCTTCTTGGAGTTATTTACTCATTGGTAATATTTTTTTTCAAATTTGTTCAAATTTGTCGGTTATCTTCCTGTTCAAAATGGTTTATAATGTTTCTAATTTTGTTTAAATTAGTCTCTTATTTCTTGGACCAATAAACAAGTATCCTTTTTTTTTTGTTTAAAATGAACTCTTATATATTATTTTACGACAAAATTAGTTCATCATTTTTTTTAATTTTACTGTCATAAGAAGAGATACTACTTTTGTTATAAAATTCAATAGGAGGTACTATTTTTGAAAATATATATAAGAGCATAATCTGAATAAAGTTACAAATATTTAGAATTATTTTTGAACAAAAAAAGATAATAACCAGTCCGAACAAATTTAAAAACACAAGAAACCAGTAGAGTAAATAACTACAGTTTGTTGCAAAAAAATTGACGACGAACATAGAACATGCATGTTTTGCCATCGAAGAAACTCAGTAAATTCGCAGATATTTACATTTTCTGATTGATCGATTCAAAACGACACCAGAAGCTATTAGGTTGTGTCTCAACTTTCTTGGATATATGAGGAGTATACAGTCGACCGATTGGGAAAGTACGCAGATAAGTGAAATGCCGATCGATCGGGAGTCCAAATTCCACGCGGGAATAAATACGATGCTAGGGTTACGTATTTGAGCATCCAATTAAAAAAGTGAGCACCGTAAGTACGTGAGAGAGAGAGAGAAAGGAAGTGAATTGTAATTCTTCTATTGTTTCTTGTTCAATAAAATTCTCCATCTCTGCCCGTAGTTTTTCCCCCTCTCAATTGTAGAGGGTTTTCCACGTAAATCACTGTGTTCTTCTGTTTGTTCTCTTTTACCCTTGCTTTGCTTGTTGTATTTGTAATAGTATTTGAATCGAATCTAGTTCTCAATTTATTTATTCTGCACAAATTGGTACCAGAACCCTAGTTGTTTGATTTGGTACTATGACGTCTACAGTTAAATATGAAGTTGAGAAGTTTGGTGGTCAAGGGAGTTTGAGTTTATGGCAGGTTCGCATTAAGGGCCTCTTGACTCAGAACGGCTTGAAGAAAGCCTTGGATGAAAAAGAGAAGAAACCAGAGAGTTCATCAGAAGGACAATGGGAGAAGTTAGACGAAAGGGCTCTAACCGCTATTCAAATGTGTCTTACATATGACATTTTGACAGAAGCTTTGGAAGTGAAAACTGCTAAGGAGTTATAGGAGAAATTGCAGGAGATGTTTTGTGTCAAGTTTGTCTCCAACAAACTTGCAGTTAAGCGATGGTTATTCACCTTTTGTATGTCAGAAGGTACATCTCTTAAGAACCATATTAGTGAATTTAACTCTATTATTCAAGAGTTACAAGAATTGGATGACGCCCCTAAGGATGAAGATCAGACCATGTTATTATTATATTCACTCTCAACCTCTTATAAAGGCTTCGTTGAAAGCATGATTTATGGTGGTAGAAAAACCATCTTTGTTGATGAGGTTAAAAAAAACTTGCTGAGTAAGAAAAGAGTAGATAAGGAATTGTCTAATTCTGTAAATGACTTAGGAAGTAGTTTGTTTGTGAGTTGTAGAACTGAGACTAGAGGGTCTGATGGTGGTGGAAACAAGTCTAGGTCAAAGTCTAGATATAAAAACATGTCATGTAATTACTGTAACAAGAAAGGGCACATAAAGAAGTACTGTTATAAGCTTAAGGGGAAACCGAAAGAAGATAACAGGAAAGACCAGAAAAGAAATGATAAGTCTGCAGAAGCTAGTGTAGTTGAAGATGAGAGTGATGCTGATGTTCTATTAGTTACCAAATCCCAGTCCAGATCTAAAGACAAATGGATCATGGATTCGGGTTGTTCTAATCGTGTTTGTCCCAATAGAGATTGGTTCACCACATGTGAGTCAATTCAGGGTGGAGTTGTTCTAATGGGTAATGATGCAGCATGCAGAGTTTTGAGTATAGGAACAATTCGTGTTAAGATGTTCGATTGTATAGTTAGAACTTTGAGTGACGTGCGTCAAGTCCTAGATTTGAAAAAGAACCTCATCTCTTTAGGTACTCTTGAGTCATATGGGTACAGGTACACAGCTGAAGGTGGAGTATTGAAGGCCAGTAAGGGTGCCTTGATTGTAATAAAAGGTAAAAGGGTGGGAACCTTGTATGAACTTGTCGGTTCCACAGTGACAGGGTCAGTAGCTGTTTCTACATCATCTATGAAGGATTCAGATATCACTAAGTTATGGCACATGAGGCTTGGTCAAATGGGTGATAACAGACTATCAGAGCTCAGTAAAAGGGGTCTGTTGTGTGGTCAATCAACAAGGCTGATGGAGTTGTGTGAGCATTGCGTTTATGGGAAGCAGAAGAGAGTTAGCTTCAAGCAGGCAGGGCATCAGACTAAGGGAATGTTAGATTATATTCATTCAAACCTGTGGGGATCGTCTAGAGTTGCTTCAAAAGGTGGTTCCAGGTATCTTCTAACGTTTACTGATGATTTCTCAAGAAAAGTTTGGATTTATTTTCTAAAACAAAAAAATGATGTTTATGACATCTTCAAGAAATGGAAGGCATTACTTAAGAAATAGACAGGGAAGTAGATTAAAAGGTTGAGGATAGATAATGGCCTTGAATTTATTGAGGGTGATTTCACCAAATTTTGTGAGTATCAAGACATTGTCAGACACGGGACTTGTGCAACTCGACCTCAACTGAATGGAGTGGTAGAAAGATTGAATAGGATGTTACTTGAGAAGGCTCGATGTATGCTTTCAAATGCAGGTTTAGGGAGAGAATTTTGAGCAGAGGCAGTTAACATGGCGTGTTACTTAGTGAACCGATCACCTCATTCATTGCTTCAGTTGAAGAATCCAGAAGAGGTATGGTCTGGATCCCATGCTGATTACTCTCGTTTAAGAAGTTTTGGTTGTCCTGCTTATGTTTATGTGAATGAAGGAAAATTAGAGCCCAGGGCCAAGAAGTGTATCTTTTTTGGTTATACGTCAGGTGTGAAGGAATTTCGCTTATGGGATTCAAAGTTTCATAAATTTCTGACTAGTAGGGACGTTACTTTTGATGAGTCTTCACTACTACATCCGCCATACACGCCCTCCACTATTTGTGACACAAGTCAGGTGCAGAAGTCAGATGCTGTTCAGATACAGTTAAATAACACAGTTCCGCAGCAGGTGGTACCCACTGAGAGTACACATGCACCTCCAGTACAGGTTACTGAAGAAAATGAAGAGGCTGAAACAGTTCAGCAGGTGGAGCAGTATACTATAGCTAGTGGGAGAAGAAGAGACAAACTAAAGCATCACAGCGTTATGGTTACGAAGAGATGGTTGCTTATGCTCTTTCAATAGCTGAGACTATGGAAGCCATTGAACCTTCCACTTATTCAAGAGCTGTATCAAGATCTGATTTATAAAAGTGGTTGATGGCTATGCATGAAGAGATGGAATCATTGCAGAAGAACCAGACTGGCAGCTTGGTTGCAAATGGGTCTTCAAAAGAAAAGAAGGCATTCTTGGAGTGGAAGATGTAAGGTACAAGGCTCGACTGGTAGCCAAGGGCTATAGTCAGGTACATAGTATTGATTTTCATAATATCGTTTCACCTGTTGTTAGACATACATCTCTTCGAGCACTACTTGCTTTAGTAGCCATGCATGATTTAGAGTTACACCAGCTTGATGTGAAAATTGCATTCCTGCTTGGTGAGCTAGAAGAGAGTATTTACATGCATCAACCTGAAGGCTTTATTGTTAAGGGAAAGGAAGACCATGTTTGTTTGTTAAAAAGACCTCTTTATGGTTTGAGGCAATCGCCAAGACAATGGTACAAGAGATTTGATCAGTTTATGACCAGTCATGGGTTCTTCAGTTCATTCATTTATCTTCTGTTATATGTTGATGATATGTTGATTGCAGCTAAGGATATGTCGGATGTTGATAAGTTGAAAGCAATGTTGAAGAGTAAGTTCGAGATGAAGGATTTAGGAGCAGCCAAGAAGATACTTGGTATGAAAATCAAGAGGAACCAAAAAGTAGGAAAGTTATACTTGTCTCAGGAGAAGTTTATTGAGAAGGTTCTAGATCGTTTTAATATGAAAGATGCTAAGCCAGTTAGCACTCCTTTGGCAGCTCATTTCAAGTTTTCAGCATTGGCTTCGCCTCAGACAGGGGAAGACATCACGTACATGTCACAGGTCCCGTACTTCAGCGCAGTTGGTAGCATCATGTATGCTATGGTGTGTACACGTTCAGATATTTCATATGCTGTTAGCAAGGTGAGCAGGTATATGGCGAATCCATGTAAAGAGCATTGGGAGGCTGTTAAATGGATTCTCAGGTATTTGCGTGGCACTTCTGATGTTTGTTTGGAATTTGGAAAGAGTAGAAGCTGTTTAGTTGGGTATATTGACTCAGACTATGGTGGAGACCTCGATAAGAGGAGATCTACTTTAGGTTATATGTTTTGTTTGGGTAACAGTGCTATCAAATGGAGAGCATATTTACTGTCAGTTACCACACAGTCAACTACAGAAGCAGAGTATATGGCAGTAGCAGAAGCATTCAAGGAAGCAGTATGGTTAAAAGATTGGATAAGTGAACTCAGCATTGATCAGGGCACAGTTGGTGTTTATTGTGATAGTCAGTCAGCAATTCATCTAGCCAAGGATTAGATGAGCCATTATGACAGGACGTAGCATATTGATGTTAAGCATCACTTTATTCGAGATCTGATTGAAGAGGGCAAGGTTGAATTGAAGAAGATTGGCACAATTGATAATCTCGCTAATATGTTCACTAAAGTTTTACCCAGCAGAAAATTCGAGCACTACCTGGATTTGGTTGGGCTTTCTGTTTTGTTGAGATAACCCCGATCGGGGGTGTTTTGTAGAGAAGGTGGAGAAGTTCTTTTGTGATAAATTTGAGCCAAGGTGGAGATTTGTTAGATTGTGTCTCAAATTTCTTGGATTTATGAGGAGTATGGCCGAGAGCACGCCGATCGATCAGGGATACAATCTTTCATTTTGGAAGGCACGGATCGGTGAAATGCTGATCAATCGGGATTCCAAATTCCATGTGGGTATAAATACGATGCTAAGGTTACGTATTTCAGCATTCAATTAAAAAAGTGAGCGCCATACGTACGTGAGAGAGAGAGAGAGAGAGAGAGAGAGAGAGTGAATTGTAATTCTTCCATTGTTTCTCATTCAATAAAAGTTCTCCATCTCCGTCCATAGTTTTTCCCCCTTTCGATTGTAGAGGGGCTTCCACATAAATCATTACGTTCTTTTGTTTGTTCTCTTTTATCCTTATTTCTCTTCTCGTATTTGTTATAACATTTGAATCGAATCCAGTTCTTGGATTATTTATTCCACAAGGAAGCCAAAGAAATGAAGCTTACTAAAGTAGCAAAGAATGAAAACCAAGCATCGAGAATCTAAAACGCAACGTTTTCACCTCAACAATCAATGACAAACATACATGTTTCATATAACAAAGAAACTCAGTAAATTTGCATTTTCTGATTGATCGATTCAAAACCACACAGGAATGAAAGAAACGAAGCTCATTGAAGCAGCAAACTCCGACAACCTAGCATTGAGAACCTAAAACGCAGCGTCTTCATATCAACAATCAACCACAAACACACAGATCAAAGAAACTCAGTAAATTTGCAGAAATTTGCGTTGTGTGATTGATCGATTCAAAAATGAAAAAGAACAGAAGAAGAATCATGAGAAATAGAGTACCTGAAACAGGCAAAAATGAAGTGAAAAACTGAAGGGAGATGTAGGAATGATGAAAGGCAACCAAAGTGGCAGTTATGGGTCTGTTCAAAAAAAGTGGCAGTTATGGGGGTATAAGAGAGAGAGAGTGTGTTTGGGGGGGGGGGGGGGGAGAACGGTGGGAACTACAAACCAAATATGCTCTTGCTTTGGCTGTTTCGAATAAACAAAACTAGTAATTTCCCGTGTGTTGCAGGTCGAATATTTACATTTTAAATTTTTTTATCGTGCTATTGTTCTTTGAATAAAGTTAGTTTACATATAATCGTATTTTTTTTTTATTATTTGGAAAACACCTAAACTATGCAACCATTATGGAGAAATAACTTGACAGTTTTCTATTTGAAAGTTTCAATATTATTTTGATAATTTTAACCATGTATTTGTGTTTAAAAAAAAGTATATGCTATATTATATTAAGGGTAATGTTATTGGTAAGACAAATTTGTTATTGCCGAAGTAAAATTGTAGTTTTGAATGCTAATTTGTGGCTCTAATTGTTTATTCTAAGAAATGTGACACTTACATAACAAGACCTATATTATTTACACAAATATCCATCACATGGAATTTAAATATACAACATTATATTATAATGTTGATACCTAAGAGGTTACCAATGCGTAGGAACCGGATCCCATTGGAACTTCGAAGTTAAGCGTGCTTGGGCGAGAGTAGTACCAAGATCGGTGACCTCCTGAGAAGTTCTTGTTTTACACCCCTCAGGGTTTGGGGTTCTCCGAAATAGTCTCCGTACATCCACCCCCACCGGATCCTGCTTATGCGGGAGTTCTTGAGGTATTGGGAGTGTTGCTTTGATATTATAATATTGATCTTTATTGTTTTATAAATTTTTAATGATACATATGACGTGAGCAATTTTATGTCATGTTTTTGGGAATTTAAATATTACGGTACTGTTTCATAGTGTTTTTTTCCCCATCTTTATGCGTTGTTGCAATTCAAATAAATTTTTTTGATATGCAGGTGTTTTAGAAGTTGTTTTATAGTTTTATTTATATCTATACAAAATTACTTGTATTTAAAATATTGCATGCTCTTCTTTGTCTTTATACATGATTAGTTAGTATATTTGTATGGTTGGATCATAATTATGTAAGTTTCTTTAATATAGTTAACTAAGCATAAAATGAATTATATTTTATATGGTGGTTATTATTTTACTAATGGATTGTCCAAATTTGTTATAGATTATGTACATAATTATATTATTATATCTAATATTATATTTATTATGTGTTCATATCTTATATTATTAGGGATTTTAAAATATGTGTAGCGATTTTAATTCACCATTTTTAAGATTATAAATTTTTAAAGTATTTTTTTTTTTTTTTTATCATTGCTATGCGATGACATTTTTTTTAACATTATTATAGGACTTCTTGAATAATAATGAAATAAAATTCACCATACTTATTATAACATTATTATAGGACTTCTTGAATAATAATGAAATAAAATTCACCATACTTATTAGTAGTTTTAATATTGTGTTAATTTATCATACTTTTACATGTAAACTATTTAGAATTTTATGCTTTTAAGTTATGTAATTACTATTATTGGTAATTTTTAATTTTCAAATTGAATAAACTACTATATATGAACTTATATTAATTACTTCTTAATCAAATTGTTAACCGAACCATCAACTTATCTTTTGCGATTTAATGTATTCTTAATTTTTTTTTTAATTTTCAATTTAGATGAGTAAAATATTATTATAAATATTATAAGTGATGTCTATTATAATATGGTGAACTATTACATATATGAACTTTAATTTAATTTTTTTAATAAAATTGTTTTAATCCCAAACATCATTCTATTTTTTTTATTTTTTTATTTTTTGTTATTTAAGGCCTTCTTTCCCCTTTTTTTTATTTTCAATTTTAAATAATATGTTAAATAATAAAAACAATTAAGATGAGTAACATAATCAATGAAACATAATATATAAATACTATAGTTTTAAGAGAAACTCACCATATATGTGGCATGTAGGACGACACTACCTTACAGAGTATGATTTCTCCTCTCTTTGACAATATCTTTGAGCAAAATAGTTGTTTGCAGTGCTTGCTTACCCATGTGATATAAAAAGGAAATAGTTATTTGTAACCAAGAAAAATTTTGTTTGTATTTGATGAATAAATAACAATACTTTTATGTAACAACAAAACCTAGTTACTTTTGTGTTCAAAATAAAAATACGCTTTCATAATTAGTCAAGAAAACACTTTTGAAAAAGGCATAGTAAGAAATGGTACCTACCCGTTTGTTGTTATCAGCGCTCATAACATGTTGTCAACTACTGAAATATTCAACCACCGAGTAATTTATCTCTTGCTAATGGAAAATAGGAGGATGTGAGTGAAAAGATGGTTGCCGGGCTTATGGAAATTGTTGTTGTCAGCGAGGAGTTGAATTTGACCATTAATAAAAGCGACATTGGGTTTGCCCGATAGCGATGAATAATTTGTTCAGATTGCTCAATGATTTTTGGTCTATGTTTGTATAAGTTCAAGGACATCAGTGATATTGAAACGAGAATTTTCTAGATCACTACTAAATTTTGAAAAAATATTATGTCTTAAGAAATATAACTTTCAAAAAAATACACAACCATGGGAAAGAGAGGGGAGAGGATTGGCATGAGAAAATGGGGGGTGGGGGGAGTGAGGTAGGTTTACCTGAGAAAAATTAGGTAGTTTTAAAACTGTCAATTGCAAATAAATTTTTTTTTTAAATCATATTTTTTATATTTACTAACCTTTGGATGTGTAGCTTTGCTAATTTTTGAAAGGGGAAATGAATTTTACTTAAAAGAATAGATAGATTAAAAATAAAAAAAACAGAAAGAGTAATGCTTTATTAAATTAATTATATATTAAAATTAATATTCGACTTTATTGTGTATCTAGTTGCCCACAGTTACAGTGTGTGTCACTTTCACCTTTCCTCAAAATATTTTTTAAAGTTCAACAAATCTTACCTGCCTATTACAATGGAGGGTTAAGAGCTTCATGATCTACTGAGTCTTAAGCTTTTCGATTCCAATGCCCTTCTCCACAATTTCAGCTTCTCATTTACATTTTCTCAAGATTTCTCCACCAAAATTATGTTGTCCATAAAAAGCATGCACCAAGGAACCTCTCCTTGGATGTGTCGAGTAAACTCATTCATAACAACGATGAACAAAAAGGGACTCAAGGCTAATCCTTGATGTACCCCGACTATTATCGGAAAAGCCTCTGTCTCCCTTTCCGCTGTACGCACATTAGTTTGTGTGTCCTCATACACGTCTCTAATGGCCCGGATATATGGTACCGGGATGGCTTTCCTATCTAGAAACGCTCCATAGGATCTCTCTTGGCATCCTATCATATGCCTTTTTCCAAATCAATAAAAACCATATGGAGGTCCTTTTGTCTCTCCCTGTAGAACTCTATCGTTCATCTTAGGAGGTGAACGGCTTCTATCGCAGATCTCCCAGGCCAAAATTCGAAGTGGTTCTCAGACCCCTCCGTCGGTAGGCATAACCTCCTATCGATGACCCGGTCCCATAACTCCATAGTGTGGCACATTAGTTTGATACCCTGATAGTTTGCACAATTTTGGGGGTCTTCTTTGTTCCTGTATATTGGGATCAAAGTGCTCTTCTTCCATTCATCATCTTCATCCCCAGGAGGATTTTGTTACATAATCTAGTCAAACTAGTTGATGCCCTTCTATCCAAGGCATTTCCATGCCTTTACAGGTATTCTATCTGGGCCAACTGCTTTATCCCTCCCCATATGTTTCAGGGCCTCTTTGACTTCTTCTGGTCTAATTCGTCTACAATAATAGTAGTTCTGGTGCTTTCTAGATGTTTGGAGATCCCCTAGGACTATCTCTGTATCCCCTGATAATTGAACAGATCGTGGAAGTAGACTTTCTATCTAGCTTTAATTAGTTGCCCGTCCACTAGCACCTGTCCATCCTCCCCTGTTATGCACTTTACTCTATTCATGTCCCTCGTCTTCCTTTCTCTCGCTTTGGCGATTTTATACATATCCCTAGCTCCCTCCGCGATGTCCAGTCTTTTATAGAAATCCTCATAAGCTCTTGATTGTGCTTTTCTGGCTTCTCTCTTTGCTTCTTTCTTCGCTTGCTGATACTGACAGTGCGTGTCCTCACCTCCGCTGTGCTCGCACTCCTTGAAACAGTCTCCTTTGGTCTTAATCTTCTCTTGGACCTCCTTGCACCACCACCAGGATTCTCTGTTGTTTGGTGCGCATCCCTTTGACACTCCTAGAACTTCGCTTGCCAGCCCTCTAATCTTTTGAGCCAGTTGGTTCCACATTCACTACAAAAAAAGTGACAACTACCAACAACAGGATTGTTGTTGGCAATGGTAATTTTCTGTTGGTAAAGGCTTTACCAACAGAAATCAGTCTGCTGGTAAGCTGTTGGTATAGCCACTGTTTGTAAAAGTTTTACCAACAGAAATTTTAAACTGTTGGTAATAGCTTATCATTAGCGACAATTGTTCATTTATTGGTAAAAGTTGTACCAACAAAGTTTTCTGTTGGTAAAAGTTAGTACCAACAACAAATTTTCTATTGGTAAAGAGTATACCAACAATAAGTTTTGTATTGATAAAAGTTATACCAATAAAAATTGTCTGTTGGTAAAGGATTGTACCAACACCGATTTTTTGTTGGTAAAAGATTTTTTACCGACCACAAATTTTTTGTTGGTAAAGATTATACCAATAAAAACTGAATGTTGGCAAAAGGTATTCCAACCAAAAAAATTTTCAATTGCTTAAAATTATTCCAACAATCAACATATAGTAGTAGAAGATATACCAACAAAGACTTTCTGTATATACCAACAAAAATTTTCCATTGGCGAGGATTTCCCAATAATTTCATACAACTAGTCCCTTCATTAATACATATACATTTACCAACAAACAAATCCCCCACAACATCCAAAATACATCTTTAATATCATGTCTAATTTTGTGCTCAAAAAAATATATCATGTCTAATTTAATCCCCAACAAAAGAAAACAATCCAAAATAAATCCTAAAAGTTTATGTAGCAAAAAAGATAAATTCATGATATATATGCAAAAAAGACATCCTCCTATATGTCATCTTCATCCGTGTAATCCTGGTCTCCATGCTCTTGATTAAGCTCATCATCAACTAACATGCCCTTTTCCTGTGACAACAATTAACAAAGACGTCAAATGTACCACTTAAACTCGATCCCAATCTTTTAGCACATAAAAACTCGATCCCAATCTTTTATCACATAAGTTAGTTATTCATACTAGTTAGCAATCAAGTCCTAACATTTGCACCACCATATTTTGGAATATTTATCTTTATAATTCATATTCACTGTTGCAAAGCCAAAATAGATATATCATGTCACAAGGAAATGATCAATAGTCAATTAGGTTCAATAAGAAACAACGCTAATTAACATACTATCGAGAACTATATTGGCTAACTTCAAACTAATAAAATGTTGCTCTACTACTATATGTTGAACAATTACCTTTCCTATAAATTTCAGAAGAGTGGACTCGAGAAAGTTTATCTTTTCCCATGATTTCTTTAAACTCTCTTTTGAATTAGACCACGTCTCATTCATAATTTTCAGCTCCTCCTCCAACTTTCCGGTCTTAGCCTGTTCCTTAGCTAGAGCTGCACGCTTAGCACTAGAACGAGGAACCTTAACACCTAATCCGTAAGTTTTTGCGTATCCATTATTGTTCTCTCCCACAACTTCAAAAAATATCTTCCTTCGTTCTTCTTTAATGAATGCTTCATTTGCATCATTCGGAAGTTTTGATAGTCTCTTATCAATCTCCATCTGTATAAAGTAATATTTTAATCTATTAGAATGGGTATTGGAATGCATAAACACTAAACAAATTTAGAATGATCTAATAAATATAGCAATTATCAAACCAAGGCAATAGAAGTATCATCATCAAGCGCGGCATGATGCTTCGGAATATGGGTTTCCTTATAGATATCAATCTCATCGGGTTCTTTACCATCTTGTTTCCTCTATTCAAACAAGAATGTATATGTTACTTAACATAAAAATTTAGTGCATAAAAAGTATTGAAATATGAAACTAAAAAGAGCTTCAATTACCTTAGCTTTCCGTACTCTGGCAAAACTCTTGCTACGTGCATAGTGTCTCAATTTTGATTCTTTTTTATTGGCTATGGCTCTTTGGCGGCGTTTCTATATCAAAAATTATGACACTATAAGAATAATTAATAAAAAAGCGGGAGCTACAACCATTATCAATATATGAATATTAGATCCATTATTACTATTACAATCACATTGATATACCTGCCCTTTTTCAGAAAAGCAAAATTCTACAAACTTTCTCCACTGTAAATCAGGTACAACGTCAGGTTTATTGCCCAAAGCTCTCTCTTTCGAGAAACCTTCAACAAGGTCGTTTCTCCACTCGCTTTTATTTTCTCTCCAACTAGAATTCATTTTTGAACGGACCCACATGTATGGCTCCCTTCCTTCGGGGAAGTAGTACTCTTCCTGAAATATAAATACAACAATCACTTAGAACTCAAGATATGTAACTAATAATCTATTTCTATTTTTTACATAATAAGAAATAAGTTACATTTATGATTTGTCATATGTGGTTAATTCTCCACTCATACATTTCTGACCAATGCTCTAGATCAATTGGCAACTTTCGAGGATTTCTAGCATGAATCCCAATCGAAGTTGACATTTTTCTTTGATTGTCATCGTTGGGCTGACCTTCAGCATTAACGTCAATAAAAACTTTGTCCTTCAACCTCTTTAATTTATTTGGCCCCCTCTTTTTCTTTTGAGGCTCCAATCCTACAACACCAAATAAATTCCATTAGTATATATTAAGGGTGCTAATTTTAAGGCAAAAAAAATGTAACTGAGTACTAACTTTACCAAATTAAAGTCTTTGCTATATCATTAGTATATATTAAATACAATACTGCAATTAAAATCCTAAAAATATTATAACACAACCTGATTGAGTGCTACTAGGTTGTTGTGCTTGCCCTTGAGATTGAGATGATGTACCAGATGTATTACCAGTTCCAGACCCTAAACAAATTCACATGACATCAAAACATCGAACATAATTGTGTACTTGATACAGTGCCCACAATTACAAAATTAACATGATTAATTCACAACCTTGTCTTTCATTACTTCTAGCTGTATCAAGCATTTTCTCCCGCAATGGACAATTACGATTACCTTTATTACCTTTTCAAATGGAAACGATAAAAAAAAGGGGGCGAGAAAGGGTTAAGAGTACCCATAACTAGTACACAATTACAAGATAAAACATAATGTAATCTGAAAAAGTAGACTCACGAATCATATTTTCCCCTTCATCGGGAATGATATTTTCTGCAACATGCTCTACTTCTGCTTCAACTTGTGCCAGATTATCATGCGTATGATCAGTAGGAAATAAAGCACGTCGTGCTTTTTTAAAGGATGTCTCATCATCACTCCGCTTTTGAGGTAGAGGACGATGAGCCAACCTAGGGCTGCAACATAATTGCTGAAGAATATGTTGCGTTTGTGCTATTTGATGATCATTTCTACGAGATGCCAATTTCTACATAAAAATAGGAAGGACAACATAGCAAAAATATAATCAAGATATATTAACAAGTAACAATATAGCAATAAGATGTGTTGAAAACCAGCAAATCCGACGACTTCACTAGCCTTCTCTTCATTTCTTACATGGGCACGGTATCAACCCATTTTCACCAACAACATTAAGAGCATACGAGACAAATGCTCGCATTCCATTCTCAAATTCACTTGAAGCCCTTGGGAACTTCACCCAATCCTTATTTTTAAACACATCCATATGGTAAATCCTACACTTACCAATATTCACAAATCAATTACAATAGAGAGTAAAATACCTATCCAAATCAACTCATACCATATAACTGCAATGTTTTAAGCTTGAATACTGGAACAGTGACTAGATGAAGAAATAATACAATTGATAAAAATAGATCAACTGATCAAATTCTTTCAGTGCTAAGGCTAGAAATATTTTTCCATGTTTATTGGTCATATATGTTTGCTAAATATTCTAATACATCAAGTAGGTGTTGTAGTTTTGAAGTAATTTTTTGTTCATTTCTTCATTGATTTACGTCATACAACTAGCTTATGCAATGTTTTAGTTCAACTTTTGGAGATGTTATCATAGATTTCTTAAGACAAAATAAGTCAAGCACAATAGTTTTAGTTCTATATAATTTTCTAACTTCTACATGGTATAACCTTTTTGTAGTGTTTAATTTAGTAGGTTTGATCTCGTATTATACACAATCTTTGCAGTATAACTTCTAGGTTTGTTCTAAATCATTTATGGACATGAACATTAACATATGGCTCACCTCGAACTTGAATCAGACAATATTTATAGCTCTAAATCACTAAAGCACACAAATTTCCATAAATCAAATAGTACAATCAGTACAAGATAACCTAATTACCCCATCTTACTCACAATTAAAAGTAAAAAAACAGCAACAAGAACCAATATATCAACAAACATAGGATTTCAGTTAAACAGTTTAGACAAAACTAGTTACCTAATCCACACTAAATTCAAAGCAAATATACATGTTAATATCCACAAAAATAATGAATACAAACCACAAATTGCACGAAAAATAGATTAAAATCAAAAAAATCAGAAGCACCACCACAATCCAAGCCCAAGAGTTGATAGAACCTCTTCAATATCCAAACCCACAACCTCCCACCACAACACTACTCAACAACTAGCAACGACCAGCATAAATTTCAGCAAAATTCATGTCTCATAAAACAAATTCACATGTTTTAAACAAAATAAAATGTAAATTGTATATAAAAGCTCATGTTTAGACTAGAAATTTAGGGCACTGAGCCTGGCGTGAGGGCTGTTGAGTCAAGCCGGAAGACCCAGCAGCGGTGGCCGGCGTGGTGGCGGTCGAGTCGTAGTCGCCAGCGTGGTTGCTTGTTGGAGAGAAGTTGGGGGTGTGTGGGCGAAGTGAAATAAGGGTGGGTTGTGCGGTTTGCTTTTACTTGACTTTTTTTTTTTGAATGAATTATTAAATTTATTTAACTATTAAATTAATTTTGGGTTAAAATTGTAAGTATTGGGGGGAAATTTGAGAGGAAAAATAAAAATTTGAGAGAAAAGGGGAAAAATTAAACAGGAAATGAAAATTAAGGAGGGAAAATAAAAATTCAGTAAAAAAGAATTAAGTATTATTAATTTTTTTTAAATTTAAAACTAGTGACTTTATTTGTTAATAATGATTCTTTTAATATTATAAGAATAATACTAACAATAAATTTGTCTGTTTGTAAATTTCTCTATCAATATTGGTCCAATATTAAAAATTTATTTGTTGGTAATATGATTTTGTTCTTTGGTAATAGTTATGGAGGGAAAATGAAAGTGAAGAAGAAAAACAAAAATTTTTGAAAACATTATTATTATTATTATTATTATTATTATTATTATTATTATTATTATTATTATTTTATTATTTAAAGATAATATTATTTAAATACATGTTCAATTATAACTTATTACTATTATGAGGTTTAGTTTACTAAGTTTTTAGTTCATAAATTTTGTAAAATAATATTTTAATACAGCAAGTTACATATATTTTATAAAATCATCCAAATGACGGTAAGAAAGAATAAAATGGGGCATAGTTACACCAATACAGATCGTTATTTAAACTATTTTCTAATTATATTTTTTTGACTAAAAAGTTATTTCACAAAAGGCACTATAAAATTAATATATCAAACTTCATGGCATTAATATCTAAATTGCTCTAATAAATTTTTTATAATTACTAATTTTATCTAAAAATTTGTTCATTGATAAATACATCTATTGGTATTAATTTAGTCTATACCAACAAAATTTATTTTTTTTGGCAATGATCTAGTCAATACTAATAAAATTTATTTCTGTAGACATTGAACTAGTCAGTACCAACAACACTTATTTCTGTAGACATTGAGCTAGTCAGTTCCAACATAACTTATTTCTATTGGCATTGAGCTAGTTAATACCAACAACACTTATTTCTGTTGGCATTGAGGTAGTCAATACCAACAGAAATTTATTTTTCTTGGGACTAAATCTTTATTATTTTCACTTTTTACTCCTTCTAAGTTATTACCAACAGTAACATTTTGCTGTTGGTAATGTATAACTATTACCAACAAAACCTGAAATACTACTGTTGGTAATGGTCACTTTTCTTGCAGTGATTTGATTTGTGTTTCCCTCTGAATCCCACTGGATCTTAGACTATGCTCTTTCCTTATAGATTTTATACTTCTCCCCCTTTAGTTCCGTCCAACGAGTAAGAGCCTGCTCAGGTCTTCTAGCTCTTCCTCTTGGCTTTCCCATCAGCACACAACACCTTATTTTGTGTTGAAAGGTCATCCCAATACTTACAGTCTCATTGCACCCTTTTCCTTAATAGTATGTAGTCAATTTGTGTCCTCATTCCACCGCTTTGGTACGTGACGATGTGCTCCTTGCGCTTTCTGAAGAAGGTGTTGGCAACCGTTACGTCATATGTGACCGCAAAGTCTAGGAGGGCTTCGCCCTCGGCATTCCTAGTTCTAAAACCATATCCTCCTTGGTATGATGCGTACGCGTCCTCAGTCTTACCAACATGCCCATTGAAATCCTTTCCAATCACCACTTGTTCGGCTAGAGGAATGCCTTGCATCGTTGTGTCTAAGTCCTCCCAGAATGTTGCCTTCTCGTGCTTTGATAATCCAGTCAGAGGTGCGTAGGCACTGACGTAAACACAACAGCAAATCACTTAGTTGTTTCTCAGTTTCAACAAAATCAGCATCAGAGCGACTGCTTCTGACATTTGGCTCAGAAAGGGTACTTGGTGAACATTCACTAGCAAGATCAAGTCTATCAAGGTTTTCAACATCGTGCCTTCTTATCAGCATGTAACTTTGCTTGTCAAGAACCGCCAGATACAGTGCGCGCACAACAAATTTAAAAAACTACTAGCTAGAATAAAGAAGCAATACTATAGAAACATACACTTTATGTAGCATAGTATATCAAGAGACTCAAAAAATGCAGAGACATGTTTATTGAGCCTTTGTCCGTCAACACGTTTCATGTTGGTTACTTAGTCACATATGGTGGCGAACGAGCTCGTAATTCAACCACAAGTCACCGACACTAGCACATTTTCTCAGTTCCAATTGTCTTTTGCTTCATAAATAATATTCTAAGCCTCACAAAAACAAAGTATACCTTTATTCCTGCTAACTTGAGCGAGTTGCTCAACAGTAAGTTCAACGCAAATGTGTTCTACTTTTTGCCGCCCACTAAATTCCAGGTGCAGGACTCTACATAAGATGTACTCGTCTTGGGATGGAAAAGGGAATATCATAAATACAGCTATATCAGTTCAATGCGCACATCAAACCTAACACCGCGTTAATCTTGTGCACTTGCCTGCCTTTTTTGTGTACATTAAATGAATTTCACACAACTCAGGATACAAGCAGAGAGCGACACATAGAGTTCACATTTCCTATATAAGTCAGGTTAACCCGAATATCCTAATTACTGGAGCAAACTCTAGCAATTCCAAGATACATATAGGCCACATTTGCTTTATTTGGCTTATACAAATCCACGTATATAATACTCAAAATCTTGAATATATTACTCTCTTTTGAGCCAAAAGAAAACCTAGCAGCCCTTAAATGTTACAATGTTGCCCACTATTCGCTAACATTCTACCAGCAGACTCCAGGCAGGGGTAGGGACGAGATGACCAAACAAAAAAGAGAGAGGCTGACTAACACCAGTGGCTATTGTACAGCAGGGTGTGTGGATGTGAAGGGAACAATCAGATTGAATGGGTAGGTCCTGAAGGTCAATAGTGGAAAGAAAAATAAAGATGGATACAATGAGCAATCAAGTGGTAACAAGGGGGAGGAGAAGACGCAAACTAAGAGGAGAAAGTGACATATCATATGTGCGGTGCGATTGTTTTGGTGTCGTGCACAGAGGCAGCACCTGATGCTGATTGTAAGGTTTAGATGGCGAGTGGTAAGCTTTATGTACCACCAATGTGACAATAGGATCGAGATACATGAATTTTAAAGCCAAATGAATAGCAACTGACTTTATGGTCAGGCACATTTAGTGGTCTAACAACCTGTTCGTCGCCCATTTCTTCAGACTGCCCTAACCCACATACCTTGCATAAATGAATGGGCATGGGCACATTGTCCATCCCTATCTGAGGTTGTTTCTCCTTCCACAGGATTTAGCAGCCTACCAAAAAGGGAACAGAAGAAAGTTGGAGGAATGAACATAAGTTGTGTCGGAGCAGCGTGAGAAGATGGGAGCAGCGATTTGTGTGAAGGAAAACACTTCTTCACTATCAAAGTAGATATATTAAACAAACGGCCTAATATCGTTCCTTCATACTTGGACTCTCTCATCTTCCCCATGCAGTCAAATTGTGATTAATGGTCACAATGTTGTGAAAGTAGAGTATCACTAAAGTTAGTTAATGGGCCATGAGATCATGTTGGGTTCTCAGAGAATAATAGTGGCTCGTAAGGCTTATGTTCACAAACAATTGAATGAATAACAATATGACAATTGGCTTTTATACCTCTTTAATAGCTTTTTAACATACAAGAATATATTCATAAATATGTTTTAACATTAAACACGATATATATGCATTATAAATACCATCACAAAGTAGAATTTTGTACGGTCAATCATGTAAGAGCTGGGTCAAAATCTATTATGCTACAAGCTTTGTTTGATTCCATGGTTCTCTCTATTTGGTTTTTGAGGAGAAAGGTAAATAAATTAAGCTAACTCCTCCGTCATGCATCACTCAATTCTAGTTCTAAGCCAGGATACAAGTTGTCATCATAAATTAACAGCAAGAAAACCTTCATACCTCCACATAAGATGTACGACACCTTTCATAAGTTCGCTCAAGGAAAGTTTGCACATATTTCACAAGTTCTGCAGCAAACTTGGGCATTGCTTGCGCCCGACCAAGTACCTGAACATCAAATGTGAAGTCACAGTAGTTATAGATTCATGTGCAATGACAGTGACTTTGCATCGCATGAAATTAGCCCAGCGAAAATGCTTCATTCTTTTTTTGACAAGATGCAGTCCAGATGAGAGAAAATTAGTGTCAATCAATAGCACACTGGTTTGGATTCTGGACTAACCCTCGACCTTGGAAAACTCACATGTGTATTTCTGATAATATGCCACCCTTATCAAATATAGGTGAGATAGTGTCAAATTTTACCTCCTTTGCCAAGAGATCAATCGCCAAGAGTCCTTGTAAGACAGGTCTGCCCTTCTCAACATATGGGGTATAGGAGACGTCAGCCTATGCCCGAGGCCTAAATGCAGCTGGACCTGTATCAGTATATCATAAAATGAGACATCTGCAGTCAAAGGGTTGAAAGATATGACACATGCAACCAAAACATTCATGAAACAGAACTCAGTGGACCATTCAAGCTGACTTGCTAAACCTATCAGTGAGTTGAATTCTCTAAGTGCATTTCGAATTGAACCAGTGTATTCTTGCTTCAAGTTCTTATTCTTAAGACTATAAATGTCATTTCTGGGTGAAAGAATAGAAACAATCTAGCTGCATTGGAACAGGGATTCTATTCACTCACTAGACAATAAAAATTTTCAAACCTTGTCGTTCAGTAAGCAATAAAGATGAAAGATGGTAGAATATACTGAAAGAATGAGAAGCACACATAATGCTGTGGCCCTTTCGTATATTTATAGAACTTATAATGGGCTTTACATCATATACAAAGCAGGCCAATTGGGCTCAGTTACATATAGTAATAACACCTATATAATATAGTCTAACATCCCCCTCAACCGAAGCAGGAGGTAAACAAATGCGAAGGTTGGATCTAAATAGCAGAAAAAGAGTGCGCGGAAGATTCTTTGTGACGATATCGACAATCTGCTGTGAGGAAGGAATATGAATTACTTGAACAAGACCCATTTGAACACGCTCACGAACAAAAAGGATGTCAATCTCGATATATTTTGTGCGAATATGCTGGACGGGGTTTGTAGACATGTACATGGCAGAAACATTATCACAATAGACCAAAGTAGCTCATGCAAGAAGAAGACTGAGCTCACTAAGGAGAGACCGAACCCAGCAACATTCGGACACGGTGTTGGAGACCGCACGATACTCGGCCTCGGCACTAGAACGAGAGATGTTGTGCTGTCGCTTAGAGGACCAGGAGATAATGCTGCCTCCGAGGAAAACACAGAAACCAGAAGTAAAATGGCGAGTGTCAGGACAACCAGCCCAATCAGCATCCAAATAAGCCACAAGTTGGTCCAAACGTGTCGGGGAGATAGTCAAACCATGATCAATAGTGCCCTTGATATAGTGAAGGATGCGCTTAACAGCCATCCAGTGCGATGATCATGGAGCATGCATAAACTGACACACCTGCTGAACTGCATAAGAGATGTCAGGACGAAAGAGATGTCAGGACGAGTACAGGTGAGATATTGAAGGGCACCATCAATGGACCTGTATAAGATGGGATTAGTCATAAGTTCGCCGTCTTCTAAAGAAAGCTTGGACTTGGAATCTGTAGGTGTAGCAACAGGCTTGCAGGAGACCATGTCGGTCCGGTCTAGAAGATCATGTGCATATTTAGATTGAGGCAAGAATAACCCTGAAGAGAGGTGAGATACCGAGATGCCGAGAAAGTAATTAAGGCATCCCAAGTCGGTCATATCAAACTCAGAGTATAGAGAGCGAAGTAGATCATGAAGTACCGCATGAGAAGAGGCCATGAAAACGATATCATCAACATAGACCAATAATATAGCCATATCATATCCACGATGTAAGACAAATAAAGAAGAATCTGACTTACAGCTTCGAAAACCCAACTGTTGTAAAAAGGTATCAAAACGAGTGTACCAGGCTCGAGGTGCCTGTTTGAGACCGTAAAGAGACCTATTAAGCTTACAGACATGATCAGGATACTGAGAGCTGATGAAACCCGGTGGTTGCGTCATACAGACCTCTTCATTAAATGTGCCATTAAGAAAAGCATTTTTGACATTGAGTTGATGAATAAGCCAGTGTCGAGAAGTAGCAATAGTCAAAACAGTACGAACAGTAGCAGGTTTAACAACAGGACCGAAAGTTTCACCGTAGTCGATGCCATACCGCTGTGTAAATCCTTGAGCAACTAACCGAGCTTTATACCGTTCAACTTGACCTGTAGATGTTTGTTCAATACGAAAAACCCACTTGGAGCCTACAATGTTACCATGAGGGGGTGGAGGAACAAGATCCCATGTCTTATTACAAATAAAAGCATTAAATTCGTCGAGCATAGCATGCTTCCAGTTTTCATCAGTAAGTGCCTGCTTATAAGAAAAAGGTACCTTGGACAAAGTACTATGAGCAATCATAGAAGGTTTGAGAAAAGGGTTTACAATACTAGCACGAGCACGAGTCACCATGGGATGAATAGAGGAAGTAGGGGGATCCGAACCCAGTGTGGGCGGATGTGCAACCACGTTTGGTGGCACAGTTGGAGGGGCTGCAGGCGCAGCAAGTGGTGCAGGAGCCGCGGGGGGTGGCGCGGCAGCTGCGGTGGGGTGGTGCTGCAGGAGGCGGGGGCAGCAGTGGTTGGAGGCCCACGAACGGTGAAGATGTGAGCGGAAGAGAAAAGACTTGATGAAGCCGAGTCATTGTATCTTGAGAGAAAGTGCTCAATCATGCAAATGAAAAATCTGCTTCATCAAAAACAAAATGCCTTGAAATAATGACTTTATTAGTGGAAAGATCCAAACATTTATAACCTTTGTGATTCTGTGGGCAGCCCAAGGAAACACATAAGGTAGAGCACGGAGCAAGCTTATGAGACATGGTGGCACTCAGATTCGGATAGCAGGCACTACCAATAACCCGAAGATGATTGTAATTAACTTGCTTCTTGTACAAACGTTGAAAAGGGATCTTTTTCTTAATAGAAGTGGGCAGTAGAAGGTTGATAATATGAGCTGCAACTAAAACTGCTTCAAACTAGGATGGGTGACCTCCTAGGAGGTCCTTGTGTTGCCAACCATATAAGGTTGGGGGTCTTCGAAAACAGCCTCTCAGCAGGGTTACACCCTAAAGAGGTAAGGCTGCATATATCCAACCCCCGCTCCCCCCCCCCCCCCCCCCCCCCAAAAAGACCCTGCTTAAGCGGGCCCCCTTGAGGCACTGAGTCTATTATTGTTGTATAGAGATGTACAAATAAAAGTAAGATTTGTGTTATAAGAGGACGGGAGGGGAAGATAGAAAGAGAAGAGACCAAGAAATAGAGAGAAGGGGGAGGGAGAGACCTAGAGGAGGAGAAGAGAAGAGGGGGGGGGGGGGGGGGGGGGGGGGGGGGGGGGACTCAATTTCCTATACTAAGGCTATGTTAGGAAAATGGAATTAGAGGTTGGAATTGGGGTCTGATGCTGGAATTGGAGCCCAGAATTTCAATTTAGTTATTTGGTTTACCCGCTAGAATTAGAATTACAATTGCATTGCCAACTCCATGGAATTGGATTTTAACTAAAAATCATACTTTCCAATTCCTTAGAATGAGAGGTAAGGAATCGCAATTCCATATTAACTATATTGACCTAGAATCCAAAATGACCCAACTTGATTAACCAAAATCCAAAGACTTGAACACAACCTAATATTTGACTTGAACCTCAAAATCACCAAACTCGTATGGCTTGAACTTGAAATGACCAAAATCACCTTAGTTCAAAGTTTGAAGTGACCTAACCTGATTGACTCGAAACTCAAGATGACTTAAATCCAAAAAATGAAACTATGTGACTTGAATGTGATGTAAACAGGCTGAGCCGAAGTGGAAATGACCCGACCAAATTGACCCAAAATTTAATATGATCTATACCCAAAATGACCTGACCCATCTCAAACCCAGTCTAAGATGACTCAAAATTTGAAATGTCACAACTCAGTTGTCCCAAAACTATGATGACTTGAGTTTGAAATGACCTAAATGAACTCAAACTCGATCATAACTAGCCTGAATCATGAATACACCTAACTCAATTAAATGAAAATCTGAGGAAACTTAAACACCATTCAAGGAAATACTTGACCTAATTTGACCCGAATATCAAATAACTCGAACTCAAATCAAATTGCTCCAACCATAATAACTTGAACGCAATGTGAAGCGCTCCGACCAAAATCTAACCATAGTTGATTTAAAACTCAAAATATTCCATCTCAATTAACTGAAAACCCTTGATGATTCGAATCTTTATGTAGTTATAATTACGACATCCAATTCCTTGGGTGAACTAAACAATGAAATTTCGATTCCATCGAGGAATTGGAATTACAATTTCACAATCCAATTCCTATTTTATGTGCCAAACATAGCCTAAAGGTCTATATATGGAGTTATGGCAGGGATATAGTAAGTATTAAAGGACTTAGCCTATTTATTAATATCTAAATTATCCCTTACTTAACCATTATATATTGGATTGTATCATTAAAATCATTGAGCAATTTCCTAGAATGAATTTTGAGTCTAAAGATGGATACTTGGATAGAAAAATTGGTCAGTATTTTTTTTTTGATAATTAGCGATGAAAAACTCGCGGGACAAAAGCTGGGGTCTCAAACTAGAGACCTGAAAAGCACACATAAAGTGCGAAAAAGGGAAACTAATAAGGAAACCTGCAAAAGAAGAAAGTCATGCCCAACCCCCAAAACCACTCCCAAACAGCCAAAGGGAAGCACAAAGAACAAAAGAAAAATACAATCAAAAGAACAACAACCTCCTACACAAAGCACCGAACGCTATAGGAGAAAAACACCCA
The DNA here is from genome assembly GCA_018398585.1 of Simmondsia chinensis. Taxonomy (NCBI): domain Eukaryota; kingdom Viridiplantae; phylum Streptophyta; class Magnoliopsida; order Caryophyllales; family Simmondsiaceae; genus Simmondsia; species Simmondsia chinensis. The sequence continues at coordinate 9,964,590 of JAGTTD010000022.1, forward strand.
AAAGCAACACGATACAGCCAACAAAACCCCGCCAATGAAGACACTAGATACACTCAGAAGCAGGACAACAACAAAACTCGAAAAGGTTGAAGAGAAACGAGAAAGAATCCCAAGTTGGCACAAACCATGCAGCTAAAAACATGCAACTTAAGGCAACGTGGACACGATCTACTCATCCTCCTCAGGAATCAAATCTCTTAGAAACTCTGGAGGCAAGTGTTTGACTTTTTTGTCACATTTTTTTCTTAACTCTTCTATTCTTCGTATTGTTTTGCTACAAGTTAACAAATTAAACTGCCGAAAAATTTCTTGATTCCTTTTTTTCTTTCCAAATTTAGATCTCCTACCAACCTTGAATTGCTCGGCCACATCATTATCACTGAGCTGGCAAGAGGATTCATCATTTTCGAGATCAGCAAAAGCTGCATCAGGACCAAAACTTGGAGGGAAAGGAGGCACATAATCCACACTATCATTAAGATGGTCACAATGGCCCATGCCCAAAGGAGGGGAAGGTTGATACTGGTTTAAAGTCTTTCCTTTCATGATTTGATCAATAGGCAGAGAAAGAGCTGCCAAACTGTCTCCCATGATATCAACATTGTGTTCCTCACCCTCAGGAACATGCCTCGAGGGGGGTGGAGCCCTGATCAACGTTATCTAGCAGTCATTCCTCCACAGTCCCTCCCCCCCCCCCCCCCCCCCCCCCCCAACTCAACACCAGCCATCATAAGACGCCTAATAACCCCATCCATGAAAATCTGAAAATTATGGCTCACTAAATCCACCATGTCTCAAGAATAAGTTGTAAGGCAAGCTCATCCATAGCTTCTTCCTTAACCAAAATAAAGTTAGCTAATACTATCAACCACCATAGCTATAATCTCTTGAATAGGAGAAGATGCTTCTGTTTCCACTGAAATATTTGCTCTACCTAAATAGTTCATCGATAAGGAACTGCCATCGACTTTAATCTTATCACCCCAAAGCTCAGCAATTTTTGACGAAACATCATCAAGTGGTAAATAGATGCAATCTATATACTCAAACTCCAAAAAGGTGAAAAATACTAGAGATGTTCATGGGTTGGGTAATATCCAAAGTCTACCCCACCCATATCAATTGGATATGTTAGGTCTAGTGGGTCCAATTATTTTGTACCTATCGAATATAGTTTTAGATTACCCATGCGTAAGCACTGATTATCTTAGAACGTTTGAAACAAGCCTAAATTAGGCGAGCTTATCTTAGATACTTTGAGGTTTTACCATTTACCACTTAGGTATTCTGACATTTCAATATATATGTGGGATGCCATGAGGTTTAAAAATTTTATCAATTGTGTACCTCGATATTTTAAAATTTTATCAATCAGGTATCTTTTTTTGAAAATTCGATTGATTTTTACTAGAAAATGTTAAATTAGAACATATCCTGCCAATATATAAGTATTTTTATTACAGTGCTCATTCTATAGAGACTTGAAAAGCAAAGCCAACTCATATGCGGCGATTAGTTTCTCAATTTGCAAATGCCTGAAACAACTTTGAAGCGGCCAATTCCCCCGCTGCTAAGAAAGATTTCATCAAATTCCAACATAGGTACCTAGTCGATACGACTTGTATACATCTTGTATTAGATTCCGAAATTATGTTACGATACCTATATATATATATATATATATATATATATATAGCAAGTAAATCTCATATATATTAAAAGTTTGAATACAAACAGTATCAAATCAACCAAAAATATATAGGCCCGAGGCCCCTATACACTCAAACTATCAAAGTTAAATCAAGACCTAGAGGATCTAAACGACAAAATTAATCCTATACCAAACTAGCTTCTGAATTTCACTAATCAACCAGCTTGGCTCACTGACTTGATCCTTAAAGATTGTCCCATTCCTCGAAATCCAAAACATTGTTGAAGGCTTGTTGTATAACAAACCCCACTCTAGTTACAAATCACTAGCCAAACTTGCTTAACCCACTCACATTCAAAAAACAAATGCTCAATCGATTCCCGATCATGATGACACAAAGCACACCGACTTGCCAGCACTATCCCTCTCTTTTGTAATATATCCTCAGTCAACAAACCATCTGATATTGCAAGCCACAATATAAAACTATGTTTAGGAAAAGAGAATTTACCCCATGTCATACACCCCCAATGTGATCTCTTTCTCCTTGCTCGAATGAGATGATAAGCCGTGCTGCACTGAAAACTCCCACCTTGAACACAGCTCTGTAATGCCTGCTTAGCCCCTTGGACCGATGCAAAATGATCTAGTAACATATCCCGGCATTAAAGCAACATTTTCCAATGAGAAGAGCCGTTCATCATTATGTCCACCTGTCAAAAATCACGCCCCTTCATATAAATCCCATGGATCCATTTGACCCACATAGAATCTTTCTTCTCTTGAATAGCCCAAAGTGTACACATTAACTGAGCAAGATTCCATCCTTATATTTGTTTAATACCAAGGCCCCCTTCATTGATAGGCCAACAGAGTTTGTCCCAGGATTGAGGAACAAAAACTCGTGTCTTCTTCTGTATGCCAGTCCATAATAAAGCAGAGAATAGAATCTTCAGTTCCTGTACAACACCCTTTGGAAAAAGGAAAATGTTGCCCCAAAATGACATAACACTCATAAGAACCGAATTAATCAACTATTTTCTCCCCGCATACGATATCTTTCTGTGTTACCAACTAAAAATGCGCGCCTTTATCCTATCAAACAAGAGACCCAACTGATCCACTCTCAATCTAGCCCCCGAGATCGAAATACCCAAGTATTTCAAAGAAAAACAATCGATGCAGAACCCTAGTCCCTGTGCTATTACCTCTCAGTCATCCTGATCAAGGCTTGCAAAACATATATATATATATATATATATATATATATATATATATATATATATATAGAGAAGGAGAGGCTGAAATGAGAGTAGAAGTTAGGTAAGAAAATGAGAAAATTAAAGCTACATCGTTGGATCTTATGTAATATTGTAATGGAGGGTCAAGATTTATTGGGCATTTAAAGAAAAAACATAATTTCCCTCTCATACTTCCTCTTTCTTTCTCTCTTCCCACATACCCCCTTCTTCGTATACCCTTTTCTCTTTTACTCTCACACCCCCTTCCCCACCATGTCGCCAGCAAATCCCATCACCGGCAACCAGCCACAGCCGATGATGGAGTTTACCGGCAACTTGAAGGGGAAGGGGGTGAGAGAGAGAGAGAGAGCGGGGTATACCGGGAAGGGGGTATTGGAAAAGAGAGAGAAGGGGGTGGTGGTATGGCGGCACGGCGGTGGCGTACCAAGAAGGGGGTAATAGAAAAGAGAGAGAAGAGGTGGCGGTACAGTGGCACGGCGATGATTGCCGGTAACTTGGTGGGGGAGAGGGTATGTTGGGAGAGAGAAAAAGGGGGTATGGGAGAAAATTTTCATTCTCTTATTAATTTGGCCAATAAAATGAGTTATAGTTAGAGCTATTGATCAATTTTACTTAAGATCCAATAGTGTAGCTTTAATTCCCATAATTCTCTTTCTTATTCCAACCTTTCCTCTCTCTCTCTCTATATAAGGAAAATTATCATTTGGGTACCATGAGACTTGAGCATTTAGTAGAGGTGCGCAAATGCATCCGAAAACCCGAAAACCCGAAGACCTGAACCGTATCCGATCTGAAAAAATAGGGTAACCGACCCGATAATAGCTGGTTAGGGTATACCCGACCCGCTCATATTCAAATATCAGGTCGGGTACGGCTATCACTTTCGAAATTTCACGGGTATCTGACCCGCCCGATATAGGTATTTACTATCTTCTTATAATAGAAGCTAATAGGTAGTGTAGCATAGTTGGTGAAGGTGCTTTTTGGAGTTCAGCTAGGTCACGGGTTCGACGCCTGATAAGTGCACAAATTCAGCGTATTTTTCCCTTATTGTCTAACCCACCCCTCTCTCATCCCTAAAAACCCTAATTTTTTTTCTTTTTCCCCCCTTCACATTTAATATTAGTGCAGCCTTTTTTTTTTTTTGTGCCTCCCTCCACCTCTCTCTCTCGCCCAATTAGTGTTCAACATTTACCATTGCTCACTACTAGACAATACTAGGTATACTATTCTCTCTCTTCTTTTCTCATTCTTATGTCATCATTTAATTTTTATTTTAATTATCTTTTCATCTTGTATAGATGTCATCCTCTACAATTAATAAAAACGATTCAACAATGGGCGATAGTTCTTCATCACCAAATTTTTCTCCCGATATTGGTTCTTCTCCAACTTCTACACCTTCGGTAATAGATGATACTCCAAGAGTAGTACGCAACAACAAGATTCTACCAGAAAAGGTAAAAGAAAATGGTCCCCTTTTTGGGATCATGTTAGCAAGATCCCTCTTAAGGAAGGGGAAACCTCATCTGATCAAAGAGCTGAATGCATGTACTGTAAGAAAGATATTGGTGCGTGTCCTAAAAGTGGAACTACTGCAATGAAAAATCACTTACTTAGGTGTAAGGAGTACCCACCTAATATTGACAAGTCACAAAAGCTTATATCTTTGACAAAAATAGAGCCATGCATTGATCAAGAAACCAGAGTTATGAAATTAGCTAAAGTTGAATTATTCAAATTTAAGCAAGAAGTTGCAAGGGAAGCGTTGGCTAAAATGGTAATATTGGATGAGTTACCTTTTAAAAATGTGGAACGCGAGGGCTTTAGAATTTTTTGCCAGGCTATGCAGCCAAATTTTGTCATTCCTTCACGTTGGACCGTTGCTAGAGATTGCTTTAGTCTTTATACAGAGGAGAGGAAAAAGATGAAGCAATTCTTTAAAAACTGTTCTTCGAGAGTTTGTCTCACTATTGATACTTGGACATCTTGTCAAAATTTAAGTTATATGTGTCTCACAGATCATTTTGTTGACAGTAACTGAAAATTACATTAAAAAAATTGTGAATTTTTGTCCAATCTCTGGTCATGCTGGAGAAGTGATTGGGAAAGCTGTAGAGAGATGTTTGATTGATAATGTTTTAACTATTACAGTGGATAATGCAAGCTCAAATGATGTGGGAATTCAATCCTTGAGAAGAAGACTTAATAACTGGAAAGGCACTGTTCTAAAGGGTGAATTTTTGCACATGAGATGTATTGCACATATTTTGAGTCTCACAGTTAAGGAAGGCTTAAAGGAGTTAAATGATTCTATTACGAGAATTCGTCACGCCGTCAAATTTGTGAGGTCATCTCTAGCTAGACTTCAAAAGTTTAAGTCATGTGTGCAACAAGAAAAGATAGATTCCAAAAGTCTTCTTTGCTTAGATGTTGAAACTCGATGGAATTCTACATACTTGATGTTATCATCAGCATTGACATTTCGAAGCGCATTTGATTTGTTGGAAACTCTTGATAGCAAATACAAATCAGAACTTGATAAGCACTTTGGTGTACCTATTTGTGATCATTGGGATCATGTTCAATCATTATTGCCTTTTCTAAAAATTTTTTACGAGGCTACTTTGAGGCTATCAGGATCTTTATATGTAACAACAAATTTGTATTTGCAAGATATTGTTGGCATTGGGGTGATGAGTAATAGGAAATGTGTCAGTGATAATAATAATATAAAAATGATGGCTCATGGCATGAAAAAAAAGCATGATAAGTACTGGGCAAATATTGATAACGTCAATCTCTTGCTCTATATTGCTGTGATACTTGATCCCAGACGTAAAATGCACTATGTTAACTGGGCAATTGATCAACAATATGATTTTGATGTTGCTTGCAAGTTGCGTGAAAAGGTTACAAATACTTTAGTTTCTTTATTTGAGTTTTATGGTGCGAAACATGAGTCTTCTTTGAGTGTGCCGCGAGCAACTTCTGCTGGTATTGATTTGACTGATAGAGAAATTGAGAATATGGATGATGTGAATGAATTGATGGAGTATGAGTTCGAAAAGCAAGCAAGCATGCAAATGACTTCAAATAAGAAAGGCGAGTTGGATAAATATTTGGAGGAGGATAGAGAAATTAGTCCAAAGATATTTGACATTTTGGGTTGGCGGAAAAAGCATGCAGACATTTTCCCCATTCTTGCCCTGATTGCGAGGGATGTATTGGCTATACCAGTTTCAACAGTAGCATCTAAATCTGCATTTAGCACCGGAGGTCGAGTGCTCGATTCTTTCCATAGTTCTCTTACTTCAAGAATGGTAGAAGGTCGTATATGTGTGCAGGACTGGCTACGATCTACTCCTGAACCACTTATCGTGGAGGAAAGTATTGAAGAAGTTGAAATTTGTGAATCAGGTGATATACTTATCCATTTACATGTAATAAGTTTTTATAGTTATAACATGTAAAATTCTCAATATTGGCTAATTAAATTCTTGTTTTCTTTTTGTATAGAGATGGCAGGTATCCTTCGTGAGCAACCTATTCTTTTTAGCGATAATTGAAGACTTGTATTCACTATTCAAGCATCAACAATCTCATTTTTGTGCATTTATTTTATTGTTTTTGGTTGAACTTTTATGAATGGAAGAATTTTGTTATGTAATATTGAACTTCTGATTTTTTTTTTTTTTTAGTTTATTTGACTAAAGTTAATGTTGAGCATAAAAGTCTTAGATCTTTGATTTATTTGTCATGTTCGTTTTAAGATGTTTCGAGGGTTTGTGACCATCAAAGTATGGTGATTTCTATATCATCTCTATTTAATTTTTAAATTAATGACACATGGAGAGATGTTATAATAGTTTTATAAATAATATTTAATTGGGTGTTATTGTCTTGATTTACATATGAATTCATTATATATTAGTGGAAAATTTAGGTTCTTTATAAAATCAAGTTTGTGAGAAATGTCAATCAAATGGGCGGGTACCTGACTCGACATGATCCGACCCGATATTTTAGGGTACCTGATTGATCTGGGTACCTGATTTTTTGGATCACATTCTGGGTAATCATTTTGATCATTTTGACGTTTTGGGTACCCAACCCGAAATGCATTTCGGGTAGGGTACCCGACCCATGCTCACCCCTAGCATTTAGTACTTAGATACTCCGGCATTTTAGTATATACAATAAGTACCTTGATGTTTCAATATTTTATCACCTAGGTATAGATGTCAGAATTTGATGAATTTTCATAAGAATCTAATCAATTTTATACAAAATATTGATATAATACATACGATAATATTGACACGGTAGTGCATGCGTTTTCATCAAAAATGTTGGGAAAATTTAATTTCTTAAAATAAAATTTTCCTAAATTGGCTAAACCAGGCACAATGGAAATAATTTTAAAATTCTTTATTTTTAAATTGAAGGACCTATATACTTATATATACATAATGACATATAATATCTAAGCATAAAAAATATTAAAACAAAAGTATAAATAGAAAAGCAAAAATTAAAGGAAAGCTTAAAATAAATGGAATAAAAAATAGTATGATTGGAGATTGCAATTGTCGCCCGAGAGAAATCATCTAAACCACGAGATCTTCTCCTCAATGATCCCTTGACACTCGAAGTGTGGGCTTCAAAAATATTTACTAAAAAAAATTTCAAAAAGAAATTCAACCTTTTTAATTTTTCAAAAAATCAAATATTTTTAGAAAATATTGAATGCTAAATTGAGTTCTCAAGACCCCTATTTATAATAGGGTGTTGGGAAAAAGAACTCTTCAAATGCCAATGTGTGATTTGCAGAAAAAACTAAAAGTGGTTTTAAAAAAAAAGTCAAAACAACAGCGTAGAGCCAAAAAACACGAGTAGTAATTTACCATGTTAAACGTGGCACGTGGCGCATTCTGATTCCTCCCTGCTCACTGCCTTGGATTACCATTACACCACTCATGGCGCCACTCTTCCCTTGATTACCTGGATCCTAGGGCTATTTAATGCTTTTTTTTAATTTTTTTATTTTTTTATTTCTATATGTATAAATTCATCTTATAAATGTTATTTGGTAAAATAAATTTATTAACCTTATGAATAAATAATTCATCTAATGAATTTTGTTTAGCAAAAAAAATTATTTATCTAATGATTTCACTTTAAATATTTTTCAACTGACATACTTCTAGAAGCTTACAGAGGGACCTCATGAATAATTTAATTCTACCTTCAAAAGGGCCAAATCTAATTATCAACACTTGATAACATTGATTACCATTTTATAATATTTAATTCAACTAAATAAATGTTACTGCACTCTAGAATTAAATATATTTATTCGTTGACTTCCTTATAATAGTTTACTCACAATTAACGTCTCTATTTAGATATCCATGAGAACAAATAGTTTTAACTACTATCATTATTTCAAATGTCAAACATATGGAATACTTCGACCAAAGTTTCTTAAATCTATTCATATATTTATGAATCAACTAAGAGGACATCTTTACTTATAGATTCCTAGTAAAATACCTGCTCTTGTTAAGCTTCATGCAGTTATCCGACGTACACAAGATTTTAGTCACATATTGTGGCCTAATCCTTTAAGCACACCAAAGCAACTAGCATTCAATGCATGAGTTCAGACTATTTTCTGGATTTAGAGTTATTGTATAAACAAGAATGAACTAGTTATTTCTAATAGTTGTTAAAAAATAAATAATCCGTGTAGTCCAGCTTATTATTCTTTTATAGACAACACAAATATAACACCTTGGATCCTTATCCACATGACCAAGACAAGTCATCTAAATAATCATGTTATAGCCTTATTAGACAAGTTGTCCATGTTAGAATTGGAGCCTTGGAAAACCTAATACATATTAATAATTTTATTACCGAATGAAATTTATTTATTGTCATCTTTATATTTACGAGATTATTATAGTGCGTGTGATGTTATTTTCTTTCAGGTAATGTACCATGAGATGGATGTAGTCCTTAACTGACATTTGAAATATCTATTTTAGTGGATAATAAAATTACACCATAGATAGACTAATATTTAATAGTTAATTGGTAGTCAATGATAAGTTTGGACTACTTATCTGCTAAGACTATAATATAATATTTAAATAACTTGTCTTAATTATGTGGATGGTGATCTAGAATGTGATATTGGTGTATTACAATACAATTGTTACATTGAATTGGACCACATAACTTGCTCATTTCTGCATTATTATCGGAAATGAGCAACTCATTTTATTGTGTCTATACAATGACTCTATATTGAGAAAATAATCTGAACTCGTGCATAGAATGTTAGTTACTTTGATGTGCTAAAATGATTACGTTACAATGTGTAACTGAGATCTTACATTTGTTGGATAACTGCATAAACTATAGCGGGAATAGATATTTTACTAAGAATCTAGAACATAAGATGTCCCTTTAGTTGATTCGCAAGCATTCAAATTGAATCAAGATACTTTGGCTAATTAGTATAGAAGTTTTTTTTTGTATTAACTAATCATTGGAGAAGGGCGATTTGAGAACTAAGAAGGTAATATGAGAAAGAATAACAATAGTAGTTTAAATTATTTTTTTTTATGAATATTTAATAGAAGGATCAATTGTGAGAAAATAATTGATGTGCTTATATTTTATATATTTATACCCTGCTCCTATAATATTTTTGGCAATTACATGCGTGCTATGATATAATTTTTGTATGTTTATGCTTGATACGTGTTAAAGCAAGGAAGTCTTGAAAAGCAGTTAAGAATGAGCTGAAATGGACAAATTCAAAAACGACATTGAGAAACCCCATCACATGTGGAAAAAAACCCATTGGTTAAAAAATTGGTTAAGAAATGTCCTCCCTCGGGTGCAAGGGTTGATTGATCAAGAATTTTGGCAATTGTTCAAGCTTAAAACGAGCAAAAGGTTAAAAGAAGAGTATACATGACCCAATTATATCTAGTTGCACTTACTTTAGCACTAGGAACATGTAATTCTCTTCAAGAGCTTCATTGTGATATAAAATTTGTCCCGTAACTCCCTACAGATCAAAAGTTACCGACGTTTAAAGTTAACTGCCCAAGTTGCAAAAATTAGCGGTCGATCGACCAATTGCTTTGCAGATTGATCGGCCACCTACAGGGGCGTGCCCTATATAAAGGGAAGGAGGACCTAATTTTTTCTACTTTTTGCTCTCCATTCACTTCTCCTCCCTTCTCGAGCCACCAAAAGAGACCCGATTCTCACGAAGGCTGAAGCACAAGTGGACAAACTATGGAGGAATCGAAGCAAGAGTCAAGTAAACATCAATCAAGAGAGTTCATCAATCCATGAGTTTCATTTCACCTTTTCCTTTTGAATAAGTGATTTGTAAAACTCCTATGTAGGACTAAACTCATAGTTTAAGGGCGAAAGACAGGTGGCATTTCAAATCCCATATTTATGTTTTATCTCCAATAATAACTTTTGTTATACTAATTCCACACCCATATGAGGAGTTTCTATTTTGAGATTGGTTTTCTTATTATGCGCTTGTAGCCATGCTTTGATTTCTAATTTTATTTGCATGTTATCTTGTGCTAGTAGCCTAGACTATAGTATAATAGGTTTTTCACGAGTGATCGGGGTTGAGGTTGTACCCAATCCTAAACCCAATCTTGTATACAAATTAATACTTAATTACAAGTGACAAAGAAATTTGTTAGTGCTATTAAGATAACCCATGCTACACCTAAAGTAAGAAGAATTGTCATGTCCTTAGACTAGTTCATCACCCTAAGCCTTAACTTAAATATTAATCCAGGTTTAACATAAAATTAGGTGTGAGAAATGAATTTAGTTGTAACACCCCAAATCCTCTAAAATTAGGGATCACACGCCATTGGCACGTATAGAACCTAAAAGGCTTTTAAACTTAGCAGAAGTAATGAAATATTAGTCTTGATTGAAGTATCATAAATTTTACGTATATAATGACTTTAATTACAAACTAGCACAGTCTAACAAAATTACATATGTCCTATAAAAAGAAAGGGAAACCAAGTCTCCTTCAGTACAAAATGCCTAAATTTATGTAAGTCTGTCTAATGCCCCATGATCGTTTTCAAGTAGTATCAGAAATATTTTAAATAATAAAAAATGCCTAAATTTATGTAAGTCTATCTAGCGCTCAATAAGGAAATCGTCATAAACCATAAAACCAATTTAACCATGGTATTACAAGTAAAAACTAATTCTATCTTTCTGTACAAGATAATCTCTCAGTTAGGTAGTCAACATCTCCCCGATTGGATGCAACATCGTCTACCATTCCAAAACTACTTTTAATATACCATGGTTATTTTTCTTATGCTTACAACTCAACAGATGTAAAACTCATCATTTTTCCAACATTGATACAAATTTTAAGTGACATATTTTCAAAACTCACACAATTTTGCCAAACCAGCATCTTTCAACATAAATATTGTATTTTATAAATTTAATGAAGAGTCACACAAAATTACTGTTAAGTTATATCAAATAGATAATTTGCCTACCATTCTAAACAAAGATTAAAAACTCATTTTTATTTAGTAATGAATCAGTCTCTTGCCCATGCAAAGTTTTACTTTCAAATCTGATGCAAGTTGTTAAAATAATATTTCTACACTCTAAACACATCCATATATGAACTTAAAGCATACTTCATTAATGATTTTCAAGAAAAATGACAATTTAGTCATATTATCTCGCAAATTAACTACTTAAGCAGAATTAAAAATAAAAACACATTACATGTAAAAACAAAGCTTAATTACAAGAGATTGATGAGAATTTACTTACCATGCTGCTATTACACTTTATTGGGATATTTTCACACACCAAAATACATATAACTCGTTCTTCTTATCTTTTTATGATTTTTTGTTTGGAGTTGGTTTGAACTACTCACACTAGCACTCCTATTTAAACTTGAGGGTCCTTCAAAGCTAAGGAATAAATCTGAAGGGAGAGGAGAAAGCTTAGGTTGGTGGGTCTTGTGCCACCTCATGCACGGTGGCTGCCACCTAATGATTGTTGTTGACACCTCCTAGTTAGATGTTTCCATCTCATGCTTCGGGTGCCACCTCATGCTTAATTACATGCATCAGTTGCCACCTCATGCTTACAAGGCCGCCTCATGCTGATTCACCTGCTTCGGCCGCCACATCATGCTTAAAAGTGCCACCTCGTGCTTAAAAATTCAACCCTCATGCTGATTCACCTACTTCAGCGGCCACCTCGTGCTTAAAATGCCACCTCATGCTACTTTACTTAATTCAGTGCTACCTCGAGCTTAAAATGCCACCTTGTGCTTAAAGTGCATGTCATGCCTATTTATCAAAACTAATATTATTCCTCAATGTTTTGTTACCTAATTTCTAGGTGTTTACATCAATAATGCTATTTAGATAACCCATGGCCTAGAGTGATAAGATGGGTTATGCCATTGGACTATTTTATTAAATTAAGCCCTAATTTATTGTTAATTAAGATTTATAGCTTGTAGCTTAAATCTTTGAAGTCATTATTGTGATGAAATATAAAGAAGGGATACAAGTTAGGCTAACCTAAATTCACACCCCAACCCAACTTTGATCGATTAACCACTTTAATTTATCCTTTGACTCTGTTAATTCATTTACAAACCTATTCTTCAAACAAAAACCAATTTTTAACCACTTGATAGTCACCGAATCAAACTGTGTACCGCTTCCCTAGAGATACGACATCCATATACCCGACTTAGTTATGACAAACTCATACGTTTGCAAGTACACAGTTTTATACTCTCGTTAAAGCTACATCAACAATCATAGGAAATTTAACGAGTAAATATATTTAATACTAGAGTGCAGTAAAACTTATTTAGTGGAATTAAGCTTTACTAAATGGTAACCACTTGCTATAAGGAGATGATAATAAGATTTGACCCATTTGGAGCTCAAACTAAATTGGTCGTGAGATCCCTGCACAAGCCTCTACAATAGGCACTTAGAAAATTAAGAGAATTTATGAGATGAATTATTTTTTCCATGAGATGAATTTTTATTTATTTATTTATTTTTATTTATTTATTTTTTTGTTTTGCTAAAACCTAAAGCTCATGAGATGAATTTGTACTAGAAAAAATTAAGATAAATAAAAAAATGTAAAATAAAAAAATCACCACACGCTGACTGGCATAGGAGGCCAATCCGCGTGTCGCCCCCAGGCAACTAGCACATGACAAGTGTCGCGCACTGGGGCTGGCAGCTTGTTGATCCATGTTTAACGACGCGGGCCAATCACGGCGGTACTGCACAAATTTTTATGCGTTTTCTTTTTTTGTTTCTTAGATAGATTTCTTGGTATTTTGACTTGTCGAACATCTTAATTCTATTTTATTTTTTTAATTCTAAAATTAAATTAGACTTTTTTGGAGTTTACAAAGATATGATTAGGGTTTTGACAAGACACGCTTTATTTTATATACTTCCTCTTCAGTTAGAGAACTGAACTAAAAATTGTTCTTCAAGTTTTCTCTCTAAAATTATTTTAGAGTGCTTGATTTTATGTTGCCCACATGTCCGGTGTAGAGGGAAATTGTGTAGAAGACTTCCATAGTATCGTTCGTGAATCACCTTTACACGGTCTACATTGCGATATTTAGCTCTCAATTAATTTTTTTTTCAAATTTGCATTTAATTTGTTTTTCATGTTATATCTATCCATGCTATGCATTATCATATTTAATTAGAGTGAAGACCTTTTATTGTTTAAAAATTTTAAATTTTAAATTGTGATTCCATTGCGCCTGATCCATTTATTCTATGAAATTTTAGTTTATGAAATTTAAATTCTCCCAAGTCCAAATTTATCACCGACTATGAACTTGTTTTGTCAACATATCACAAATTTGATTTAAGTCTACCTATGGCTCAATCTCATTGACTACTTAAACCAAACTCGACGTATTATCTTGAACTACGTTCATCTCATGTAACGTTTTGACACGTATATTTGACTCCTAACACATAATCAGACAATAAATAAATAAAATAATTTTGTTTAGTTAATATTTGTAATACAATAATTGTGTTTTTATGACACGAATTCGAACAATTCAACAAACTGTGATAAAATATTTACCGAATATTGATATAGATCACCTAAAATTTACCACAATTATGTCTCGTTTTTCTCATTTTTCAGAAAAAAATTATCAAATTCTAATAAAAATACTAATATATTGTTGAAATTGTGTTCAATTTAGCATTTTCCAACTAAAATCTATTGGATTTTTTTTAATAAAAAGGGTATCTGATTGAAAAAATTTTAAAACTTCAGGGTACCTAGTGATAAAATATTTAAAACTCAAGGAACTTTATTATATATATTTAAATGTCAGTGTATCTCAGTGATTAATTCTCGAACCTTAGGTTATCTTAGTTGTAATTTCCCTATCAATTAAAATATAGGGCAGATTGAAATAGAACAATCCTAACAAATTATCATTCATATCAGTAATTGAGTAAATGGATCCCCTTCTTGACTCTGTAATTGATTATTTGTATTAAACTTGAATTAGAATTAGATAAAATTCGAATTTAGATGAATGTTTATACATTAAACCAAACATGATTCGCACCGAATCAGACCCAACCCGACCAAACCCAAAACCATTATCTTTCATTTTGAAAGTTTGGGTTGGGTTTGGGTCAAATATTGGATGGGTCATATTAATTCTTCGTCGTACCTACCCAAACCCAACCCATGTGCACCCGTAGAAAATATGTTAACTATTGGACTCAAGGTTAGCCAATGGGAGTTGGTGGTGCAACAAGTGCTAGTTCAGAAGACTGATGCCTCAAACAATGAGACATCGACTGTGATGATGGTGCTAGTAGTGAAAAGGCAATCAGAGTGCAGGTCCAAACTGAGAGATAGAGTCGATAACAATCAGAAGGCCCCAAAGAAGAAAGGGAATCGCTGCCAGAACTAGGGTTTTGCCTCCCTTTTCCCAACAAATCTCCGATTCTCCACAAGGCTCGTTGCTCACTAGTGAAGGAGATGGAGTCAATGAGGAAGGAATGTGGTACAGTATATTTTGTATAGAGATATAAGAATATAAGAAATATAAGTCTTGCATTGGAATTGTAAGTAGTTAGGTTAGTTAGGTGGTTACGTTAGTTGGTTGTGGTAGTTAGCAAATCATATAAATAGCCTTGAAATGTATGTAGAGAATTATGTTTGAACAATAATACAAGTTACTGCTTCTCTTCTCCCTCCAATTCTTGATTCTCTCTCTCCCTCCCTTCTTCTCAATCTCATTACTTCGATGGTCTTCGAGGGGCAAACCGACCCTTCCTAGATTAACCGGTATCATTGGTATCAGAGCATCCCGACCCTCTCGACCTATGGAAGGAATGTGTCATGGCTGTCAATGTGAGTATGGAACTCAAAAATCTAAAAGCCGAACATTTAAGACGCCAAGGAGCGGCATTCATTGAGCAATGACAGAGGATGGATCTCAAGGATCTTAAATTGGATCCATGGCTGGAAAAATTGGTCAAGTCATCAAGAAAAACTGATGAACTGATCAGTAAAGAGAAAATTGATGTTGTGATCAAGGAAAAATCAACAACAAAGATGGTGGTGACAGTGACTAATAAATCTATAAGCATTGGTAAATCAGAACAAATCACCTCAATAATTGCCCAAGATCTAATCAAGAAAGTACCACCACCTACAGAAAATGAAGATCGCAAGCCGGAATCACTGGAGCCCAAATTGGAGGAGGAAGACGGTGTTCCCCTCATGACCGAGATGCCGGAGCCACCAGCTTGGGTCAATGAGGTGACGTTTAGACCAACCGAAGCCATTGTCGGAGGTTTAGGTGCACCAAATAAGGAATCAACCATGATGGTCGAGGTGAAGAAGATGACCTCCATGACAAGTTCGTTCCACACCCTAGAGGGCCACTGTATTTTGCTGGGGAAGATGACGACCCCACCATCGTTAGGACAGAAGTTGATGAAGCGTAGTACCTTGTCGAACTCGAGCAACCGCCGCTACAGAGCGAAGAGGGTGATGCCGCCTGCTGACCACCGAGCGTTGCCGCGAAGACACGAACCAAATAGGGTTTCAGTAAGGCAGAGTAATCTCCGAAAAAGCCGTGGGTTAAGGTTGAATTCTTTTTGGCAAAATTGCGATATTACCCCTTTACTTTTACATAAATACCTAGTTTGCTTTTGTTAAACATTTTAAGTAAAAAGCATATTAAATTTTTTGTTAATTTTGAACAATTAGAGGGGGTAAAATATATACCTATAGTGTTTGACCCTTGGTGGGTTACTAGTTTCGTCAGCATGAGTAAATGTGCTTGTAGTCCCTTAGGTTGAATACATGGGATACAACATATTTACTCAAATAGTTACAACTGATCCAAAGAAACCAACAGTTGTAATGCAATGGCTAGGGCTGAAGAATGCGAAATACCTGCAGATGTTACTGGGTCTTATAGTTCAAGGGAATATCCAACTAAGGAATTCCTCTTTGATCTCTAGCAATGCTTCCTAACTTCACACTTGAGGACAAGTGTGATCTTTTGGGAGGGGTGTATTGATACAGTATATTTTGTATAAAGATAAAAGAATATAAGAAATATAAGTTTTGCATTGGAATTGTAAGTAGTTAGGTTAGTTAGGTGGTTATGTTAGTTGGTTGTGTTAGTTAGCAAATCATATAAATAGCCTTGAAATGTATGTAGATAATTATGTTTGAACAATAATACATGTTACTACTTCTCTTCTCCCTCCAATTCTTGATTCTCTCTCTCCCTCCCTTCTTCTCAATCTCATTACTTTGTTGGTCTTCGAGGGGCAAACCTACCCTTCCTAGATTAACCTGCATTAGAATGATCGCTGATGATGGTTTTGAGTGAAGATATGGAGATTCAGAAGAAGACCCCACTCCACGAAGAGAGAAAAATTGGTGGCGATGATGGCTTCGACATAGATCTTGAGGAAGATAACAACGACGATGGTGACGAAGGAGGTTGACAACAGGCCGAATGATGAGATGGCAAAAATTATGGCGGTGAAGTCCTATTAACAGTTTCTGAAGTAATAAACGTCAGGAAGTCTGGCGAACATACCAAACCTTATCCAACACTGGTGTTCTACCTTCGTTTCCCTAATAAACTGATAGGGGAGTGGTAGACGATGATCGGCCAGAGCCGACCTGGCCGGAATTGTTGGCGTCTTTTATACTCCCCTTAGAGCTTTTTGTGGAGGGGAAAATGAGAAATTGGACTAGACCCAATTTACTTTAGTGGGTTAACCTTTTCTTTTTATTAGATTAAAAAAATTGTATGAAATAATACTTCTTATGTTTGGTCCATAAGTAGGAGAAAATGTTTCAATTTTCATGCTTTAGAATAAGGGTGATTAGGGCTGCAAATGAGCCAAGCCGACTCGCAAGCTAGTTTGACTCGACTTATTAAGGGCTAGCAAGGCTCGGGTTCATTGGAGCTGACTCGAAAGCCGACTCGACTCGTTTAAGGCGGCTCGTTTAAATCAAACCGAGGCCAACTCGGCTCGAAAGGCTCATGAGCCAGCTCGTTTATGGGCTCATGAGCCGGCTCGATCATTAGCTCGGATATCTAGATTGCGGAATCAAATAACATGTATGTTTTCTTTTTATTTTCAATTTTTATGCCTGATTTTTATTACCCTTTTCTAGCAATTCAATTAACAATAATCATAAATGAGTCTAACAGGCCTAATAAATGAGCCTAAGAAGCCTGGTAAATGAGCCCAATTAGTCAACAAAGCCCAATGAGCCAGCTCACCAAATAATCAAGCCTAAATGATATTGAGACCAAGTCGGTCTCATTTAGTTAATGACTTAGTCTCATTTTGTAAACGAGCCAAGCCGAGCACATATATGCGACTCAATTAGATAAATGATATTGAAATCGAACCGGTCTTATTTAGTTAACGAGCCAAGCCGAGCAAGCTATGGCTCGGCTCGACTAAGGGTGATTTTCTAGGAGGGATATCTATCATGTCAAAAATAAATTAGCCACATATAGAATATGTGACTTAATAGTATTTTAGTAAGTAGTTTTATTTTAGTAATAGTTTAGGTAATTCCTATTCCTAATTAATTATTAGAATTATAGTGGTCTCTCCTCTTGTTCTCTATTCTATTCAATTTCTTCCTATATTTCTACTATTAATCATGATTAAGCTTCGAAGAGGCAATCTAGTCACTCTTCCTATTCTAGGAAGAGCGGCTATATTGCCCCTTTCGACTTTAACCAAGATTAATAGTAGATATTGAGAGGTAAATAGAGTAGAATTTAGAGAAGGGAAGAGAAGTTTGTGCGGAGAGAAATAGATTTCTTTAAACATTCATCTATATCCTTGTGAATACAATCCTAGTTATGCCCTTTTTACTATAGTATTAGAGAGGGGGGATAATTATAATCTTACTCATTTATTGTATCACATGTCTCACATGTGATTAATTTTATTATTCTTATAAGATATTTCCCTCTTTAAAAATAATTCTTGTCCTCAAAGGTGAATGTTAGGATTTTTTTTTTTATCCCCCCTGGATGAAACAATATAAGTACCAACTGTAAGTTCAAAAAGTAAATAAATGAACCCTAAAAGCAAAATAATTTGACTAAATTTAACACAATATCTTTATCCTACAACTAGTTCAATAAACTGGAGGAAAAAAGGTGCTAAAGGAACGTAAAATTGGGCCCATCATGTCACGCACATTAAAGGAAGCAAAAGGAACACCGGTATAATTTATTAAAAAATTCAAGGACATTTTTGTAAAATGACATTGTTATTTTCCTACCGAGGGCTAGGATCTCTTTCGGATTTCCTTTTACCAACGCCACCATTGCACTTTCATGAAATCTTCCCATAAACTACCTTAGTCACTGTCGGTATCTTTTGCCAAGACAACTTTGGCCGAATTTCCACCATGAACACCAACAGTTCAATGGAGAAGTGCTGAAAAATGCTAATGTTGGAAGCAACTTGATCTTCTTGCTCGACTCTCGACAACTTACCATCAGACCAACTGCCATCTTAACCACCTTCCTCGCCATCATTTTCACCATCTCCACACTTAGTCACTTATTAAACTGCATTGAAATCTTCGTCACCGTAATAGCCCTCGACACCATTGTCACGACCATCGTCAGCAATGGTTCCTCACTTAACACGACTTAAGTTTCTTCTCCTCCTTTGTCTGGGCTATTTTGGGTTCCTCCATCAAACCCTTAGTGACGACCACCGACACAGTCTTCTCACCAAAATGGGTAATCGTTGACTCGAGTTTCATCATTGACACTACTGTTGATGTTGATGGTTTCAATGGTAATGAGGTCCATCTTCTTCGCCTCCACTTCCACCACCCCCAACTCTGGTCGAGTAACCTTCAGTAAATAGGTAACATATTTTCCACTCTTTTGGTCTTTAAGTGCGTGGTTTAACACCTATTAGCAAATTCATTGATATTTCTGTATAATTTGGCCAACTTTTCTACTTTTAAACCCTTGAATTCCATTATTTGATATTGCTCAACAATTTTAGATATTCAGTGTCATAGTTCCTCTATTCTTCAAATATAGAAGTCCAAGCTCATATTAACATATATGACACATTTTCCACAGGTTGAGAGTTTTTTTAGCTTTGATATTGATGATACTGTCAAAGCCAAGATAACGCATGGATATCCCCTTCGAAGCTTAACTAGGATTAATAATAGAAATTGAGAGGGAAGTAGAGTATAATTCAGAGAAGGGAAGAGAAGAGAATAATAGGGGTGAAAGAGATTTCAATTAAAATTAATTCCATATTTTTTCCAATATGACCCTATGTGTTGTAAAATAAAATACATAATATCAAAATAGTGAACACAAGAAAGTAAAGTTTAAATTACTTCTTGTTCATGTATTTCTTCTATCTGTATGCATTGTCCATTTACATATAATAGTATTAATTTATAGGCAAAGAAATGCCACTGTTCCAAACCATGTGGCATTCATTTTCTACAAAATTCAAAGGCTAGTCCCACCGTTGCAAGCAATACATTAAATGGGGGCCCGTAAGAGTTATTTTATCCTTTAATTAGAAAAAAAGTGTAAGTAATCCCAATTAATGTGTTAAGGGTATATTGGTCAAATATAATACTTACAATACTCTCCTTAGTTGACCATATTCTATGAATGTGCCTCATTAAAAACTTTGGTAAGAAAAACCAAGTGGGATAAAAACTTAGCTAGGAAAAAAGAGTACAAGTAGTTCCCTTTTGGATCTGTATCTTAAAAACATGTTGAAGGGAAAAAGAGTACAGTGCATATATAACTCCCCCTAATGAAAGCATGTCAACAAAAAGATGTCCTTGAGTCGCCACATAGCAATCAGGTGAACTAGTTCCTCAAAAGTTAAAGTTGGCGATGCTTTTGTGAATAAATCTGCTAGCTTCTCACTTAAGCGAATTTGCTGAACATCTATTTCACCACTCTTTTGTAATTCATGCGTAAAACAGAACTTTGGTGAGATGTGTTTGGTTTTATCACCTTTAATGTACGCGCCTCTAATTTGAGCAATTCATGCAGAGTTGTCTTCAAATAGTATTCTCAGATTCCTCTTGATCGTTGGAATATCACATACTTCTTGAATATGTTGAATCAATAATCTCAACCATATGAATTGCAAGAATCTCAGCATGATTTGAAGAAGTCACTACTATTGTTTGCCTTGTGGATTGCCAAGATATAGTAGTATCACCACATGTAAATAAATATCATGTTTAAGAGCGACCTTGGGGTGGGTCAGGTAATAATAATCTCGCATCAATTGTACCACAAAGATACCGAAAACTACGCTTAATGCCATTCCATTGTCTTCGTGTTGGTGTCAAACTTTATCTCGCTAATAAATTAACAGAAAAGGCCATATCTAGTCTTTTGCAGTTAGCATGATACATCAAAGCACTGATTGCACTTAAATATGGCACTTTAAGACCGTGAACTTCTTTGTTATCTTATCAAGAATGGAAAGGATCTTTATTTACATCAAGAGATCATACTACCATTGGGGTACTCAATGGATGTGCCATATCCATATGGAATTGTTCAAACAATTTCTCTACATAGGTGGATTGATGGATTAAAATTCCATCGGATAGGTGCTCAATTTGTAGTCCAACAAAAAAACTTTGTCTTTTTGAGATATTTCATCTCAAATTCTTTATTTAGATATGCAACAGCTTCTTCGAGCTCTTCAAGGGTTCCTACGATATTTAAATCATCAACATAGACTGCAATAACAGCAAATCAAAAATTTGTTTCCTTAATAAAAACACATGGATTGATGGGATTGTTAACATATTCTTCTCTCAAAAGGTATGTGCTAAGACGATTATACCACATTCACCCTGACTGTTTAATCCATACAAAAATCTTTGCACTTTGATTGAACACAGTTCCTGAGGTTTTGAGCGATATGCGTATGGTATTTTTAGTCCTTCGAGGGCTTTCATATAAATGTCATTATCAAGTTATCCATAAAAGTAAGCCATCACAACATCCATAGGACGTATATGAAGTCTTTCAGATACTGCCAGACATATTAGGAATTTGAATGTAATCGCATCCATTGCTGGCGAGTATGTCTCATCACAAACAATTCTTGGTCTCTGTGAGAAACCTTGGGCCACAAGTCGTGCTTTATATTTGACCGCCTTATTCTTTTCAATGCTTTTCCGTACGAATACCCACTTGTATCCTACGGGTTTTGTATTTTCAGGCACCTGTACTATTGGCCCAAACACTCCACGTTTTGCAAGTTAATCTAATTCTGCCTACATTACATCTTTCCATTTTGGCCAGTCGCTCCTTTGCTGACATTCTTGAACAGACTTAGATTCAAGATCATCATTTTCATTGATAAAATTAATATCAATTGTATATGCAAATATCTAATTAATAATTTTGTTATTTCGATTCCATCGTTTCCAGTATGAACATAATTTATCGAAATTTCTTCATTCTCGATATTTTCATTGCTATCACTCATTTCAAGAACCTCGCATTCTTGAGAAGCCATTTTGTGCTTCGTAACGTTTTCCTGTATTTGTATTATTACCTCTTTAGGACGGTTACGAGTGATAGACGGACCAACTTTCTTATTTTACCCTCTTTTCTTTCTTGGGTTCTTATCTTTAGAACCGATTGGCCTACCATGCTTGTTGCGTGCAATAGATGTATTTTCCAATTATTTAGGAGCTTGCTCGCTTGGAATATCAATCCGTGTAGGAGCATTCATAGAGGGAATATGTGACTTGGTCACTCTCTTTGTATTAACATATGCATATAGCAATTGGTTTGCAATCTTTTGCAAATGAATAATTTTCTAAACTTCCGTTTCACATTAATTTTTACGGGGATCAAGATGAGATATTGATGATCAATTCAACAAAATTTCACATTTTTCAAACTTTTGTTTTTCTCCCCTAGTTCTGGAAACATTTCATTGAACTTACAATTAGCAAACCATACTGTGAAATCTCTAGTCAATTGTTCCAGATATTTAATAATTGACTGAGATTCAAACCTGACATAAATTTCAAGTCTCCTTTATAGACCTATCTTTGTACGCTGAGGTGGAGTAATTGGAACATAAACTGCACAACCAAGAAGAAGTCGTGCCTTGTATCTGACCACCTCATTCTTTTCATTTATTTTCCGTATGAATACCCACTTGTGTCCTACGGGTTTTGTATTTTCAGGCGTCTGTACTAGACGCCCAAACACTGCACGTTTTGTTAGTGAATCTAATTCTGCCTGCATTGCTTCTGTCCATTTTGACCAATTGCTCTTTTGCTCACATTCTTAAACATACTTAGGTTCAAGATCATCATTTTTGTTGATCAAATAAATAGTAATTGTATATGTAAATATATGATCAATAATTTGTTATTTCGATTCCATCGCTTTCCGGTATTAACATAATTTATCAAGATTTCTTCAAAATCTATATTTTCATTGATCACTCATTTCAAGAACTTGGCATTCTTGAGAAGCTTCTTGAGAAGCCATTTTATTCTTCGTATTATTATTTTTTATTTGTAGTGTTGCCTCTTTAGGAGGGTTGCGCGTGATAGATGGACCAACTTCCTTATTTTTCCCTCTTTTCTTTCTTGGGTTCTTATCGTTAGAAATGACTGGCCTATCGCTCTTCTTACGTGCAATAGATGTATTTGTCAATTATTTAGGAGCTTGCACCCTTGGAATATCAATCTGTGCAGTAGCATTCATAGCTAGAATATATTACTCGGTCACTCTCTTTGTATCAACAAATGCATACGGCAATTGGTTAGTAATCTTTTGCAAATGAATGATTTTCTGAACTTCCATTTCACATCATATTGACGATGAATTTCACAAAAGTTTACATTTTTTCAGCTTTTGTTTTTCTCCCCTTAGTCCTGGAAACATTGCTTTACTAAACTTACAATCAACAAACCGTGCTAAAAAAGATCTCCAGTCAATGGTTCTCGATATTTTATAACTGGTGGATATTCAAAACCGACATAAATTTCAAGTCTCCTTTGTGGACCCATCTTTGTAAGCTAAGGTGGAGCAATTGGAACATACACCACACAACCAAAAACTCGTACGTTTAGTATATCTGGTTGTCATCCAGTGACAAATTGTAGTAGGGAGTACTTATGATAGGTAGTTGGTCTAGTACAAATTAGTGCTGCAGCATGTAATAAAGCATGCGCCCATGCAGAACTAGGTAGCTTTATTTTTATGAGCATTGGTCTCGCAATAAGCTGTAGGCGCTCAATTAAAGATTCTGTAAGACCATTTTGTGTATGTACGTGGGCCACAGGATATTCTACCATAATTCCAATTAACATACCATAATCATCAAATGCTTGTGATGTAAATTCCCCAGCATTATTAAGACGAATTTTCTTGATTGAATAATCCAAAAATTGAGCTCGTAATCGGGTTATTTGTGCAAGGAGTCTCGCAAATGCTACGTTACAAGTAGTTAATAGGCAAACATATGACCAACATCTTGAGGCATCTATTCATACCATAAAATATCGAAATGGTCCATATAATGGAAAAATGGGCCCATAAATATCTCCCTGTATTCTTTCCAAAATGTAGGAAATTCCATCCCAATTTTAGTTGGAGATGGCCTAATAATCATTTGCCTTGAGCACAAGCAAAATGAAATTTTATTTGGTGAAAAAACCTTATGGTTTTTTAACGAATGCCTATGAGAATTTTCAATGATCCTTCTTATCATAGTTGCACATAGATGCCCCAAGCAGTCATGCCGTAAAATAAAAGTTCTCGGGTCTATTAACTTTTGGTTAACCACTGCATTAGACTCAATTGCATTGATATAAGTGTAAAATAATCTAGAAGTGAGTGTTGATAATTTTTCCACTTTATGAGATAAGCGATGTAATGTAAAAATATTCTGTATCGCTTTCATTTTCAGCTTCAATATGATAGCCATTGTGACGGATATCACGAAAGCTTATAAGGTGTTTTGTGATCAACTAGAAAATGGAGCATCGCTTATGCTTAATTTTGTTTCCCCAAGGAATACAATATGTGTTCTTCTGAAGCCTTTAATTGATTTTGAAACACCCAAAAGTCAACATTTGCTTTGACTAATTGTAGCTGAGAAAAATACATTTTGCTTTCTATGTTAGAGTGTATGGTTGCGTTGTCTACTAGATACAAATCTCCACCATTGACTTTAAACAAATCCATATTTCTTCATACATAAACAAATACATGTGTTAAGACTTATCATAAAATATCATAATATAATATAGTATATAGTAGTATGTTTGAAAATAAAATTTATCATTTTATTTGAACTTTACCAGATATATTTATCCTTCCTTTAGGATAATGAGAATGGCATATGTTGAAACTAGCAATATAATTTACATGTGTATGCAATTGTGAAGCATAAAAAGCTATATATACATAATCCAGTTAAAATATGATGATTTCATTATTTCATTTTAAAAATAATTAAAAAATTATCGCTCCAAATGAGTCGAAAATGATTACATTTTAAGTTATAAAAGCGGCTAAATTTTAAAGGTCATGAACAATAACGGCTAAAAACGGCTAGTTTACACGGTCATAAATAGTAAATTTACTTTTATAAATCCATCTTACCACATCATAAATCAAACCACTCAAAAATTTACATCTCCTATTCTTCAATCTTCTTTTACGCCAATATGTCTTCCCTTTTATTTTGTATTTTTGTTGTTATTATTATAATAAGTCTCTTTATTATGTTTGGGGGTTTATTATTTTTAGATAATACTATAGAGGAAGATTATTTTTAGGTTTGTATGGTTCTATGTCTTGATCTTCTGTGTTATAGCTATAAGGATTAATGATATTTAATGACTTGCTTGAGTTGGTTAGCATAAATGTATGTGGACTGATAAACGTTCAAGCAAGAGGTGGGTCTGAGTACTTCATCACATTCACTGATGGTTACTCCAAGTATGGATATGTTTACCTAATGAGACATAAGTTGGACTCTTTTGAAAAGTTCAAAGAGTACAAAGCTAAAGTTGAAAGGAAAATAGGTAAACATATCCATATTGTTGCTTCGATCAGATCGAGGTGAATATCTTTAGGGTGAGTTTCTGGATTTCCTAACTGAAAATGGGATAAGATCTCAGCTTTCTACTCTGGGTACACCGCAGCAAAATAGTGTTGCAAAAAGTAGGAGTAAGACATTGTTAGAGATGATAAAATCTATGATGAGTCAAGCTACTTTACGAATCTCTTTTTGAGGTTATGCTTTATGGACAGCTGCATATTTTCTTAACTTAATTCCATCTAAGTGAGTTTCTAAGACACCTATTGAGTTATGGACTGGGCGAAAACCTAGTCTACGGTACCTTCGTATTTAGCGATGCCCAGCACATGTGTTGAAAAAGAATCTTGACAAGCTGAAATCAAGGACGGAGGTGTGCATGTTTGTTGGTTATCTAAGGGAACAAGGGGTGGTCTTTTCTACTGTCCTTCTTATCAAAAAGTTTTTGTAAGTACAAATGTGAAATATATAGAGGAGGATTTTGTAGTAGACTACAAAAGCAAAATCAAAGTAGTGTTAGAGGAATTGAAAGAAAATGACACTAATTCTGAATAGCTAGACACAACTAGGGACACAGTGGATGCATTGGATGCACCTACTGATAGGGTTGAGAATGTTCTAGGTACAAGAGAGCCTAGGCATAATGGGAGAATTGTCAAGCACCTGACAGGTTCGTGGCATGAGCCTTAATGGTTGACCGTGACATTGAATCTCATCCTCTTAGCTACAATAAGCCAATTAAAGACAAGGATGCTGATCAATGGGTCTTAGTAATGAAATATGAGATATGATCTATATATTCTAATCAGGTCTAGGATCTTGTAAAGGCACCTGTTGGCATTAAGCCCAACAACAACAACAACAACATTCCTAGTGCCTCAAAGGCTCTCGCTTGCGCAGGGTCTGGCAGTGGTAGGATGTATGCAGCCTTACCCTTTCAGGGTGAGACCCTGACGAGAGATTGTTTTCGAGGACCCCCAACCTAGTAGTTGATGTTTAGGATGAGCCTGTATGTTGGTATTAAGCCCATTGGATGTAAATGTGTCTACAAGAGGAAAAGAAGAGTGAATGGGAAGGTAGAGACCTTCAAGGCAAGGCTTGCTACTGAGGGTTTTATCCAAAAGGAAGGAATCGATTATGATGAGACTTTCTCACCAATAGCAATGCTAAAGTTCATGAGGATACACCTATCCATTGCAACTCATTATGATTATGAGATTTAGAAAATGGAGGCCATTTTGAATGGTCGTCTTGAAAAACATATCTGTATGGTGCAACCAGACGTTTTCATTGGAAAAAATCAGAAGCATATGATATGCAAACTGAAGAAGTCTATATATGGACTAAAGCAAGCGTCATGCTCATGAAATATTAGATTCAACGAAAGCAATTAAGTCCTATGGTTTTGAGCAACTGGTTGATGAACCATGCGTGTACAAACGACATCAAGAGAAAGTAGTGGCTTTCTTAGTATTGTATGTCAACGAATGTTGGGGTTTTATCAGCTATAAAGATTTAGCTGTCAAGTCAGTTTAATGTGAAGGAATTAGGAGAAGCCAACAATATTCTTAGGATCAAGCTTTTGCGAGATCGTAAGAGTACGATGTTGGGTTTTCCTCAAGCCACTTATATTGACAAGATTTTGTCAAGATATCGCATGGAGTCCCTCTTTCTTTAGAGCAGTGTTTTAAGACACCTAAAGAGGAGGAGCAGATGAGGAATGTTCCATATGCTTCAGCCGTGGGAAGCCTCATGTACGCCATGTTGTGCACAAGACAACTGCTATGCTGTTAGTTTGGTAAGCAGATATAGTATAACTCGAGTCCGATGCACTGGGTGATAGTGAAGCATATTCTCAAGTACATGAGAAGAACTAGAGATTACATGATGATCTTTCAAAGTGGCGAGGTCTTTCCTGTTAGCTATACTGATTCAGACTTCCAATCAGATAGAGATACCAGACCTTTGACGTCTGGATATGTCATTACCTTTGGAGGAGTAGCCATCAGTTGGAGGAGTGTTAAGCAGTCTTGTATTGTTTATTCCACCATGGAGACCGAGTACGTTGTAGCTTCAGAAGCTGCAAAGGAGGCATGTTGGCTTAGAAAGTTCCTGATAGATATTGAGGTTGTTAGAGATGGTCTAACACCTATTATGGTCTTTTGTGACAAGTCGGCTGCTGTGGCTAATTCTAAAGAGCCTAGAAGACACAAGATGTCCAAGCACATTGAAAGAAAGTACCGCCTCATTAGAGACTATGTGGAGAAGGGTGAGTTGGCCATCTTGAAGATAGACACAAGTCATAATCTTGCAGATCCTTTTACAAAGACTTTGACTCAAAAGACCTTTGAATCACACTTAGAGGGGATGGATATAAATTGTAGTAAATTAGAGTCAGGACAAGTGAGAGATTGTTAGAAATAGTGTCTTGAAAATCCAAATTTATTTGATAATATTATTTCTTCAATGAATAAAATTGAAGTTTTAGTCATTTCCTCATTAAATTTGTGTAAGTGAGCATTTATCGTGCATGTGATTTTCTTTTAAGTAACATCCATTAGATGGACAGAGTCCTCATATTACATTTTACATATTTATTCTGAGTGGATAATAAGATTAAGCTACAGATAGATCGGAATAAATGGCATGGAATGTTATTTGAATAACTTGTGGTTGGTCATAAGTTTGGACAACTTGTTTGTTAAGACCATGACTCGACACTTTAGATGACTTGTCTTGATCATGTGAATGGTGATCTAAAAGTGTTAGATTAATGTGTTTAATAACATTGACACACAGAGTAGACCATGTGGATTACTTGTTTCTGGACTACTATCGGAAATAAGTGATTCATGTTGCACTATCTGAGTGACGACTCTAAATCCTGAAAATATTATGGACTTGTGCATGGAATGTCAGTTACTTTGGTAAACTATAAGTAAGGTCTTGATAAACGACTAAATTCTCATGTACATTGGGTAACGGCGTGAAGTGTGACAAGGATCGCGTGTTCAATAAGGAATCTATAGTCGCTTATAAGATACAGATGTCCCCGTAGTTCATTCGCAGGCATTTGAATTAATTTAGAATCTTTGGCGAAAGTGTCCTAAGTGTTTGACATTTGAAATTTATACTGTGAATATATTCAAGTATAAATGAATTATTCAGCAAAGAACGAGTCGGTAACTAATGGAGAAGTTGTGAGAAAACTAATCGCAGTAGTTGTAGTTATTTTTCGTCAAGGACATCTCATAGAGGGGTTGCTGTTGTAGTAATAGTCTATTTGAAAATTATCGAATAAATGATTTAAGTCTAAAGTACAGTGGAATTAAGTCCCATTAAATGGTAATTAAATTTTATCATAAGATGATAATTAATTTAACCCATTTGGAGCTATATTTAAATTGTCTTTGAGGCTTCTGCGCAAGCCTAAATTTTTATTGCCATTGGAAAAACACTAAAGAATTCAAGAGATGAGTAAATTTAATTTTGCCAAATATTATTCATGAAATGAATAAAAATTAAAAATTAAATAATTTTTAAATTAAAATTCATAAGATGAATTTTTTACATTTTTAAAACAAAAACAAAACAAAAAAAAAGGAAAAATTGCAGAATGAACTCGCCCAGGATCGTGACCGACTAACTATAGCATGACACGTGTCGCAAGTCAGGCAGTCCTAGGTGTAGATCCACGTGCACAGGCACGGACCAATGTAGAATATCAAAATATAGAATATAAGAAAGTAAAATTTAAATTACTCCTTTCTTATATATTTTCTCCTCTTCTTATCTGTCATATTTTACATACAATGGCACACTATTCAACATCAGGGGCTCCATAACTTCAAAGGACGGGTCCCACCGTCAATAATTCAGATGAATTAAAATCAATGGTTGGTCCCACGAATGCCATTTCATCACCATAAAATGTCAGCAATTACATATCTAATTATTGTGTTAAAAGTATATTGGTCACCCATAAAATTTCATAATATTTACAGCACTTCCCTTTTGTTGACCATGAACTATGAATATGCCTCGTTAAAATCCTTGCTTAGAAAAATCCAGTGGGATAAAAACTTAGTTGGGGAAAAAGAGTACGATATTCATATCTTCCTTTCGGATATATCTTGAAAGCTCTATAAGACAAAAACTCTGAACAAGTATAATGTTTTGGATGTATGCCTTTTAATATTGCCTCATTAAAAACCTTGCTAGAAAAAAAAAAAAAAAAAAACCAGTGGAAAAAATTGGCGAAGGAAAAAAGAGTACAATGTGTATATAACTCCCCCTGACAAAGACATGTCAACAACGGACGTCCTTGAGTCGCCGCATACCAATCCTGTGAACCAATTTCTCGAAAGTTGAAGTTGGTATTACTTTTTTAAATAAGTCTACTAGGTTCTCACTTGAACCAATTTGCTGAACATTTATTTCACCACTTAGATCATGCGTGAAGAAAAACTTTGGTGAGATGTGTTTGGTTCTATCACCTTTAATGTATCCGCCTCTAATTTGAGCAATGCATGAAATATTGTCTTCATATAATATTATCGGATTCTTCTTGATCGTTGGAAGATTGCAAGCTTCTTGAATATGTTGGATTGATGACCTCAACCATACATATTCTCTGCTTGCCTCATGAAGCAAGAATCTCAGCATGATTTGAAGAAGTCGATGCTATTGTTTGCTTTTTGGTTCGCAAAGATATGCAGTCTCACCATATGTAAATAAATATCAAGTTTGTGCGTACCCTTTGTGTGGGTCAAACTGACAGCATGCATCCGCATATCTAATCAATTGCGAGTCAGGTTGCTTTGAGTCTAATAATTCCCTATCAATTGCACCACAAAGATACCAAAAAATATGCTCAATCCCATTCCAGTGTCTTCGTCTTGGTGTCAAACTGTATCTTGCTAATAAATTAACAGAAAAGGCTATATTTGGTCGCTTGCAATTAGCGAGATACATCACTACACCAATAGCACTCACATATGGTACTTCTAAACCAAGAACTCCTTCGTCATCTTCTCGAGGACTAAAGGGATCTCTATTTATAACAAGCGATCGAACGACCATTGGGGTACCCAATGGTTGTGCCATATCCATATGGAATCATTTAAGCACTTTGTTTTTGTATAATTGGATTGCTGAATTAAAATTCCACCAGATAGGTGCTCAATCTTTAGTCCAAGACAAAATTTTGTCTTCCCGATATCTTTCATCTCAAATTATTTCTTTAGATATGTAACATCCTTTTCGAGCTCTTCAGGGGTTCCTATGATATTTAAATCATCAACATAGACTGCAATGATAGAAAAACCAGAACTTGTTTTCTTAATAAAAACACATGGGCTGAAGAGATTGTCAACATATCTTTCTCTTAGAAGATATGTGCTCAGATGATTATACCTCATTCACCATGACTGTTTTAATCCATACAAGGATCTTTGCGATTTGATTGAAAATAGTTCCCTAGGTATTGAGCTATATACCTCTGATATTTTTAGTCCTGCAGGGACTTTCATATAGATGTCACTGTCAAGTGATCCATAAAGATAAGTTGTTATAACATCCATAAGACGCATGTGAAATCTTTCTTAGACTGCCAGACTTATTAAGAATCTGAATGCAATCGCATTCATCACTGGCGAATATGTCTCTTCATAATAAATTCTCGATCTCTGTGAAAAACCTTGGGCTCTCATTATTTTCATTTCTTTTTCGCACTAATATCCACTTGTACCCTATGGGTTTTGTATTTTCAGGCGTTTGTACTGTAGGCCAGAGCACTGCACGTTTTGCCAGTGAATCTAATTCTGCCTGTATTGCGTCTTTCCATTTTGGTCAGTCGCTCCTTTGCTTACATTCTTGAACAGAGTTAGGTTCAAGATCATTGTTTTCGTTGATCAAATCAACAGCAATTGTATATGCAAATATGTGATCAATAACTGTGTTATTTTCTGATATAAAAAAAAAAAAAAAAAACTGTGTTATTTTGATTCCATCTTTTTCAAGTATGAACATCATTTAACAAGATTTCCTCATTCTCGATATTTTAATTGTTATCACTCATTTCAGGAACTTGGCATTCTTGGAAAGCCATTTCGTCATTCGTATCATTCTTATGTGTTTGCATTATTACCTTTTCAGGAGGGTTGCGAGTACTAGGGGCTTGCTTGCTGGTGTGTAGTTATATTATTACCATTTCGTCATTCGTATCATTCTTTTCATTTCTTATCTTTAGAACCGATTGGCCTATCACGCTTCTGGTGTGTAGTAGTTATATTTGTCAATGTTATGGGGGCTTGCTTGCTCGGAATATCAATTCGTGCAAGAGCATTCACGGCTGGAACATGTGACTTAGTCACTCTCTTTATATCAACAAATGCATTTGGCAATTGTTTTGCAATGTTTTGCAAATGAATGATTTTTCAAATTGTCAGTTCACATTGATTTATATGGGAATCAAGATAAGATATTGATGATGCATTCCACAAAATTTCACATTTTTCCATCTTTTGCTTTTCTCTCCCTAATTCTTGAAACATCGATTCATAAAACTTACAATCAGCAAATCGTGCTGTAAAAAGGTTTCAAGTCAATGGTTCCAGATATTTTATAATTAACGGCTATTCAAACCCAACATAAATTTTAAGTCTTCTTTGTGGCCCCATCTTTATACACTGGGGTGGAGCAATTAGAACATACACAGCATGCCCAAAAATTCATAGGTGTGATATATCTAGTTCTTGTCCAGTGACAAGTTATAATGGAGAGAATTTATGATAG
Organism: Simmondsia chinensis; assembly: GCA_018398585.1. Lineage (NCBI taxonomy): Eukaryota > Viridiplantae > Streptophyta > Magnoliopsida > Caryophyllales > Simmondsiaceae > Simmondsia > Simmondsia chinensis. The sequence goes on from JAGTTD010000022.1 coordinate 9,997,043, forward strand.
GCAGTTGGCCTAGTACAAATTAGTGTTGTAGCATGCAATATAGCATGCTTCCATGCAGAATTAGGTTATTTTGTTTTCATGAGCATTGGTCCAGCATTAAGCTGCAAGCGCTTAATCAAAGATCTCGCAAGACCATTTTGTGTATGTACATGGGCCACTGGATTTTCTACCATAGTTCCAATTGACATACAATAATCATTAAATGCTTGTGACGTAAATTCTCCAACATAAAAAGACGCATTTTCTAAATCATATAATCCGGAAATTGAGATCTTAATCGGATTATTTGTTCAAGGAGTCTTGCAAGTGCCACATTACGTGTAGATAATAAGCAAACATGTGACCAATGTGTTAAGACATCTATTAATACCACAAAATATCGAAATGGTCCACATGATGGAGTAATGGGCCTACATATATCTCCTTGTATTCTTTCCAAAAATGTAGGAGATTCAATCCCAATTTTAGTTGGGGATGGCCTCGTAATCATTTTTTTCCTTGAGCACAAGCAGCAAATGAAATTTCATTTGGTAAAAGAATTTTCAAGTTCTTTAATAAATGCCCATGAGAATTTTCAATAATCCTTCTTATCATTGTTGCTCCTGGATGACCCAAGCGGTCATGTCATAAAGTAAAAGTTCCAGGGTATGTTAACTTTTGGTTAATCACAGCATTGGACTCAATTGGATTGATATAAGTGTAATACAATCCAGAAGAGAGTGCTAACAATTTTTCCATTATATGCTTCTTTTCTAAGATGAGCGATGTAATGTAAAGATAATTCTTATTGCTTTCGTTAACAGTTTCAATATGATGACCATTGCGATGGATATTGCGAAAGCTGATAAAGTTTCTCTGTCATCCACTAGAAAACAGAGGATCGCTTATGCTTAGTTCTGTTCCTTCAGGGAACACAATGTGTGCTCTTCCGAAGTCTTCAATCAAATTTGAAACACCCGATATTGTGTTCACATTTGCTTCGGCTAATTGTAGCTGAAAAAAAAAAGTACATTTTGCTTTTGAAGATGAAGTGCGTGGTTGCATTTTCTGCTAGACACAAATCTCCACCATTGACTTTAACCAAATCCATATTTCCTCATATATAAACACATATAAGTGTTAAAATTATGAGTATAACATACAATATCATAATATAATATAGTATATAGTAGTAGGTTTGAAACTAAAATTAATTTTGAATTTTTCTAGTTACATTTCATCCTACCTTTAGGACAAAAAGAATTGTATATTTTAAAATTAGTAATTTAACTAACAAGTATATGTAACTGAAAAGTGTAATAAGCTTTCATGTATAATCTAGTTAAAATATTGCGCATATATAATAATTTATTTGTTTCAATTTAGAAATAATCGAAAAATTATCGTTCCAATAAGTAAAAAAACAATTACATTTTAAGTTAAAAAACGGCCAAATTTTAACAGTCATGAACAATAATCCAACGGTTAAAAATGGCTAGTTTCCAACGGTCACGAACAATAATTTTACTTCTATAAATACATCCTGCGGCATCATAAATTAACTATTCAAAAATTTACATTTCCCTTTCCTCAATCTTCTTCTACATCAACATGCCATCCTTTTCATGTTGTATTTTTGTTTTTTCTTATTATAGTAGGACTCTTTATTATGTTTGGAGGTTTATCAGTTTTACATGAATCTATAGAGATAGATTATCTATATAGGGTCTTGTGGCTTATGTCTTGATCCTCTGTCTTGTAGCTCTATGAATTGATTATATTTTGTAATTAGTAAATCTTATTATAATTTTTTTTTTGTAATATACTATAATGCAATAAAATTACGATTTTTCTTTAAAGGTGTAGTAAAAATATAATACATTTATACATATAACAAAATATATGATATTAATGATAAAATATTAGATGGATACGTCTACAATAATTTTCATAACTAAAACAACATTATTTTATTGAAACTAAACATAGTAAATAATAAACTTGAAAGCAAATATTTTACTTCAGTTGGACACTTCCATCTCCAATCAAATGATCAATTCTTCCACTAGCATCTTCAAAAAAATCAGATATATCTAGATGCGTTTCATTTAGTGGAGAATGATCTTCAATAAAATTTGTTTCTGCGAGTTTTTTTTTTCCATTTTAATGGTGCTTGGTAGAGTTTCACAAGGTGGTCCATCGTACGACCGGTATGTGCCCAATGACCTTTCATACTGCATTGATAGCAATTTGTTTTTAGATCCCATGACACAGTTTGCTGCAGAGATTTTCCCTTTCTATTCTTATCCTTGTAATATGTGGACTTTTTGAAGTTTGGTCCATTCTGGGTACTATGGTTCCATTTATTTTGACCGTGACTATAACCTCGCGCACGGCCACATTCACGACCAGGTCCATATTTGTGATCTCGACCATGCCCCCAATGTTCATATGATGTAGCATTCGCTTCAGGGAATGCTTCTGATTCAGTCGATCGTAACTGATAATTTCTCATCAATAGTTTATTATTTTGTTCAACGACAAGGAGGCATTGAATTAACTCCGAATATTTTTTAAAATTCCTCTCTCAATATTGTTGTTGCAAGAGCATATTCGAGACATGAAAAGTGGAGAGTGTTTTTTTCAACATATCTTCATCAGTAATATTCTCTCTACACAACTTCGTTTGGGAGGTAATTCTAAACACTATGGAGTTATACTCACTTACTATTTTAAAATCCTCCAGTCGCAGGTGAATTCGATCATAGCGAGCTTTGGGAAAAATAATAGTCTTTTGATGATCAAATCTTTCTTTCAAATTTATCCACAGTTCACTGAGATCTTTTACAGTAAAATATTCAGATTTCAATCCTTCATGAAGGCGATGCCAAAAAATTTTCATTGCTCTTGCACGACCCTACAGGGATGTGCTATTCCCTTTGTCATTGTTTCTTCGATATTCATGGCATCAAGATGAATCTCTTCATCAAGGGTCCATGGAAAATAATTTTTGCCAGATATGTTGAGAGCAACAAATTGAATGTTGGTAAGGTTCGACATTATAAAAGCTAAAGGAAGAAAGTTAATACCTTAATCCTCAGTCGGTCAGAAGCTCGTGCTGATAACGCGTCATAAAATAAAAATGTAGAATATCAAAATACCGAATACAAGAAAGTAAAATTTAAATTACGCTTTTATTATATATTTTCTCTTCTTCTTATCTATCATATTTTACATACAATGGTACTGCAATTTATCAGGGGCTCCATAACTTCAAAGGATAGGTCCCGCCATCAATAATTCAGATGAATTAAAATTAATAATGGGTCCAGCGAATACTATTTCATCACTATAAAGTGTAGGCGATTATATATCCAGTTATTGTGTTAAGGATATATTGGTTAACTATAAAATATTCAAATATTTACAGCAAGTCCCCTTTCTATTTCCTTTTTGGGCTTAATCTCATCTCTTTTGTAGTATTATAATTATTACTTATAGTTTTGACCCTAAAGGGTAATGCCATGACTTTCATCCTTGGAGACAAGGATGATTTTAAAAAGGGAAATATGTCACAGGAGAAATAAATTAGGGACATATTATTACCGAAAAAATAAATTAATCACATGTTATACGTGTGATTAAATAATATTTTAATAGGTAGCTTCATTTTAGTGATAATTCAGATTATTTTCCATTTTATTACGTAATTACATTATTAGTTAGTTGTCATCCTCCCCAATTTCTATAAATAGAGGCATTAGGCTTGTAATGAAACATATAATTTGGAATGTTCATGAAATTCTCCATCTCCCTACTATTGTCTCTCTCTCCCCCTCAATTTCTTTTACTCTCTCCTCTAATTTCTACTATCTAATCTTAGTTAAGCTTCAAATAGGACAATCTAGCCACTCTTCCTAGTTTTAACCGCATCACGTACTCTCCATTATTGTAAACATGGGACTGACATATCAATTGATTGTGCTACAAGATATTGTAATATTCACAGTTAGATTAGATTTGGGTAAGCCATCACATTATTTCATATTAAGTGTACATATTAAATAAAAATAATTAGAACTTCATTGATCACACAAAATTTGAATGCAAATAGAAGCTAAAATATATTGTGGCAGAATACTGCAAATATTGACTCAAAATAATGCCGAAAAATTGAACCCCAAAAGAAATAAAACAAGAAATTATGGAATTTCAAAGGATAATATTCAAAGAGACACCTGAACTACTAGTTAAAATTAATGTGAACCCTCGAACTTTTAATTTCATCAAAGATACCCCTGAACTATTGATTAAAATAAATGTAACCCCTCCAACTTCCTATTTCATCAAAGACAACCCCAAAAAATAAAGCAAAATAAATTTGATCCTAATCCAATTTCAAATATTATATAAAAGATATCTGAAATAATTTATTTTTTTTTTTGATTCACGTACACTAATATTTGATAATATATTATTCGAGTGTTTTGAGGTTTTAAATATTTTTGTGATAACCTGCACTTCGATAACTTCATTTCCAAGTATCATCCTATAAATTCTGTTAGGTTTATGTTAAATTAATGAACTTGACACTTGAAAAATAATATAACTAATAGAAAATTTGTGATTTATACTTAAAACAATCCTAAATGTAAATTTTTTTGATATTTAAAATAAATAAATAACTCTTTATTTTTATTTTCAAAATTATTTATTGATAATTTTGGAAATTTTTATGTTTTTTAAATTTTTTATGTTATGTTAAATAATTTGAAACATTTAAAATTATTTCGATATAAATGATAGTTAAATTATGTTTGAGATATTTTCTTTTTATTTTATGTGTCACATTATCATAATTTAATGGAATACTTAAGGAGTTATGAGAGTAACATTTGAAAAAGAAGTTAAAAAAATTAGGGTACCTAAAAAATATTTAAAGCCCTTGCCAACTATGAAATATATAAAGCAACATTGGGTTATTTAAACCAATTTTTTTTTCTAATTCTTCAATAGTTACAAATGTTTTTGATAAAGATTGAAGTTAGGAGATCAAATTGATATTCGTTAATATTTGAGGGGGGGCACTTGATAAGATTTAGAAGTTTAGGGGGTTGCATTAATTTTTATCAATAGTTTGCATGATGTTTTTGATAAAATTAAAAGTTGGGGAGTCACGTTGATTTCAACTAACAGTTTAGGAGGTGTTTTGATGAAATTAAAAGTTCAAGGGTTTACTTCGATTTTGACCAATAACACTAATACATGAACAAATTATTCATAAGGTAAACACTAAACACCCACCATGTATCATACCGGGGGGGGGGGGGGGGGGGGGGGGGGGGGGGGGGAAGAACTAGAAAGTTTCATTTGTCAACTTAGTAGTGTTACGAACCTAAATCGAGATAACTAAATACTAAAAAAAAACATAAGAAATAAAGAGAAAGATAGAGATGACATTCATTTCATTTGATTGGATTGTGAATACAATGCCCCCCTCTATTTATAGAACAAACCTTCCTTAGGTGGGACCTATTATATTACCTATTAGATTACCCTAATACTATAAACCCTAATACCATAGACCCAAATACCTAATTTGGGATCGTATCAATACTTTCCCCTTCGAGAGACCCTTGTCCTCAAGGGTCTAGTATGATATTCTGTAACTAGTAAAAATGAAAAACAAATTTTTAAGTCATCCTATTTATTGTCTTCTATAACTTCTATTTTTGTCCCCCTAGATCGAATACAATAGGGACAAATTTTACAAACTTAAATTGTCTAAAACAAAGAAAGTCAATTAAGTAATTACAAATAATTAAAGGGGCAAAATTGTAATTGTGTCTAAAAAGAACCCCTAACCCTAGCCTCCTATTTCCAAATCTACGTCGCCGCTTCTTCTCCCCCACAACCACCGGCTTAAGCACCGACAGCACTGTTCCGGCCACGGTGCGTGGCTCTACGTCTAGACGACGGTGGCGGAGGAGGCGCAACACCACCGGCAACATCCTGACCCTACTCCAACGCTTGCGTTGCCACTCTCTCGGCCATCGCACCCTGGACAACGATGACGGCAGTGTCGTCTTCTTCTTCGACGAAGTGAGGTCTCGGTGGTGGTGGTGACGCCTAGCGTAGGCGGTGGTGGTCGTCTTTTCGTCGTTTTTGTGGCTGTCGGGATTGTCCTTCGATGTTCATCCATCGTCTCCATTGTGACCCTCGCTGACCTCCGCCCCTCGAACGGCGTCGTTTCTGAGGCTGTCACCTCGACCTCGTCATTCAGCACCAAGGGGCTCTGATTTGCGGCTCGTGGTGGTGGTTCTGGCACCTCTGCGAAGGTCCGATCACCATTGTCCGATTCTGGTAAGTCTTCATCGTTCTTCGTGCCTTCTTCTTCAGCTTCCGTTGTTGTCAGCGGCGAAGTCTCGGTTTTGGTCTATGCTGGTTGTGCCGGTGTTGTGGTGACAGTAGCGGCTGCACCATCGAATTCCGCTAGCACCTCACCGGAAACCACCACTCCTCTCGCCGAGGTTTGTTCCACCAATTGACCTTGATTTTTGAACCCTTCTTGAAGGTCATCTAGTTTTTGTAAAAGTTTTGCTAACGTATTTTGAATCTCGGCGGTAATTACTTGCTGATTAGTTGCTACCGAGTGGGTTTGGGTTGGAGGGGGCTGGTAGGTAGTGATGCTGTTTGGGTAGATGTGGTGGTTGGGGGTGTAGTGGCTGAGAGTGGTGTGGGTGGTGGTCGGGTCGGGTGGGAGGTGGTGGTAGAGGTGCGATGGGTTGTGGTGGGGTGGGTAGAGACATGGGTAGTGGTGGCTAGTGGCGTGGTGGGTCTGGGTGAAGGTGGTGGTGTTGATGGGTGGAGAAGGGTGTGAGTAGAGGTGGTGGGTATGGGGGTCTGTTGGTGGCAGTTGTCTGGTGGTAGAAGAGGCGGCTGCCTCCTGTCGTGGTGGTCCGCCTTGGTGGCCCCACGGTGGGTCCACCTCAGTCTGGCTCCAGGTATACATTACCCACAGTCCGAGCACTGATGAGCTCTGATACCAATGTTGCGAACCTAAATATAAGTATGCTATAAACTAAAGGAAAGCATAAGAAATAGAGAGAAAGATAAAGACGACATTCATTTCATTTGATTAGATTGTGAATACAATGCCCCCCTCTATTTATAGAACAAACCTTCCTAAGGTGAGACCTATTATATTACCTATTAGATTACCCTAATACTATAAACCCTTATACTATAGACCCAAATACCTAATTTGGGATCGTATCAAGTAGATAGAACCTATATCCTTGAAATTTCACATTATGCCTTTGAAAAATACTAAGATGGCATAATTGTAGAAAGAAATCGATATTCTTCATATAAATTTCTTCAAATACATAGACGAAATATTAGAAAGAGCTATGTTTTAAGTGAAAAAAATGACCTAATTGTGTTTCTGATAAGAATATTAAAAGGTCATAATTATTTTTAAAAAATTCATCATTATATATAAACTGTATACGTTTAGCATTTTCTATTGGAAAATTCCTTCTGGGAACTAAGGGGAAAAAAAAAGAAAAAAGAGAAATATTAAAAAAAATTACAAAAAAATCAAAATCAATTTATCAGGGAGTTGTTAATTTTTTTCGTCAACACGGTATTGTTATTATCGGCGTGAAATTTGTTATTGTTAGAGTAACGATGTCACTTATAAAAAGTGAAAGTCACAAAGTTTCCATGAAAATAATAATTTTGATATGACATTACTGCATATATATTTATGAATGGCGACAAATTATTTACAATTGGAGATGCAGTGATTTGGGCAGCTAACAGTGACATTGTTCACAACTACACACATGAGTCTAATAAGAATCCCAAGTAGGAATTGTAGAGAAGATATCAATATATAAGTTTAGTGGGTTACTTTATCTATACTAATTGGTTTTAAAATGAAATTTCACTTGGATTTAGTGTAAATTCAACAGACTTATTGCAAATTAAAGAGAATTATCAGAAACAAATGAAGAAAGAGGGAGAAAATAAGAAAGAAAACAAGAAAAATGAACGAAATAAAGAGTACCTGTAATAGAGAAGGGGGATTACGAGCGAGGAGCACACATAGACAGAGTGAATGAGAGAGGGAGGGGAGAGAGAGACGTTAAAGCAACGGTAAAAAATGAACAGCTTAAAAGGGTTTGAAAAAGTTAAATGAGAAATTATGAATAACCCAACATTAAATAGAGTGTGTTTAAAAAAACCTGCCTTCACAGGGTCGGGGGCGGATGTACGCATCCCCTTTAGAGTGTTAACTTGAAGAGAAGCTGTTTCCGAGTGCCCCCAACCTGAGGGTGAGAACTTCCCAGGAGGCCACCCATCCTAGTACTGCTCTCACCTAAGCACACTTAACTTCGAAATTCTAATGGGATCCGGTGACGGTGTGTTGATGCCCTCTTTTAAATAGAGAGTAGTATACGTTATTTAAATTTTGAAAATACGTTATAATATGGTATAGTAATAAACTAAAGGATAATATTTATTGAGATCCACCAACTATTGATCAAAATCAAAATACCCCAAACTTTTAACTTCATCAAACACACCTCCTAAAATATTGGCCAAAATTAATGTGACCCTCTCGGCTTTTAATTTCATTAAGTACACCATCTAAACTATTGGTTAAAAACAATGTAACCCCTTCAACTTCTAAATTATGTCAATGACACCCACCCGAACAGTTAAAGAGAAAATACTTTAAAAACATAGTGAGATTGGCTATGCCATACAGAGCGAAGTGTTGGCCAATTAAACGACATCATATGCAAAAGTTGAAGGTGGTGGAGATGAAGATGTTGCGGTAGATGTGTGGACACGCAATGAAGGATATGATTAGAAATGACGTTATAAGAAGCAAATTGGGTGTGGCTCCAATAGAGGATAAGTTGAGAGAGCAACGCCTGCGATGGTTTGGGCACGTTAGGAGGAGACCCACCACTGCCCCTATCAAAAGATGCAAACAACGCCATACTACGCATGGGAGGAGAGGGAGAGGCAGGCCAAAGAATAGATGGATGGAGACGATTCGACATGACTTCACCCACCTAAACCTAAATGAAGAGATAGCCTTAGATAGAGCTGAGGAGAGGGAGAGGCAGGCTAAAGAAGAGATGACTAGAGACAATTTGACATGACCTCACCCACCAAAACCTAAATGAAGAGATAGGAGGGCTAGCATACTTGTAGCTGATATAGCGGTATAGAATTGAGGAGCACAGCTAAACTAGGCCTAGTGCCTCTAGGCTTATAAGTTTGCCTGTTTGTTTTTACTTGCTATTGTTGTGTGTTGTTGTGCTATTGTTGCTCCACAGTAATATGTGCTTTGCAGCCTGTTGTGTTGTTGCTCTATTGCTTATTACATTGCTGCTTTATACTCTCTCTGTGTTGCTGTTTTTGCTTTTATGCATTCCAAGTTAGGGGTCCTCGGACATAATCTGTCTTTAAAGTATCATCCTGAAGGGGTAAGGCTGCTTACAACTCCTCCCCCCCCCCCCCCCCCCCCCCCCCCCCCCCCGCCGCGGGCGCTGTGCTGCACTGGCGGGAGCCCTTAAGGCATCCAATTGAGCTAGCTCGATCATTGGCTCGCATGTCTAGATTGCGGACTTAAATAACCTACATTTTTTTTTCAATTTTTATGCATGAGTTTTATTATCCTTTTCTAGCAATTCAAGTAACAATAATCATAAATGAATCAAACAAGCCTAATAAATGAGCCTAAGAATGAGCCAGCTCGCCAAATAATCAAGCTAAATAATATTGAGACTAAATCGGTCTCATTTAGTTAATGACTGGGTCTCATTTAGTAAATGAGCCGAGCCGAGCACAGATATGTAGCTCAATTAGATAAATGATGGTGATATCTAGTCATTATTCCTATTGAATTATTACAATTATAGTGGTCTCTCCTCCTCTTCTCCTCTCTTCTATTCAATTTCTTTCTATATTTGTAATATTAATTATGATTAAGCTTCGAAGAGGAAATCTAATCACTCTTCCTATTCGAGGAAGAGCAGCTATATTGGCCCTTTCGACTTTAACCAAGACTAATAGTAGATATTGAGAGGTAAATAGAGTAGAATTTAGAGAAGGGAAGAGAAGATTATATGGAGAGAAATAGATTTTATTAAACTTTCAGTCTATATCCTTATGAATACAATCCTAGCTACGCCCTTTTTATCATAGTATTGGAGAGGGGGATAATTATAATCTTATTCATTTATTGTATCACATGTCTCATGCATGATTAATTTATTGTTCTTATAAGATATTTCCCTCTTTAAAAATCACTCTTGTCCTCCAAGGTGAATGTTAGGATTAGGGGTGCAAATGAGCAGACCTGGATCACAAGCCCTCGCGAGCAGGCTCGTTATAAAGCACAAAAAACTCAGCTTGCTTTGAGCTCGAGCGGAGCCAAGCCGGCTCGTTTAGCTTATCGAGTCGACCCCAAGCCTATTGAAGCTCGAGCTCATAGGCTCGCAAGCCTAAACGAGCCTAGGTGAGCTCTTTTTAATATAATATATTTGCTTAAATAGTATTCAATGAATCTTATTGCAGCCCAAATGAGCCGAGCCCGAGCCTAAACGAGCCTATATTGAGCTTGAATGAGCCAAAATATTGCAAGCCTAATTTGAAGCTCACCGAGCTTGGATCGAGCCAAGCCGAGCTAAGCCGAGCTCGAGCCAAAATTTACGACACTTGGCGAGCTTCGAGCTGGGCCCGAGCTGAGCTTGAAACTAATGAGCCGAGCATTGAGCCAGGCAGGTTCGAGCTCGACTCGACTCAGCTCAAATACACCCCTATTTAGAAATTTTTTTTTTTTTTAATCCCTCCTGGATGGAACAATATAAGTACCAACTGTAAGTTCGAAAAGTAAATAAATGAAGCCTAAAAGCAAAATAATCTGACTAGATTCAATACAATATGTTTACCCTACAACTAGTTCCATTAACTGGAGTAAAAGTAGTGCCAAAGGAAGGTAAAATTAGGTCCGTCATGTCACGGATATTAAAGGAAGCAAAAGGAAAACGGGTGTAATTTATTAAAAAATTCATGGACATTTTTGTAAAATGACATTATTACTTACCTACCTAGGGCTAAGGTCTCTTCCTGATTTCTTCTTACCAACGTCACCATTGGAATTTCATGGAATCTACCCCCAAACTACCTTAGCCACTGTCGGTACCTTTTGCCATGGCGACTTTGGCCGGATATCCACCATGAACACCAGCAGTTCAATGGAGAAGTGCGGGAAAATGCTAATGTTGGAAGAAACTCAATCTTCGTGCTCGACTCTTGACAACTTACCAGCAGACCAACCTCCATCTTGACCACCTTCCTCGCCGTCATTTTCACCATCTCCACACTTAGTTACTTATTAAACTTCATTGAAACCTTCGTCACCGTTATATCCCTCGATACCAATGTCACGACCATCGTCAGCAATGGTTCCTCGCTTCACACGACTTAAGTTTTCTTCTCCTCCTTTGTCTAGGCTGTTTTGGGTTCCTCCATCAAACCGTTAGCAATGGCCACCAACACAGTCTTCTCACCAAAATTGGTAATTGCCGACTGGAGTTTCATCATTGACACCATTGTTAATGTTGATGGTTTCAATGGTAACGAGGTCCGTCTTCTTTGCCTCCACTTCCACCACCCCTAACTCTGGTCAGGTAACCTTCTGTAGATAGGTAACATATTTTCCACTCTTTTGGTCTTTAAGTGTGTGGATTTACACCTATTGAAAAATTCATTGATATTTCTTCATAATTTGGCCAATTTTTCTGCTCGTGAATCAATTTTCAAACCCATGAATTCCATAATTTGATATTGCTCAACAATTTCAGATATTTAGTGTCTTAGTTCCTCTACTCTTCAAATATTGAAGCCCAAGCTCATATTAACATATATGACACATTTAGTTAATGAAACAGTCTAATAATAATCATAAATGAATCAAACCAGTCAAATAATTGGGCCTAAGAACAAGCCAACAAAGCCCAACGAGCCAACTCACCAAATAATCAAGCCTAAATAATATTGAGACCTTTTCGGTCTCATTTAGTTAATGACACGGTCTCGTTTAGTAAATGAGCCGAGCCAAGCACAGATATGTAGCTCAATTAGATAAATGATGGCAATATCGAGCCGGTCTTATTTTGTTAACGAGCCAAGTCGAGTAAGCTGTGGCTCAGCTCGACTAAGGGTGATTTTCAAGGAGGGATATCTATCATGTTAAAATAAATTAGCCACATGTAGAATATGTGACTCGGTAGTATTTTAGCAAGTAATTTTATTTTAGTAATAGTTTAGGTAATTACTATTCCTAATGAATTATTATAATTATTGTGGTCTATCCTCCTCTTCTCCTCTCTTCTATTCCATTTCTTCCTATATTTGTGCTATTAATCATGATTAATCTTCAAAGAGACGATCTAGTCACTCTTCCTATTCAAGGAAGAGCGGCTATATTGGCCCTTTTAACTTTAACCAAGATTAATAGTAGATATTGAGAGACAAATAGAGTAGAATTTAGAGAAGGGAAGAGAAAATTGTATGGAGAGAAATAGATTTCATCAAACGTTCAATCTATATCCTTGTAAATATGATCCTAGCTATGCCCTTTTTATTATTGTATTGGAGAGGGGGATAATTATAATCTTATTCATTTATTGTATCACATATCTCACACGTTAATAATTTATTATTCTTATAAGATATTTCCCTCTTTAAAAATCACTCCTGTCCTCAAAGGTGAATGTTAAGATTAGGGGTGTAAATGAGCCGGGCTGGCTCACAAGTCCTCACGAGCTGGCTCCTCATAAAGCTCAAAAAGCGTCGGCTCACTTTGAGCTCGAGCTGAGCTGAGCTGGCTCGTTTAGCTTATCGAGCCAAGCCCGAGCCTATTGAAGCTCGAGCTCGTAGGCTCGCGAGCCTAAACAAGCCTAGGCGATCTTTTTTTAATATAATATATTTGCTTAAATATTATTCAATGAATCTATATTGGAGCCTAAATGAGCCGAGCCTGAGCTTAAACTGGCCGAAATGAGCCTATATTGAGCTTAAATGAGCCGAAATATTGCAAGCCTAATTTGAAGCCCACCGAGCTTGGATCGAGCCAAGCCGAGCTCGAGCCTGAATTTACGACACTTGGCTAGCTTCGATCTGGGCCCGTGCTGAGCCTGAAACTAATGAGCCGAGCATCGAGCCTGGCAGGATCGAGCTCGACTCGACTCACCTCAAATACACCCATAGTTAGAAATTTTTTTTTTTTTTTTTTAATCCGTCCTGGATGGAACAATATAAGTACCAACTGTAACTTCGAAAAGTAAATAAATGAAGCCTAAAAGCAAAATAATCTGACTGGATTCAATACAATATGTTTACCCTACAACTAGTTCCTTTAACTGGAGTAAAAGTAGTGCTAAAGGAAGGTAAAATTAGGTCCATCATGTCACGGATATTAAAGGAAGCAAAAGGAACACGGGTGTAATTTATTAAAAAACTCATGGACATTTTTGTAAAATGACATTATTACTTACCTACCTAGGGCTAAGGTCTCTTCCTGATTTCCTCTATCCAACGTCACCATTGGAATTTCATGGAATCTACCCCCAAACTACCTTAGCCACTGTCGGTACCTTTTGCCATGGCGACTTTGGTCGGATATCCACCATGAACACCAGCAGTTCAATGGAGAAGTGCGGGAAAATGCTAATGTTGGAAGAAACTCAATCTTCTTGCTCGACTCTTGACAACTTACCAGCAGACCAACCTCCATCTTAACCACCTTCCTCGCAGTCATTTTCACCATCTCCACACTTAGTTACTTATTAAACTTCATTGAAACCTTCGTCACCGTTATAACCCTCGATACCAATGTCACGACCATCGTCAGCAATGGTTCCTCGCTTAACACGACTTAAGTTTTCTTCTCCTCCTTTGTCTGGGCTGTTTTGGGTTCCTCCATCAAACCGTTAGCAACGGCCACCAACACAGTCTTCTCACCAAAATTGGTAATTTCCGACTGGAGTTTCATCATTGACACCATTGTTAATGTTGATGGTTTCAATGGTAACAAGATCCATCTTCTTTGCCTCCACTTCCACCACCCCTAACTCGGGTCAGGTAACCTTCTGTATATAGGTAACATATTTTCCACTCTTTTGGTCTTTAAGTGTGTGGATTTACACCTATTGAAAAATTCATTGATATTTCTTCATAATTTGGCCAATTTTTCTGCTCGTGAATCCATTTTCAAACCCATGAATTCCATAATTTGATAATGCTCAACAATTTCCGATATTTAGTGTCTTAGTTCCTCTATTCTTCAAATATTGAAGTCCAAGCTCATATTAACATATATGACACATTTAGTTAATGACACAGTCCAATAATAATCATAAATGAATCAAACAAGTCTAATAAATGAGCCTAAGAACAAGCCAATAAAGCCCAACGAGCCAACTCACCAAATAATCAAGCCTCAATAATATTGAGACTTTTCGGTCACATTTAGTTAATGATACGGTCTCATTTAGTAAATGAGCCGAGCCAAGCACAGATATGTAGCTCAATTAGATAAATGATGGCAATATCGAGCCGGTCTCATTTTGTTAACGAGCCAAGTCGAGTAAGCTGTGGCTCAGCTCGACTAAGGGTGATTTTCAAGGAGGGATATCTATCATGTTAAAATAAATTAGCCACATGTAGAATATGTGCCTCGGTAGTATTTTAGTAAGTAATTTTATTTTAGTAATAGTTTAGGTAATTACTATTCCTAATGAATTATTACAATCATAGTGGTCTATCCTCCTCTTCTCCTCTCTTCTATTCCATTTCTTCCTATATTTGTGCTATTAATCATGATTAAGCTTCAAAGAGACGATCTAGTCACTCTTCCTATTCAAGGAAGAGTGGCTATATTGGCCCTTTTAACTTTAACCAAGATTAATAGTAGATATTGAGAGACAAATAGAGTAGAATTTAGAGAAGGGAAGAGAAAATTGTATGGAGAGAAATAGATTTCATTAAACGTTCAATCTATATCCTTGTGAATATGATCCTAGCTATGCCCTTTTTATTATTGTATTGGAGAGGGGGATAATTATAATCTTATTCATTTATTGTATCACATATCTCACGCGTTAATAATTTATTATTCTTATCAAATATTTCCCTCTTAAAAAATCACTCTTGTCCTCAAAGGTGAATGTTAAGATTAGGGGTGTAAATGAGCCGGGCTGGCTCACAAGTCCTCACGAGCCAGCTCCTCATAAAGCTCAAAAAGCGTCGGCTCACTTTGAGCTCGAGCAGAGCTGCGCCGGCTTGTTTAGCTTATCGAGCCAAGCCCGAGCCTATTGAAGCTCGAGCTCGTAGGCTCGCGAGCCTAAACAAGCCTAGGCGATCTTTTTTTAATATAATATATTTGCTTAAATATTATTCAAGGAATCTATATTGGAGCCTAAATGAGCCGAGCCTGAGCTTAAACTGGCCGAAATGAGCCTATATTGAGCTTAAATGAGCCGAAATATAGCAAGCCTAATTTGAAGCTCACCGAGCTTGGATCGAGCCAAGCCGAGCTCGAGCCTGAATTTACGACACTTGGCGAGCTTCGAGCTGGGCCCGAGCTGAACTTGAAACTAATGAGCCGAGCATCGAGCCTGGCATGCTCGAGCTCGACTCGACTCAGCTCAAATACACCCCCAGTTAGAATTTTTTTTTTTTTTTTTAATCCCTCCTGGATGGAGCAATATAAGTACCAACTATAAGTTCGAAAAGTAAATAAATGAAGCCTAAAAGCAAAATAATCTGACTAGATTCAATACAATATGTTTATCCTACAACTAGTTCCATTAACTGGAATAAAAGTAGTGCTAAAGGAGGTAAAATTAGGTCCATCAGGTCACGGATATTAAAGGAAGCAAAAGGAACACGGGTGTAATTTATTAAAAAATTCATGGACATTTTTGTAAAATGACATTATTACTTACCTACCTAGGGCCAAGGTCTCTTCCTGATTTCCTCTTGCCAACGTCACCATTGGAATTTCATGGAATCTACCCACAAACTACCTTAGCCACTGTCGGTACCTTTTGCCATGGCGACTTTGGCCGGATATCCACCATGAACACCAGCAGTTCAATGGAGAAGTGCGGGAAAATGCTAATGTTGGAAGAAACTCAATCTTCTTGCTCGACTCTTGACAACTTACCAGCAGACCAACCTCCATCTTAACCACCTTCCTCGCCGTCATTTTCACCATCTCCACACTTAGTTGCTTATTAAACTTCATTGAAACCTTGGTCACCGTTGTATCCCTCGATACCAATGTCACGACCATTGTCAGCAATGGTTCCTCGCTTAACACGACTTAAGTTTTCTTCTCCTCCTTTGTCTGGGCTGTTTTGGGTTCCTCCATCAAACCGTTAGCAACGGCCACCAACATAGTCTTCTCACCAAAATTGGTAATTGCCGACGGGAGTTCCATCATTGACACCATTGTTAATGTTGATGGTTTCAATGGTAACGAGGTCCATCTTCTTTGCCTCCACTTCCACCACCCCTAACTCTGGCCAGGTAACCGTCTGTAGATAGGTAACATATTTTCCACTCTTTTGGTCTTTAAGTGTGTGGATTTACACCTATTGAAAAATTCATTGATATTTCTTCATAATTTGGCCAATTTTTCTGCTCGTGAATCCATTTTCAAACCCATGAATTCCATAATATTATAATGCTCAACAATTTTAGATATTTAGTGTCTTAGTTCCTCTATTCTTCAAATATTAAAGTCCAAGCTCATATTAACATATATGACACATTTAGTTAATGACACAGTCTAATAATAATCATAAATAAATCAAACAAGTCTAATAAATGAGCCTAAGAACAAGCCAATAAAGCCCAACTAGCCAACTCACCAAATAATCAAGCCTAAATAATATTGAGACTTTTTCGGTCTCATTTAATTAATGACATGGTCTCGTTTAGTTAATGAGCCAAGCCAAGCACAGATATGTAGCTCAATTAGATAAATGATGGCAATATCGAGCCGGTCTCATTTTGTTAACGAGCCAAGTCGAGTAAGCTGTGGCTCAGCTCGACTAAAGGTGATTTTGAAGGAGGGATATCTATCATGTTAAAATAAATTAGCCACATGTAGAATATGTGACTCGGTAGTATTTTAGTAAGTAATTTTATTTTAGTAATAGTTTAGGTAATTACTATTCCTAATGGATTATTACAATTATAGTGGTCTATCCTCCTCTTCTCCTCTCTTCTATTCCATTTCTTCCTATATTTGTGCTATTAATTATGATTAAGCTTCAAAGAGACGATCTAGTCACTCTTCCTATTCAATGAAGAGCGGCTATATTGGCCCTTTTAACTTTAACCAAGATTAATAGTAGATATTGAGAGACAAATAGAGTAGAATTTAGAGAAGGGAAGAGAAAATTGTATGGAGAGAAATAGATTTCATTAAACGTTCAATCTATATCCTTGTGAATATGATCCTAGCTATGCCCTTTTATTATAGTATTGGAGAGGGGGATAATTATAATCTTATTCATTTATTGTATCACATATCTCACGCCTTAATAATTTATTATTCTTATAAGATATTTCCCTCTTTAAAAATCACTCTTGTCGTCAAAGGTGAATGTTAAGATTAGGGGTGTAATTGAGCCGGGCTGGCTCACTAGTCCTCACGAGCCAGCTCCTCATAAGGCTCAAAAAGCCTCGGCTTGCTTTGAGCTCGAGCTGAGCTGAGCCAGCTTGTTGAGCTTATCGAGCCAAACCCGAGCCTATTGAAGCTCGAGCTTGTAGGCTCGCGAGCCTAAACAAGCCTAGGCGAGCTTTTTTTAATATAATATATTTGCTTAAATATTATTCAATGAATCCATATTGGAGCCTAAATGAGCCGAGCCTGAGCTTAAACTGGCCGAAATGAGCCTATATTGAGCTTAAATGAGCCGAAATATTGCAAGCCTAATTTGAAGCTGACTGAGCTTATATCGAGCCGATGCGAGCCTAAGCTTTTGACGAGCTGAGCTCGAACCCAAATTTTCAAAGCCTGGCGAGCTTCGACCCGAGCCCAAGTTGAGCTTAAAACTAATGAGCCGAGCCTGGCAGGCTCGGGTTCGGCTTGGCTCGGCTCAAATACACCCCTAGTAAGGATATTTTTTTATACCTCCTAGATGAAACAATATAAGTACCAACTGTAAGTTCTAAAAGTAAATAAATGAAGCCTACAAGCAAACTAATCTGACTAGATTCAATACAATATCTTTACCCTACAACAAGTTTAATAAACTGGAGTAAAAGTAGTGCTAAAGGAAGGTAAAATAGGGCCCATCATGTCATGCACATTAAAGGAAGCAAAAGGAACACGCGTGTAATTTATTAAAAAATTCAAGGACGTTTTTGTAAAATGACATTGTTACTTTCCTACCTAGGGCTAAGATCTCTTCCGGATTTCCTCTTACCTATGACGCCATTGGAATTTCATGAAATCTTCTCATGAACTACCTTAGCCACTGCCGATACCTTTTGCCAAGACGACTTTGGCCAAATATCCACCATGAACACCAGTAGTTCTATGGAGAAGTGCGGAAAAATGCTAATGTTGGAAGCAACTTGATCTTCTTACTCAACTCTCGACAACTTACCAGCAGACCAATCGCCATCTTAACCACCTTCCTCACCATCATCTTCACCATCTCCACACTCAGTCACTTATTAAACTTCATTGAAATCTTCGTCACCGTTATATCCCTCGATACCATTGTCACGACCATCGTCAGCAATGGGTTCCTCGCTTAACACGACTTAAGTTTTCTTCTCCTCCTTTGTCTGGGCTGTTTTGGGTTCCTCTATCGAACCCTTAGCGACAGCCACCAACACAGTCTTCTCACCAAAATTTGTAATCGTCGACTCGAGTTTCATCATTGACACCATTCTTGATGTTGGTGGTTTCAATGGCAATGAGGTCCACCTTCTTTGCCTCCACTTCCACCACCCCCAACTCTGGTTGGGTAACCTTCATTAAATAGGTAATATATTTTCCACTTTTTTGGTCTTCAACTATGTGGATTTACATCTATTCACAAATTCATTGATATTTTTGTATAATTTGGCCAACTTTTCTACCCATGAATCCATTTTTAAATCCTTGAATTCCATTATTTGATATTGTTCAACAATTTTAGATATTTAGTGACTTAGTTCCTCTATTCTTCATATTTGAAGTCCAAGCTCATATTAACATATATGACACATTTTCCACAGGTTGAGAGGTTTTTTAGCTCTGATATTGATGATACGGTCAAAGCCAAGAGAATGCATGGATATCCCCTTCGAAGCTTAACTAGGATTAATAATAGAAATTGAGGGGGAAATAGAGCATAATTTAGAGAAGGGAAGAGAATAGAATAATAAGGGTGGAAGAGATTTCAATTAAAATTAATTCCATTTTTTTTTTCCAATATGACCCTATGTGTTGAAAAATAAAATACATAATATCAAAATACCGAACACAAAAAAGTAAAATTTAAATTACTTCTTGTTCATGTATTTCTTCTATCTGTAAGCATTGTCCATTTACATATAATGGTATCAATTTATAGACAAAGAAATTCCACTGCTCCAAACCATGCAACATTCATTTTTTGCAAAATTCAAAAGGTGGTCCCACTGTTGCAATCAATACATTAAATGGGGGCCCTTGAGAGTTATTTTATCCTTTAATTAGGCAAAAGTGTAAGTAATCGCAATTAATGTGTTAGGGGTATATTTGTCAAACATAATATTTACAACACCCCCCTTGGTTGACTATATACTATGAATATGCCTCGTTAAAAACTTAGGAAAGAAAAACCAAGTGGGATAAAACCTTAGCTAGGAAAAAAGAGTACAAGTAGTTCCCTTTTGGATATGTATCTTAAAAACATGTCGAAGGGAAAAAGAGTACAGTACATATATAACTCCCCCAGATGAAAGCATGTCAACAAAAGATGTCCTTGAGTCACCGCATAAAAATCCGGTGAACCAGTTTCTCGAAAGTTAAAATTGGCATTGCTTTTGTGAATAAATCTGCTAGGTTCTCAATTCAGTGAAGTTGTTGAACATCTATTTCACCATTCTTTTGTGATTCATGCGTAAAAAAAGAACTTTGGTGAGATGTGTTTGGTTCTATCACCTTTAATACACGCACCTCCAATTTGAGTGATACATGCTGAGTTGTCTTCAAATAGTATTGTCAAATTCCTCTTGATCGTTGGAATATCATATACTTCTTGAATATTTTCAATCAATAATCTCAACCATACGCATTTTCTGCTTATCTCATGAATTACAAGAATCTTTGCAGGATTTGAAGAAGTTGCTGCTATTTTTTGCTTTGTGGATCGCCAAGATATAGTAGTATCACTATTTGTAAATAAATATCATGTTTAGGAGCAACCTTGGGGTGGGTCAGCTAGGTAGCCAACATCAGCATATCCAATCAATTGCTGGTTAGATTGCTTTGAGTATAATAATAATCTCATATCAATTGTACCACAAAAATATCGAAAACTATGCTTAATCCCATTCCATTGTCTTCGTGTTGGTGTCAAGCTGTATCTTGCTAATAAATTAACAGAAGCGGATATATCTAGTTTCTTGTAGTTAGCATGATACATCAATGCACTGGTTGCACTTAAATATGGTACTTCAAGACCAAGAACTTCTTCGTTATCTTATCGAGAATGGAAGGAATCTTTATTTACATCAAGAGATCGGGCTACCATTGGGGTGCTCAGTGGATGTGCCATATCCATATGGAATCGCTCTCTCTGCATAAGTGGATTGATGGATTAAAATTCCATCGGAGAGGTGCTCAATTTGTAGTTCAAGTAAAAACTTTGTCTTTTCGAGATCTTTCATCTCAAATTCATTCTTTAGATATGCAACAGCTTCTTTGAGCTCTTCAAGGGGTTCCTTTGATGTTTAAATCATCAATATAGACTTCAATAATAGCAAATTAAAAATTTATTTCCTTAATGAAAACACATGGATTGATGGGATTGTTAACATATTCTTCTCTCAAAAGGTATGTGCTAAGACAATTATACCACATTCACCCTGACTGTTTAATCCATACAAAAATCTTTGCAATTTGATTGAACACAATTCCTGAGGTTTTGAGCGATATGCATATGGTACTTTTAGTCCTTCAAGGACTTTCATATAAATGTCATTATTAAGTGATCCATAAATATAAGTTGTTACGACAGCCATATGACGTGTGTGAAGTCATTTAGATTGCCAAACTTATTAGAAATCTGAATGTAATCGCATCCATTACTGGCAAGTATGTCACTTCATAAACAATTCTTGGTCTCTGTGAGAAACCTTGGGCCACAACTCGTGCTTTGTATCTCACCATCTTATTTTTTTCATTTCTTTTCCATATGGATACCCATTTGTATCCTACGGGTTTTTTATTTTTAGGCGTTTGTACTATAGGCCCAAACACTGCACGTTTTGTTAGTGAATCTAATTCTGCCTGCATTAGTTCTTTCCATTTGTGCCAGTCGCTCCTTTGCTGACATTCTTGAACAGACTTAGATTCAAGATCATCGTTGTCATTGATCAAATCAATAGCAATTGTATATGCAAATATCCAATTAATAATTTTGTTATTTCGATTCAATCGCTTTCCAGTATGAACATAATTAATTGAAATTTCTTCATTCTCGATATTTTCGTTGCTATCACCCATTTCAAGAACCTCGCATTCTTGAGGAGCCATTTTGTCCTTCGCATCATTTTCCTGTATATGTATTATTACCTCATCAGGAGGGTTACGAGTGATAGACAGACCAACTTCCTTAGTTTACCCTCTTTTCTTTCTTGGGTTCTTATCTTTAGAACTGATTGGCCTACCATGCTTGTTGGGTGCAATAGATGTATTTGCCAATTATTTAGGAGCTTGGTCGCTTGGAATATCAATCTGCGCAGGAGCATTCATAGCAGAATATGTGACTTGGTCACTCTCTTTGTATCAACAAATGCGTATAGCAATTGGTTTGCAATCTTTTGTAAATGAATGATTTTCTGAACTTTCAGTTCACATTAATTTTTACTAGGATCAAGATGAGATATTGGTGACAAATTCAACAAAATTTCACATTTTTCAGCTTTTGTTTTTCTCCCCTAGTTTTGGAAACATTTCATTAAACTTACAATCTGCAAACTATATTATGAAATCTCTAGTCATTTGTTCCAGATATTTCATAATTGACTGAGATTCAAAGCCGACAAAAATTTCAAGTCTTCTTTGTAGACTTATCTTTGTACGATGAGGTGGAGTAATTGGAACATAAACTGCTCAACCAAAAAGAAGTCATGGGATGTATCTGACCACCTCATTCTTTTAATTTATTGTTCGTATGAATACCCACTTGTATCCTACGGGTTTTGTATTTTTAGGTGTTTGTACTATAGGCCCAAACACTGCATGTTTTGCTAGTGAATCTAATTCTTCCTGCATTGTTTCTTTCCATTTTGGCCAATCGCTCTTTTGCTAACATTCTTAAACAGACTTAGGCTCAAGATCATCATTTTCGTTGATCAAATCAACAGAAATTGTATATGCAAATATATGATCAATAATTGTGTAATTTCAGTTCCATCGCTTTCCGGTATGAACATAATTTATCGAGATTTCTTCAAACTCTATATTTTCATTGATCACTCATTTCAAAAACCTGGCATTCTTGAGAAGCTTCTTGAAAAGACATTTTATTCTTCGTATTATTTTTCTGTATTTGGAGTATTACCTCTTTAGGAGGGTTGCAAGTGATAGATGGACCAACTTCCTTATTTTTCCCTCTTTTCTTTCTTGGGTTCTTAACTTTAGAATCGATTGGCCTACCACGCTTCTTACGAGCAATAGATGCATTTGTCAATTATTTAAGAGCTTGCTCGCTTGGAATATCAATCTGTGCAGCAGCATTCATAGTTGGAATATATGACTTGGTCACTCTCTTTGTATCAGCAAATGCGTACGACAATTAGTTTGTAATCTTTTTCAAATGAATGATTTTGTAAACTTCGAGTTCACATTGATTTGTACGAGGATCAAGATGAGATATTGATGATGAATTTCATAAAATTTCACATTTTTCCAGCTTTTGTTTTTCTCCCCTTAGCTCTGGAAACATTGCTTCATTAAATTTACAACCAACAAACCGTGCTGAAAAAGGTCTACAGTCAATGGTTCCAGATATTTTATAATAGGCAGATATTCAAACCCGACAAAAAATTCAAGTCCCACTTGTGGACCCATCTTTATACGCAAAGGTGGAGCAATTGGAACATATACCGCACAACCAAAAACTCGTAGGTGTGGTATATTTGGTTCTCGTCCAGTGACAAATTATAGCAGGGAGTATTTATGATAGGCAGTTGGTTTAGGACGAGTTAGTGCTGCAGTATGTAACATAGCATGCCCCCATGCAGAACTAGATAGCTTTATTTTCATGAATATTGGTCTAGCAATAAGCTGCAAGCGCTCAATTAAATATGCTGCAACTCCATTTTGTGTATGTACGTGGGCCACAGGATGTTCTACTATAATTCCAATTAACATACAATAATCATCAAATTCTTGTGACATAAATTCCCCAGCATTATCAAGATGAATTTTCTTGATTGAATAATCAAAAAATTAAACTCGTAATTGGATTATTTGAGCAAGGAGTCTTGCAAATGCTACGTTAAAAGTAGTTAATAGGCAAATATACGGGAAACGTGCTGAGGCATCTATTAATACCATAGAATATCGAAATGGCCATATAATGGAATAATGGACCCATAAATATCTCCTTGTATTCTTTCCAAAAATGTAGGAGATTCAATCCCAACTTTAGTTGCGGATGGCCTAACAATTGTTTTGCCTTGAGCTCAAGCAACACATGAAATTTTGTTTGGTAAAAGAAGCTTATGGTTTTTTAACGAATGCCTATGAGAATTTTCAATGATCCTTCTCATCATAGTTGCACCTAGGTGACCCAATCAGTCATGCCATAAAATAAACGTTTTTGGGTCCATTAACTTTTGATTAACCAACGCATTAGACTCAACTGGATTGATATAAGTTTAATATAATCTAGAAGAGAGTGTTGATAATTTTTCCACTTTATGCTTCCTTCTTGAGATAAGCAATGCAATGTAAAGATATTCTTTATCGCTTTCATTTTCTGTTTCAATAGGATAGCCATTGCGGCGAATATCACAAAAGCTGATAAGGTTTTTCTGGGATCTACTAGAAAATAAAGCATCGCTTATGCTTAGTTTTGTTTCCCCAATGAATACAATATGTGCTTTTCATAAGCCTTTAATTAAATTTGAAACACCCAAAACGTTAAAGTTTTCTTCGGCTAATTTTAGCTGATAAAATACATTTTGCTTTTGATGATAGAGTGCATGGTTGCACTGTCTGCTTAACACAAACCTCCACCATTGACTTTAACCAAATCCATATTTCTTCATACATAAACACATATAAATGTTAAGATTTACCATAAAACATCGTAATATAATATAGGATACAGTAGTATGTTTGAAAATAAAATTTATCATTATATTTGAACTTTGCCAGATACATTTTATCCTTCCTTTAGGATAATGAGAATGGCATATTTTAAAACTACCAATATAATTTACATGTGTATGCAATTGTAAAGCATAAAAGGCTATATATACATAATCCATTTAAAATATGATGATTTCATTATTTCATTTTGCAATTAATTTGAAAATTATTGTTCCAAATAAGTCAAAAATGATTACATTTTAAGCAATAAAAGCGGCTAAATTTTAACGGTCATGAACAGTAACGGCTAAAAAGGCTAGTTTACACAGTCATAAATGGTAAATTTACTTCTATAAATACATCTTACCCCATCATAAATCAAACCACTCAAAAATTTACATCTCTCATTCCTCAATCTTCTTCTACACCAATATGTCTTCTCTTTCATTTCGTATTTTTGTTGTTATTATTATAAAAAGTCTCTTTATTATGTTTGGGGGTTTATCAATTTTGTATAATACTATAGAGGGAGATTATTTGTTTAGGTTTTTATGGTTCTATGTCTTGATCCTCTGTGTTATAGCTATAAGGATTAATGAAATTTGTGACTTGCTTGAGTTGGTTCACATAAATGTATGTTAACCAATGAACGTTCAAGCAAGAGGTGGGTATGAGTACTTCATCTCATTCACTGATGGTTACTCCAAGTATGGATATGTTTACCTAATGATACATAAGTCGGACTCTTTCGAAAAGTTCAAAGAGTACAAAGCCAAAGTCTAAAAGCAAATAGGTAAACAAGCTAAGTTGCTTCGGTCAGATCGACATGAATATCTTTCGGGTGAGTTTCTGGATTTCCTAACTGCAAATGGGATAAGATCTCAGCTTTCTGCTCTAGGTACACCACAGCAAAATAGAGTTGCAAAAAGAAGGGATAGGAAATTGTTAGAGATTGTAAAGTCCACGATAAGTCATGCTACTTTACCGATCTCTTTTTAGGTTTACGCTTTAGACACAGCTGCATATCTTCTTAACTTAGTTCCATCTAAATGAGATTCTAAGACACCTATGGAGTTATGGGGTACCCTCGTATTTGGGGGTGCCCGGCACATGTGTTGAAAAAGAATCTTGGCAAGCTGGAGTCAAGGACGGAGGTGTGCATGTTTGTTGGTTATCTAAGGGAACAAGGGGTGGTCTTTTCTACTATCCTTCTGATCAAATAGTTTTTGTAAGTACAAATGTGAAATATAGCAAGGAGGATTTTTTAGTAGACTACAAAAACAAAAGTAAATTAGTGTTAAAGGAATTGAAAGAAAATGACGCAAATTCTGAACACCGTGACACAACTAGGGACACAGTGGATGCATTGGATGCACCTACTGATAGGGTCGAGAATGTTCTAGGTACACGAGAGCCTAGGCTTAGTGGGAGGATTGTCAAGGCACCTGACTGGTTCATGGCGGGAGCCTTAATGGTTGACCGTGACATTGAATCTCATCCTCTCAGCTTCAATGAGGCAATTAAAGACAAGGATACTGACCAATGGATCTTTGTAATGAAATCTGAGATATGATCTATATATTCTAATCAGGTTTGGGATCTTGTAGAGGCACCTGTTGGCATTAAGCCCATTGGTTGTACATGGGTCTACAAGAGGAAAAGAGGAGTGGACAGGAAGGTAGAGGCCTTCAAGGCAAGGCTTGTTGCTAAGGGTTTTATCCAAAAGGAAGGAATTGATTATGATGAGACCTTCTCACCAGTGGCAATGCTAAAGTTAATAAGGATACCCCTATCCATTGCAACTCATTATGATTATGAGATTTGGAAAACGGAGGCCTTTTTGAATGGTCGCCTTGAAAAACACACTATATGGTACAACTAGACGGTTTCATTGAAAAAAAATCAAGAGCATATGGTATGCAAACTGAAGAAGTCCATATATGGACTAAAACGAGTATCACGCTCATGAAATATTAGATTCAATGAAAGTGATTAAGTCTTATGGTTTTGAGCAATTGGTTGATGAACCATGTGTGTATAAACGACATCAAGAGAAAGTAGTAACTTTCTTTGTATTGTATATCGACGATATACTACTCATTGGGAATGTAGGGGTGTTATCAGCTGTAAAGATTTGGTTGTCAAGTCAGTTCGATGAGAAGGACTTAGGAGAAGCCAACTACATTCTTGGGGAAATCGTAAGAGTAGGATGTTGGGTATTTCTCAAGCCACTTATATTGAAAAGATGTTGTCAAGATATCGCATGGAGGACTATAAGAAAGGGCTTTTACCTTTCAGACATGGAGTCCCTCTTTCTTTAGAGCAGTGTCCTAAGAAACCTCAAGAGTAGGTGCAGATGAGGAATGTTCCATATGCTTTGGCCATGGGAAGCATCATGTACGCCATGTTATGCACAAGACAATATATCTGCTATGCTGTTGATGTGGTAAGCAGATATAGTCTAACCCGGGTCCGATGCACTGGGTGATAGTGATGCATATTCTCAAGTACTTGAGAAGAACTAGAGATTATATGCTGATCCTTCGAAATGACGAGCTAGTTCCCATTAGCTATACTGATTCAGACTTCCAGTCAGATACAAATGCCAAACATTCAACTTCTGGATATGTCTTTACCTTTGGAGGAGGAGCCATCAGTTGGAAGAGTGTTAACCAATCTTGTATTGTTGATTCCACCATGGAGGCCAAGTACGTTGTAGCTTCAGAAGCTGCAAAGGAGGCATGTTGGCTCAGAAAGTTCTTGATAGATACTGAGGTTGTTAAAGATGGTCTAACACTAGTTATGGTCTTTTGTGACAAGTCGACTGTGGTGGCTAATTCTAAAGAGCCTAGAAGACACAAGACGTCCAAGCACATTGAAAGAAAGTACCACCTAATTAGATACTATGTGAAGAATGGTGATTTGGCTATTTTAAAGATAGACACGAGTCATAATCTTGCAGATCCTTTTACAGACTCCAAAGAGCTTTGAATCACACTTACGGGGAATGGATATAAATTGTTTAGTAAATTAGATTTAGGACAAGTGAGAGATTGTTAGGAATAGTGTCCTGAAAATCCAAATTTATTTGATAATATTATTTCATTAATGAATAAAATTGAATTTTCAGTCATTTCCTCATTAAATTTGTGCAAGTGAGCATTTATATTGTACTTGATTTTCTTTTAAGTAACATCCATGAGATGGAAAGAGTCCTCATATTATATTTTATATGTTTGTTCTGAGTGGATAATAAGATTAAGCCATAGGTAAATTGGAATAAATGTTGTGGAATGTTATTTGAATAACTCGTGGTTGTGTGATAAGTTTGAACAACTTGTCTGTTAAGACTGTGACTCGACAATTTGGATGACTTTTCTTAGTCATGTGGATGGTGATCTAAAAGTGTTAGATTGGTGTGTTTAATAAGATTGATACACTGAGTGGACCACATGAATTACTTGTTTCTGGACTACTATTAGAAATAAGTAATTCATGTTGCACTATCTGAACGACGATTCTAAATCCTGAGAATATTATGGACTTGTGCATGGAATGTTAGTTACTTTGGTGTACTATAAATAAGGTATTGATAAACGACTAAATTCTCATGTACACTAGGAAGCGGCATGAAGTGTGATAAGGATCAGGTATTCAATAGGGAATCTACAGTCTCTTATGAGATACAGATGTCCCCTTAGTTGATTCGCAAGCATTTGAATTAATTTGGAATCTTTGGCCAAAGTGTTCCAAGTGTTTGACATTTAGAATTTATACTATGATTATGTTCAAGTATAAATAAATTATTCAGTAAAGAACGAGTCGGTAACTAATGGAGAAGCTGTAAGAAAACTAATCGTAGCAGTTGTAGTTATTTTTCATCAAGGACATCTCATTAAGGGGTTGTAGTAGTAATAATAGTCTATATGAGAATTATCGAATACATGATTTAAGTCTAAAGAGCAATGGAATTAAGTCCCATTAAATAGTAATTAATTTTATCATAAGATGGTAATTAATTTGACCCATTTTAAGCTAGATTTAAATTATGCCTGAAGTCCCTGCATAAGCCTCTGTTTTTATTGTCATCGTAAAAACATTAAAGAATTCATGAGATGAGTAAATTTAATTCTACTAAACATTATTCATGAAATGATTAAAAATTAAAAATTAAAAATAAAATAATTTTTAAAATTAAAAATCATAAGTTGAACTTTTTACATTTGGAAAACAAAAATAAAAAAAAAGGAAAAATCGCAAAATAAACGCAACCAAGATCGCAATCTGCGTCTACCCGGATGGACTAACAAGAACGCGACACGTGTTGTGCGCCAGGCGGTCCTAGGTGAAGATCCACGTGCACGGGGCATGGATCAAACTAGAATATAAAAATATCGAAAACAAGAAAGTAAAATTTAAATTACTCTTTTCTTATATATTTTCTCTTCTTCTTATTTGTCATATTTTATATACAATGGCACTATAATTTATAGGAAAATCAAATGATACTATTTAACATCAGGGGCTCTATAACTTCAAAGGATGGGTCCCACCGTAATAATTCAAATGAATTAAAATCCATGGCTGGTCCCGCGAATACTATTTTATCACTATAAAATGTTAGCAATTATATATCTAATTATAGTGTTGAAGGTATATTGGTCAACCATAAAATATTATAATATTTACAACACTCCCCTTTGGTTGACCATATACTATGAATATGCCTCTTTAAAAATCTTGCTCTGAAAAATCTAGTGGGATAAAAACTTAGCTAGGGAAAGAGAGTAAAATATTCATATCTTCCTTTTGAATATATCTTGAAACCTCTATGAGACAAAAACTCTGAACAAGTATAATGTCAAGGATATATGCATTTTAATATTGCCTCATTAAAAACCTTGCCAAAAAGAAAAAAAACCTAGTTGCAAATTTGGCGAAGGGAAAAAGAGTACGATGCATATACAACTCCCCCTAACGAAGACATGTCAACAACGGACATCCTTGAGTCACTGCATACCAATCCTATGAACCAATTTCTCGAAAGTTGAAGTTGGTAATGCTTTTGCAAATAAGTCAGCTAGGTTCTCACTTGAATGAATTTGCGAAACATTTATTTCACCATTCTTCCGTAGATCATGCGTCAAGAAAACCTTTGGTGAGATGTGTCTGGTTCTGTCACCTTTAATGTATCCGCCACTAATTTGAGCAATACATGCAGTATTGTCTCCATATAATATTTTTGGATTCTTCTTGATCACTGGAAGATCGCAAGCTTCTTGAATATGTTGGATCAATTACCTCAACCATACGCATTCTCTGCTTGCCTCATGAAGTGCAAGAATCTAAACATGATTTGAAGAAATCGCTGCTATTGTTTGCTTTTTGGATCACAAAGATATGCCGTATCACCAAATGTAAATAAATATCAAATTTGTGAGTAAACTTTTTGTGGGTCAAACTGATAGCCAACATCCGCATATCTAATCAATTGCAGGTCAGATTACTTTGAGTATAATAATCGCCTATCAATTGTACCACGAAGATACCGAAAAATATGCTTAATCACATTCCAGTGTCTTCGTGTTGGTGTTAAACTGTATCTTGCTAACAAATTAATAGAAAAGGCTATATCTGGTCTCCTCCAATTAGCGAGGTACATCAGTGCACCGATAGCACTTAGATATGGTACTTCTGGACCAAGAACTTCTTCGTCATCTTCTCAAGGATGAAAGGGATCTCTATTTACATCAAGAGATAGGACGACCATTGGGGTACCCAATGGATGTGCCATATCCATACAGAATCGTTTAAGCACTTTTTCGTATAATTGGATTGATGAATTAAAATTCCACCAAATAGATGCTTAATCTGTAGTCCGAGACTAAATTTTGTCTTTTCGAGATCTTTCATCTCAAACTATTTCTTTATAGATGTAACAGCATTTTCGAGCTCTTCAGGGGTTCCTATGATGTTTAAATCATCAACATAGACTGCAGTGATAGCAAACCCAGAACTTATTTTCTTAATAAAAACACATGGGCTGATGAGATTGTTAACATATCCTTCTCTCAGAAGATATGTGCTAAGATGATTATACTACATTCACCCTGATTATTTTAATCCATATAAGGATCTTTGCAATTTGATTGAAAACAGTTCCCTAGGTTTTGAGCTATATGCCTCTGATATTTTTAGTCCTTCAAGAACTTTCATATAGATGTCACTATCAAGTGATCCATAAAGATAAGTTGTTACAACATCCATAAACCCTATGTGAAGTCTTTTTCAGACTGCCAAATTTGTTAAGAATCTAAATGTAATCACATCCATCACTGGCGAGTATGTCTCTTCATAATCAATTCCCGGTCTCTATGAGAAACATTGGGCTCTCATTCTTTTCATTTCTTTTTAGCACGACTACCCTCTTGTACCCTACGGGTTTTGCATTTTCATGCGTTTGTACTATAGTCCCAAACACTGCACGTTTTGCTTGTGAATCTAATTCCGCCTGCATTGCGTCTTTCCATTTTGGCCAGTCGCTTCTTTGCTGACATTCTTAAACAGACTTAGGTTCAAGATTATCATTTTCGTTGATCAAATCAACAGCAACTGTATATGCAAATATGTGATCAATAAATGTTTTATTTCGGTTCCATCATTTTTCAGGATGAACATAAGTCAACGAGATCTCATCATTCTTGATATTTTCATTGTTATCACTCGTTTTAGGAACTTGGCATTCTTGGAAAGCCATTTCGTCATTTATATCATTTTCCTTTATTTGCATTATTACCTCTTCAGGAGGGTTGTGAGTAATAGATGGACCAACTTCTATATTTTGCTCTCTTTTCTTTCTTGGGTTCTTATCTTTAGAACCAATTGGCCTAACATGCTTCTGGTGTGCAGTAATTATATTTGTCAATGCTTAAGGGGCTTGTTTGCTCAAAATATCAGTCCGTGCAGGAGCATTCACAGCTGTAATATGTGACTTAGTCACTCTCTTCATATCAACAAATGCATTTGGCAATTGGTTTGCAATGTTTTGTAAATGATTGATTTTCCAAACTTCTAGTTCACATTGATTTGTACGGGGATCAAGATGAGATATTGATGATGCATTCCACAAATTCCACATTTTTCCATCTTTTGTTTTTCTCTCCCTAATTCTGGAAACATCGATTCATCAAACTTACAATCAGCAAACCGTGCTGTAAAGAGGTCTCCAATCAATGGTTCCAAATATTTTATAATTGATGGGGATTCAAAACCGACATAAATTTCCAGTCTTCTTTGTGGCCCCATCTTTGTACGATGAAGTGGAGCGATTAGAACATACACCGCACACCCAAAAAATCGTAGGTGTGATATATCTAGTTCTTGTCCAGTGACAAGTTGTAATGGGGAGTATTTATGATAGGCAGTTGGCCTAGTACAAATTAGTGCTGCAGCATGCAATATAGCATGCCTCCATGCAGAATTAGGTAACTTTGTTTTCATGAGCATTGGTCTAGCAATAAGCTACAAGTTCTTAATCAAAGATTCCGCAAGACCATTTTGTGTATGTACATGGGCCACTGGATGTTCTACCATAGTTCCAAATGACATACAATAATCAACAAATGCATGTGACGTAAATTCTCCAGCATTATCAAGACGAATTTTCTTAATCGTATAATCCAAAAATTGAGATTGTAATCGGATTATTTGTGCAAGGAGTCTTGCAAATGCCATGTTACATGTGGATAATACGCAAACATGTGACCATCGTGTTGAGGCATCTATTAATACAATAAAATATCGAAATGTTCCTCATGATGGTGTAATGGGCCCACATATATCTCCTTGTATTCTTTCCAAAAATATAGGAGATTCAATCCCAATTTTAGTTGGGGATGGCCTCGTAATCATTTTACTATGAGCGCAAGCAACACATGAAATTTCATTTGGTAAAACAATCTTCTAGTTCCTTAACGAATGCCCATAAGAATTTTCAATAATCCTTCTCATCATAGTTCCACCCGGATTACCCAAGCAGTCATGCTGTAAAGTAAAAGTTCCAGAGTCTGTTTACTTCTGGTTAACCACCACATTAGACTCAATTGGATTGATAATACAATCCAGAAGAGAGTGCTAACAATTTTTCCATTATATGCTTCTTTCCTATGATAAGCGATGTAATGTAAAGATAATTCTTATTGCTTTCGTTAACAGTTTCACTATTATAACCATTGCGACGGATGTCGCAAAAGCTGATAAGGTTTCTCTGTCATTTACTAGAAAATAGAGGATCGCTTATATTTATTTTTGTTCCTTCAGGGAACACAATATGTGCTCTTTTGGAACCTTCAATCAAATTTGAAACACTCGATATTGTGTTCACATTTGCTTTGGCTAATTGTAGCTGAGAAAAAGTACATTTTGCCTTCGAGGATGGAGTGCGTGGTTGCGTTGTCTACTAGACAGAAATCTCCACCATTGACTTTAACCAAATCCATATTTTCCAGATATAAACACATATAAGTGTTAAAATTATGAGTATGACTTAAAATATCATAATATAATATAGTATATAGTAGTTTGTTTGAAACTGAAATTAATTTTGAATTTTTCTAGTTACATTTTATTCTACCTTGAGGACAAAAAGAATTGTATATTTTAAAATTTGCAATTTAACTTACAGGTATATGTAACTGAAAAGTGTAATAAGCTTTCATGTATAATCTAGTTAAAATATTGCGCATATATAATAATTTATTTATTTCAATTTAGAAATAATCAGAAAATTATCATTCCAATAAGTAAAAAAATGATTACATTTTAAGTTATAAAAATGGCTAAATTTTAATAGTCATGAACATGAATCCAACGGCTAAAAACAGCTAGTTTCAACGGTCACGAACAAATATTTTTACTTCTATAAATCATTAAATCACCGTTTCAAATACTCTCCCCAACAGACACAAACCCATGCCCCACGCGCCACCCTTCTCCAGCGCGTGAGGTGTGTGATCGAGTTCTCGGTGCCGGGATACACAGACAGACTCGCCTTCGTCCTCTCGGGTGTTTCGTGCAACCCTCATCCCTATGAGCAAACGGGTGGCCCTGCCCCTTCGTCTCCCTCAACCCGTATCTCGCCTCCACCACCACATCACCTCCAACATCACCACCAACTTACACCTTCTTCATCCTCCCTTCATCTCGTTCGCATGGCCCTGCCCCATCGTCTCCCTCAACCCCTATTTCGCCTCCACCACTGAATCACCACCATCGCCACCACCACATCACCACCTACTCACATCTTCTTCATCCAAACCAGCACCATCGCTACCACAATATCACCACGATCGCCACCACAACATCACCAGCAACTTACATTGTCGCCCCGCCCCACCAGTTATTCTCTGGTACCGCCAATCGGATTCCAAGATCACCACCACATCGCTTCCTCTTTACACATGGCTGGAGGGCGAAGGCCTAATGCCGTTGAGGCGGTGTTGATTTTTGTTGATGGCTTGCCAGGAAGGACATCTAACTCATGGCTCAGAGCCGTCTTTAGAGAATTCAAGTCAATCTATGATGTTTTTGTCCCTGCAAAGAAAAGATTGAGGTCTAGATACTCTTATGAATTGGTTTGGTTTCATGACCCGCGTGAAGCTGAATGGGCAATTTCATAGATAAATGGACGATGGGTGGCGGGTGTTAAGCTCAGGGTTGAATGGGCTAACCCCGACAAAAGACCAAATCGACTACCCATTCGGAATGAATATAGATCATGGGACATAGAACAATCTAGAGCTACTACAAACAGCTAGGATCAGGGCAATGGTACTCCATATTGGACCAAGGGACCTGTGGCTTCTAACATGCCGAAGATTGTGGTTCATTACGCTAATAAGAGTGTGGAGGCTTGGCTTAGTCAATCTATAATAGCGCACTCGTTTGATGAGGTCAGTTTGGATGAGATCCTCACTTTTATTACAGAGAACGACATTCAAGGTTTATCCCCTAGAGGGTTAAGCACCAATACCTTTATCCTGGTTTTTTTATTTAGATGAGACTTTGGAGTCCTATCTTGGGCAGCGCAAAGGGATTTTACTTTTGAAATTCGCGGAGGTAAATAAATAATCTGGAGAGACTCTTAGTTCTCTAAACAGAAGAGTATGGATCGAGGAATTTGGAATGCCTATATAATGCTGGACATAGGAATGCCTTATGGATCTCGCTAAAATATGGGAGATGTTTGTCGGGATTGATCTAAGGACATCCGCTATGAGATGTATTGATGCTTCCAGGATCCTCAGCAAAACCTGCTCCACTACACTTATACAACAGATTGTTCAGGTCCTTGTCATGACAGTCAATGCAGCACCCAGACACGACATTACACATCGTTTCAGTCTTCTCCTGTACAGACAACGGCTATCATGAATGATTGTGGGGATTCTCGAAGTTGTATCATAAGGTCAAGGAATGAAGAAGTGAGTGTCTCAAGAATATCACTTGGCCAGCTTGCTATCCATATTGACCGTCAGTGTGCCGGAAGGTGGGATTTGGAGTGTTGGTGGCCACATACTTCTCTTATTCCTCCACCTACCAAGCCTGTTGATCAAATTCTACTTCAGGAAGCTCGAGATAACCAACATGTCCCTCCTCTTCTCCCGTGGGTTGGAAATATTGAAGCCGAATCAACACATCCACATGATCATAATTCGCCTAATGAAAATGAGGCTTATGGCATTGCTAGTGATTATGATTCAAGGTCCTCTGGGCCTGAATTTCCACCAGGCTTTGAGCCCCATGCCCTGAATAGGACAAAGCCACTTATGGAGGGGCCTAGTTGTAGTAGAAAGAATAAAGGAAAAGGGTTGATGATGAAAAGGGAAAGAAAAGCTTTGAAGAGCAAAAAGAAATAGAAAAAGAAGCAAGAGCTCCAGGAGTTCAGGAAGAGAGGCAGTCTTTTTCTTCCTCGATCTGGAGCTCCGTCACTCCGAGTACATCTATCACTTGGCCTACCCTTCCTTAAGACGACCTCGTCACTTGGGGTGCTCAGCACCTCAACGGGCGAGAGATTGGCATTATCAGAGCTCGACTCTACCTCTTTGCAACTGTGTATACTCTCTGGTATGAACGCAACCTTCAGGTTCAGCATTCTCAGCCTAGATCTATTGCGACCGTACAAGAGGAGATTGCGGGTTTGGTTAGGAGCTGCTTACTAGCTTCTCCTTCGTTCAGAGGAGCTCATCGCCATGCCTCCTTGCTTCGGCTATGGAGTTTTTGAGCATTAGTTTCTTCTTTGTTCCTTAGTTGTACTTTGGTTGCTTATTGTATGGACTCTGTCTAAACTATGTTTTAACATTGTTTTATCTTTGTAGGCTTCGGCCGTGTCCTGGGGTATCCCCCTTGTAGTTGTATTTTTTTTCATCCATATATTTCACTGACTTACCAAAAAAAAAAAGAGTTCTTAAAGGATATGTCACCCAGAAATAGTGCACAGAAATTGACCAAGCACACAGGCAAGCAAAAAAAAGAGGAACATGTCGAAGGGGGCTAGCAGTGAGAAAGAAGTCGATAAGATCCTTCAGGCTAAGCGAATAATTGAGATGGGAGGAATGCTAGGTCTGAACTTTGATGGCTTTGACCCGTCCAGGGTAAGCATTATACTTAATGAAAGGGTGCCCTAAGCGCCTTTTTTTTCCCGCTTCAAGTGCCCCGATCCCAAGTCAGTCACAACGATTAGTGGAGGATTTTTCTGTTATTCTGGCTATTGCTTGTATTCCTATTTGTTCCTGTTTGGTCCTGTTTTTGTAACTTTTTGTTTGATACCTTTCTGTATCTTTGTGCCCCACTTCTAGCGGGTTTTTTTAGGGGCTCGCTTGCTCGAGCGCCTGATTTGTACTACGACTTGGTCGCTAATTATCAAAAAATCTTACCACATCATAAATTAACCATTCAAAAATTTACATTTCCCATTCCTCAATCTTCTTCTACATCAACATGCCATCCTTTTCATGTTATATTTTTGTGTTTCTTATTAAGTAGGTCTCTTTATTATGTCAATTTTACAAGAATCTATAGAAATAAATTACCTATATAGGGTCTTGTGGCTTTATGTCTTGATCTTCTGTCTTGTAGCTATAGGAATTGATTATATTTTGTAGTTTGTAAATCTTATTATAATTTTTCTTTTGTAATATACCATAATGCAATAAAATTACGATTTTTTTTAAAGGTGTAGTAAAAATATTAATACATTTATATATATAACAAAATATATCATATTAACAATAAAATATTAGAAGGATGCGCCTACAATAATTATCATAAATAAAATAATATTATTTTATTGAAATTAAATATAGTACATAATAAACTTGAAAGCAGATATTTTACTCCAGTTGGACACTTCCATTTCCAATCAAATGATCAATTCTTCCACTAGCATCTTTAAAAAAATCAGATACATTTAGATACGTTTCATTTAGTGGAGAATGATTTTCAATAAAATTTGTTTCTACGACTTTTTCGTTCCCTTTTAACGATGCTTGGTAGAGTTTCACAAGGTGGTCCACTGTACAATAGGTATTTGCCCAATGACCTTCCATACCACATTGATAACAATTTGTTTCTAGATCCCATGACACATTTTGCTGTGGAGATTTTCCCTTTCTATGCTTCTCCTTGTAATCTATGGACTTTTTGAATTTTGGTCCATTTTGGATACCATGGTTTCATTTATTTTGACCGTAACTATAACCTTGCCCACGACCATGTCCATATTTACGACCTCGACCATGTCCCCAATGGTCATATGATGCAGCATTCACTTTAGAGAATGCTTCTGATCCAATCGGTCACGACTAATGATTTCTCATCAACAGTTCATTATTTTGTTCAGCGACAAGGAGGCATTGAATAAACTCCAAATATTTTTTTTAAAATTCCTCTTTCGATATTGCTACTGTAAGAGCATTTTCGAGACATGAAAAGTGGAGAGTGTTTTTTCCAACATATCTCCATCAGTAATATTCTCTTTACACAACTTCATTTGGGAGGTAATTCTAAACACTTTGGAGTTATACTCGCTTACTGTTTTAAAATCCTCTAGTTGCAGGTGAATCCATTCATAGCTGGCTTTGGGAAGAATAATAGTCTTTTGATGATCAAATCTTTCTTCCAAATTTATCCACAGTTCATAGGGATATTTTACAGTAAGATATTCAGATTTTCATCCTTTATGAAGGTGATGCCGAATAAAAATTATTGCTTTTGCATGATCCTGCAGGGATGTGCTATTCCCCTTTTTTATTGTTTCTTCGAGATTCATGGCATCAAGATAAATCTCTGCATCAAGGGTCCAAGGCAAATAAGTTTTTCCAGATATGTCGAAAGCAACAAATTGAAGGTTAATAAGGTTTGACATTATAAAAGATAAAGGAAGAAAGATAATACCTTAATCCTCAGTCAGTTAGAAACTCGTGCTAATAACGTTTTATAAAATTAAAAAGCGGAATATCAAAATACCGAATACAAGAAAGTAAAATTTAAATTACTCTCTTCTTATATATTCTCTTCTTCTTATCTATCATATTTTACATACAATGGTACTGTAATTTATAAACAAATCATATGCCACTATTCAACATTAGGGGCTCCATAACTTCAAAGGATGGATTCCACCGTCAATAATTCAGATAGATTAAAATCAATGGTGGGTCCCGTGAATACTATTTCATTACTATAAAGTGTAGATGATTATATATTCAATTATTGTGCTAATGATATATTTGTCAACCATGTAATGTTCTAATATTTACAAGAAGTCCCCTTTTTATTTCCTTTTTGGGCTTGATCTCATCTTTTTTGTACTATTATAATTATTACTTATAGTTTTGACCCCAAAGGGTAATGCCAGGACTTTCATCCTTTGAGACAAGGATGATTTTAGAAAGGCAAATATGTCACTGAGAAATAAATTATGGACATATTATTACAAGAAAAATGAATTAATCACGTGTTTTATAGGTGATTAAATAATATTTTAATACATAGCTTCGTTTTAGTGATAATTTAGATTATTTTCCCTTTTATTATGTAATTACATTATTAGTTAGTTGTCATCCTCACCAATTTCTATAAATAGAGGCATTAGGCTTGTAATGAAACATATAATTTGAAATGTTAATGAAATTCTCCCTCTCCCTACTATTCTCTCTCTCTC
This sequence comes from Simmondsia chinensis, assembly GCA_018398585.1. Classification (NCBI taxonomy): domain Eukaryota; kingdom Viridiplantae; phylum Streptophyta; class Magnoliopsida; order Caryophyllales; family Simmondsiaceae; genus Simmondsia; species Simmondsia chinensis. The sequence continues at coordinate 10,035,871 of JAGTTD010000022.1, forward strand.
CCCCTCAATTTCTTTTATTCTCTCCTCCAATTTCTACTATCTAATCTTAGTTAAGCTTCAAAGAGGGCAATCTAGCCACTCGTCCTAGTTTTAACCGCATCACATGTACTCTCCATTATTGTAAACATGGGACTGCCATATCAATTGATTATGCTACAACATATTGTAATATTTTACGGTTAGATTAGATTTGGGTAAGCCATCACATTCTTTCATATTAAGTGTACATATTAAATAAAAATAATTAGAACTTCATTGATCACAGAAAATTTGAATGCAAATAGAAGCTAAAATTGTGGCAGAATGCTGCAAATATTGATTCAAAATAATACGAAAAAATTGAACCCCAAAAGAAATAAAACAAGAAAGTATGGAATTTCAAAGTATAGTATTCAAAGTGACCCCCAAATTATTAGTTAAAATTAAAGTAACCCCTCAAAATTTTAATTTCATCAAAGACCCCCCCGAACTATTGATCAAAATCAATGTAACCCCTCCAACTTCCTATTTCATCAAAGACACCCCCGCACAATAAAGAAAAATCAATTTGATCCTCCAATTTTAAAAATTATATATAAGACATCTGAAATAATTTGTAAAAATTTTTCATTCACGTATCCTAATATTTGATAATATATTATCCAAGTGTTTTGAGGTTTTAAATATTTTTGTGATAGCCTGCGCTTTGATAACTTCATTTCCAAGTACCATCCTATTAATTTTGTTAAATTAACGAACTTGACACTTTAAAAATAATCTAACTAATAGAAAATTTGTGATTTATACTTAAAACAAACCTAAATATAAAATTTTTTTTATATTTAAAATAATTTTTAATAAATGAATAACTTTTTATTTTTATTTTAATAATTATTTATTGATAATTTGGGAAATTTTTATGTTTTTTAAATTTTTTACGTTATGTTAAATATTTTGAAACATTCCAAATTTTTTAAATATAAATGATAGTTAAATTATGTTTGAGATGTTTTCGTTTTATTTTGTGTGTCATATTATCACAATTCAATGGAATACTTAAGGAGTTATGAGAACAACATTTGAAAAAGAAGTTAAAAAAATTAAGGTACCTAAAAAATATTTAAAGCCCTTGCTACCTATAAAATATATAAAGTAACATTGAGTTAATTAAACCATTTTTTTTTGTTTCTAATTCTTCAATAGTTTCAAATGTTTCTGATAAAGATTGAAGTTAGGAGACTAAATTGATATTCATTAATATTTGAAGGGGTGCCCTTGATAAGATTTAGAAGTTTAGGGGGTTGCAATAATTTTCATCAATAGTTTACAGGGTGTTTTTGATAAAATTAAAAGTTGGGGAGTCATATTGATTTCGACCAACAGTTTAGGTGGTGTTTTGATAAAATTAAAAGTTTAGGGTTTCACTAAGATGGCATAATTGTAGAAAGAAATTGATATTCTTCATACAAATTTCTTCAAATATATTAATAATCAATAATTAATTGCAATTAAATACCCTCTTGTCTCAAAAAATTTCAGCAAAAGTTAGAGGTCTCTACATAGAACAACTATTAGAAAGAGCTATGTTTTAAGTGAAAAAAATGACTTAATTGTGTTTCTGATAAGAACATTAAAGAGTCATAATTATTTTAAAAAAATTCATCATTATATATAAACTATATACGTTTATCATTTTTTATTGGAAAATTCCTTCTGGAAACTAAGAGAAAAAAAAAAGAAGAAATATTAAAAAAAATTTACAAAAAAATCAAAATCAATTTATAAGGGAGTTGTTAATTTTTTCCATCAACACGGTATTGTTATTATCGGCGTAAAATTTGTTATTGTCAGAGTAACGATGTCACTTATCAAAAGTGAAAGTCACAAAGTTTCCATGAAAATAATAATTTTGATCTGACATTACTGCATATATGTTTATGAATAACGCCAAAATATTTACAATTGGAGATGCAGGGATTTGAGCAGCTAACAGTGACATTGTTCACAACTACATATGTGAGTCTAATAAGAATCCCAAGGAGGAGTTGTAAATTAGTGTAAATTCAACAGACTTATTGCAAGTTAAAGAGAATTATCAAAAACAAATGAAGAAAGAGGGAGAAAATAAGAAAGAAAACAAGAAAAAACAAACGAAATAAAGAGTACCTGCAATGGTAAGGGAGGTTAAGAGCGAGGAACACACATACACAGAGTGAATGAGAGAGGGAGGGGAGAAACAGACGTTACAGCAACGGTCAAAAATGAACAGCTTAAAAGGGTTTGAAAAAGTTAAATGAGAAATTATGAATTACCCAACATTAAATAGAGTGTGTTTAAAAAAACCATTAAATAGAGACTAGTATACGATATTTAAATTTTTGAAAATACGTTATAATATGGTATGGTAATAAATTGAGATCCCCCAACTACTGATCAAAATCAAAATATCCCAAACTTTTAACTTTATTAAACACACATCCTAAAATATTGATCAAAATTAATGTGACCCCCTCAGCTTTTAATTTCACTAAGTACACCCTCAAAGCTATTAGTTAAAATCAGTGTAACCCCTTCAACTTCTAAATTATGTCAATGACCCCCCCCCCCCCCCCCAAAAAAAAAAAACTGTTAAATAGAAAATATTACAAAAACGTAGTGAAATCGGCTATGTCAGATGGAGCAAAGTGTAGGCCAATTAAACGACATCGTATGCAAAGTTGAAGGTGGCGGAGATGAGGATGTTGCGGTAGACGTGTGCACACACAATGAAGGGTAGGATAAGAAATGATGTTATAAGAAGCAAATTGGGTGTGGCTCCAATAGAGGATAAGTTGAGGGAATAATGCCTGCGATGGTTTAGGCACGTTAGGAGGAGACCCACCACTACCCCTATCAAAAGATGCAAACAACGCCATACTACGCATGGGAGGAGAGGGAGAGGCAGGCCAAAGAAGATGGATGGAGACGATTCGACATAACCTCACCCACCTAAACCTAAATGAAGATATGGCCTTAGATAGAGCTGAGTGGGGGGCTAGCATAGTTGTAGCCGATATAGCGGTTTAGAATTGAGAAGCACAACTAAACTAAGCCTAGCGCCTCTAGGCTTATATGTTTGTCTGTTTGTTTTTACTTGCTATTGTTGTGTGTTGTTGTGCTATTGTTGCTCCATAGTACTATGTGCTTTGCAGCCTGTTGTGTTGTTGCTCTATTGCTTATTACATTGCCACTTTATGCTCTCTCTGTGTTGCTATTTTTGCTTTTTTGCTTTCCAAGTTAGGGGTCCTCGGACAAAATCTATCTTTAAAGTATCATCCTGAAGGGGTAAGGCTGCTTACAACTCCCCCCCCCCCCCCCCCCCCCCCCCCCCTTCAGCCTCGGGCGCTGTGCTGCACTGGCGGGAGCCCTTAAGGCATCTAATTGAGCCAGCTCGATCATTGGCTCGCATGTCTAGATTGCGGACTTGAATAACCTGCATTTTTTTTTTTCAATTTTTATGCATGAGTTTTATTACCCTTTTCTAGCAATTCAAGTAACAATAATCATAAATGAATCAAAAAAGCCTAATAAATGAGCCTAAGAACGAGCCAGCTCGCCAAATAATCAAGCCTAAATAATATTGAGACTAAGTCGGTCTCATTTAGTTAATGACTGGGTCTCGTTTAGTAAATGAGCCAAGCCGAGCATAGATATGTAGCTCAATTAGATAAATGATGGTGATATCGAGTCGGTCTCATTTAGTTAACGAGCCAAGCCGAGCAAACTGTGGCTCAGCTCGACTAAGGGTGATTTTCAAGGAGAGATATCTATCATGTCAAAAATAAATTAGCCACATGTAGAATATGTGACTCAGTAGTATTTTAGTAAGTAATTTTATTTTAGTAATAGTTTAGGTAATTCCAATTCCTAATGAATTATTACAATTGTAGTGGTCTCTCCTCCTCTTCACCTCTCTTCTATTCAATTTCTTTCTATATTTGTAATATTAATTATGATTAAGCTTCGAAGAGGAAATCTAGTCACTCTTCCTATTCGAGGAAGAGCAACTATATTGGCCCTTTTGACTTTAACCAAGATTAATAGTAGATATTGACAGGTAAATAGAGTAGAATTTAGAGAAGGGAAGAGAAGATTATATGGAGAGAAATAGATTTTATTAAACTTTCAGTCTCTATCCTTGTGAATACAATCCTAGCTATGCCCTTTTTATCATAGTATTGGAGAGGGGGATAATTATAATCTTATTCATTTGTTGTATCACATGTCTCACGCATGATTAATTTATTGTTCTTATAAGATATTTCCCTCTTTAAAAATCACTCTTGTCCTCAAAGGTGAATGTTAGGATTAGGGGTGCAAATGAGCCGAGCTGGATCACAAGCCCTCGCAAGCAGGCACTTTATAAAGCTCAAAAAACTCAGCTTGCTTTGAGCTCGAGCTGAGCCAAGCCGGCTCGTTTAGCTTATCGAGTCGACCCCAAGCCTATTGAAGCTCGAGCTCCTCGACTCGCAAGCCTAAACGAGCCTAGGCGAGCTCTTTTTAATAGAATATATTTGCTTAAATAGTATTCAATGAATCTTATTGCAGCCTAAATGAGCAGAGCCCGAGCTTAAATGAGCCTATATTGAGCTTAAATGAGCCGAAATATTGCAAGCCTAATTTGAAGCTCACCGAGCTTGGATCGAGCCAAGCTCGAGCCTGAATTTACGACGCTTGGCGAGCTTCGAGCTGGGCCCGAGCTGAGCTTGAAACTAATGAGCCAAGCATCGAGCCTGGCTGGATCGAGCTCGACTTGACTCAGCTCAAATACACCCCTAGTTAGGATTTTTTTTTTTTTTAATCCCTCCTGGATGGAACAATATAAGTACCAACTGTAAGTTCGAAAAGTAAATAAATGAAGCCTAAAAGCAAAATAATCTGACTAGATTCAATACAATATGTTTACCCAACAACTAGTTCCATTAACTGGAGTAAAATTAGTGCTAAAGGAAGGTAAAATTAGGTCCATCATGTCACGGATATTAAAGGAAGCAAAAGGAACACGGGTGTAATTTATTAAAAAATTCATGGACATTTTTGTAAAATGACATTGTTACTTACCTACCTAGGGCTAAGGTCTCTTCCTGATTTCCTCTTACCAACGTCACCATTGGAATTTCATGGAATCTACCCACAAACTACCTTAGCCACTGTCGGTACCTTTTGCCAAGGCGACTTTGGCCTGATATCCACCATGAACACCAGCAGTTCAATAGAGAAGTGCGGAAATATGCTAATGTTGGAAGAAACTCAATCTTCTTGCTCGACTCTTGACAACTTACCAGCAGACCAACCTCCATCTTAATCACCTTCCTCGCCGTCATTTTCACCATCTCCACACTTAGTTACTTATTAAACTTCATTGAAACCTTCGTCACCGTTATATCCCTCGATACCAATGTCACGACCATCGTCAGCAATGGTTCCTCGCTTAACACGACTTAAGTTTTCTTCTCCTCCTTTGTCTGGGCTGTTTTGGGTTCCTCCATCAAACTGTTAGCAATGGCCACCAACACAGTCTTCTCACCAAAATTGGTAATCGCCGACTCGAGTTTCATCATTGACACCATTGTTAATGTTGATGGTTTCAATGGTAATGAGGTCCATCTTCTTTGCCTTCACTTCCACCACCCCTAACTCTAGTCAGGTAACCTTCTGTAGATAGGTAACATATTTTTCACTCTTTTGGTCTTTAAGTGTGTGGATTTACACCTATTGACAAATTCATTGATATTTCTTCATAATTTGGCCAATTTTTCTGCTCGTGAATCCATTTTCAAACCCATGAATTCCATAATTTGATATTGCTCAACAATTTCAGATATTTAGTGTCTTAGTTCCTCTATTCTTCAAATATTGAAGTCCAAGCTCATATTAACATATATGACACATTTTCCACCAGTTGAGTGATTTTTTAGCTCTGATATTGATGATATGGTAAAAGCCAAGAGAACTGATGGATATCCCCTTCGAAGCTTAACTATGATTAGTAGTAGCAATTGAGGGGGAAATAGAGTACAATTCAAAGAAGGGAAGAGAAGAGAATAATAGAGGTGAAAGAGATTTCATTTAAAATTAATTCCATATTTTTTGCAGTATGACCCTATGTGTTATAAAATAAAATACAGAATATCAAAATATTGAATACAAGAAAATAAAATTTAAATTACTTCTTATTCATGTATTTCTTCTATCTGTAAGCATTGTCCATTTACATATAATGGTATCAATTTATAGACAAAGAAATTCCACTGTTCCAAACCATGCAACATTCATTTTTTGCAAAATTCAAAGGGTGGTCCCACTGTTGCAATCAATACATTAAATGGGGGCCCGTAAGAGTTATTTTATCCTTTAATTCGGCAAAAGTGTAAGTAATCGCAATTAATGTGTTAGGGGTATATTTGTCAAACATAATATTTACAACGCTCCGCTTGGTTGACCATATACTATGAATATGCCTCGTTAAAAACTTCGGTAAGAAAAACTAAGTGGGGTAAAAACTTAGCTAGGAAAAAAGAGTACAAGTAGCTCCCTTTTGGATATGTATCTTAAAAACATGTCGAAGGGAAAAAGAGTACAGTACATATATAACTCCCCTGGATGAAAGCATGTCAACAAAAGATGTCCTTGAGTCGCCACATAACGATCCGGTGAACCAGTTTCTCAAAAAATGAAGTTGACAATGCTTTAGTGAATAAATCTGCTAGGTTCTCACTTGAGCGAATTTACTGAACATCTATTTCACCACTCTTTTGCAATTCATGAGTAAAAGAGAACTTTGGTGAGATATGTTTGGTTCTATCACCTTTAACATATGCGCCTCTAATTTGAGCAATACATGCAGAGTTGTCTTCAAATAGTATTATCAGATTCCTCTCGATTGTTGGAATATCACATACTTCTTAAATATGTTGAATCAATAATCTCAACCATACACATTTTCTGCTTGTCTCATGAATTGCAAGAATCTCAGCCGGATTTAAAGAAGTTGCTACTATTGTTTGCTCTGTGGATCGCCAAGAGCGACCTTGGGGTGGGTTAGCTAGGTAGCCAACATCAGCATATCATATCAATTGTTGGTTAGATCGCTTTGAGTATAATAATAATCTCATATCAATTGTACCACAAGGATACTGAAATCTATGCTTAATCCCATTCCATTGTCTTCGTGTTGGTGTCAAACTGTATCTTGCTAATAAATTAACAGAAAAGGATATATCTAGTCTCATGCAGTTAGCATGATACAGCAATGCATCGATTGCACTTAAATATGGTACTTCAAGACCAAGAACTTCTTCATTATCTTATCGAGAACGGAAGTGGTCTTTATTTACATCAAGAGATCGGACTACCATTGGGGTACTCAGTGGATGTGCCACATCCATATGAAATCGTTCAAACACTTTCTCTATATAAGTGGATTGATGGATTAAATTTGGTGCTCAATTTGTAAGCCAAGACAAAACTTTGTCTTTTCGTGATCTTTCATCTCAAATTCATTATTTAGATATGCAACAACTTCTTCGAGCTCTTCAGGGGGTTCCTATGATGTTTAAATCAACAACATAGACTTCAATAATAGCAAATCAAAATTTTGTTTCCTTAATGAAGACACATGGATTGATGGGATTGTTAACATATTCTTCTCTCAAAAGGTATGTGCTAAGACGATTATACCACATTCATCTTGACTATTTAATCTATACAAAAAAATTCTTTGCAAATTGATTGAACACAATTCCTGAGGTTTTGAGTGATATGCATATGGTATTTTTAGTCCTTCAGGGACTTTCATATAAATGTCATTATCAAGTGATCCATAAAGATAAGCTGTTACAACATCCATAAGGCGCATGTGAAGTCTTTCAGAGACTGCCAGACTTATTAGAAATCTGAACGCAATCGCATCTATTACTGGTGAGTATGTGTCTTCATAAACAATTCTTGGTCTCTGTGAGAAACCTTGGGCCGCAGGTCGTGCTTTGTATCTGACCATCTTATTTTTTTCATTTCTTTTCCATACGAATACCCACTTGCTTGTTTTTTATTTTTAGCCGCCTGTACTATAGGCCCAAACACTGTACATTTTCCTAGTGAATCTAATTCTGCCTGCATTGCTTCTTTCCATTTTGGGCAGTCGCTCCTTTGCTGACATTCTTGAATAGACTTAGATTCAAGATCACCGTTTTCGTTGATCAAATCAATAGCAATTGTTTATGCAAATATCTAATTAATAATTGTGTTATTTCGATTCCATCGCTTTCTAGTATGAACATAATTTATCAAAATTTCTTCATTCTCGATATTTTCATTGCTATCACTCATTTTAAGAACTTCACATTCTTGAGAAGCCATTTTTTCGTTCGTATCATTTTCCTCTTTTTGTATTATTACCTCATCAGGAGGGTTACGAGTGATAGACAGACCAACTTCCTTATTTTACCCCTTTTTCTTTCTTGGATTCAAATCTTTAGAATCGATTGGCCTACCATGCTTCTTGCATGTAATAGATGTATTTGCCAATTATTTAGGAGCTTACTCGCTTGGAATATCAATCCGTGTAGGAGCATTCATAGCAGAAATATGTGACTTGGTCACTCTCTTTTTACCAACAAATGCATATAGCAATTGTTTTGCAATCATTTGGAAATAAATGGTTTTCCGAACTTTCAGTTCACTTTAATTTTTACTGGATCAAAATGAGATATTGATGCCAAATTCAACAAAATTTCACATTTTTTCAGCTTTTGTTTTTCTCCCCTAGTTCTGGAAACATTTCATGAAACTTACAATCAGCAAACTATACTGTGAAATCTCTAGTAAATTGTTCCAGATATTTCATAATTGACGGAGATTCAAACCCGGCATAAATTTTAAGTCTCCTTTATAGACCAATCTTTGTACGCTGAGGTAGAATAATTGGAACATAAATTGCACAACCAAAAAGAAGCTGTGCCTTGTATCTAACCAACTCATTCTTTTCATATATTTTCCGTATGAATACCCATTTGTATCCAACGGGTTTTGTATTTTAAGGCGTCTGTACTATAGGCCCAAACACCGCACGTTTTGCTAGTGAATCTAATTCTGCCCGCATTGCTCCTTTCCATTTTTTCCAATCGCTCTTTTGCTGACATTCTTAAACAGGCTTAGGTTCAAGATCATCATTTTCGTTGATCAAATCAATAGAAATTGTATATGCAAATTTATGATCAATAATTGTGTTATTTCGGTTCCATCACTTTCCGGTATGAGCATAATTTATTGAAATTTCTTCAAACTCTATATTTTCATTGATCACTCATTACAAGAACCTGGCATTCATGAGAAGCTTTTTGAGAAGCCATTTTATTCTTCGTATTCTTTTTCTGTATTTGCAGTATTACCTCTTCAGGAGGGTTGCAAGTGATAGATGGACGAACTTCCTTATTTTGCCCTCATTTCTTTCTTAGGTTCTTGTCTTTAGAACCGATTGGCCTACCACGCTTCTTGCGTGCAATAAATGTATTTGTCAATTATTTAGCAGCTTGCTCGCTTGGAATATCAATCTGTGCAGCAGCATTCATAGATGGTATATATGACTTGGTCACTCTCTTTGTAGCAACAAATGCATACGGCAATTGGTTTGTAATCTTTTGCAAATGAATGATTTTCTGAACTTCCAATTTGCATTGATTTGTACGAGGATCAAGATGAGATATTGATGATGAATTTCACAAAATATCACATTTTTCCAGCTTTTGGTTTTCTCCCCTTAGGTCTGGAAACATTGCTTCATTAAACTTACAATCAACAAACCGTGCTGAAAAAGGTCTCCAATCAATGGTTCCACATATTTTATAATTTGCGGATATTCAAGCCCGACATAAAATTCAAATCTCCTTTGTGGACCCATCTTTGTACGCTAAGATGGAGCAATTGGAACATACACCGCACAACCAAAAACGTAGGTTTGATATATCTGGGTCTCGTTCAATGACAAATTGTAGTAGGGAGTATTTATGATAGGCAGTTGGTCTACGATGAATTAGTGCTGCAGTACGTAATATAGCATGCCCCCCTGCACAACTAGGTAGCTTTATTTTCATGAGCATTAGTCTAACAATAAGCTGCAATCGCTCAATTAAAGATGCTGCAAGACCATTTTGTGTATGTACGTGGGCCATAGTATGTTCTACCATAATTCCAATTGAATGCTTGTGACGTAAATTCCCCAACATTATCAAGACGAATTTTCTTGATTGAGTAATCCAAAAATTAAGCTCGTAATCGGATTATTTGTGCAAGGAGTCTTGCAAATGCTACGTTACAAGTAGTTAATAGGCAAACATATGACCAACGTGTTGAGGCATCTATTGATACCATAAAATATCGAAATGGTTCATATAATGAAATAATGGGCCCATAAATATCTCCTTATATTATTTGCAAAAATGTAAGAGATTCAATCCCAATTTTAGTTGCGGATGGCCTAATAATCATGTTGCCTTGAGCACAAGTAACACATGAATTTTATTTGGTAAAAGAACCTGATGGTTTTTTTAACGAATGCCTATGAGAATTTTCAATGATGCTTCTCATCATAGTTGCACCTAGATGACCCATGCAGTCATGCCATAAAATAAAAGTTCTGGGGTCTATTAACTTTTGGTTAACCACTACATTAGACTCAATTGGATTGATATAGTGTAATATAATCTAGAAGAGAGTGTTGATAATTTTTCCACTTTATGCTTCCTTCCTGAGATAAGCGATGTAATGTAAAGATATTCTTTATCGCTTTCATTTTCAGTTTCAATAGGATAGCCATTGCGAAGGATATCACGAAAACTGATAAGGTTATTCTATTATCTACTAGAAAATAGAGCATCACTTATGCTTAGTTTTGTTTCCCCAAGGAATATAATATGTGCTTTTCTGAAGCCTTTAATTAAATTTGAAACACCCAAAAATTTAACGTTTGTTTCGGCTAATTATAGCTGAGAAAAATACATTTTGCTTCTGATGATAGAGTGCATGGTTGCGCTATTTGCTAGACACAAATCTTCACCATTGACTTTAACCAAATCTATATTTCTTCATACATAAATATATGTAAGTGTTAAGATTTATCATAAAACATCATAATATAATATATGATACGGTAGTATGTTTCAAAAAAAAAATTTATTATTATATTTGAACTTTGCCAGATACATTTTATCCTTCCTTTAGGACAATGAGAATCGCATATTTTAAAACTAGCAATATAATTTACATGTGTATGCAATTGTAAAGCATAAAAAGCTATATATACTTAATCCAGTTAAAATATGATGATTTCATTATTTCATTTTAGAAATAATCGGAAAATTATCATTCCAAATAAGTCAAAGGTGATTAAATTTTAAGTTATAATTTATCGGTCATGAACAGCAACAGCTAAAAATAGCTAGTTTACATGGTCATAAATAGTAAATTTACTTCTATAAATACTTCTTACCACATCATAAATCAAACCACTCAAAAATTTACGTCTCCCATTTCTCAATCTTCTTCTACACCAATATGTCTTCCCTTTCATTTTGTATTTTTGTTGTTATTATTATAATAAGTCTCAATATTATATTTAGGGGTTTATAAATTTTAGATAATACTATAGAGGGAGATTATTTGTTTAGGTTTTTATGGTTCTATGTCTTGATCCTCTAGGTTGTAACTATAAGGATTAATGATATTTAATGACTTGCTTGAGTTGGTTCAAATAAATGTATGCGGACCAATGAACATTCAAGCAAGAGGTGGGTATGAGTACTTCATCACATTCACTGATGGTTACTCCAAGTATGGGTAATGAGACATAAGTCAGACTCTTTTGAAAAGTTCAAAGAGTACAAAGCTAAAGTTGAAAAGCAAATAGGTAAACAAGTTAGGTCGCTTCGATCAGATTGAGGTGAATATCTTTCAGGTGAGTTTCTGGATTTCCTAACTGCAAATGGGATAAGATCTCAGCTTTTTGCTCTGGGTACACCGTAGCAAAATAGAGTTGCAAAAAGAAGGAATAGGACATTGTTAGAGATGGTAAAGTCCATGATAAGTCAGGCTACTTTACCGATCTCTTTTTGGGGTTATGCTTTAGAGACAGCTGCATATCTTCTTAACTTAGTTCCATCTAAGTGAGTTTCTAAGACACTGTGGAGTTATGGACGGGGCAAAAACCTAGTATGGAGACCTTTTATTTGAGGGTGCCTAGCACATGTGTTGAAAAAGAATCTTGACAAGCTGGAGTCAAGGTTGGAGGTGTGCATGTTTGTAGGTTACCTAAGGGAACAGGGGGTAGTCTTTTCTACTGTCCTTCTGATCAAAAAGTTTTTGTAAGTACAAATGTGAAATATATATGGAGGAGGATTTTGTAGTAGACTACAAAAGTAAACGCAAAGTAGTGTTAGAGGAATTGAAAGAAAACGACGCTAATGTTGAACAGCTAGACACAACTAGGGACACAGTGGATGCATCGGATGCACCTACTGATAGGGTCGAGAATGTTATAGGTACACGAGGGCCTAGGCGTAGTGGGAGGATTGTCAAGGCACCTGACTGGTTCATGGCGGGAGCCTTAATGGTTGCCCGTGACATTGAATCTCATCCTCTCAACTTCAATGAGGCAATTAAAGACAAGGATGTTGACTAATGGGTCTAAGTAATGAAATCTGAGATATGATGTATATATTCTAATTAGGTATGGGATCTTGTCAATGCACTTGTTGGCATTAAGCCTATTGGTTGTAAATGGGTCCACAAGTGGAAAAGAGGAGTGGATGGGAAGGTAGAGACCTTCAAGCCAAGGCTTGTAGCTAAGGGTTTTATCCAAAATGAAGGAATCGATTATAATGAGACCTTCTCACCAGTGACAATGCTAAAGTTCATAAGGATACTCCTATCCATTGCAACTCATTATGATTTTGAGATTTGGAAAATGGAGGCCTTTTTGAATGGTCATCTTAAAAAACACATCTATATGGTGCAACTAGACGGTTTCATTGGCAAAAATCAGGAACATATGGTACGCAAACAGAAGAAGTCCATATATGGATTGGAGCAAACATCATGCTCATGCAATATTAGATTCAACGAGCGATTAAGTCTTATGGTTTTGAGCAATTGGTTGATGAACCATGCATGTACAAATGACATCAAAAGAAAGTATTTACTTTCTTAGTATTATATGTCGACAATTTGCTATTCATTGGGAATGTAGGGGTGCTATCATCTGCAAAGATTTGGCTGTCCGGTCAGTTCGATGTGAAGGACTTGGGAGAAGCCAACTATATTCTGGGGATTAAGCTTTTACGAGATCTTAAGAGTAGGATGTTGGGTCTTTCTCAAACCATTTATATTGACAAGATGTTGCCAAGATATCGCATGGAGGACTCTAAGAAAGGGCCTTTACCTTTCAGACATGGAGCCCCTCTATCTTTAGAGCAGTGCCCTAAGACAACTAAAGAGGAGGAGTAGATGAGGAATGTTCCATATGCTTTGGCCGTGGGAAGCCTCATGTATGCCATGTTGTGCACGAGACAAGATATCTACTATGTTGTTGGTATGGTAAGCAGATATAGTCTAATCCGGGTCCAATGCACTGGGTGATAGTAAAGCATATTCTCAAGTACTTGAGAAGAACTAGAGATTATATGCTGATCTTTCAAAGTGACAAGATGGTTCCCATTTACTATACTGATTCAGACTTCCAATGAGATAGAGACACAAGACATTCAACATCATGATATGTCTTTACCTTTAAAGGAGGAGCTATCAGTTGGAGGAGTATTAAGCAGTCTTGTATTGTTGATTCCACCATGAAGGCCGAGTATGTTGTAGCTTCAAAAGCTGCAAAGAAGGCATATTGGCTCAGAACGTTCCTGATAGATATTGAGGTTGTTAGAGATGGTCTAACACCAGTTATGGTCTTTTGTGACAAGTCAGGTGCGGTGGCTAATTATAAAGAGCCTAGAAGACACAAGACATCCAAGCACATTGAAAGAAAGTACCACCTCATTAGAGACTATGTGGTGAAGGGTGAGTTGGCCATCTTAAAGATAGACATGAGTCATAATCTTGCAGATCCTTCTACAAAGACTTTAACTTAGAAGACCTTTGAATCACACTTAGAGGATATGAATATAAATTGTATAGTAAATTAGATTTAGGACAAGTGATAGATTGTTAGGGATTGCATCCGAAAAATCCAAATTTATTCGATAATATTATTTCATTAATGAATAAAATTGAAGTTCCAGTCATTTCCTCATTAAATTTGTGTAAGTGAGCATGTATATTGCATGTGATTTTCTTTTAAGTAACATTTTGATGGACAGAGTCCTCAGATTAAACTTTATATGTTTGTTCTAAGTGGATAATAAGATTAAGCCACGGATAGATGGGAATAAATGGTGTGGAATGTTATTTGAATTACTCATGGGTGGTGATAAGTTTGGACAACTTGTTTGTTAAGACCATGACTCAACACTTTAGAGGACTTGTCTTCATCATGTAGATGGTGATCTAAAAGTGTTAGATTGGAGTGTTTAATAAGATTGACACACAGAGTGGACCATGTTGCACTATCTGAACGACGATTCTAAATCCTGAAAATATTATGGACTTGTGCGTGGAATGTTAGTTACTTTGGGGTACTGTAAGTAAGGCCTTGATAAATGACTAAAGTCTCATGTACACTGGGTACCTGCGCGAAGTGTGATAAGAATCAGGTATTCAATAGGGAATCCATAGTCTCTTATGAGATACAGATGTCCCCTTAATTGATTCGCAAGTATTTGATTTAATCTATAAATATGTTCAAATATAAATAAATTATTCAATAAAGAACGAGTCGGTAACAAATAAAGAAGCTGTGAGAAAACTAATCGTAATAGTTGTAGTTATTTTTCGTCAAGGACATCTCATAGAGGAGTTGTTGTTGTAATAATAGTCTATATGGAATTATCGAACAAATGATTTAAGTCTAAAGTACAGTGGAATTAAGTCCCATTAAATGGTACTTAAATTTTATCATAAGATGGTAATTAATTTAACCCATTTGGAGATAGATTTAAATTGTCCCTGAGATCTCTGCGCAAGCCTCTATTTTTATTGCCATCGAAAAAACATTAAAGAATACATGAGATGAGTAAATTTCATTTTGCCAAACATTATTCATGAAATGAATAAAAATTAAAAATTACATAATTTTAAAAATTAAAATTCATAAGATGAATTTTTTACATTTAAAAAACAAAAATAAAACAAAAAAAAGGAAAAATCAATCGCGATCCGCATCTACGCGGATGGACTAACTAGAGCACGACACGTGTCGCTCGCCAAGCGGTCCTAGGTCAAGATCCACATGCATGGGTGTAGACCATTGCAGAATATAAAAATATCGAATACAAGAAAGCAAAATTTAATTACTCTTTTCTTATAAATTACATCCTTGAGTCGCCGCGTACCAATCCTGTGAACCAATTTCTCGAAAGTTGAAATTGGTAATACTTTTGTAAATAAATCTATTAGGTTCTCACTTGAACAAATTTGCTGAACATTTATTTCCATTCTTCTGTAGATCATGTGTGAAGAAAAACTTTGGTGAGATGTGTTTGGTTCTGTCACCTTTAATGTATCCGCCTCTAATTTGAGCAATACATGCAGTATTGCCTTCATATAATATTTTCGAATTCTTCTTGATCGTTGGAAGATCGCAAGCTTCTTGAATATTTTGGATCAATGACCTTAACCATACACATTCTTTTCTTGCCTCATGAAGTGCAAGAATCTCAGCATGATTGGAAGATGTTGCTGCTGTTGTTCGCTTTTTAGATCGCCAAGATATTCGGTATCACCATATGTATATAGATATCCAGTTTGTAAGTAAACTTTGTGTGGGTCAAACTGATAGCCAGAATCCGCATATCTAATCAATTGCGAGTCAGATTGCTTTGAGTATAATAATCCCCTATCAATTGTACCACGAGGATACTAAAAAATATGTTCAATCCCATTCCAGTGTCTTCGTGTTGGTTTCGAACTATATCTTATTCATAAATTACCAAAAAAGTCTATATTTGGTCTCCTGCAATTAGCGAGATACATCAGTGCACCGATAGCACTCAGATATGGTACTTCTAGATCAAAAACTTCTTCATCATCTTCCCAAGGACGAAAGGGATCTCTATTTACATCAAGAGATCAAACGATCATTGGGGTACTCAATGGATGTGCCATATCCATATGGAATCGTTTAAGCACTTTTTTTGTATAAGTGGATTCATGAATTAAAATTCCACCAGATAGGTGCTCAATCTGTAGTCCAAGACAAAATGTTGTCTTTCCGAGATCTTTCATCTCAAATTCTTTCTTTACATATGTAACAGCCTTTTCGAGTTCTTCAGGAGTTCCTATGATGTTTAAATTATCAACATAGTCTGCAATAATAGCAAACCCAGGACTTGTTTTCTTAATAAAAACACATGGGCTAACGAGATTGTTAACATATCCTTCTCTCAGAAGATATGTGCTAACATGATTATACCACATTCGCCCTGACTGTTTTAATCCATACAAGGATCTTTGCAATTTGATTGAAAACAGTTCCCTAGATTTTGAGCTATATACCACTGATATTTTTAGTCCTTCAGGGACTTTCATATCAATGTCACTGTCAAGTAATCCATAAAGATGAGTTATTACAACATCCATAAGACACATGCGAAGTCTTTCTTAGACTGCCAGACTTATTAAGAAACTGAATGTAATTGCATTCATCACAGGCGAGTATGTCTCTTCATAATCAATTCCCGATCTTTGTGACAAACCTTGGGCTCTCATTCTTTCATTTCCTTTTCTCACGAATACCCATTTGTTCCCTACAGGTTTTATATTTTCAAGTGTTTGTACTATAGGCCTAAACACTGCATGTTTTGCCAGCAAATCTAATTCTGCCTGCATTGTATCTTTCCATTTTGGCCAATCGCTGTTTTGCTGACATTCTTGAATAGACTTAGGTTCAATATCATCATTTTCGTTGATCAAATCAACAACAACTATATATGCAAATATGCGATCAATAACTGTGTTATTTCGGTTCCATCTTTTTCTAGTATGAACATAATTTAACGAGATTTCCTCATTCTCGATATTTTCATTGTTATCACTCATTTCAGGAACTTGGCATTCTTGGAAAGTCATTTTGTCATTCATATCATTTTCCTGTGTTTGCATTATTACCTCTTCAGGAGGGTTGTTAAACTTCTATATTTTTCTCTCTTTTCTTTCTCAGGTTCTTACCTTTAGAATCGATTGGCCTACCACGCTTCTAGCATGCAGTAGGTATATTTGCCAATGTTCAAGGGACTAGCTTTCTCGGAATATCAATCCGTGCAATAGCATTCACAGCTGGAATATGTGACTTAGTCACTCTCTTTGTATCAACAAATGCATTTGGCAATTGGTTTGCAATGTTTTGCAAATGATTGAATTTCCAAACTTCCAGTGCACATTGATTTGTATGGGGATCAAGATGAAATATTAATGATGCATTCCACAAAATTTCACATTTTTTCGTCTTTTGCTTTTCTCTCCCTAATTCTGGAAACATTAATTCATCAAACTTACAATCTGCAAACTGTGTTGTAAAAAGGTCTCCAATCAATGATTCTAGATATTTTATAATTAACGGGGATTCAAACCCAACATAAATTTCAAGTTTTCTTTGTGGCCCCATCTTTGTACGTTGGGGTGGAGCAATTAGAACATACACCGCACACCCAAAAATTCGTAGGTCTGATATATCTAGTTCTTGTCCAGTGACAAGTTATAGCGGAGAGTATTTATGATAGGCAGTTGGCCTAGTATGAATTAGTGCTGCAGCATACAATATAGCATATGCCCCCATGCAGAATCAGGTAACTTTGTTTTCATGAGCATTGGTCTAGCAATAAGCTGCAAGCGCTTAATCAAAGATTCCGCAAGACCATTTTGTGTGTGTACATGGGCCACTGGATGTTCTACCATAGTTCTAATTGACATACAATAATCATCAAATACTTGTGACATGAATTCTATTATCAAGACGAATTTTCTTAATCATATAATCCGGAAATTGAAATCGTAATCGGATTATTTATGCAAGGAGTTTTGCAAATGCCACATTACTTATGGATAATAGGCAAACATGTGACCACCGTGTAGAGGCATCTGTTAATACCATAAAATATCGAAATGGTCCACATCATGGAGTAATGGGCCCACATATATCACCTTGCATTCTTTCCAAAAATGTAAGAGATTCAATCCCAATTTTAATTGGGGATGGCCTCGTAATCATTTTGCCTTGAGCACAAGCAACACATGAACTTTCATTTGGTAAAAGAATCTTCTAGTTCTTTAACGAATGCCCATGAGAATTTTTAATAATTCTTCTCATCATAGTTGCACATGGATGAACCAAGCAGTCATGCCATAAAGTAAAAGTTCCAGGGTCTGTTAACTTCTAGTTAACCACCGCATTAGACTCAATTGGATTGATATAAATGTAATACAATCCAGAAGAGAGTGCTGACAATTTTTCCATTATATGCTTCTTTCTTGAGATAAGCGATGTAATGTAAAGATAATCCTTATTGCTTTCATTAACAGTTTCAATATGATAACCATTGCGACGGACATTGCGAAAGCTAATAAGGTTTTTCTGTGATCTACTAGAAAACAGAGCATCGCTTATGCTTAGTTTTGTTCCTTCAGGGAACACAATATGTGCTCTTCCGGAGCCTTCAATTAAATTTGAAACACCCGATATTGTTTTCACATTTGCTTCGGCTAATTGTAACTGAGAAAAATATATTTTGCTTTTGAGGATGGAGTGCATGGTTGCGTCATCTGTTAGACACAAATCTCCACCATTGACTTTAACCAAATCTATATTTCCTTATACATAAACACATATAAGTATTAAAATTATGAGTATAACATAAAACATCATAATATAATATAGTATATAGAAATATGTTTGAAACTGGAATTTATTTAAAATTTTTCTAGTTACATTTTATCCTACCTTTAGAACAACAAGAATTGTAGAATTTAAAATTAGCAATTTAACTTATAGGTATATGTAACTGAAAAGTACAATAAGCTTTCATGTATAATCTAGTTAAAATATTGCGCATATATAATAATTTAATTATTTTATTTTAGAAATAATCAGAAAATTATCGTATCAAAAAGTAAAAAACGATTACATTTTAAATTATAAAAACAGCTAAATTTTAACAGTCATGGAAAGTAATCCAACGGCTGAAAACAGCTAGTTTCCAACGGTTACGAACAATAATTTTACGTCTATAAATCATTAAATCACCGTTTCAAATTCTCGCCCTAATGAACACAAACCCATGCCCCATGCGCCACCCTTCTCCAGCTCGTGAGGGAGCGTGATCACGTTCCCGGTGCCGCGGATACACAAACGGACTTGCCTCCATCCTCCCGGGTGTTTCGTGCAACCCTCGTTGCCATGAGCAAATGGGTGGCCCTGCCCCTTCGTCTTCCTGGACCCCCATCTCGCCACCACCACCACATCACCACCATCGCCACCACGACATCACCTCCATCGTCACCACCACATCGCCACCAACTTACACCTTCTTCATCCTCCCTTCATCTCTTTCGCGTGGCCCTGCCCCATCGGCTCCCTCAACCCCTATTTTGCCTCCATTACCGAATCACCACCATCGCCACGTACTCCCGTCTTCTTCATCCAAACCAGCACCATCGCCACCACAGCCTCACCACGACCGCCCCCACAACATCACCACCAACTTACATCGTCGCCCCGCCCACTAGTTGTTCTCGAGCACCGCCAATCGGATTCTGAGATCACCACCACATCGCTTCCTACCGACATATGGCTGGAGGGCGAAGGCCTAATGTCATTGAGGCGGTGTCCATTTTTTGTTGAGGGCTTGCCTGGAAGAACATCTAACTCATGGCTCAGAGCCGTCTTTCGAGAATTCAAGTCAATCTATGATGTTTTTGTCCCTGCGAAGAAAAGATTGAGGTCTGGATACTCTTATGGATTCGTTCGGTTTCATCACCTGCTTGAACCTGAATGGGAAATTTCATCCATGATACTCCGTATCGGACCCCGACAGAAGACCAAATGGACTACCCATTCGGAATGAACATAGATCGCGGGACATACAAAAATGCAGAGCTACTGTAGACAACTAGGATCAAGGCAATGGTACTCCGTATCGGACCGAGGGACCTATGGCTTCTAACATGCCGAAGATTGTGGTTCATAACGCGAATAAGAGTGTGGAGACTTGGCTCAGTCGATCTATAATTGCGCACTCGTCTGATGAGGTCAGTCTTGATGAGATCCTCACTTTTATTACAGAGAACGACCTTCAAGGTTTATCTCCTAGAGGGTTAAGCACCAATACCTTTATCCTGGTTTGTGATTCGGATGAGACTTTGAAGTCCACAAAGGGATTTTACTTCAAAAATTCAAAGAGGTAAATAAATACTCTGAAGAGACTCTTAGTTCTCTAAACGGAAGACTATGAATCGAGGTATTTGGAATGACTGTACAATGCTGGACACATGAATGCCTTACGGATCTCGCTAAAATATGGGGGAAGTTCGTTAGGATTGATCCAAGGACATCCGCGATGAGATGTATTGATGCTGCCAGGATCCTCATTGAAACTTGCTCCACACTACACTTATACATCAGAGAATTCAGGTCCAATTTAACGAGGGTTCACTCGTGGTCCTTGTCAAGGAGGGTAGCTCAGAGTTGATCACCGATTACTCACACAGGGTTGTTGCTCTCGTGGCTATGGCCAGAGCAGCAAGGGAGCAGGCCGCGTGCTACATGCATCCACGTTATGGCAGTCAGTGCAGCACCCAGACGCGACATTACACATCGTTTCAGCTTTCTCCTGTACAGATGACGGTAATCATGAATGATTGTGGGGATTCTCGAAGTCGTATTATAAGGTCAAGGAATGAAGGAGTGCATGTCTCAGGAATGTCGCTGGGCCAGCTTGCTATCCGTATTAATGGTCAGCATGTTTGAAGGTGGGATCTGAAGTGTTGGTGGCCACATACTTCTCTTCTTCCTCCGCCTCCCAAGCCTGTGGATCAAATTCCACTTCAAGAAGCTCAAGATAACCAACATGTCCCTCCTCTTCTCCCGTGGGTTGGAAATGTTGAAGCCGACTCAACACATCCTCATGATCAGAAGTCACCTAATGAAAATGAGGCTCATGCATCGCTAGTGATTATGATTAAGGGTCCTCTGGGCCTGAATTTCCACCAGGCTTTGAGCCCAATGCCCTGAATAGGACAGAGCCACTTATGGAGGGACCTAGTTGCAGTAGAAAGAATAAAGGAAAAGGGTTGATGACAAAAAAGGAAAGAAAAGCTTTGGAGCGCAAAAAGAAAAAGAAAGAGAAGCGGGAGCTCCAAGAGTTCTTGAAGAGTGGCCGTGCTTTTTCTGCCTCGGTCTGGAGCTTCGTCACTCCGAGTACATCTATTGCTTGGCCTACCCTTTCTTGGGAAGACCTCATCACTTGGGCTGCTCAGCACCTCGAGGGGGGCAAGAGACTGGTAGTATCATAGCTTGACTTTGCCTCTCTACGACTGTGTATACTCTCTGGTATGAGCGTAACCTTCGAGTTCAGCATTCTCAGCCCAGATCAGTTGCGACCGTATGAGAGGAGATTGTGGGTTTGGTCAGGAGCCGCTTATTAGCTGCTCCTTTGTTCAGAAGAGCTCATTGCCATGCCTCCTTGCTTCGGCAATGGGGTTTCTAAGCTTTAGTTTCTTCTTTGCTCCTTAGTTGTACTTTGGTTGCATATTGTATGGACTCTGTCTGGACTATGTTTTGATGTTGTTTCATCTTTGTAGGCTTCGGCCGTGTCCTGGGTATGCCCCTTGTAGTTGTACTATTTTTTTATCTATATATTTCGCTGACTTACCGAAAAAAAAAGAGTCTTGGAGGATATGTCACCTGGAAATAAAAGGAACATACCCAGTGCCTTAAGGGCTCCCGCCTACGCAGGGTCGCAGGGGGGGGGGGGGGGGGGGGGGGGGGGGGGAGGGGAGATGTATGCAGCCTTTCCCCTTCAGGG
Organism: Simmondsia chinensis; assembly: GCA_018398585.1. Lineage (NCBI taxonomy): Eukaryota > Viridiplantae > Streptophyta > Magnoliopsida > Caryophyllales > Simmondsiaceae > Simmondsia > Simmondsia chinensis. The sequence continues at coordinate 10,058,061 of JAGTTD010000022.1, forward strand.
TGTTAACCTGAGAAGAGATTGTTTCCCAGTGCCTCCAACCTGAGGGTGAGGACTTCCCAGGAGGTCACCCATCCTGGTACTAAAGAATAGTGTATAGAAATTGACCAAGGACACAGGCAAGTGAAAAAAGCGAAACATGTCAAAGGGTTGGTAGTGGGAAAGAGGTCGATAAGATCCTTCGGGCTAAGCGAGTTTATGAGATGGGAGGAAGGCCAGGGCTCAACTTCGACGGCTTTGACCCGTCCAGCGTAAGCTTTATACTTAATGAAAGGGTGCCCTGACCGCCCTTTTTTTCCCCCACTTCAAGTGCCCCGATCCCGAGTCAGTCACAACTATTAGTGGAGGATTTTCCTGTTATTCCAGCTATGGCTTGTATTCTTGTTTGGTCCTGTTTTTGTAACTTTCTGTTTGATCCCGTTCTGTATCTTTGTGCCCCGCTTCTACCGGATTTTCTAAGGGCTCGCTTGCTCGGGCGCCTAATTTGTACTGCAACTTGGTTGCTAATTATCGAAAAATCTTACCACATCATAAATTAACCGTTCATAAATTTACATTTTCCATTCCTCAATCTTCTTCTACATCAACATGCCATTCTTTTCATGTTGTATTTTTGTGTTTCTTATTATAGTAGGTCTCTTTATTATGTTTGGGAATTTATCAATTTTACATGAATCTATAGAGATAAATTATCTGTATAGGGTCTTGTGGCTTTATGTCTTGATCCTCTGTCTTGTAGCTATAGGAATTAATTATATTTTGTAGTATGTAAATCTTATTATAATTTTTCTTTTGTAATATATTATAATTCAATAAAATTACGATTTTTCTTTAAAGGTATAGTAAAAATATTAATATATTTATACATATAACAAAATATATCATATTAACGATAAAATATTAGATGGATGCGCCTACAATAATTTTCATAAATAAAATAATATTATTTTATTGAGATTAAACATAGTACATAATACACTTGAAAGCATATAATTTTCATTCCCTTTTAACGATGCTTGGTAGAGTTTCACAAGGTGGTCCACCGTATGATATGTATGTGCCCAATGAACTTTTATACCACATTGATAGCAATATGTTTCTAGATCCCATGACACATTTTGCTGTGGAGATTTTCCCTTTCTATTCTTCTCCGTGTAATATGTGGACTTTTTGAATTTTGGTCCATTCTGGGTACCATGGTTCCATTTATTTTGATCGTGACTATAACCACACCCGCGACCATGTCCACGACCAGGTCCATATTTTCGACCTCGACCATGTCCCCAATGGTCATATGATGCAGCATTCACTTCAGGGAATGCTTCTGATCTAGTCAGTCACGACTAATAATTTCTCATCAACAGTTCATTATTTTGTTTAGCGACAAGGAGGCATTGAATTCAATTTGAATATTTTTTAAAATTCCTCTCTTGATATTGCTGCTGTAACTGCATAATCGAGACATGAAAAGTGGAGAGTGTTTTTTTCAACATATCTCCATCATTAATATTCTCTCCACACAACTTAAGTTGGGAGGTAATTCTAAACACTTTGGAGTTATACTCGCTTACTGTTTTAAAATCCTCCAGTCACAGGTAAATCTACTCATAGCGAGCTTAAAATAATAGTCTTTTGATGATCAAATCTTTCTTTCAAATTTAACCACAGTTCATAGGGATATTTTAAAGTAAGATATTCAGATTTTAATCCTTCATAAAGGTGATGCCAAATAAAAATCATTACTTTTGCACGATCCTGCAAGGATGTGCTATTCTCATTTTTTATTATTTCTTAGAGATTCATGGCATCAAGATGAATTTCTACATCAAGGGTCCATGGCAAATAATTTTGCCAGATATGTCGAAAGCAACAAATTGAAGGTTGGTAAGGTTTGATATTATAAAAGATAAAGGAAGAAAGATAATACCTTAATCCTCAGTCAATTAGAGACTCGTGCTGATAACGTGTTATAAAATAAAAATACAGAATATCAAAATACCGAATACAAGAAAGTAAAATTTAAACTACTCTTTTCTTATATATTTTCTATTCTTCTTATCTATCATATTTTACATACAATGATACTGCAATTTATAGGCAAATCAATTACCACTATTCAACATCAGGGGCTCCATAACTTCAAAGGATGGATCCCACCGTCAATAATTCAGATGGATTAAAATCAATGGTGGATCCCGTGAATACTATTTCATTACTATAAAGTGTAGATGATTATATATTCAATTATTATGTTAAGGATATATTAGTCAACCACATAATATTATAATATTTACAAGAAGTCCCCTTTTTATTTCCTTTTTGGGCTTGATCTCATCTTTTTTGTAGTATTATAATTATTACTTATAGTTTTGACCCTAAAGGGTAATGCCATGACTTTCTTGGAGACAAGGATGATTTTAGAAAGGCAAATATGTCACAGAGAAATAAATTATGGACATATTATTATAAGAAAAATAAATTAATCACATGTTGTATAGGTGATAAAATAATATTTTAATAGATAGCTTCATTTTAGTGATAATTTAGATTATTTTCCTTTTTATTATGTAATTACATTATTAGTTAGTTGTCATCCTCCCCAATTTCTATAAATAGAGGCATTAGGCTTGTAATGAAACATATAATTTGAAATGTTAATGAAATTCTCCCTCTCCCTACTATTCTCGCTCTCTCCCCCTCAATTTCTTTTAGTCTCACCTCCAATTTCTACTATCTAATCTTAGTTAAGCTTCAAAGAGGGCAATCCAGCCACTCTTCCTAGTTTTAACCGCATCACATGTACTCTTCATTATTGTAAACATGGGACTGACATATCAATTGATTATGCTACAACATATTGTAATATTCACAATTAGATTAGATTTGGGTAAGCCATCACATTCTTTCATATTAAGTGTACATATTAAATAAAAATAATTAGAATTTCATTGATCAACAATTTAGGAGGTGTTTTGATGAAATTAAAAGTTCAGGGGCTAACTTTGATTTTGACTAATAACACTAATACATGAACAAATTATTTATAAGGTAAACACTAAACACCCACCGTGTATCATACGGAAAAAAAAACTAGAAAGTTTCAGTTGTCAACTTAGTAAATTTTTTTTGGTAATTAGCGGCAAAACCGCAACAAAACAGGGAACTCAGCAAACGAGCCCCTGGAAATCCCGAAACCGGGAGACTTACAGAACAGACCCAAAAGAAAAACCGGGAGACAACAACAAGAAACAGGAGCAACCAACCCAAAAAGCAGAACAAACCACGACCACCAAGACAGGAGAAGGGGACAAAAAACAAGATAAACAAAAAGGACAGGACGACGGAAGAAGCTGAAGCAGAGCCACCCAAAAGATCACCATGCTGGAACTCAACTGAAGAAAAAACACGGGAACCAGGAGCTGGACTGAAACCACAACCCCAAATCAACCACCTCAGTTAGCAAGCAGCTTTGCCACCCTAGGTGGGTCGAAGCCATCAAAATTGAACCCTACTAATTTCCCCATCTCAATAGTCCGCTCCGCTTGTGGAACGCTATTTTATTGAGAATGTTGTGATGAATGTGTGGACACACAAGGAAGGATATGATCAAAAATGACATTATAAGAAGCAAATTAGGTGTGACTCTAATAGAGGATAAGTTGAGCGAGCAACGCCTGCGATGGTTTGGGCACGTTAGGAGGAGACCCACCACTGCCCCTATCAAAAGATGCAAACAATACATACTACGTATGGGAAGAGAGGGAGAGGCAGGCCAAAGAAGAGATGGATAGAGACGATTCGACATGACCTCAATCACCTAAACCTAAATGAAGAGATGGCCTTAGATAGAATTGAGTAGAGGGCTAACATAGTTGTAGCCGATATATCGGTTTAGAATTGAAGAGCACAACTAAACTAGGCCTAGCGCCTCTAGGCTTATATGTTTACCTAATTGTTTTTTCTTGCTATTGTTGTGTATTGTTGTGCTATTGTTGCTCCACAGTACTACGTGCTTTGCAGCCTGTTGTATTGCTACTCTATTGCTTATTACATTGCTACTTTATGCTCTCTCTGTACTGCTATTTTTGCTTTTATGCTTTCTTGGTTAGGGTCCTTAGACACAATCTCTCTTAAGAGTAGCATCCTGGAGGGGTAATCCTACTCCCCCCTCCCCCCCCCCCCAAAAAAAAAAATGGGCGCTATGCTAGATTGACAAGAGCCCTTAAGGCACTAAGTTTTTTGTTGTACCCAAAACGTTGCATTGACAAGAAACCTTAAGGCACTAAGTTTGTTGTTATCGCTGTAAACACCCCCCCCCCCCCCCCCCAAAAAACAATCCTCTAATTTTAAATTTTATTAAAAACATCCAAAACTATTAAAAAAAAAAAAAAAAAATTCGTTCAAGTATCCTAATGTTTGGCAGTATATCTTACAGGTGCCCCAAGATTCTAAATTAGTTTTGAGATATCCTAAACTTTCGCAATATATTTGAAGTAAAATGAAACTTTACCCTTATTTTATTTTTCAAGTGACCAATTAGTTTATTTAATTAACGAAATCCTAAAAGAGCAACGGGGATAGTATATGGAAAAAAAAAGGTTTCCTAAACTTTCGCAATATATTTGAAGTAAATTAATTTTGAGCATTAGTTCAAAGAGTGTCTTTAATGAAATTAAAAGTTCAGGTGGTTACTTTAATTTTAACCAATAGTTCGAGAATCTCTGTGAACATCATCTAAAATTATATTACTAAACCTAAATTATCTCAAAATATCAAATTTAGCATTTAAATTAAACATAACCCACTCTTATCTAATGCAAAAACAACAGGTAAACTTTGTTATTAAACTCAAATTAAGGGGTAAATTGCGTTTGATAACAACATTTTAAGGATGATAACAATGTTCAAGGGGCTATTTTATAAAATAGAAAGTGAAGGAAAGTGCTATTTCTAATTATAAAGTTCAAGGAGTTATGTTGTGGAATTGAAAATACAGGGAGCATTATGTTTAATTGCAAAATTTATTATGTTGTGGAATTGAAAATACAGGGAGCATTGTGTTTAATTGCAAAATTCATGAGATGTTTCTATATTTGGACCCTAATATAAAGAACTATTTTCTATACAGGAAGGGCGACAACTGATATTGAGGTTTCTCCTGTTTGTAGGACAAATAGTGAAGAACCTTGAGATGGTTCTTCAAAATTCCCGATTGGACCCGTGTTCAAACATATATATATATATATACACACACTCGCCCCCGTTGGACCTCCGTCGACTCCTTTCAACCTCAAAAGTTGGGAATGATGACAATAATAATCTTAACACGTGTTTCCACCGAGTGGATTTGGCCAGTTGTTTTGATACTCTAAACAAAAGCACAATACAGTTGCCACGACACAAATGGAATCACTCGCTATCAATGAACGTTATGCCATGTTATACTTACAATCGTTCAGTAATCAGCAACCAGCTATCAGCAAAAACCGACAACCCGTGCGATAGCATCATAACATTCTGCTAGGAAAAAGCAAAGGTATAAATGGAAACCCATAAACTTAATCACCACATATATACAAGTAGGGAAATATTACTTAGATTCCACGAAGTTTGAGTATTTATCACTTAGATACCCAACATTTTAATATGTATAATGAGATATCCTGATATTTGAATATTTCATCACCTAAATACCTTACTTCAAAATTTGATGAATTTTCACAAAGAATCTAGCCAATTTCATATATAGACAATGTTGATGGAGCACATGATTATGATAATATACAAGAGCTAACATCAATATCTTTTTAAAAAATTCAAAAAATTATGATAAGAAATTTACCGAATTTTGATATAAACTACTCATATATTGCCGAAATTATATGTCGTTTCAACATTTTTTGGCAAAAAATATCAAATTCTAACGAAAGTACTTATGTATTATTCGAATCATGTTCCATTTTAGCATTTTCGAAAGAAAATCTATCAAATTTTGGCATAAGGATACCTAAATGATTAAATTTTAAAACTTCAAGGCATCTAAGTGATAAAATGCTTAAACCTCAAGGTATCTTGATGTATACATTAAAACATCAGAGTACTTAGGTGATAAACTAATCAAACCTCAGGTACTTAAGTCATAACTCCCCTTATAACATGGAATCATTAAAAAGAAGAATAAAATGAACCCATCAAGCCCTTATAACGTAACAGATTTCAAGTTAGCTGTTACATGAATCGGTACCCTTATAATTAGTAAATGTTGTATTTTATTTATTAAATATACTTATTAACGCAGCGACATGATACATACTATCAAAAGGTAAAAAAATAAATGATTAAATGGTTACTCATTTAAAATTTTGATAACAGATGGGTTAAAAGCAACTTATGTTTCTTTATAACCCCACTGCAACCTGTCATGTATATCAGTGACATCCCGCTTTTGCGACACCATGATCATGACCGTGCAACTTGATTCCTTGGAGTTGGTAGTGAGAGGGCATAAATATTGGAAATATAGAACATACCTTTTGAGTCTTCATATTCCATTGTAACACTAATCAATATCTATTGTTCCAGCATCTTTATTCACAATCTGGCCATAAAAAGGAAAAAGATAAACAAGATCAAAATATTGACTGTCAAAGTCCAACCATGGTCACGCTATTGGAGAAATTAGTTCATATATAGAAGCAGGAGCCATGGAATTTTCTTCTACTATTGTGCAGCAATCAAAATCCTCCAAATTCGGAATTTGGAGAGGATTGCTACTGTAAAAAGAGTAGCACAGTCCACAAGACTCCCGCCAAACAAGGGTCCGTGTATACGCAATTTTACCATCACTTCAGAGACAAGACTTTTTGGGACTTTCAAGTCACAATGGAGCAAACTTACCAACTACACTTAAGGCTCACAATTGGATTTGAGGCCGAAGGGAGACATACTGTATAAAATATAAAAATTTGCACAAGCTCCATTTCTGAAACCCACCAGGGGGAACTTTGTTAATGCACGGGGAAAAGAGAAGCAATAACTGGTCATAAAGTAGGAATAAGAATAAGGATTTATGATAATAATCATTTGAGTTGCTTGAAATATTCAAGGATATTAGACCTAACTCCTCATAGAAAATCGGCTTATTACGGGATTGTTGTCCTCACCATATAACCTAAGCCATGCTAGCACTCCGGGGCGATATAGGATTCCAACAAGCCCCTCCTTCACAGACAGCATTTACGTTGTTAAACCACTGTTAAACACCAATATTGGGAGACCCAAACATTGACCACTGGCCTTAAATGATCTGATACCATATTACAGGACGTAGAACCTACCTCCCCCTAGAAAGGCTCGCTAGGAAAAGCATTCCCTCACCATATCCTAGACCATCTCAACACTCCACAGCGATGTGCGATTGCAATGAAAAACACAAGATTTAAGACAAAAGGTGTTAGATAGCTGTGCTATGGTTTATGAGACTACGCATTGAGTTGCAACATAAGATTTCAGATGAAGGTGTAAGACAAGTTACAATGTCAAAAAAAAAAAAAAAAAAAAAAGCAAAGAAGAGGACAGTGAAATCCATACTTTCTCAAGTATACCTGCGTAATGTATTCTTCGACGCGTTGGTTAAATGGTTCATCCAAAGCTCTCTCAGCAAGCTCATACACGATAGTATTTCCTTCAGGGCCACTGACTTTTTCTTTCTGCAAATATCTGTAAATAAGAGTTCAGTAATTAGAAACAAGAATCTAGAACTGCAGCTACATGAAATCAAAGGAAGGTTGTCATATAATGGACATTGTTATTTTGTAGAGGTAATTTTATAGTGGCCTCCAATATGCATATATATGGTATTCATTTATTAAGACAAATTTATCAAATGCATTTATATGTTTAAAACTATCAAATAGATATAAAAATTAATCATTATTTGACTTACCAAAAAAACCAAATGGTTGTATGTTATTCATCCAGGTTTATACATATGACACTCAAATCAACTTATTTTCTCTTAGAAAATACTTAGCACAATTGCCGCAACACCCCTCTTCTGCTAGTTCAACCAGAACCATGATCCACGGAATCAAGCAAAGGCCACTACATAACATAATATCTATAACGTAATGAATTTTGAGTTAGCCATTATACCACCACACTTTTTCCACGACCTCCATTGTTCATATATACTATATTTGACTTATAAAAATGTACTCATAAATGTGTTAGCATATTTAAACTATTAAGAAAGGCATTATGATTAATGATCGTATAGCTTTCATTCAAGTTTTTTAGAAGGCTTAAAAGCGCCTTATCTTCGCTTACAAGGAAAAAGCTGCGATACAGTACATAAATTCCTTGATACCCCGTTTCCATGACACCACCAACACAACCATGAACCGCAATTAATTCCATGACATGAACCATGATTTAATTTCACATGTCAACAGAAACACATGCCAAAACTCTAACCTTTGCTGCACAAGTGCCTCTAGTGACAGCTTGACATTTCCAAACACAGGATGGTTTTCATCAGTTTCATGCAGTCCCATCCTTCTTAAGTGATGCCAGAGATTTTCTGAAATGATTTCATTGATAGTTTTGTCAGATTCTTCAAGCAAGATACTAGAGGGGAATACAAAACAATGGCAGAGATTAAGAACATGTTTGGGATTGCTGTGAAAAAACTGCTTTCTTTAGACTCACTTTTTGTAAAAGCACTTTTGTAAAAGTGTTGTCTCAAATAAGCAATTTATGTTTGGCCAACTGGTAAAGAAGTGCTTATGGCATTATTGTGAGTGTTTGGCTAATGTTAAAAAAAGTGTTTTTTCCTATAAAATTATCAGAAAGGACATTAACAGAAGTATTTTATAGTTGAAAAAAAATCACCCATGAACCATTCTAAATATTTAATATATTTAAAATATTTTTTTATTATTTAAAATATTTTCTAAATATAAAAATATTTCTTAAATATTTAAAATAAGTATTAGTATTTATAAAATATTTAAAATATTTTCTAAATATCATAAATATAATATTAATTGTTAAAATATTTTTTATATTAAATATATTTTTCAAAATATATAAACTATTTGTGAAATCTATAAATTGTTTTTCAAATATATTAACAAATTTCAGGGTAACTGGAATAAACTTTCTCAATTGTTTAGTTTTTGCTTTTGCTTCTGCTTCTACTTAAAAGGAGAAGCACCAAATTTCTGCTTCTGCTTAAAAGCAGAAAAATAGCTTCTGCTTTTTTTAAGTAGAAAAATAGCTTCTGCTTTTAATAAAAAGCGTTTTTTTTTTACAGTTGCAAAAAGTGCTTTTTCTAGAAAAAACCAATTTTTTACCCTGAAATAAGCAATCCCAAACAGGCCCTAAATCTAAGGCTCCGTTAATGGTTTCATTATGTAAATTTGTACGAGGTTCATGCTTTGCCAAGTTGAGATTACAATGAAGTATATAACATGAGATTATAATATAAAATATTTTCTCTTCTATAAAGGAAAACATTTTCCTCTTTCGTTGAGGGTTTCCATATTTGCGGTTATTACTATGAAGTTATAGAAAGAAACAATAGAATTGAAATGGCAATCCAAGACCACCACAGGAAACGATGGCAACCAGCATACTATCTTGAGCAACCCCAGTTGTCCATAATCATAGAAAAAGGTAAAGGCAACTACGTGATGTATTACTAGTTGTTACATTAATGGATTTTAAGTTAATTGTTACGTGATTGCACATATTTCCATGTGTATGCCAACACAATAGCTCTGAACCATTATTTACGTCCATGAAAATCACATCAGGAACTGCAACCATAACCACAATTTGATCCATGGAACTAAAACAAAGTACAATTATCAGGCAAGAAGGTTGAAATAAGAAGCAGAAGTCAGATTTTCCAGATACGTAAGAAAATTGCAGAATACCTTCTGAGATTTTGCCTCCCGCAAGACGTACAATACTGATGATAACAAACGTGAAGCCAGTGAGATGTGCAGTATTTATATTCTCAACATATTTCCGATACACATCAGCAGGTAGCAGACTTATCATAATATATGATTTTGCATCAGGCCCACCTGAAACATTGTTCAACATCTATTTAACAATGCAAAAATTAAGGCAAGCAATGGATGAAAAAATAACATGTCATTTCAAATATTGGACATCATTGTTCATGATACAAGGATATTTATCTATTGTCTCTGCGTGATGAACCTCAGCCAAGCATGCGTTTGACTTTAAACACAAACACCTAACTCAAACAGGAACCGAACACTAACACAAGCAATACACAGCAATAATTTAGAGTTGTTTCTTGTTAGACATTATCAACAGAACCCACAAACTTGTTTGGTTGACTTGGCATGTCAATTTGTCACTAAGACATGTACAACAATGGGCATTTTATTCTTATGTTCTTGTTCAGATAATGTACTCAACATAGAAGAGAATATAACCACTTTAGCCCTTAGGCCTACAATTTTGACTCCTCTAGGGTTTTGAGTATAAAAACATTCGTACACCTTGAGCAATCAACTTAGTTTTTAGGATAGGTGGTTCCTTGAGATGGTATCTTGTTGACCACTAGGTCATGGGTTCAAATCGAAGTAGTCCCCTTTCAATATCAATATAATTACAGCACAAGATATGAGGTGCACTTATACACTATCAATGCTTCAAGCCCGACGGGCATTTACGTGATGGGCATGTTAGAGTACAAAATCAATCGTGGCACCCAATCGGTTAAGCTTTTGGAACTAAAGAAATTCTTTCGAATGCTTGTTTTTTTCTTCTTTCCAAAGAAAACATGAAGCAATTATTTCAATCATAAGTCCAGAAATATAGAGGTAAATCATATGCCATCCAATCTCAAAATGCCTTTCTGTCATGAAACATGATTGAACATAAGACTCAGTATTATACCACGTAACATGTGACACGTCAAGTTAGCTGGTTTAGTATAATCGCAGAGTCCAGATTTAGCATCTTCACCCTTTCCAGTTTAGACACTCTAGATCAAAGTAGTAACTAGCACAAAGGAAAACCTAATAATTTCTAATTCAAATATCAAATTCTTTTATTCAGTTTCATTCAAAAATGTCTCCATAAGATACATAAGGGTAAAGAGAGTACAGCAACAACAACAAACCCAATGCCATAAGGGCTCCGATAGGAGCGAGATCTTGGGGGGTGAGATGTACACAGCCTTACCCCTCAGGATGCTACCCTAAAGGAAGGTTGTGTCCGAGAACCCCCAGCCCTAAAAAGCAAAAAAGGCAAAAAGAAGCAATAAAGCAGCAAAGCAACAATAAAACAAGCAAGCAACAATCAACAATGGCAAACATGCAAGCCCGGGGGCGCTATGGCCATCTCCTCTATCTTAAACCGCTATGTCAGCTACCTGTATTCCAACCCGCCACTTAGCTCTATCTAGGGACATCTCCTCATTTAGATTTTAGGTGGCGAGGTCATGTCTAATCATCTCCATCCAGCTTTTCTTTGGCTTGCCTCTACCTCTCCTCCCGTGCGTAATATGAAGTCATTCCCATCTCATAAGGGTAAAGAAGTAGGTACCCTAAATTAGAAAAGATAAAGAAATCTAAATCTAATCTAACTAGAAAATCAAAATAATAAGAATTTTAAAAATATAATCCTAAGTAAAATAAAAAAAAAAAATTTCCAAATAATCCAATCCAATCTAAACAAATAAATCGTAGAAGATAAACCAATATCTAGAGAATTTAAAAGTTATAAATATAATTGAACTCCTTGTTATCCAAATATCTGCACAAATATCATACGTGACATTATCCCCATAACTGCATCAAAAAGTCTAATGGAAGGCACACTAGTACTGTTTTCAATTGAATATTTGCATGCAAAGGAAAATGTGGAGATAGAACATTGAATAGCAGTGCATACTCTGTTGCGAAGACCAAGTCTGGTGTTTCGTTGAAGGACGAGAACGTTGAAGCTCCTTCATTTCATAACCAAATATACTAGCAAGCTTCTTTTGGGCCTCATTGATGATGGCAGCGGGGAGAGATCGCTGCCGATAATTTTTGGTCACGATCTGGGAAAGTTCATCCCTTTTGATTGGGCATCCAGAGCTGTGGTGAGTCTTAAAAAGAATGTAGCGGATAACTTCACCGACGAGTCTGGCTGTTTCCTGTGGCAAAAAATATTGTCATTATACACTACCACGGCAAGAACATGTAGACAAGTCAAAATGCCTAATTTGTACCTCCTTGGACAAATCAAACTGAGAAAAGTCTTCGCCATTACTTGCCATCACTGAACTAAAAATCAATAGAAACCATTATGTCACACCTTCCAAATACACGACCAATGAAACATGCCTTAGAAGTGGAATTAGCTGAGTAAACATGGAATGAAATTGCAGTTGGTAGTTGTGTTGCTTTGCATCAGAGTGGCGGAGTGTCCCAGATTACATAAACATCAGGCGATCGCATAACACATAGGCAAGCTCAAAATCCATCAAATAATATAATGACTTTTATTTGATTCCATGCTCGTTATGCAGTCTAATCAACAACACCAGTATTTAGGAAGTCAACCAAATAAGATTATATATTCAATCTTGATTAAGAATAATAGATCTTATAAAATCCATGATCAACCCATAATCGAGTTCCATATTTCCCCACGCAGCCACACGCACTCATTCCCCACAAGCAATATAGTAAGATGTCACTCGGTGAGAAGTATATTTTCGGTTCTTCAGTGCTATGATTCACTCAAGTAGGTCTTCAATTACTCAATTCAACCCTAAAATTTATTGATTTAACCCCAAAATTGTTAAGAAAAGCTGATATTTAGCAGAAATCCAGTCAAAGGGGTCAAATAGGTTAACTAATTTTTGAATTTCAATGTTGGCGCCAAAGGCAGTTAGGGCCATTAGTCCTTGGGGCGCCTCAACTCCATTTTGGTTATTTTTCCAAGTTAGTTGCTGTATTTGCCCTTGATCTTAGAAGTTCTATAAACACTCAAGATGTAAATCATGCATTCATTCATATTTTTTATTAATGAAAGTGTTCTCTCTGTTGATTCAACATAATTCTTTCTCCCTCCCTTCACTCTCTTCTTTCTCTCCCTCAACACTCGTTCTCTCTTCTCCCTCTCTCTCCCTCTCCTCTCTCTGCTGCAGTGCTGCTGTTTCCCTCTCTCTCTCTCTCATTTCTGCAGCGCAATTTCTTTCTTCCTTCCTGTCTACTTGCTGCAAATTGGACTCCAACACTTGGGTTCATAAAATTCACCCATCCAACCTTTTAGAAGTTGTCCTTACCACATGCTCCCAAAGCCAGAGGATTGAAGGATAGGAGCAATAATTTCCCTAATGCACACCTAAGTTGACTTTAAGCCTAGAAAAATGCTTAAACATTGAAATGAGTTAAAAACTGCTTTGAAATATCCACTGGTGGCTTCAAGGAAGAAGTTAATGTCTTCAACAAACTGCCGAAGTAAAGCTATAATCCAGTAAGAGCAACACAACATTATCCCCAATGAGCTACATGCACCACTACTAGCCCTGAACCTAGTGATAAAAGTTCTTCATATCCTTCTTCCTACCCCATGTTGAACATCTCATTACAACATTTTCTCTCTTGTTTACTCAATTCTACCTAGTGATGTGTAATAGCCACAGGTGACGAAATGGTTTGACCACACCACAAGTATAGGGATCACAAACAGGTTCCAGGGTCCAATTTGAGATTTCCAAAATGCAGCTGATCATCGTACTTGATTAAGAGGGAATTGTCATCTGTTGGACTTCAATAAAGATGCTACTTCCAGTAAAGCAGCATGATGATCACAGGATATAGTTTTTGCTCTGATTTATGACAGGATATAGTTTTTGCTCTGATTTATGTCTGATGGTCGAATAAAATGAGGTAAGCTACTAATTATTCAAGATTATAGTTTTGCTAGAAGTTCTGGTGATACTTATCATTGTTATAAGTAGCAGACTTCACAGAATTCTGACTCTCAAAAATTATATAACTTAGTTTGCAGATACCATGATTCAGGTATTGCATATTGGAAATTTTCTGCACTGTTGGTTTGGCATTTTTATGATATTTTCCTGACTGGAGAACTACTAAATAACAGTCACAATTAGAGATCTCCTGATAAATAATATAGTGAGTCTTCAAGTACAAACTAATTGTACATATTTTAGTGAGTCCTTCATGTACAAGATTCAATCATTGCAAAGACAAAATCCAAAAATTCAAAGAAAATTCTTGGATATGTTTTTTTAAGTTATAGGCAAAACTAAATTTGGGATCCGAATAATGTACAATTCAAGAAAGGAAAAAGTCCACCAAGCAACAAAAATGGTTCACATACCTCTCCAGACTTAAAATATCAAGAAGCTAGCACTATGGTTAATGAACTCCTTCTCACATGTTCATTAGTCGGCAAGAATCACGAATACAACAACAACAACAACATTCCCGGTACCTCACGGGCTCCCGCAAAAGCAAGGTCTGGGGGGGGTGTGGATGTACGCAACCTTACCCCTTCCGAGTGGAAGAGAGGCTGTTTCCGAGGACCCCCAACCTGAAGATCTTGCCGTCCTGCAAGAATCACAAATATTCTTCAAGATCCGAAAAGTGTAGTTTGATCAGAGTTATTAGCAAAGTCTTCTAAATTTGTCAATTCACTCAGCCCCAACTCTCCCCCAAACAGTTCCTTACATTAAGCAAATATGTAGAGCCTCAACTAAACAACAATAAAACAACAAAAATCTAAGGCTCCAAACCTTTCGAAAAAAATTTTCTTCTCTAGATATTTTCATTGAGAAACAGTCTTTTATTAAAAAAAAATTTGTTTGTTTAACTAAGGAAAATAATTTCATTGTCTATGCTTATATAGGATTCGTGCTTGATTGAGTTGAAGTTAAAGTAAGATATATGATGTCACATTACAAAGGAAAATGTTCTCCGTTTGGTGAAAGAAAAATTATATTCCTTCTCCTCGAGGAAAAGTCAACTTCCGCTTTATAGAGGAACACATTTTCCTCTGGAGCAAGGATTGTTAATCATTTGTACAATAAAACTTAAGCAAAGTAATGGAAAAATTTTTAAATCAAAACAAATGCAACCTAAGCCTTTCTTTCTCACTAGCTTGAGAGTCAGCTACATAAATCGAAGTGTTAAGAGTGGAGGCTATTCGTTCCCGGTAACCGTCATTAATCATGGCCGGATTTATTAGGACTTGAGTTAATGGCATGACTTTTAGTATTCCCACGGTTTCGATTGTATGAGGCCTATTTATAGGTACTCTTGGCTGGATTGTAAAGTGAGCAAGTGAGTAAACGTGAAACAAATATTGAAATCCTCGACTAATAGTGAATAATATTGTTGCTCCCCCTCCGTTGATGTAGGTTTCGGCTGAACCGCGGAAATTCCGGTGTTCAAATTTTTCCCCATTCCCTTTCAATTCGTGTTTGCTACTTCGATTAATAGTTCGGTGATTCATAGGTGGTCGTAACAACTAGTATCACAGCCCTGGGTTGAACCTAAATCAAAGAAATAGCTACTTGAGTGGGCGCAAAGGACCAGCGGCCAGTGTTCCTGTCCAGGCGACGTGTTCGTCGGTGTTAAAGGGTGGCGCGTGGTTAAACGCGCCAGAAGAAAAAAATTCCGGCAGCAGGAGGCGGCGCGTAGAGAGCCTACGGTGGCGCGTGGCGGTTCTAGGCCACGCATGGGGTGAAACGGAGGTGAAAAAAGACTAGATTGGGTTACCTGGGTGACAGATCTGGTGGTTTCCGAGAAAATCAGTGAAAGGTGAGATCCGGCGGTGGCGCGCCGAAAAGACACCGAGCAAGGCGGCGGTGGTCTCTGGCGGTTGCCGACAAAGGTGATTCGAACGCCAGTGAGGTCGTTCGTTTCTGGACCGTGACTGATCTGAGGCCGCAGCGGAGTCGGAGTTCTGTCGGGGTGGCCGCGGTTCGAAGGCCGGAGAGTTACTGTGGGAACGAGGGTCAGTGTGGGCCGTGGTTGTGCTCCGGTAACGTGATAAGAAGAGTCGAAGTTCGAACGCCGGAAGGAGGCTCCTCGGTGGTTTCCGGTGAGAGAGTGAAACCGGAGGGGGGAGAAACCGAGCGGCGGCGGTTGCGTTGGCCAGGGAGAAACCGAAGGGTGTTGAGATACTGTTGAAGAGAGAGGGGAGACGAAAAGTCAGGGTTTCCTTGTGAGTTTGCAAGGTCAAAGTTTGGGTTTTGACCTACTGGCGAGCATAAAGCATAGGGGTGAGCATGGGTCAGGTACCCAAAATATCAATATGATCAAAATGATTATCTATAATATAATTCAAAAAATTAGGTACCCAGATCAATCGGGTAACCTAAAATATCGGGTCGGATCTTGTCAAGTCAGGTACCCGCCCATTTGGTTGACATTTCTCACAAACTTGATTTTATAAAGAACCTAAATTTTTCACTAATATATAATGAATTCATATGTAAATCAAGACAGTAACACCCAATTAAATATTATTTATAAAACTATTATAACATTTCTCCATGTGTCATTAATTTAAAAATTAAACAGAGATGATATGGAAATCACCATACTTTGATGGTCACAAACCCTCGAAATATCTTAAAACAAACATGACAAATAAATCAAAAATCTAAGACTTTTATGCTCAACATTAACTCTAGTGAAATAAACTAAAAAAAAAAAAAAATCAGAAGTTCAATATTACATAACAAAATTCTTCCATTCACAAAACTTCAACCAAAAACAATAAAATAAATGCGCAAAAATGAGATTGTTGATGCTTGAATAGTGAATACAAGTCTTCAATCATCGTTAAAAAGAATAGGTTGCTCACGAAGGATACTTGCCATCTCTATACAAAAAGAAAACAAGAATTTAATTAGCCAATATTGAGATTTTTACATGCTATAACTATAAAAACTTATTACATGTAAACGGATAAGTAGATCACCTGATTCAAAATTTTCAACTTCTTCAATACTTTCCTCCATGATAAGTGGTTCAGAAGTAGATCGTAGCCAGTCCTGCGCACATATAAGACCTTCTACCATTCTTGAAGTAACAGAACTACGGAAAGAATCAAGCACTCGACCTCCGGTGATAAATGCAGATTCAGATGCTACTGTTGAAACTGGTATAGCCAATACATCCCTCACAATCAGGACAAGAATAGGGAACATGTCTGCACGCTTTTTCTACCAACCCAAAATGTCAAATATCTTTGGACTAATTTCTCTATCCTCCTCCAAATATTTATCCAACTCGCCTTTCTTATTTGAAGTCATTTGCATGCTTGCTTGCTTTTCGAACTCATACTCCATCAATTCATTCACATCATCCATATTCTCAATTTCTCTATCAGTCAAATCAATACAAGCAGAAGTTGTTCGCAGTACACTCAAAAAAGACTCATGTTTCGCACCATAAAACTCATATAAAGAAACTAAAGTATTCGTAACCTTTTCACGCAACTTGCAAGCAACATCAAAATCATATTGTTGATCAATTGCCCAGTTAACATATTGCATTTTACGTCTGGGATCAAGTATCACAGCAATATAGAGCAAGAGATTGACGTTATCAATATTTGCCTAGTACTTATCATGCTTTTTTTTCATGCCATGAGCCATCATTTTTATATTATTATTATCACTAACACATTTCCTATTAATCATCACCCCAATGCCAACAATCTCTTGCAAATGCAAATTTGTTGTTACATATAAAGATCCTGATAGCCTCAAAGTAACCTCATAAAAAATTTTCAGAAAAGGCAATAATGATTGAACATGATCCCAATCATCACAAATAGGTACACCAAAGTGCTTATCAAGTTCTGATTTGTATTTGCTATCAAGAGTTTCCAACAAATCAAATGCGCTTCGAAATGTCAATGCTGATGATAACATCAAGTATGTCGAATTCCATTGAGTTTCAACATCTAAGCAAAGAAGACTTTTGGAATCTATCTTTTCTTGTTGCACACATGACTTAAACTTTTGAAGTCTAGCTGGAGATGACCTCACAAATTTGACGGCATGACGAATTCTCGTAATAGAATCATTTAACACCTTTAAGCCTTCCTTAACCGTGAGACTCAAAATATGTGCAATACATCTCATGTGTAAAAATTCACCCTTTAGAACAGTGCCTTTCCAGTTATTAAGTCTTCTTCTCAAGCATTGAATTCCCACATCATTTGAGCTTGGATTATCCACTGTAATAGTTAAAACATTATCAATCCCCCAATCAATCAAACATCTCTCTACAGCTTTCCCAATCACTTCTTCGGCATGACCAGAGATTGGACAAAAATTCACAATTTTTCTATGTAATTTCCAGTTACTGTCAACAAAATGAGCTGTGAGACACATATAACTTAAATTTTGACAAGATGTCCAAGTATCAGTAGTGAGACAAACTCTCGAAGAACAGTTTTTAAGGAATTGCTTCATCTTTTTCCTCTCGTCTATATAAAGACTAAAGCAATCTCTAGCAACGGTCCAACATGAAGGAATGACAAAATTTGGCTGCATAGCCTGGCAAAAAATTCTAAAGCCCTCGCGTTCCACATTTTTAAAAGGTAACTCATCCAATATTACCATTTTAGCCAACACTTTCCTAGCAACTTCTTGCTTAAATTTGAATAATTCAACTTTAGCTAATTTCATAACCCTAGTTTCTTGATCAATGCATGGCTCTATTTTTGTCAAAGATATAAGCTTTTGTGACTTGTCAATATTAGGTGGGTACTCCTTACACCTAAGTAAGTGATTTTTCATTGCAATAGTTCCACTTTTAGAACATGCACTAATATCTTTCTTACAGTACATGTATTCAGCTCTTTGATCAGATGAGGTTTCCCCTTCCTTAAGAGGGATCTTGCTAAAATGATCCCAAAAAGGGGACCGTTTTCTTTTACCTTTTCTGGCAAAATCTTGTTGTTGCGTACTACTCTTTGGAGTATCATCTATTACCGAAGGTGTAGAAGTTGGAGAAGAACCAATATCGGGAGAAAATTTTGGTGATGAAGAACTATCGCCCATTGTTGAATCGTTTTTATTAACTGTAGAGGATGACATCTCTACAAGATGAAAAGATAATTAAAAATAAAAATTAAATGATGACATAAGAATGAGAAAAGAAGAGAGAGAATAGTATACCTAGTATTGTCTGGTAGTGAGCAATGGTAAATGTTGAACACTAATTGGGGGAGAGAGAGAGGTGGAGGGAGGCACACACAAAAAAAAAAAAAAATGCACTAATATTAAATGTGAAGGGGGGAAAAAGAAAAAAAATTAGGGTTTTTTAGGGCTGAGAGAGGGGTGGGTTAGAAAATAAGGGAAAAATATGCTGAATTTGTGCACTTATCAGGCGTCGAACCCGTGACCTAGCTGAACTCCAAAAAGCAGCTTCACCAACTATGCTACACTACCTATTAGCTTCTATTATAAGAAGATAGTATATACCTATATTGGGCGGGTCGGATACCAGAGAAATTTCAAACGTGATATCCATACCCGACCTGATATTTGAATATAAGCGGGTCGGGTATACCCTAACCAGCTATTATCGGGTCGGTTACCCTATTTTTTCGGATCGGATACAGTTCTGGTCTTCGGGTTTTCGGGTTTTCGGATGCATTTGCACACCCCTAATAAAGCATATTAAATCTTCGGAACAAATACTTGCACTCATGGTAAAGAGAAGGGGAGAGGGTTGGAAGTTCACCAAGACAGAGAAAATGGGAGGGGTTTAAATATTGGGCAATTATTGCTAGGAGTGTTCATAAAAGATCGAAACTGAAAAAATTAAAACGAAATCAAAAAAATCGAATTGAAAATTTCTGTTGTTGAGTTAGAAAGTTCGGTTCCATTACCGAACCTATAAAAAATCCAGTTAATTTAGGCAATTTCGATTTGCAACTTGACTTAAACAGTTAATCAAAAAAAAAAAAAAAAAACACCGAATTATAATCTTGAGACTACTCTAAAAGCACAAGTGCAACTTTAGTCCAGTGGTGAAGTGCTTACCCCTTAGTTTGAGAGGTGGCAGGTTTGATTTTCCCTTCATGAAATTTCTTTCATTTTTTAACTTTATCCTTGTAGTTTTGCTTTCTTCACAACTAGCAAGTTAACCATACCCTATATATTAGTATAGCGGATCAAACATTAAATCCACCGCAATCAAAACTTAATCCACCATATTATATTCAATGAATTAGTATCTAGTTTTCTTTTATTTAAAAAACAATTCATATAAAGGGATTTTATTACCATCTCAAACAAACACCACCTCTGTTCGAAACTTAATCCACCATATCATATTCATATACATTAGTATGTAGTTTTCTTTTTAAAAAACCAATAAGTGGTTACCCGATTAATTGAATCATATTAATCGAAACCGAAATCCCTGGTAACCAATCTTAAACGGGTGGTAATGGTTATTGAATTTGGACTAATTTCTTAAATGGTTACCGAACCGATAAGTTAAACGGTACGGTTAACAGATAATGAACACCCCTAATTACTATTAAGACTGGGAGGGTCTCTAAAATTTTAGGATTACAGTTTTGCTAGTACTCGAAGCAGTTAAAATTCAAGGAGTTCATCAATATCGACCGATGAGGTAAAAATTTCTAGTATTAAGAAATTTGAGAGGATTGATTTTGGGTATGGACGAATGTAGATTGAAGATTTTTCATATGCGTAAAAGTTGCAGTTGCCCTTATTAAGGAAGAAGTCCGAGGGTGTGGACGACAAGGAGTGGAACCTATTGAACCGACAGGTTTTGGACGTCATTCGACTTACTCTATCGCCGACCGTGGCACGTAATGTTGTCAACGAGAAGACAATGGCAGGTTTGATGGCAGCTTTGTCAAGCTTGCAGGAGAAACCAACGGCGAACAACAAGGTGTACCTGATAGATTTGTTCAATTTGAAGATGACAAAAGGTGGTTTTATTACCCAACATTTAAATGCTTTCAATATAATTATAAATCAGTTGGTTTCGGTGGAAATTAAATTTGATAATGAAATCTGAGCACTAGTTTTGTTAGCCTCTCCACTTAGTAGTTGAAAAGCCATGAGAATGGCGATCAGTAATTCTGCCAGGAAAGATAAATTAAAATATGACGATATACGTGATTTGGTTTTGGCCGAGGAGGTGCGACAACGCAATTCGGCGAGGATCACACCTTAAGTGTGGGAACCCGAAACATGGGTTTTGAAAGATCACATAGAGGCAGATGCAGTAGCAGGATAGGCCAGAGGGGGCCATATTGGTGCCATAGGAAACCGAGACATATGAAAAGGGAGTGTTGAGTTTTGAAGAAGTCAGACCCTAATACAGCCAATGTTCGTGACTTAGGAGATATAGGATGATCTTGCTCTTACCGTACATTAACCAGTTGATGATTGGATTCTAGATTCTGGGTTTTATTGCATGCTACATCATGTAGGGACATCATTCAGAATTTTATGGCTGAGGAGTGCAGTAGAGTATATTTGGCAAGTGGACAGCTATTGGAAGTTGTCGGTATGGGTGACATCACTATTTTGTTACCACATGGGTCAGTGTGGACTTTACATGGTATTAGATATGTGCTCGAGTTGAAGAAAAATTTGATATATGTGGCAAAACTTGATGACAGGGGATATTTTATCAGGTTCTAGGGTGGAAAGTGGATAGTCTCGAAGGGGGCATTAGTGATAGCTCATGGTCTGAAGTCGGGCACACTGTTTTCAATATCAAAGTGAGCTGCTTGTCACGGGATGAGTGCAGATCACCCGTGCGGCACCCGGGCCCAGAGACTAGGGCCGGGCCAGCCTACCCCCTATGGTCAACAAGCAGCAATATGCACCTTCAAGAGACGAAATACACGGCATACCACGGACATACCTGAACACAATCAATGCGCATTAGTATCGGACAGGCTTAGGAGACCCCATACGGCATATGTCTGCTTATTGAGCACCGGGGACAGTGTCAGCCAAAGGCGGCCTGTGACATTCTCCCCCACCTAATTCCGCAAACGTCCTCGTTGCGGGTGCCTGCCCATCATCGCATCCCTACATCTCTAGCAGCCTTGAGTGGTCACAGGATGACCACATCATCATCCCCTCCAACGTGACACCCCTGACATGCTATTGACACTCACCTAATGATAAGCAGCGTGCCCAAAAAGCAGCATGCCAGCTCCATGCACCATAGTGCACCGCGTACACGTCTCGCTCCACGATGCTTATTAACTCTTCACCTTGTGAACTTCGCACTGCACCCCAAGGATCGGCCCAATCTCCACGCACTAAGCCAGCCATATGTTCAGCACGCTTGACCGGCACCCAACACGGTGCGCCTTCCTCCACATCTGGAACCGCGAGCCCCTCAACTTCACTCCAAAAGTTCCTCGTTAGAGTGCCCCTCCCACACAAGGAGTGTCCATACCCACGGATAAACCCGCTCAACGCACCTAGGACACGAGCAACTCCCATTCCCTAGGAGTGTCCACCACCACGGACAAAGCTCGGTCCCACCATAGCTGCTTACTCGCATATCCTGAGCCTCGCTCTGATACCACTTGTCACGGGATGAGCGCAGATCACCCGTGCGGCGCCCAGGCCCTGAGACTAGGGCCGGGCCAGCCTACCCCCTATGGTCAACAAGCAGCAATATGCACCTTCAAGAGACGAAATACACGGCATACCACGGACATACCTGAACACAATCAGTGCGCATTAGTATCGGACAGGCTTAGGAGACCCCATATGGCATATGTCTACTTATTGAGCACCGGGGACAGTGTCAGCCAAAGGCGGCCCGTGACATGCTGGTGAGTTTACTTTAGGAAACTCAGCTTTTGGCAAATCAAAGCATGTCAGCTTGAAGCCACTTCCCGAGGTTGTGTTTCAGTCTAGAAAGCTGATGGGATAATTGATTAATCAGAAGAAGGGGTGTAATCGAGCAAGCCGAGCCAAGTATCTCAGTACTTGACTCGAACTTGATTAATTACTCGGGTACTCGATTCGAGTAGTTAATTTTGCTTGAACTCGAACTCGATTATCTATACAAGTACTCGACTCGACTCGAGTACTCATTTATTGTGCATATGAACGTTCAACAAATTAACTCCATTATAATATTATTCCATACACTCGAACATGAGTTATACTCATTTATTGCCCACACTATGTTTTAACATATACAACCATAAATTACCGACATATTAATAGCAAATATGCCTCAAAACCTAAGTTTCAAAAAATAAAAGCAAACCAAATATTAGTTATTTCACTCCACCGCAAATGTAACATGTTATATTTTACAAGGAATTCAATATTCCTTCTTTTATTCTATTATTAATGTCACAAGCCATCCATTTCAAAAGAAATTAATACACAAAAACTGCTTCATGCAAATCGAGTATCGAGTTGAGTACCAATTTGAGTATTGAGTCGAGTGCTAATTTGAGGATCGAGTCAAGTATTTGATTAAGTATCGAATCAAGTATTTAATTGAATATCTAGTTGAGTATTTAATCGAGTATCGAGACAAGTAGTCCGCTACTCGACTTGTACTCGTGATACTCGAACTCGAACTCGAACTCGAACTCGGTTAATTCGAGTTTGAGTCAAGTTTTATTCGAGCTACTCACGAGCTTCTTGCAAGCGGCTCGGATCATTTACACCCCTAATCAGATGGGTCGTTCTAATGCAAGGTCGAGTATACATGTCAAGTGGGAGCTAGCAGTGGGAGTCGGAATGAATTCACGGTACAAGAAGACAAGGGAGCATGAATCCAGCAGTGCTGCTAAAGAAGAGTGTACTACCTGATATATTGAAGCCAGGGCAAGCTATAGGCAGAGTTCACGCATGATGATTGCGTGGTGAGGGGGAAGCATGGGGGTTTGCTATACAGTCTCTAAGTGGGAGATTGTTAAGTGCAGAGCCCGGTCATTTCTAGTAACCATTATTAATCATGGCCAGATTTATTAGGTCTTGAGCTAATAGCATGACTTTTAGTATTCCAGCGTTTTCGATTATATGAGGCCTATTTATAGGTATTATTGGTTGGATTGTAAACTGAGCAAGAGAGTGAGAGTGAAACAAATATTGAAATCCTCGATTAATAGTGAATATTGTTACTCCCCCTTCGTGGATGTAGGCTTCAGCTAAACCATGTAAATTCTGTTGGGATAAATTTTAAAAATTTTCCCTAATTTAATAAATTTAACACAGCTGAAGGGTTTAAAATTTTTCATTTTAAATCTAAAGTTGATTTAAAATTCTTAATTTAGATCTACAGGCCTCTACTCTAATACATTAATAAACTATAACTAGCATAATAAGAAAGCTTTAAATAAATAGAAAATCAAAAACTTAAAAGAGAAGGAATCAAAGACATACCCGGAATTGCTCCAAATAAAGAAAACAGGAATGAATAATAAAATACCCGAGAAAGCCGAGAAAACTGAGACTCATCTGTCTTCTGCGCAATGACCTCGAACTGTTCAGAGAGTGGGCTACGAAAAATAGTAAACTGAAGAAAGAAAAAATTTTAATGAAAAATTTTCTTTCTAATTAGGTCCCCTCCCGCCCCAAAACAAAACCAAAGCCCCCAATTTTAAATCCCTCAAACCGACTCTTCTTCCTCTCTCTAAGCCCTACCGGATTTGGGCCGGAATCTGGTGGTGTCGGTGTGGCTGGACTCTGGGCCGCTGTTGGTGGTTTACCGTGATGGGCTATGCAGGTTTTGGGTCTGTGAACAGGGGCTGCATTTGGGCCGAGGTTGATGACGGCGAATAGTGCGGTGAAGTTGGGCCATGCCTGGTGGTCGATCTGCGTGTGTTGGGTGGTGAATCTGGGCTGTCGTTGTGTGTTGGGCCCGATATGGGTCGGCTCGAGTTCCGAGCTTATACGTTCATGTCCCGAATCTCGATTGACTTGATTTAATTATTTACGCATCGAATTTGCCTTATTTGCACCAAAATTTGACAATTTTCGGAACTTTAATTTCAAACATGTTAAATACAAAAATTGCTAAAATGAGTGTAGAACTATAATTAAATAGATGCAAAATAATTACAAATAACAATTAAAAGATGCGTAAATACGAGACGCATCAGTCAACACTTTCTAAAACCCTCAATTTTTAATTGGATTGAATGCCAAAACATAAAAACATTGCCCCTATTTATAGTAGGGTATCGAAGGGAAAACATATAAAATTTTTAATGTGGGATGCGTAAACTTTAAACAAAATGCATTGTATCAATTAAAACCAAAAGCAAAACTCAGAGTTTCACCTCAGTACAAAAACCACGTGGTTTTAATTTTCAAATTGCATGCCACGTATCGCATCCCAATTCATCCTCACATGCAGACATTAATACCCCAGGGAAAGTCCCAGTGTGCAACACGTGTCGCGTGTTGGTTTGTCAAATTTGAAGCCACAGATCATGACTTTGATAAACACAATTTTAGTTTTTTTTCTTTATTTTCCAAGTGTAAAAATTCATCTCATGAATTTTAATTTTTTAAAAATTATTATATTTTATAATTTTTAATTTTTATTCATTGCATGAATAATGTTTGACAACTTTTAAATTTACTCATCTCATGAATTCTTTAATATTTTTTGGATGGCAATAAATACAGAGGCTTGTGCAGGGACCTCAGGGATAATTTAAATCTACCTTCAAATGGGTTAAATTAATTACCATATCCTGATAAAATTTAGTTACCATTTAATGAGACTTAATTCCACCAAATAAATCTCACTACACTCTAGACTTAAATCATTTATTCGATATTTTTTGAATAGACTGCATTGATGACAACAACCTCTCCACTAGATGTCCATAACAAAGAATAAGTATAACTATTACTATTATCCTTCTCACAGCTTCTCTATGAATTACCAACTTGTTCTTTTTCAGATAATTCATTTATATTTGAACATATTCATAGTATAAATTCCATTTGTCCAACACTTAGAACACTTTGGCCAAAGATTTCGAACTATTCAAATACTTGCGAATCAACTAAGGGGATATCTATATCTCGTAAGAGACTATAAATTTCGTATTGAATACCTGATCCTTTTCACACTTTACGCGCGCTACCTAGTATATGTGAGAATTCAGTCATTTGTTTAGACCTTACTTATTTTACACCAAGCAACTAATGTTCAATGCACAAGTCCAGAATACTCTCAGGATTTAGAGTCGTTGTTCAAACAGTACAATATGAAACATTCATCTCCGATAGTAGTCTAGAAACAAGTAATCCACATGGTCCAACTCAGCGTGTCAATCTTATTAAACACACCAACCTAACACTTTTGGATCACCATCAACATGACTAAAACATTTCATTTAAAGTGTTAACTTATGATCTTAATAGACAAGTAGCTCAAGCTCATCATTGACCACGAGTTATTCAAAAAGCATTCCATACCATTTGTTCCAAGTCTATATGTTGATTAACCTCATTATCCACTTAAAAAAAAACATGTAAATGTAATATGAGGACTTTGTCCATCTCATAGGCGATACTTAAAAGAAAATCACATACAGTATATATGCTCGCTTACACAAATTAACGAGGAAATGATTGGAACTTCAATTTCATTCATTAACAAAATAATATTAACAGAACAAATAACAATCTCCCATATGTCCTAAATCCAATCTATTACAAACTTTATACCTATCCCTTTTATGTATAAGCCAAAGGTCTGCCAAGTTAAAGTCTTAGTGAAGACAATTATTTTATCTGAACTAACATGCCTTCTTTGCAGCTTTTGAAGCTGCAACATATTTAGCCTCTATGTTGAAGTCAGCAATACAAGATTGTGTGACACTCCTCCCAGTAATGGCTCCTACTCCAAGGGTAAAGACATGCCCAGATGTCAAACGTCTGGCATCTCTATTTGACTGGAAGTCTGAAACGGTATAGGCAACTGGAACCAGCTCGCCGCTATGAAAGATCAACATATAATCTCTAGTTCTTCATATCGAACTGACTTGACAACCAAATCTTTACAACTGATAACACCCCTATTTCATTCCCAATGAGTAATATATTGTCGACATACAATACCAAGAAAGTCACTACTTTCTCTTGATGTTGTTTGTACATGCATGGCTCGTCAACCAAGATCTCAAAACCATAAGAGTTAATCGCTTCATTGAATCTAATATTCCATGCTTGCTTCAGTCCATATGTGGACTTCTTCAGTTTGCATACCATATGCTCTAATTCTTGCCAATGAAACCATCTGGTTGCACCATAGAGATGCCTTCTTCAAGATGACCATTCAAAAGGGCCGTTTTGACTTCCATTTTCCAAATCTCATAATGAGCTACAATGGATGTGAGTATCCTTATTGATTTTTGCATGGCTACTAGTGACAAGGTCTCTTCATAATCGACACCCTCCTTTTGGGTAAAACCCTTAGCAACCAGTCTTGCCTTGAAGGTCTCTACCTTCCTGTCCACTCCTCTTTTCCTCTTGTAAGCCTGTATACGACCAATGGGCTTAATGCCAACAGGAACCTCTATAAGATTCCATACCTAATTGGAATACATCGATCTTATCTTAGACTTCATTGCTAAGATCCATTAGTCAGCAGCCTGTCTTTAATTGCCTCATTGTAGTTAAAAGGATCAGATTCAATGTCACAGTCAACCATTAAGGATCCCACCATGAGCCTGTCTAGTGTCATGACAATCCTCCCACTACGCTTAGGCTCTCATGTACTTGAAACATTCTCAACCCTAATAGTAGGAGCATCTAATGCATCCATTGTATCCCGAGTCATGTCTAATTGTTCAGAATTAGTGTCATTTTCTTTTAACTCCTCTAACGCTACTCTGCTTTTGCTTTTATAGTCTACTACAAATTCCTCCTCTAAATATTTTACATTTACATTTATAAAAACCTTTTAATAAGAAGGACTGTAGAAAAGATCACCCTTACTCCTTTGGGCTAACCAAAAAAAAAAAAAAAAAGATTGGTAAAGTAGCATGACCCATCATGGTCCTTACCATCTCTAACAATGCCCTATCCCTTCTTTGCCACACCATTTTGCTGCAGTACACCCGAAGCAAAAAGCTGAGATCTCATCCCATTTGCAGTTAGGAAATCCAAAAACTCACCTGAAAGATATTCTCCACCTTGATCTGATTGAAGTAACTTAACTTGCTCACTTAATTGCTTTTCAACTTCAGCTTTGTACTCTCTGAACTTTTTAAAAGAGTCCGACTTATGTCTCATTA
Organism: Simmondsia chinensis; assembly: GCA_018398585.1. Taxonomy (NCBI): domain Eukaryota; kingdom Viridiplantae; phylum Streptophyta; class Magnoliopsida; order Caryophyllales; family Simmondsiaceae; genus Simmondsia; species Simmondsia chinensis. The sequence continues at coordinate 10,086,387 of JAGTTD010000022.1, forward strand.
AGTAAACATATCCATACCTTGAGTAATCATTTGTTAATGTGATGAAGTACTCAAACCCATCTCTTGCTTTAACGTTCATGGGTCCACATACATCTGTGTGAGCCAGCTCAAACAAGTCACCAATTCTGTTGCCTTTACTCTTAAAAATAGACTTGGCCATCTTTCCTTCTATGCAGGGTTCGTAAACTGGTAATGACTTCAATTCCAAAGGTTCTATCAGTCCATCTTTTACCAGTCTTTGGATCCTGCCCGAATTAGTGTGACCTAAACGTTGGTGCCATGTGTAGGCATTATCCCTTTCAGGGTGTTTTCTTTTAGGAGATTGAATAAGTGAGCTTGTGTGTTAGATTCATTTGAACAAATATGAGATTTTGATCAGAAAACAACAAAAATAATCCATTAACACATGTACCTTTGCAAATAAATAATTTATTTCGCATAATAACAGGTTCAATACCAAAATTAACTAAATAAGTAATCCATTAATCGAGACACAGAAATCAAATTCCTGCACAGTGCATGTACAAATAAACAATCCTTTAAAATTAAAACTCTCCCACTAAATATTAAGCTAACAGCTCCTACTCCTAAGACTGCTACTCTTGTACCGTCTCCAACCATCAGGTATAGCTTCCCATGATTCAGCCTTCTAGTTAGCTTGAGCCCCTGGAACATAGTACTAACATGGTCAGTTAAACCTGAGTCCACACACCTAGATCCTGGTGGACTCTCAACTACGCATGATTCAACTAAGTGAGATATTAACATACCTTCACCAGATGGCTTAGAAGTCTTTACAGGAAGTGCAGCTAAGTCCTTAGTGCAGTCACCTTTCCAGTGGCCCACTTCTCCATAAAGGAAACACTTTCCTTTGACTAGCTGATTGTTACTCATCCCCAATTCCCGGCCACTCCTCATGCCCCGCATCATGTCCTCTATTACTTACAGCTCTTTTATTAGTTCAGGTAGTGACTAGTTTTTGTTGTTCATATAAAATTTAGCCTAAACTGAGTGAATGAGCTGGACAGAGAACTAAGGATGATGTCCTACTTAGTTTGACTATCAAACTTAGCTCCAAGGATTTCCAGTTCAGAAAAGCACGCCATCAAATTTATGATGTGTTCCTCAACTGGTATTCCTTTGGACATCCTCATGTTGAGTAACTTCTTTATGAGTTATTGCCTTGTTGCTTTATATTGCTCCTCAAACATTCTCCTAAAAGTTTAATCACATCAGCTGATGTTTGCTTCTCAAGCCTCTGATGTCTGAGCATTTCTGACACTAAGGTCAATATATAGCACTTTTCTAACTCATTAGCCCCATGCCAGCATTCATAACGCTTCTTTTAAGTAGCTGTGCAATTAGCAGTGGGCATTGGTGGACAAGCTTCAGTGAGAACAAACTCAAGATCCATGTGAATAATAACTAAGCCCAACCTGTTTTTCCAAGCAAAGTAACTTGGTCCAGTGAGTACATTATGTATTGGAATCGAGTGAAGTTTAGCAGCCGTATCCATTTCAAAACACTATGAATGCAAGCAATTGTATAACTGTCTAACGTGAGTCATGTATAATGCAGTGATATCTATTATTTTATTTTAGCATACACAATAAGTCCAGTATCCACTAAGCTATACTATCATGCATGCAATGATAACCCAAACACACCAATCCTTACTCCCTGGCAGTGGGGTCGTATGAAATTAGTTCGGGTGAGAACTATTCTCAATTTACATATTTTCTTGTAACTCTTACTAAATATGATTAACTCACCACTTTTCATTAGTCGCTAGCATAACACAACAGAGCTCCTCGGGGGGTTTCAAACCTTACAAAAAATATTTTCTTAAAAACGTGGGCTTTGGTGATTGGGATTGCTTCTGGGTATTTTTTCGTCGTGGGCTAGGGCACGCACGTGAGGCAGGGTGGGACTAGGGTTAGGGTCGGGTCCGGTGGCGCTGCATTCGCTGGTGCATCCACTTCCTGGTGGTGGTGCTAGCTGCCCGTTCCGGTGACGGGAGGTGGGTGAACTAAAAAGAGAGGGCGTTAGGGTTAAGGTTTTGGTGGTTTGTGCGTAGGATGTGAGGGGATCCTATTCTGGTGACCCTAGCTACTGACAACAAATACTGGTGCCTCTTCTCTCAATCTCCGATCCTCTAGTGAAGATCCGGTGGCCTCAGGTGGCGGATGTGGCGGCGTGCTCTCTCTTGCGACTTGTCTCTCTCTTTGGGTCTCTCTTTTGTCTTTTGGAGCTTTCTTGTGTAAGTCTCTTTGCTTCTCGGACTTCATACTTTGTGCTGGTACTTTGGTGGTTGTGTCTACCAGTGATCTGGCCGGTGTGCGGTGGCGTTTTCGGTGGTGCCGCAAGGGGTATAAAAAACCCTAATTTTTTAGGGTTTATTTTACTGCTTCTTTTGTTGACTCACGTACCATGTTTGAGGTGCGTGACTTTACAACTTTGGCTGGGGGTTCAAATTCGGCTGGTGGGACCGCTGGTACACCCACTTGGGAGGATAGCGTTCGCTCCTCTGATAACAATTCCCTACAATATGTGCGACCTGTTCTCATTAACAGCAAGCCTGTTGGGTCGTCTCTGATGAGGTTTTTGACTTAGGTAATGAGTGGTGGGAGCGTTGTTTGGTGGGTAAGATTAATTAGCAGGGTCTTGCTTATTCTCGTGCCCAGAAGATTGCTAGTTTCCTCTGGGTGATAAGGGACTTAAATGTGTCTTATCGGAATGGGGACATTTATTTCTTTCAGTTTCGCACTAGAACACAGGCTAAAAATGTCCTATTAGGTGGTCCTTGATTCTTCAAGGGCGTTTGCATGTCCCTTCATCTGTGGAAGGAGGGACTAACTGTGCATAAGGACTTTCAGATGACTCCTGTCTGGGTTCAAATATCTAGGCTTCCTTTAACTCTTTGGAATCCAGTTGGGATTAGTATACCTTGCTGCATGATTGGTGTTCCCTTGTTTATGGACAACGTAACGGTGGATTGTAAACGTCTGGGTTATATTTGAGTCTGTGTTGAGGTGAAGGCTCTGGAGCCAATCCCTAGGGAAGCCTTCATTGAGGTTCGTGGTGTGCAGTTTAAGCTCGGTATCACGTGTGAGGCGATGCCTAAGGGCTATCCGACGTGCATGGTTTTTGGGCATAATTGTACGCCCCCCAGTGCTTGGTTGCCCCTACAATTGCTGCCCCAGTGTTAGGGAAGAAAAAATGGAAAAACGGCAAAAAGAAGAAGGGGGTCACGGCTGACTCTCCTTCGTCAGCGTCTGGTGCGGCGGTACCGGCGTCTCAGGCGGCATCCGGTGGGGCGGTTGGTGTTGGCTGGGGTCCGGTGAACCTAGGTGGTGTGACGATTATAGAAGGAGGAATGAAGGGGGCACGAGACCCCCGTGCTACCGCTGGTGGGACACTGCTGCATGGTGGCCCACGCCCTCCTGAGGCTTATGCTAGGCCTAGGAAGGATGCTGGGCCTAGCCTAATTTGGGGGGAGGGACGTGTGTCCCTTTCCTGCCCAGGCCCAATTTGGGCCTGTGTGGGCCCCCATTGGGCCTGTCGTAACCTTGGATTTGGGCTCAGCTAGGCCCAATTCGGACCTGGTGTCTCCCTTCGGGGGCACGGGAGGTGCCCCCTTGGCCCAAGATCTGTGGTTGTGGCTGGGCTGTCGGGCTGCTAGGCCTTGGGTGATGGAGGGCAAGCCACATCGATTTCACCCACAAAGTCGCCTCATTATGAGACGAGCCATGCCCGACCCAGCAGTGGGTCCCATGTCTCATGCTCAAGCTCGGATGCTTCTCTCAGAGTTTAGGAGAGCTGCTTTCCTAAGGATTTGGGTTGTGCCTTAGTATCTATCGAGATTGAGGAAGCCTAGGATGCTTTGATTGGTATCATGGAGCCTCTTTCTTGCATTGAGGATTGGTCGGTTGCGACAGTGCCTACTTTTGAGTCACCAACCCGGTTCACTCTTTTGACTGAGGAGCTCACCAGTGAGACGTCTACTTCTGAGTGTTCTTCGCAGCCTACACCTATTGAACATCATATTACGTGCTCCGTGGCAGCCCGAGGGGGGCACAGGGGCCATGGTTCGCACTAGCCTCTAGTTTTCGATGATCGGATGCTGGAATGTGAGGGGGTTTAATAACCCCAATTCTATCGCTGCTGTTCGAGGTTGGATCTCTTCCAACCATTTGAGTTTGGTTGGCTTGGTGGAGGCTAAGACCAACCCTGCTGATATTGAGCCTGATGTTGCCCGCTGTGCTGAGGGGTGGCAGTATATGTTTAGTGGGGTGCAAGGCCGGTGGTGCCGCATCATCGTTCTCTGGGATTCAAGCATCTAATGTGTAGTGAGAGTACAGGGTGGGGATCTGTATCTCACTTACTAGGTGACTGACATTTGAGGGGACGTGGACTTTGTTGCCACATTTGTTTACGGCTTTAACGATTTGGGGCCGCGTCGAGATCTTTGGCAGTATATTAGGGGAGCCAGCGTGGGTCTCCAGGAGGAGCCTTGGATACTCCTAGGAGACTTTAACGCTATCCTTAGTCCTGGTGATAGGAGCGGTGGTCAGGTCACTTGGCCTGGCTATAAGAATGACTTCCGAGATTGCATCTATGAGTCTGAGCTCACAGTCCTACCATAGACTAGGCTTCGTTATACGTGGTGTAGCACATTGGCTAGAGGAGCTATTATTTTGAAGCGTCTTGACTGGTGTCTGGTGAGTGAGGGATGGCTTTGCTCTTTCTCCGCTTCATCTGTTGAGCATCTTGCATGGGAGCTATATTTTGATCATTGTCCTTTTATAGTTAAAGGACTCGGAGAGCGTCGCACCTCGCAGCTCCCTTTCAAGTTCTTTAACTTCGGGGCCAACAATGAGGAGTTCATTCATACAGTGAGGAGAGTTTAGGAGACTAGTATTGATGGCACCCGCTATGTATTAGCTCACTCAGAAGCTAAAGCGACTGAAGAGTGAGCCAAGGGCCCTCAATACTAGGCATTTCAGTCACATCTCGGCTCAAGTGATGGCAGCAAGGGACGCCTAGACTATAGGCCAGTAAGGTTTAGATGATGATTCTGAAAGTGTGGACCTTCGTGCAGAGAAGCGTCGTATATCTCAAAAATATTCGAGGTTATGTCAGGATGAGGAGGCTTTCTACTGTCAGAAGTCTTGCATCAAGTGGCTCTCTTTAGGGGACCAGGGTACTCGGTTCTTCCATAAGTTTGTCACCTATCGGCAGGCTAGGAACCGGATTTCCTCGATTGTACGTCCAGATGGAAGGAGGACTTATGATGAGGGGGAGATTTCGGGGGCTGGGGTCTCTTACTTCTAGGAGTTGTTGGCTGAGCCGAGTGGGCGGCTTCCTGAGGATATTTCAGGGCTATTCCAGTCTTGTCTCTCTGAGGATCAGGCTAGGCCGTTGACTCTTCCTATTTTTGATGCATAGGTCAGAGATGCTCTATTCTCTACTAGTAATGACAGGGCACCTGGTCCTAATGGGTATACCTCCCTCTTCTTTAAGAGGGCCTAGGATGTGGTGGGTCGTGATGTAGTTTGGGCTGTTCGCTCGTTCTTTCAGTAAGGGCGCATACTTGGCGCCCTAGACACTAGCCGTATCAGCTTGTTCCCGAAGGTGGAGAATCCCTCCACCTTCGCTAGCTATCTTCCGATCTCTTGTTGCAATGTGATCTATAAGTACATCACTAAGATCATTGCTAACAGGCTGAAAGGGGTGCTTCCTTACCTGATTGATGATTCTCAGTCTACTTTTGTGCCTGGGAGGAGGATTTCAGACAGTATATTGTTAGCTCAGGAGCTTATGCGCGACTGTCACCTTCAGACAGGGGTGCCTTGGTGTGCTCTGAAGGTTGATAATCATAAGGCGTTCGACAAGGTGCGGTGGGACTTCATCATCTCTATTATATGCTGTATGGGTATCCCCAAGATTATGATTCGATAGGCACGGAAGTATCTTTCCACAGCCAGATTTTCAGTCACCATTAATAGCTAGCTTTAGGGGTTCTTTAGCACAAGCCGAGGTATCAGATAGGGGGATCCTCTCTCTCCCTATCTTTTCGTTATCGCCATGGAGCGCCTACGGGGTTTACTTCATAATGCCATTACCGATCGGCGGTTTAGTTTCGCCGGCATTGTGATAGCTATCGCCTCACTCACCTCTGCTTTGCTGACGACCTGATGACCGTTAGTGGGGCAGATGAGGCCAGTGTCTTAGTTATTCATGAGATGTTGGATTGAATTGTCATACTTCTGAGGCTGTCCTCGAATGCGGCGAAGAGCACCGTCTTCATTTTTTGGGTTGATTTTGAGTTTCAGCAGTCTATTGCTGACATTCTGGGGTTCAGAGTGGGGCAGTGTCCAGTCAAATATCTGGGGGTGCCACTTCTATCGTCGAGGCTTCAGTCCATCCACTGTAAGCCTCTCTTGGATTGCATCCTATCTCGCATCCGGCTCTAGACTTCATGAGCATTTTCTTATGCCGGGAGATTGTAGCTTATTAGATCGGTCCTCTTCTCTTTTTTAGTCTTTTGGACATCCGTCTTCTTTCTTTCGAAGGTGATTGTCAAGAAGATTGAGTCGGCTCTTGCTACCTTCCTTTGGAGGGGCACCTTACTGGCCCCGGGGGGAGCGAAGGTGGCCTGGAGGCAATTATGTTATCCTCACAGAGAGGATGGTCTCGGGATACGATGCTTGACTGAGTTGAACCAGGCTTCACTTATGAAGCACATTTGGGCCCTGCTCACTGATCATGACTCCCTCTAGCCTCGGTGGATTCATGCCAACCACTTTCGGGGGCGGAGCTTCTGGGAGATTGAGGCCAAGGGGTCAATTCCTTGGTCTTGGAGGAGTATCCTTGATGTTCGGCCATTGTGTGACATGGCCTTTAGGCATATCATTAGGGATGGTCGAGATACTGCTCTTGAGGCTGACTACTGGCTGCCTTGCAGACGGCTCGCGAGATGATTCTCGCACCGCCGCTTACACTTCACTGGTCATCGTTGGGGCTCTAAGGTATCGAATATTATTGAGGGTGATCAGTGGTGGTTTCCTCAGGGCGGGGTTGAGCTATTGCCTTTTTGGGCGTCTGTTGATTTTAGGCCCTAGTCGGGTGTTGCAGATTGTGTGAGGTGGATGGGTGACCGATCAGGAGTTTACACCACCAGATCAGCATGGGAGATGATCCATAGTAGGATGGAGGAGGACTCCATCCACCGTCTCCTTTGGTTCCAGTTGCACAGTCCAAGGAACTCCATTCTTTGGCTTGCCTCCTGTGAGAGACTTTTGACTCGTGACAGATTGCTGAGACATCGAATTTCAGGCATCCAGTCTTCATGTGTGCTGTGTGGTTCAGATGATGAGTCGCATCATCATTCTTCTTCGCCTGCAGCTTCTCTTCTTTTGTTTGGTCCCGTGTGTCATCGCGCACCTCCTTTGCTTGGCCTGCGCTTCCTTGGAATGAGCTGGTTCAGTGGGCTTCTACTTAGCTCCGTGGCCGTGGGGTGGATCACATCCTTGCCTGCCTTTGCCTCTTTGCAACGGTCTATATCCTCTAGTTTGAGAGTAACCTGAGGATTCATCCTTTTCTGTCCAAACCTTCTTCTGCTGTCATTGAGGAGATCACAGTATTGGTCCGCAGCCGTCTCATTGCTGCTCCTATGCTCTGTGGTGCTCATCGTCACACTCAGCTTCTACAGGAGTGGGGGATTGAGCATTAGTTTTGTTTGGCTCTTAGCTTTGTTTTTCCTTTTGTTGGTCATGTTGACCTTTGCTACCTTGCTTTGTTTTTGATTCATTTTTTGATTCATCGATGTAGGCCTTTCTGGACATGACTTAGGGTATGTCCCTCGTAGACTTGTACATATATGGTATATCATACTGACTTACCAAAAAAAACTACAAGAAAAAACAGAGCTCCTTGGGGAGGCTAATGTATCACGCTAGTCAAGTGTAAACCATTACCTAAACTTCCATACAAATACACGTAATGCTCCACAGCAGCGTGGTCGCTTCGGTTTGCACTTTGGTTTATCCTAATAGAAGTCTAACCCTATAACTTACAAAGTGACATCCTCCACAGGGAGGTCTATCGATCTATTATAATGCTAGACCGATAATGGAGACCATGAGGTTTCAACAATTGAACCTCGCTCCCACTTCATTTTTATAAACTAGTGATTTTTGATTAAGTTGCATTTATAATGTAGATTATCTCATAATCTCCTTTAGAATCTTATTCTAAAAATAAAATTTACTAATAAATAAATAAATAAATTTTTATTTAAATTAGTACTGGCTTACAACTTAGAATGTCTCATAATCTACTTTAGAATCCCATTTTAAAATTAAATTAACTAATAAAATTAATTAATTAATTTTTTTATTTAAATCAGTACCCATTTAAAACTTAGATCATCTCATGATCCACTTTAGAATCAGTCATTTGTTTAGACCTTATTTATAGTACACCAAAACAACTAACGTTCTATGCACCAGTCTAGAATACTCTCAGGATTTAGAATCGTCGTTCAAACAGTACAATATGAATCATTCATTTTCGATAGTAGTCTAGAAACAAGTAATCTATATGGTCTAACTTAGCGTGTCAATCTTATTAAACACACCAACCTAACACTGTTGAATCACCATCCACATGACCAAGACAAGTTATCTAAAGTGTTAAGTCATTGTCTTAACAGACAAGTAGCCCATGCTCATCACCGACCACAAGTTATTCAAATAACATTCCATACCATTTGTTCCAAGTCTATCTGTGGCTTAATCTCGTTATCCACTTAGAACAAGCATGAAAAATGTAATCCGAGGACTCTGTCTATCTCATGGACGATACTCAAAAAAAATCACATGCAGTGTATATGCTCGCCTACACAAATTTTATAAGCAAATGACTGGAGCTTCATTTTTATTCATTAATAAAATAATATTAACAGAATAAATTAGGATTTCTAGACACTATTCCTAACAAATCCTGGCGTTCAAATTTTTTCCCATTCACTTTCAATTTCGTGTCTGCTACTTTCGATTTATGGTTCAGTTATTCATGGGTGGTCCTAACATGAAGTATGTCAATATGCTCTATTATCAATCATGTCATTATTAAGCTCCAATAGAACGATATCTTTTTTATGTAACTTAATCACGCTTTTTTTAACTCAACCATGTCATCGTTGCTAGCTCTCATCGACTTAACCTTTCTCATAAAGTCATAGCATTTTAACAAAATTTAGAGGGCGAGAGGAAATTAAAAACACAAGTAAAATCATGAAACTGGCATGTTCTGGGAAGATCTCCAACCTATCGCAGAAAAGGTCACATTAGAAATATTTAGTTGGCTCATATGCCATGTAGTCTTATAAGGTTGACCTCCTGGGAAGTCCTCGTGTTGCCAATCCTGTAAGGTTAGGGGTCCTTGAAAATAGCCTCTCGGCAGGGTTGCACCCTGAAAGAGTAAGGCTGCGTACATCCACCCGTCTTAGACCCTGCTTATGTGGGAGCCCTTGAGGTACTAGGTCTATTGCTGTTGTCGTTGTTGTCATATACCATGTAATCTTATTAATACTAAGACCAAATTTTTTGGGCATGGAATAATAAATTGGCCAGTCCATCAAGTGTTGCGGCACTTGCACTTGGTGACTCATGAAATGTTAAGTTAGGGGTTCAGATCTTACTATTAGGTAAATCAGAAAAAGACCTACCATTAGATATCAATTTTTCGGACAAACCATTGGGTCTATAGGTCCCAACTTACCCATGGCAATTTGCAGACAAGAAAACTTTTGAGTAGGTGAGGAATTCAACTATATATATATATATATATATATAATGGAAGTTAGGGGCAACACTGTTAGATTTAAATAAGATTGTAATAGAGGGTCATGATTTGTTGGAAATTTAAAAAAAAAAAAAAATATTTCCCCCATAACCTTTCTTTCTCTCTGCCCCACATGCCCCATCCCTTACCAAGTCACCGTTAGCCATGCCACCATCGCGCCGTGCAACCGCCTTCTCTCTCTTTCCCTATATACCCCCTCCCCGTATACCCTTGGCTGGCTACCGGTGATAGGGTTTGCCAGCAACGCGGTGGGTAGAGGTAGCAAAGGGCCAGGGGATGTACAGGGTGGGGCTGGGCCTCTGCCGGACACAAGCCTAGGGGGTCCGGCCCGGCCGAAGGCCTAGGCTTCCTTTTTTTAATAATTTTATAAAAATATTTAAAAATAGAATATATACATATATATATATATATATATATATAATAATCATTTTGCCCAAAAAATTATTAATAAATAATATAATATAAAATCATAATAGTACACTATAGAATTATAAATATATTTTATAAAATAAAATGTACTATAGAGAGCAAAGAAAAAGATTATTATTGTATGGTAAAATTAGAAAATTTGGTTAGAATTGATAAAGGTTTAAAAAAAAAAAACAACAACAAAATAGCCATCAAGCCTGGCCCCCTTTAGCGCTCGGACCGAGTCACGGGCCAACTTGGACCACTGGTCACCTCTAGTGGTGGGGAAGGAGGGGAGAGAGAGGTATTAGAAGAGAGAGAAGGGGCGATGACAGTGGCAGCATGGTTGCCAGTGACTTGGTGGGGGTTTGGGGGTGTGTGGGGGAGAGAGAAAGAGGGGATATGGGAGGAAAATTTTGTTAGTATATATATATGTGACATAATTCTTGTGAGAAAGTGAGAGAATGAAAGGGACATATTGTGGTCGTCCATTACAGTGAACGGTGAAGGCTGGTCCCCCTTTTTTATGGGATAAAAAAAATTCTCCCCAACTCCTTCCCTTTCCCTCCCTCTCCTCCTCTCCCTCCTTCCCTTTCTCATCCCAGCCACTTGCTATCGCCGTTGGTCACCGTTGCCTCTCGCCGCCCCTCCTTTTCCGTCTCTTCCAATACCCCTTTCTCTCCCCCCATATCCCTTTCCTCTGTTGCTGCCGCTAGTCCACTGCCATTGCCAGTCCATCACCACCACCCCTTCTTTTTCTCTTTCTTCTAATACCCCTTCCTCCCCCTCCCCCACCCAATAACTCACCACCACTGCCACTGCCCGCTCGCTGCCCCTCCTTTTGTCTCTCTTCCAGTAACCTTTTTTCTCTCCTCTATATCCCTTCACCCCTCGCCACCCACCGCTGTCGGAAGAGAGATAAAAGGAGGGGTGGCAGACTAGCGGCTACGGATGGTGTGGGTGAAGGGTTATGGGAGGATAGAAAGGACTATAAGAAGAGAGAGCAAAAGGAGGGGTGGCGGGAAGCTGTGGCCGGGGGCGAGGGGAAGTGGTGGCCAATGGAGGCGGGCAGCAGTGGTCACCGGTAGCAGGCAGTCATGGCTGGTGACAGCAACAGCAACGAGTGGCGGGGTGAGAGAAAGAGAGAGAAAGAGCGGGGTTGGGGGGAGGAAGATAGGGAAGGAAGAGGTGGGGTAGGGAGATTTTTTTCCTTTTTAGTACCCCATTAAAAAGGGGTCAATTTTAGCTGTCCATTCTAATGGATGGTTAATATTAGCTCCTCTCACCTTATTATAAGAATTATGCCCTGTGTGTGTGTGTGTGTGTGTGTATAGGAGATGCATGCATCTCAATATTACATTTGATAGGAAAGGGAGAGACAGACCAAAGAAGAGAAGGTTGGAGACAATCTCACACGGCGTCTCCCATCTAAACCCACGGGAGGAGATAGCATCAGATAAAGCTCAGTGGACGGCAAACATAGGGGTAACTGATGTAGTGGTTTAGAATAGAGGAGCATATTCTTGCTAACACTAGTGTTCCTAGGCTTATATGACTACCTTTTTGGTGGACTTGATATGGTTAGGAGCTGTTTTATTTACCTATTTGCCTATTATTTGGCTTTTAGTTGCTTTATATTTCGTTATGCTTGCCTTGTACTGTGTTTTTTCTTTTTGCTTCCATGCTTTGATGTTGTATGCGTCTCAGGTTGGAAGTTCTCGAAAATAGCTTCTCTTAAGGGTAGCACCTTGAAGGGGTAAGGCTACGTACATCCCACCCCTCAGACCCTGCGTACGTAGGAGCCATTTTGAGGTATTGGGTTTGTTGTTGTTGTTGTTGCTCTGTGTGTGTGTGTGTGCAGGGAGTGGCTGGAATGAGAATGAAAGTTTTGTCAAAATGTAAGAAAATTAAATCGACACCGTTGGATCTTAAGTAAGATTGATCAATGATTCTAAGAGGCTCATAGTGTCCCAAGCCCTACCACAATCGCCACCCTCCACGACCGCCGCCATGTTACGCTCGGGATTGAACCATAAGCGTAAACTAAGTAAAATGCGGATAGATTGAGAATATGAGATGAGAAAGAATTGAAATTGAGATGAGAAAGTAGAGATTTAGATTTTAGATGAGAGAAAGAAGGGAAATTAGATGAGAAATAGAGAGAGTTAGATGAGAGAGAGAATATTGATCTCAATTGAGATAATTTGTTGATACTTTGATTGAATGATCTGAACAATACACTCTTCAACTACTTATAGCAACCTAATACAAGCTAAGCAATGAATCTAGGCTTATTTCACTAACCAACTCAACTAGGAACAATCTAGAAACATCTAGAATATACTAACTGACATTTAAATTCTATTTTAGGCGCCAAGTCCTAACCTAACAGAATTAACAACCTTCTGCAGCATTACAACCAAGCTCACTGCAGGTTATTACACTTAGCAGCTTAGGACAACACAATGCAACACTAAGACCATTACAATGCAGTAATCAAGCTAACAACTTTATTTCAGCAACATATCAGCACCTGAAACAGCACACCAGCAGCAGCAGAAGCAAAACAGCAGCAGTAGAACAGCAAAAACAGAATTTAATCATCCTAACCACTTTTCCCGCCATTAAGCCAATTTAGATTCAAGCCTCGGATTTTCGGATTGTAACACGCCACTCCCCTCCACCACCCCGCCACAGCCACCCATCTCTCTCTCTCAATCCCATCTTATATCCCTATGGTGACCCCAACTGCCACCACCCATTGCCGTCGCCACTCCCTCTGCCACCCTGGCCACCGCCACCCATCTTTCTCTCTCCATTCCATCTAAAATCCCAACAGTCACCACCACCACCCAATGGTAGCAGGTGGCTGTGAAGTTGGGAGGCAATGGCGGTGACCATTGGGATTTGAGATGGGATGGAGAGAGAGAGAGAGATGGGTGGTGGTTGCAGGGGTGGTGGGTGGCAGTGGTGGTGACCTCTGGAATCTGAGATAGGATGCAGAGAGAGAGAGATGGGTGGCGATGGCGGGTGTGGCGGAGGCGGCAGTGGCTGTGGTGGTGGGTGGTGGTGGTGGTAATCGTAGGGATCTGAGATGGATGGAGAAAGAGATATGGCTAGAGAGAGAAAGATGGGTGGAGGTTGCAGGGTGGTGGAGAGAAGTGCTGGCAGCGGCGGTGGTGACCGTTGGGTGGTGGTAGGGCTCCAGATACAATGAGCCTCTTAGAGTCATTGATTAATCTTACTTGAGATCCAACGGTGTAGATTTAATTTTTTCACATTCTCACAAAACTTCCATTTTCATTTTAGCAGCTCCTTATACATACATACATACATACATACATACATATATATATATATACACACATACATATACGTATACATACATACATATATCAACAACAACAACAGTCCCAATGCCTCAAAGGGCTCTCGCATAAACAAGGTCGGGGAGGGGGGGTACATGTATGCAGCCTTCCCCTTCTGGGAGCTATATACATACATACATACATATATATATATATATATATATATATATATATATTCATTTTAGCAGCTCCTTATACATACATACATACATACATACATACATACATATATATATATATATATATATATATATACACACACATACATACATACATATACGTATACATACATACATATATCAACAACAACAACAGTCCCAATGCCTCAAAGGGCTCTCGCATAAACAAGGTCGGGGAGGGGGGGTACATGTATGCAGCCTTCCCCTTCTGGGAGCTATATACATACATACATACATATATATATATATATATATATTATCAGGGGATCAAATTGATGAGTCACACCCTCAAGTTGTGGGAGAGAGTAATAGAAAAGAGAATACGACAATAGACGGAAGTGACCGAAAACCAGTTTGGGTTCATACCTGGGAGATCAACAATAGAAGCCATTCATCTTTTACGGCGAACGATAGCAATACAGGGAGAGATAAAAGGACCTCCACATAGTCTTCATCGATCTAGAGAAGGCATATGATAGAGTACCAAGAGAGGTACTGTGGAGAGTGTTGGGAAGGAGAGGCATCCCGATGCCTTATATTCGGGTCATTAGGGACATATATGAAGAGGCACGTACTAATGTGCGAACGGGGAAGGGGAGACAGACACGTTCCCTATTACAGTAGGGGTCCACCAGGCAACTGCCTTGAGTCCCTTCCTGTTCATTCTAGTGATGGATGAGCTCACTAGACATATCCAAGGGGAGGTACCTTGGATATGTAGGGGATCTAAGACCGAATATGTAGAATTCAAATTCGACCGTTCCACCATGACCAGCACCGAGGAGGTTAAGATCGGAGCAGAAGCCATATCAAGTAAGGAGAGATTCAGATATCTGGGTTCCATGATACACCAGAATGGTGAAGTCGATGAGGATGTCAGCAATAGGATTAAAGTAGGCTGGCAGAAGTGGAGGATGGCATCCGGGGTACTGTGTGATAGAAAGTTCCCGATAAAGATAAAGGGAAAATACTATAAGACGGTAGTAAGACCGGCTATGCTTTATGGGGAAGAATGTCGACCAATGAAAAAAAATCAAACACAGAGGATGAAGGTGGTTGAGGTGAGGATGCTAAGATGGATGTGTGGCCACACAAGAAAGGATAGGATTAGGAATGATGTGATACGAGGTAAGCTGGGGGTAGCCTCGATCGAGGATAAATTGAGGGAGCACTACCTAAGATGGTTCGGACATGTCAGCAGAAGACCGACTTCAGACCCAGTTAGGAGGTGTGAACAGCTCAACATAGCGATAAGCAGAAGAGGGAGGGGCAGACCAAAGAAGAGTTGGCTGGAGACGATTCGTCAAGACCTAACCCACCTGAACCTAAGAGAAGAGATGGCCTCGGATAGGACACGTTGGAAGGCTAGTATTAGGGTATTAGGGTAGCGGAGATGGCAAGAGTAGAATAGGAGGGTAAGAGTAGAGTCTAAGACCCTTAGGCAAGCTTAACCTCTACGGTAGGACTTTTAGGCTAGCTTAGTCTCCGACCATGCCCATTCTCCTTCTTATTATCCTTCTCCTGCCTTCTCCTGCTCATTATTCTTCTTCTTTTTCTCCTTCTCCTCCTTCTTCTACTCTTTATTTATATATTTATGCATGGCTATTAATTGTTGGTTTTTGCAGGCACTCAACTACTACTTTAGGTTGGGGGTCCTCGAAAACAGTCTCCTTTCCTGCCGGAAGGGGTAAGGCTGCGTACACCACCCTCCTCAGACCTTGCGTTCTGCGGGAGCCGCAAGGCACTGGGACTGTTGTTGTTGTTGTTGTATATATATATGTATATATATATGGTAACATTCTTATGAGAGGATAGAGCATGAGAGGAGTCAATTCTGCCCTTCCATTGTAGCGGACGGCCAAGATTTGTTGGACACTAAAAAGAATAACAATTTGCGGCCCATACCCCTTCATAGGGCAAAAGAAAAGAAGGGATAAGAGAGAGAAATTGTTTTTTTCCAATACTCAACAAATCTTGGACATAAATTATTATTTTTTTAGTATCTAACAAATATTGGCCATCCATTATAATGGAGGGCCAGGATTGACTCCTCTCATGCTCTCACCCTATACACATATGTATATGAGGCATAATTCTTATACACAATTCTTATGAGAAGGTGAGAGGATAAGAGTTGAGATTGGCCCTTTTTATAGAATTAAAAAAAATAAAATTTTCACAAACTTTTCCCTTCACCCCTTCCCCTCTCCTACCCCCAACCCTTACTTTTCTCTCACCCCAGCCCCCTAGGCTACTTCCGCCACCACCGCCCCTCCTCTTTTGTCTTTTCCAATACCTTTTTCTCTTCCCCCATATCCCTTCATCGCCACCACTGCGAGTCCATCGCTGCTGCCCCTTCTCTTCCCCTCTCTTCCAATATCCCACCCCCCTAAAAAAACATAACCATTTTTCGGGATGAAGGGATATGGGGGAGAGAGAGGATTGGAAGAGAGAGAAAAAGAGGGGCGATGGACAGGCAGAAGCGGGTGCTAGATATGAAGGGTTATTGGGAGCTAGAGGGGTATTGGAAGAGAGGAAAAGGAAGGGCAGTGGTGGCCGTCGACGGTGAAAGGTGATGGGGTGAGAGAGAGAAAATGGAAGAGTTACAGGGAGGGAGGGAAGGAGATGGGATGGGAGATTTTTTTTTTTTTTTTAATTTTTTGTATCTCATGTAAAAAGGGGTCAATATTAGCCGTTCATGTAGTCCCCCTTTTTTATTGGATAAAAAAAAAATTTTCTCCCCTCCCTTTACTTTCTCTCTCTCACCTAGCTACCCGTTGCTACCGTCCCTCCGTTTTTGTCTGCTCCACTGCTTTTTTCTCTCCCCTCATATTCCTTCACTGCTCCTCCTTTTCCTCTTTTTTCCAATACCGTTGTCTCCCCCCATAACCTTTCACCCCCAACAACCGCCGCCTCCTGCTATTCGCCTCTCCTCCTTTTGTCTCTCTTCCCCATATCCCTTCACCCCCCCCCCCCCCCCGGCAGTGTAGCACGGTGGGTGTGGGGGTGAAGGGATATGGGGGATAGAGAAAGGGGTATTGGAAGTGAGATAAAAGGAGGGGCGGCGAACAGGAGGAGGCGGCAGTTGCCCGGGGTGAAGGGTTATTGAGGAGAGAGGGGTATTAGAAATGAAAGGAAAAGGGGGGATGGTGGTTAGCAATGGTGTCGTCGGCAGCAACAGGGGTCTGCAGTGGCCAGTGGCGGGCGGTAGGGGCGGTGGCGGGTGGTGGGGTGAGACAGAGAGAGAGGATGAGTAGGGGGGAGGGAGGGAGGGTGGGGAAATTTTTTTTTTTTTTTTTTGTGTCTTATAAAAAGGGGCAATCTTAGCAGTCCATTGCAATGGATGGCTAAGATTCACCCCTCTAATACTTTCACCCTTTTGTAAGAATAACTCCATATATATATATTAATGAGTTCTTATAGTGTTTTAACGAGTCCTTATTAAACTGTTTGTGAATGGTAACAAGTCGAGCATCTACTGCTCTAGCTCGGCTCATGAAACTTATTGAGCCTATTTGAACTTGGCTTCATAAGATATAAAGCCCCTAAAATGAACACGAACTAGTCCTAATTGATCTCAATCACAAGTAATTCATCAAACGTTAGGTTGCTTTACTCCCCTAAATATATAACACATATAATAACTCGACCAATTTAACTCATCAACAAGACTTAAAATATGAGCCCAAGAAGAAGAAGAAGAAAAATACAGAGTGAATAGTTCACCCTAACACTTCACTCTGCTATTATCCCAACTTAATCTGATTCTTACTACCAATTGATAAGATTAGATAGATGTAAACCATCAAATCAGGCCATGCATAGCTAATTTTTCATAGTTCTAAGTTGTGGCAAACGAATTCCTGATGAGTACATGATTATTGAAAGACAAACACCAAGACAAAGCATTGAGCCCTTTGCTCTCATACCTTTGAAGATATGGAAAGTTTTCTTTAGAGGTATCTAGCGGGGAAGAGAGAGAGACCGGAAGAGACAACGGGATGTAGCCTTTATGCTCGTTTGAGTTGTCGGATTTCCCTCCAAATCACTTTGGAGAAGCAGCGCTGTGACTTGTTTGGGGAGAGCGGCAAAGTTGGGTGGCTAATGTATTATCTTATTTTTATGGGCAAATTATGAAAAGATTATTCAATTTTATAATTAAACACTATATACCTCCTATACTTTCAATTTTATAAAATAGCCACAACACACCTGCTATACTTTAAATTTCATAAAATTGCTCCCTAAACTTTGTAATTAAACACAACACAGGCGCTGTACTTTTACTTTTATAAAATAGCCATGTTAACCACTACAAGAAAATGGATTTTTGACAACAAGATTTGGCAACGGTAAAAAAATGTCATTGGCAAAAACGTATTTTATGCACCGACGTAAGAACGGCATTGCTAAACAACCATCTTTGCCAAAGACGAAATAATCCGTTGCTAAATACATATTTTTTGCAATGACATTTCCAATCGTTGCTAAAGCTGACTTGTTTTTTGGCAACGACAATGAGTAGGTGTCGCCAAAGAGCATGGTTTTGGCAATGACTTGATTTATTGTTGCTAATAATCCTTATGTTTGGCAACGACAGTTACAATCATTGCGAAAACTAATTATTTAGCGACGACCATCAGCTGTTGTTAGCAAAAATCATGCACTTTTTGACATCGGCAAAGATTATCATTGCCAAATGCTGATATTTGGCAATGATAATGCACTTTCATTGCCAAATATTAGATATTGTGCGACGACTTTGAGTCCTCACTACCAAAAAATTGGTTTTAAAATTTTATTACCAATGCCAAAACCTGATATTTTTATGAAATTCGATCAATTTTTACGATAAACATTAACGCTATAAAGTATTATTATAATAAATGAGATATTCCAATGTTTTCAATGAAAATTCAATGGACTACGAAAACAACTCATTGTATTATTAACAAAATAAAGTATAAGAATGCTTTATGCAATAAATAATTATAATACAATGATATATGACACCTATATACGCTACAAAATAAATTGTCTAATTTTGATACTTTTTTGTTGACGCTTGGACTAAGCGTCAATAATTTTAGTGCCACGTAAATTTTTCTGATGCCTAAAAGCGTCATCAAAAATACGGACATTACAAGTGTCAATAAAATGATTGACAATTAATAAAATAAATAAATATACTAAACTTTTTAAATACATTTATTAAAATTTGCCTTTCCCTGTACTCTTTCACTTTCCCATCCATTTTCAAATCTATTTATGTATTTATAACACTTAATTTTATTTTTCCAAACCTCTTATTATTTTCTATTCTCACATCTTCACTTTCCTAACCCCCAAACCCTTTCTCACAGCCCCCTTACTCCCCTACGCCTCTCCAGACCGCCATGCTTTGCTACTACTAGACAAAGTATATCCCCCATACCTCTCTCTCTCTAAAAAGATGTAGAAAAGTTGTTACTTTTCTCTTTGATTGCAGCATCCTTCTTCACATTTCTCTCTATATTTGTTCAAAATTTGCAATTATCACCCTATTTTCGAAATTCATAGTGTTGTCTTTTTCATCAACTGTGAGTTTGAACTTCAGTTTTTGTTTTCTGTTAAGAATAATGTTACGATACATAATTGGATCAAGCTAATTTAATATAAATTATATTAGGATAATATTAGAAATGAGAGAATTACCTAGAAAAAGGGGAGAGAACTATACACTTAGATAGAAATGAGAGGGAGGGACTAGAGAGAAAGAGGGAGAGAGAAAAAATCTAACAATTTAACCATACCTCTCCTTTAAACTCATGTCTTTATATATAGAATTAGAGGAGAGATATAACCATAATTAGGGACTTAGCCTATTTATACCTAAATTAGCCCTCGCTTAACTATTATATTTTGTATTGTATCAATACATTCCATTTTTAGAGACCCTTGCCCTCAAGGGTCAAGATATTGATATCTAAATCGGTAACCCTTCAAGGTCAAACGCTATAATTACAAATTTACTCAATTAACTTTTTTTAAAAGTAAAAGATGACATAAACTTTTTTCTAAAAATATAAAAATAAAGGGTATATTAGTAATTATATGTAACTATAGAGGCAATTTTGTAAATTGGGAACTCAACCTAAAAAATCTCAAGACCCTTGTGCATCTCATCCTCTTCATCCTCCTCATCCAAACCCCACGCCAAACCCCAGGTCAGGCCAACGGACGGCGGTGTCATCCATGGCGGCCGACGGGACACGACGACAGCGATAATGGCGGCGCACTCGAGGCATCTGGGTCCTGCCATGCTTTCTCCATCGTATCGACCTCGTTCTTGGCCATTGTACCGTAGCCAATGACGATGGCAACGTCGTTTTCCTCTCCAGAGAACCACGGTGGTGAAGGAGATGGTGGTTTCCGACCTTGATGATGGTGGCTGGGTTCGATTCTGGTACGATTTTTACCTTTGTACATCGATCTTCGATCTTTGTTTCATTGGTTGTTAGTTGTGGTGGTGGTCCTATATCGATTTCGGTCGGAGGTGGGGCCGATGTGCAGAGGTGTTTCTCATCCGTTGGTGGTTCTGGTGCTCCGATGGTGGCGGCAGTGTCGTTGGTCGCAAAGGAGGTAACCACCAGATCTCCCACCACAGCTTTTTCTTCTTCTAAGTTAGTACTCAGGTAACTACTTCTCCTAGATCTCCATTCTTCACAAACTCCCTTCAATTTCTTAGGGCTCTCAAGGTTAGGTTTTATATAAACTCTAAATTGTAAACACTAATATGTTTGACATTATGTTTTGAGTGCCTGAATACTTATATGTTAGGGTTTTTTAGTTTATTGGCACATTAATTTTGACATTGCTTTTTGTTACAATCAAACTTGCAACTCAATCACCAACAACAATCCGTTTGATTAATCAAGGAGCGAGTATTTTGTATATTAGTATCATTAAAAGTGTAAGTATAGTAGCATTTACAGGTATTAATGTAAAGGGAAATGAGAAAGGAGGAAGGAGAAGAAGCAGATAGGAGCGAGCAGGGCAGAGCTGAGAGTTTGAGAGAGTTGTTATTGATGTTGCTATTGACATAGCGTTTGAGGTGTGAATTGAACATGTTAAATTTTTCACGTATTGTTGCTTGAGTAGGTTTTTGTGGTGTTAGAATTTTGTTGCTTTGGTCCTTTGTTGTTTTATTCCATGCTTCCATGCCTCTCATACTCTCCATGCTCTCCGTGCTTTTCATTACTTGACTTTGAAAAGTGTTGTAATTTTATTATTTGTAAAATACATTACTTAATATAATTAAATTAAATTAAATTAAACTTGGTGTTTTGATGCATTTATATCCCAAAAAATAACATTTCATTTGACGAAAAGTTAACGGTTTCATCATTAGGTGTGACATTGAGAAATTTTTGAAAAGTTTAGATGTGACTTTGAAAAGTTAGAAAAGTTTAGATTTTTTTTCTTTAATTATGATGTAATCGTTTATTTTGTTAGTTTCTGTAGTACTTATTGGTCTCTGTCCTTTTCGCTTCTCGGCGTCTCTCTCATCTCTTGAATCGATTGACAAGTCTCAACTTGAGGTTAGTTTCTCTCTCTCTCTCTCTCTCTCTCTTTATGTGGATTTGAAATGTTATTTGTGCATCTAATTATTCGATTAGTTCTTGTTTGATATGACGGCTGTCATCAATCATTTTGCTGGTTGCATCCACAATTATTATTTTTCTGTATAATGTTCCTAGATTTAAAATGCAACTGTTGTAATTTTGAAGAAGAGTTAGCTTCTTTCTTTCTGAGTTACAAAACTATTTGCTTAATGAGTTATTGTGGATGGTTACTGTATGTTGGGAATCTTTGTCAGATGTATGAAAGATGCAGCTATCTGCATTTTATTGTTTGTTTGCTTCTCCTTAATGAAGAGTACTCTACATATGAGTCTAATATAAGAACCCCACATTAGAGATGTGAGAGTAAAGAGATCAATTTATAAGTATAGCGCGTTATTCCACCTTTTGCCAATTGGTTTTAGGATGGAACTCTACTTAGGTTAATATGTGGATCTCCTGTGTGCCAACTCTGTAGGTGGGGCCTAACGGCCCGATGAAATTTAACATTCCTTAGTAGCATTACGTTCCCTTTTATTTCAATGAGGTCAGTTAAGGAAAGGGAAATTTTGTTTGTTTCAAAATAGTATGCTATGTTACCTAGACCTCGAGTTTGTTTCAAGAGGTTAGGCTCAGCTACTTTCTAGAGGTTTTCCCATATTTGTTGGTCTAATTTGAAGTATTTAAGTACATAGTATGAGGGTAGGATGGACTGTCGAAATAACTATTATATTCTGGATTGACCAACTAGTCAAGTTTGGTAAGTCAGTACAGAAGAAGAGATTTAATAATTGTTAAAGGTATGATGTTTTATTGGAGTATTAAATAGGATTAGAGTAGAATATCTTTTTTTACTCAATAGATATTTTAGAGTTTTCTTTTGTTTTGGCTAGTAGGAAATTTAGTTGTTTTTCTTTCAAGAAGTAGTTTCTTAGTTTGGTTATTTATCTCCTCAATTATCTGATAACAATTAGTTTTGCCTATAAATGAGGCTTTATATTTAGTATTTCTAGTTTCAAAAGAAACGTTATTAATTATAGAACATGTCAATAAACAATAATCAAAGAACATGTGAGTATTTAAACAGTGTGGATAGTTTTCTGGACCTTGCATACAAAGCCTTGAACTTACGTGATAATTAAAGACTAGATATCCTTGTGATAGATGCCAAAATGTTTCGGTGAAAGAAAGGTGTATGTTCAATATGATTTATTGAGGTATGGAGTTTTTAAACAGTACACTACATGGAGGACAACTTGAACAAAATCAAAACATAGATGAGTTGAAGGACGTTGAATATCAACACCAAAAAATTGAATCTCAGGAAAAAGTAATTGAATCTCAGAAGAAAGAAATTGAATCGCAAAAGAGACTCATGGAAGAACATCAAAAAGAAATCGAAGACTTTTGAAGACATAAGAATGAGATAAATGAGTGGAAACAAATGATGGGGGGCATAATGCGAATGAGAAATGTTAGCTAACTCTAAGAGGTATTTTTGAAAGTAGTTGGTTTATCCTCGATACATATGATGTGTGGTAATACTTTATTTTTTAGTTTTAGGTTACTTTGTTTTACCATTAATTTGTGTTATATTTATTGTTGTAGGAACTTTAGAGTTGCAAGTTGAGAGCTCCAGGTGGTCACTGCTATTTTCAAGAAAACAAAAACATTTGTCAATTGTAATGTGATATTCGTGGAATGATGATGTAATGATTTTGGGCTTACAGTACATTGATTGTACTTAAATCGCTATGGATTTACCTTGTGATATTATAAATTTGGATGTATCGTATGTTTAAGCTCATATTTGTATGCATTGGTGATAGTAAAGCTATGTACACTATTGGTTGTATTGGAATGTCTCAATATAAATGAATTTTCTTTAGTATTATATTTTATGTAAAACACCTTATATTATAGGTTAAAATATAAATTACTTATCACATGTTATAATAATGTAATCGAAATGATATTAGGAAATATCCAACATCACAATTGTCTTTGTTAAACAATTGTCGCTGCAAAACATAATAGTCGTTGGCAACAACAATTGTTGTCACCGAAAGCAATGATCTTCAGCAACGACAATTATAGTCGCCAAAGAAAATAATTTTTTGGCAACGACAATAGTTGTCGCCAAAACACAGTGTCTTTTGCAACGATGATAGTCGTTGCCTAAAAGACCATGTCTTTCGCAACGATAATTGTCGTTACCAAAGAGCATTATTTTTGGTGATGACAATGTCGTTGCTGAAGAGCTTTCACAACGAGATCATATGCAACGACCTCGCAATGACAATTGTCATTGCTAAAAATATTTTTAGCAACGATAATGTATATTTCGCAACGACTATTATCGTTGCCGAAGATCATTTTTCTTGTAGTGAACTTTAAAATTACACACAACTCAATCCCCCTAACTTTGTTACTAAACACAATTCACCTCTTAAACATTAATAAATTAGAAATTATAAAAAAATACAAAATTAGAAAATTTTAAAGAAAATTATGAAAAAAATTGGAAATATTTTTAAAAAATGTAATAATATTTTTTAACTTTGCTAAAAATTAGATTAATAGATTTAAAATTAAAAGATGTATCAAATTAAAAATTAGGGATTTTCTTTTTTCTTGGTAAAAAATCAGAGCTTTTCTATTTTTACACAAAAGATAGAGATTTTATATTTTTAGACAAAAGATTAGAGCTTTGTGTTTCCAGGCAAAAGATAAGAGGATATTTTTATATTTACCTAAAATAGTTATTTTAATTAATTATAGTAATAACAATATAAATTTAGAGGATAATAAAATATTTTTTTTAAATTTATACAAAAAATACTATAAGATAAAATATAATAAATTTTAAAAAAATTAAATTTATAAATTAGATTAATAAATCTAAATGTAAAACTTGAAAAGAAATTTTGAAAAAATTTAAAAAATTCAAAAATTAAGGCTAATATTATTATGGTTTTTCTAACTATTTCTAAAGGTATTTTTTTCATAATTTGTTTAACTTTTTATAATTTGTACACTGTTTGAATTTCAAGTTTATTAATATCTAAGAGGTGTGTTATGTTTATTAACAAAGTTCAAGGGCTGTTTTTTGAAATTGAAACTATAGAGGTTGTATCGTATTTAATTGCATAGTTTAGAGGATGTCCTGTGTATAATAACAAAGTTCAGGGTGTTATTTTATAAAATTAAAAGTGTAGAAGGTATGTCGTGTTTAATTGTAAAGTTCGGGGGTTATTTTATAAAATTGAAAGTACAGAGATGCATTGCATTTAGTAGGAAAATTCAGGAGGTGTGTTTATAATTTACCCTAATTTTACTTCAATATGTTTAATAAAGAAGATTAACAGTAAAAAAAGGGTAAATAAATATTTTATTTGACAATTGAGTAAAGAATTAGTAGTAGAGAGAGTGAGAATTAAAATAAGAATAAACTTGTCGTAAATTCTAAAAACTATATCCTCTCCCTCTTTACCCAATATTAGATAGTTAGTCAACATTAGCATTTAGCAAGAATCTAGTGTATTGTGACAGGACTAAGCACTTAGCTATTAGAAGGAACTTTGTTAAAGAATAACTAGAATGATACGATCTCAAGATCTCACAATCAACAATTCAAGCTTAACTCCTCAATTTAAGTACACAAACAACCATTAGTGGAAATTAGGAAAGTAAGAGTATAGTACTGATTTGTATATATGTATGAGTACATCTAATAACAAATTGGTGGAAGAATCACCATAATATTTACTAAGATAGTAGTATAAATAAAGGGAAGAAGATAAAAAGAAAATTGGGGGTAGAGAAGATATGTCAACACAATCATCAACATAATCTACCATAAATCCATCTCTCTTATTTATACTAAAATATCTCAAGGCAAGAGACATGGCAAGCAAGTTATATGGCAAGTTATCAATGCTGACATGGTAATGAGGAGGGCTCAAGAGTAAGTTGGGGTGTGGTCATCAGGAATATTCGTATTAATACCCCCTCCAAAACTTAACCCTTGTTCCCAAGGTTTGGAATGAGGTAAACGACACTGAAGATTGCGGGTGTGGCTGGAGCTACATAATGTTGATTGCCACTGTGCCTTGCTTCTGCCAGTTTCAGTGAAATGGAACGGCTATGAACAATGCCAGCGAGTGACCTGATTTGAAGTGACATCCCTCTAAGCATTTGTTTCAGCTCTTTCACTGATTGATCTATAGCTGAAAATCTCCGATCGAGCATCTCTTCAAAATTCCTCAATGAAATATGAGACCGAGTTCCATCCGCCATTGATCCTAAATTACTATGCTTGAAGACTAAGATTGAAATGAGGAAAAGGTGCTTTGATGAATGACTATTGATGAATGACTATTTTAAAACATTTTACCGAACACCTTATGTGCATAACTTGAATTGTACCTTAATAGTCTTTTGTCTCTTGCACAAGCCTCCTATGTATAGATTGAGCCAAGGAAAGCGTGCTTCAATACAATTGATATTTATCCTAAAGCTCACACCCAATAATCCAACCTCACCCCAAATCAACTACTTCAATTCTGCAGATAAAGAGCACAATTGCATAGCCAACAATAGAAATTGAGAACAAGAAATATTGTATTGTATTGATAAGTTTATACATATAAGTATGATTTAAGAATAAATTGGTGTAAGATTTACCAATGTATCAACTATGATAATAATGAAGAAGAAAGGGGAGAAAACATAGAAGAGGGTAGAGGGAGAGAGAGAATGAGCACAAATATCATCTAATATACTGTAACCCTAATCAACTCTCCTTATTTATATTACTAAAAGAGCTATGATGACATGGCATCTAGGTTGAAGTGGTGTTTGAAGATAACATGGTAGCCAAGATGACATTTATATCAATACCTTTTATCTTATTTTTGCCCGTATTAGTACTTTCCCCTCCAAAGACCCTTGTCCTCAAGGGTCTTGGATACCAAGCCACTTTCTAACTATACATAATCTTCCAAGATCAAATACCAAAATCAGAAAGAAATAAAATAATAAACTAATATAAAGTTTCCTTCCCCGCCAAAATGTAAAAAATAATAAAAATCTTGCGACCAAACTGACGAATTTGTCCATGAACTTATTCGTCGTATTGGAGTTCGTTGTGAGATGGGGTTCGTAAGGATGAGTTGAACTCAAGCTCTTTGGAGGAAAAGAAACCACCAGGATCCCTTTCTCCACTGGGATAACTTGCTTGTGCCTTTAGTTCTTTCCCATCCTTCTTTTATATAAAGGTTCCTAGCTGCTTGCTTGTAGGCGCCCGTGCTTGGTCACTATTCTTTGGGCGCCATTGGCACCTTGGGTGCCTGCAGTAGGCCGCTATTTTCTGGACGCCTGTGCAGGGTCACCGTTTTCAGGGTGCCTATGTTGGGTTGCCACTCTCTGGGCAGGTTGAAGTGTGCAGGTATTACAGGTTAGGGCGCCCATCAGGGTCGTCCCTCCTTGCTCGCATATCTATGTGGGGGGTATGTATATAAACATAATAGTCCCCCATGTTTTAAATAAACATTTGTTTATTTGAAAAGTGTACCCTTATAAATATCGTGCTTCTCTTTGCTTTGGCCATTCTCTTCTTGCTTCCATGGATACCGTGCTTCCTTGCTCTAACCACTTGCTTCATACTTTTGATTTTACATCTTACCTCAATAGAAATTTTATCCAAAGGCCTTCTTCTGTCCGTGTTTTCTTGGTTCTCTGCTAAAATCTTATGTCGGTGTCGTCTTGTTTCTCAATGTCTGCACAGGCACTTTCTTCGAGAAGACTTTGTGAAGGAACAAGCTTTAGCTTGCTTTAAACAACTTGCTGATGGTCTCCTTATACAAAACGGATATTGGCCTCCTTACAGACATTATGTAGAGGCTTACACCCTAAATGGTCCCTATTCTTCTTCTTGTGGGCATATCGAGCCCCTAGAGTTTTTATCGATTGAAAAGGAAATAGTGGGTGTGAGCAACGATTTGATTTTATGTTGGGACATCCCTTTTTTGTGTATTTGGTACTAGAAGTGTGTAATCCAATCACTCAAACCTACTTGCATGTTTTTCTTCCTGACGAGTTTCACTTTTTAGGTTCTTCCTTGAAGATAATTTTTGCTTGTGTTGATGATGCCTTGTTATACCCTCTTAATTACCACATTTTTCTTTTTATTTTTTACATGGATGTTTGGATTGGTACTCTTTGTACTACTTTGATTGTGGTGTATGGAGGTACAAAACTCTTATATGTACCCGAGCTAGTTCGGTGGATTTTGCAAAATGGGTACTTTGCGGTGACGTTTTGTGCCTCCTTTCAGAGCGTAATGAAGCATTTTCTCCTAACGGTCCCCATTTTTACCCTTACTTAGTAGCGTGGGATATGGTGGATGATTCTAATTACCTTGTGCTTCTTCCCTATCGCAGTCGGAATGAGGCTATTTGCTGTCAACACTTAGGTATTTTTTGTCGCCACGGTCGCTTGTGTTTAGCTGGGCTTCATGGCATAGCTTTGATATTGTGGATTTTAGAGGATAGGCAAGATCTTGACTCTTAGGCTGTGTTTCGTAACCTATATTTTAACATATGGCATCCTAAAGAACAGTGAAGTATCGGAATTACTGGGTTGTTGGTGATTGATCATCGTCTGATCTTCTCTATGGAGTACAAGGTTTATTGTTATCATTTTTCAGGTCCTGAACACCATAAATTAAGTGTGATATGTCAACATGGTTATGGAAAATGGGTGCAACTTTGGTCTTATTGGGTTTTCTTTTCATCCTTATGGTGCTCCCATGGTTCCTCTCGGGTTGCTTTATGAGCATCTGTTCTAGTGCCTTGGAAGATCAATGTTCATGTAACTTTTAGGTGTAAAATCATGCTCCTGTTTACTCTCCTGTTATATGTTTCAAATGGCTTGTTCTCTTTTTGGGATTAGTGTAATTTAAGTGTGTAATAAAGTTCGTAATGTAAGTTTATAATGGTGTTGTAATGTAATCTCTTATCTTGTAATAGTTTATCCGATCCTTGTCTGGTAATGGCTTTTTTTATCTTTAGTGTTTAGTTATCGCAGCCCCCTATCTGGTAATAGTTTTTTCGATTGCAGCTCCTTGTCTGGTAATGACTTTTTTTATTGCAGCCCCATGACTTTTTTGAGTAATAGCTTTTTCGATTGCAGCTCCCTGCCTGGTAATGATTTTTTCAATTGCAGCCTTGTATCTGGTAATGATTTTTTCGATTGCTGCCCCCTGCTTCGTAATGACATTTTTGATTGGAGCCTCCTGCCTAGTAATGATTTTTTCGATTCCTGCCCCCTGCCTAGTGATGACTTTTTCGATTGCAGCTCCTTACCTGGTAATAACTTTTTCGATTGCAGCCCCCTGTCTAGTAATGACTTTTTCGATTGTAGCCCCCTGCCTGGTAATGACTTTTTCGATCACAAGCCCCTGCCTGGTAATGATTTTTTTAATTGCAGCCCCCTATCTGGTAATGGCCTTTTTGATTGTAGCCCCCTATCTGGTAATAGCTTATTTGATTACAGCCCCCTATCTGGTAATGACTTTTTCGATTGCAGCCCCTACCTTGTAATGACTTTTTTTTATTGCTGCCTTGTTAATACTCAAACCCCCCCCCCCCCCCCCCCCCCCCCCCCCCCCCCAAAAACAAACTGGCGCCTAGAAAAACGACGAGCTAGCAAAGGCAACCTAGTAGCGGCATCCTAGCAAAGGTTACCTAGGCAATGACGCTCTAGATAAAGGCGACTTAGGCAATGGCACCCTAGATAAAGGTGACCTAGGCAATGGCGCCCTAGAAAACGGCGACCTAGGTAGTGGCGCCTTAGAAAACGACGACCAAGATAGAAACACCCTAGAAAACGGCGACCTAGGTAGCTGTGCCCTAGAAAATGGCGACCTAGCAGCAGCGTCCTTGCAAGGGCAACTTAGAAGTGTCTAGAAAACGGTGACCTAGTAGAGGTGCCCTAGAAGTGGCGACCTAGGAAAAGATGACCTAGCTACGGTGGCCTAAGAACGGCACCCAGAAGCAAGCAGCTAGGAGTCTATAAAAATGGAGGACAAAAAAGAGTTAAGAGGTAAGTAACGTCTGTGGGAAAAAGGGATCTTGGTGGTTTCTTTACCTCTAAGAGCTTGAGTTTAGCTCATTCTTATGACTTCCAACCCACATCGAACTCCACTACGACAAGTAAACACACTGGTCAAATTTGTCGTAAACATAATTGGCTCCATTTGTGGGAAGGATTGAGGCCATGATGGAACCACTAGGCTCCCCCGGTCCTGCTAAATCAAGCGAAGGGGCCAAATGCATGTCAAAGCAACAGTTAAGGGATGTTTAAAGCTGACTTGACCGCTTGCTGCATAAGTTGAAGGAACAACCAGTACATGTGCACGATTTGTCCAAGAATAAAAATTCTGAAGTTATGAGTTGAGGACATTACGGGCTACCGGTTCGGAAAGAGGAGTGGGGAACCCAGGAACTAGACTTAGGGCTGAAATGTAGCTATAAAAAAGCCTACCAACCCCACCCCACAGAATAGAGCAAATAAAAAAAAACGAGTCTATTGAAGACACTGGTAGCCCACCATGGGGGGACTAACCTCCTTTCAAAAGAAGGTAAGCTAGGCGAAGCACCAAAAGTTCCAGGCACGTATTCTCCATTCTCCTAGAGAATCTTGTCTTTTATGGTGAGGAAGATCAAATTTCCGAATATAGACCTCTTCGATGGAACCCATGATCCCGAGGATCATCTTTCCGGATTTAGGTCTCGGATGTATGTACAAGATGTTTAGAAAGAAGTATGGTGTAAGTGTTTCCCTGCCATCTTCAAAGGGGCGGCGGAATCATGGTTTGCGTCCTTACGGGCTGGCACAATCGATAGATTTGCACAACTTACATATAAGTTCTCTCACCACTTTGTAAGTAACAAGCGAAGGAAAAAGAAGGCAGCTCAATTGATGCAACTACAACAAAGGGAGTCAGAATTCCTAAGGGACTTTGTTAGAAGATTCTCCAGAAAAATGATTGACATACCCAGTTTAGCTGATGAGATGACAATAAGTGCCTTGGTTCTAAGAAATTTCGATTTTAAATTTGCATTGGCAAAAAAAAAAAAAAAAAAAAACCCCTGACGGTTGACGAATTTTGGGATGAGGCCAAGAAATACATATCCATTGAGGATGTAATGAGCACGATAGGGAAGTTTCAAATGGGCACTACTGGGGATTCCAATGAAAAGTATGAAGCCGTGCATTTGGCAAGGGTTTCCCCCCACTGTCGTTTCGTCTGAAAATTCTGGTACATCGACCTTTAAGATGAATGGCTTATGAGATAGATATGAGACATATACCCCAACCACCTTCTTTTAAAAGGACATTTAGTCCACCTAAACGACCCCCCAATTCTAGAGCTAGAGCCAGATGGTGTGAATTTCATAAATTTTACGGCCACACCATAGAGGAGTGTAGAACTTGACAGAAGCAGACTCAGGGAACTAGCAGGGAGCTTCCGGCTGAGGGAAACTCACAAGAAATATCCGACAGCAAGGCTCTAGTACCGGTGCCGCCCAACGAAATGGTAGAGATGCCAAAAAAGATGATTGCCATGATTTTCCAAGCCCAACCCGGTGGGCTAATCGACTCGCCGAAGAAGGCCCATTTTCGGAATCACCTTTACATATGAGGAACTAGGAAGCGTTCAGCAATGAGCCTCTTATCATATTAATTAATGTAGAGCATTATCAAATACACTGGGTTTTGGTTGATCAAGGAAGTGCTGTCAATGTTATTTTCTATCGATGCTTTCAAAAAATGGAAATACCCACCAATCGAATTACACCAGTAGGGTACCCCATGGTTAGTTTTACTGGGAAACTAGTCCAACTTATGGGAATGGTTCTATTTTGTAGGCACGAGGCAGTGAGAAGGGTGAAAGTGGAATTCTTAATTGTGGACACTACCTCCCCGTATAATGTAATAATGGGACGGCTCGCGCTAAATAGTATAAAGGTCATAATTTCAACATATCATCTTCTGATGAAATTTGAGGCCGATGAAGTTGGCATAATCGCTCTTCTGGAAAATCAAAGAGTGGCTCAAGAAGTTATCATGCGTACTTACCACAGGTTAACTATGAGCTTTCACTTGTGTCAGGATTTAAAGAACTTGATCCTAAGGGTAAGGGAGCAGTAGAAGGACGAAATTCGGATTTGGGCCGCCTTGAGGAAGTAGATATTGAACATGGGAAGGTAGTTAAAATAGGGCATTGGCTACCCTGGAATATAAAGAGTAAGGGAGCAGTAGAAGGACGAAATTCGGATTTGGGCCGCCTTGAGGAAGTAGATATTGATGATGGGAAGGTAGTTAAAATAGGGCATTGGCTACCCTGGAATATAAAGAGTGAACTAACATCCCCGTTAAGACAGTTCTGTGACGTATTCACATATAACACGGAGGAAATGCCCGTGATCAATCAAGAAGTAATGGTACATCAATTGAACATGCTCCCTAGCGTGATACCAGTCAAGCAGAGAAGGAAAAGTTTTTGTATGGAGAGGAACGAAGCAATAAATGAAGAAATTCTTAAACTACTTAAGGCGGGATTTGTACGCGAGGTAAAGTACCCCGAATGGTTGTCCAATGTGGTTCTAATAAAAAAGCCAAATGGGACCTAGCGAATGTGCGTGGACTTTTACTGATTTAAATCGGCAGTGTCCGAAGGACTCCTATCCTCTGTCGAAAATCGACCAATTGGTAGATTCAATAGTAGCAAATGAACTATTCAGCTTTACGGACGCTTTCTCGGGGTATCACTAGATCAAAATGGATCCAGGGGATGGGGAGAAAATCTCATTTGTAACAAGCGAAGATACATATTGTTACAAGGTGATGTTGTTTGGATTAAAAAATGTGGGAGCCACGTACCAGCGTTTGGTCAACAAAGTATTTACCCGACAGATTGGGTGTACTATGGAGGTATATGTCGATGACATGATTGTTAAGTCACATGTTAAGAAGGATCACACCTCCAACTTGGAAGAAGCCTTTCAAACCTTGATACAATATCGTATGAAGTTAAATCCTAACAAGTGTTCATTTAGAATACCAGAGTGCAGATTCTTAGGATTCATCATCAGCGCATGGGGAATTGAGGCCAATCCAGCAAAGGTAAACGACGTATTGGAAATGGGTAACCCAAGGACGATCACTGAGGTGCAGCATCTCACCGGCCATTTAGCAGCATTCAACAGGTTCATTAGCAAGTCCGCAAAGAAAGCACTGCCCTTTTTTCAAGGCCTTCAAAAAAAAGGATGGCTTGTGGGTTGAGGAATGCAATCAAGCCTTCCCACAAATAAAGGAGCATTTGGCGTGCCTCCCCTCTATGGCCAAGATGGTTCCAGGAGAGACAGTCACTTTGTACATGGTAGCCTTGGATAGGGCTGTCAATGCTGTGTTAGTTACTAATTGCTCACGGAGCAAGTTCCCAGTTATTTTGTCAGTCAGGTTCTAAAGGATGTTGAGCTGCGATATCTGCCTGTCGAAAAATTGATCTTCACCATTATTGTAGCTTCCCGAAAGCTTCAACCATATTTCCAAGCTCACACTCTAAATGTGCTGACTAATCAACCTGTGAAAAAGTTACTATCAAAGTTGGAATGCTGGGGATGAATGTTAGCCTGGGTAGTAGAGCTGTTTGAATACGACCTTCACTACTTGCCCCAAGCAGCCCTTAAAGCACAGGCACTGGCTGACTTTCTTGCCGAATGCACCTTTGGAACGTAGAGCAATGACCCCAGAGAAGCAAAAAGCATGGAAGGAGACCCTAAAGACCCAAAATGTCAGAAGAACTCAGCTTGGGATAACCCATCTAACGAGAATGCATAGATATGAAGAGTATTTTCAGACGGTTCTTCGTACGCAGATGGGTCTAGCGTGGGGATTTATCTATAAGACCCAGAGGGGGTTACCCATTGTTATGCGTTGTGTTTTTAATTTCCCTTAGCCAACAATGAAGCTGAGTGCGAGGCTGTGATCCATGGCATAAGACTAGTGCAAGTAGCTGGAGCCGAGGACATGGCCGTCTTTAGTGATTCGCAAAATGTGGTAAGCCAGATAAATGAGGAATACGAGGCTCGAGATCCAAGCATGGTCAGGTACTTGTAGACCTTTTAAAAACTCGGGAATGATCTCGGAAAAATAAGTGTGCAATACCTAGAACAGGGCGAGAATTGAGTGATCGATGAATTAAGCAAGTTGGCTAGCTTGTGTCGGGCACTCGATGCAAGGATGGAGTTAGCGCTGAAACAAGTACCCCAGAGCATGTTTGCCAAACCTGTCGTTTGAGGGATATGCAACATTACCGAAATTTTTGGCTGGATGAAAAGGGATAATAGACTACCTTAAAAAAGGAGTGGTACCAGAGAACTCCAGTGAAGCCAAAAAGATCAGGGGCCAAGCAACTTGATTTCTAATTTTGGACAATCAGCGATACATAAAGTCATTTTCACACCCCCTGAGTTATATAAAAAAGTGAAGGATACGGTATCTTAGAAGAAATCCATAAAGGGGAATGCGAGGGACATATTGGGGGATACGCTTTGGCCAATAAGACTCTCCGAGAAGGATACTTCGAGCCCACTCTTAAGGGCAATGAAAAGGATTTGTTGTGCTGATGTGACGCCTGTCAATGGTTCGCACCCATACACCATGCACCCCTCACGCTCCTACAACCTCTAATTTGCCTGATACCCTTCACGCAATGGGGAATAGATATACTAGGAGCCTTTCCCATGGCGTCCGGACAAAGAAAATTCGTAATAAACATGATCGATTATTTTAGCAAGTGGGTAGAGGCTGAACTAGTGGCCAGAATAACCGATCAGGCCACGCAAAATTTTTTACGAAAATACTTGGTCGCTCGAATCGGGATTCCTTGAATACCTCGTTATGATTTCAGGCTTATTGTGAGGAAATAGGCATTGGTTTGCATTTTGCAGCTATCGCGCATCCCAAAGCAACGGTTAGGTCAAGGTAGCCAATAATGATGTCTTAAAGGGCCTGAAAAAGCGACTAGTTGACGCCAAAGGAAGATGGGTAGAGGAGTTAACCAGCATCCTCTGGTCCATTAGAACGACGGTCAAATCCGCCATAGGAGAAACCCCTTTTATGCTAGTATATGGGGCTGAAGCCATGCTGCTAGTTAAGCTATGTAACCCAACCTTTCACATTAAGCATTACCACCCGAAAACCAATGAAAAAATCCTCTTAGGAGCACTAGGCTTAGTAGACGAGATCCGTACAAACGCCTTACTTAAAATAGCTGCTCAAAAACAAAGGATGTCTGTTTGTTTTAACCACAAGGTTAGACCGTGTGGCTTTCAGGTAGACTTAGTTTTGTAACTCACGGAACCCAGGTGAAAGAATTTAGGCACAGGAAAGCTTGTGCCCAATTGGGACGGTCCCTCCAGAGTAGCTCAGACACTACAAGAAGGCAGCTACATGCTAAATCAAATGGACGGGGCAAACTTGTCTTGCAGTTGGAATGCAGATAACCTTCGGAGGTATTATCCTTGGAATAACGTGAGAAGTAGACCAAATGTCAAATATACGTATAATATATAATGTCAATAATGAAGGGTTAAAGGACTAAGGTTCTCTAATCCACTTCGTTTAATGCTAGCGGCTTTTTGTATACTAGCTTAATAATCCTAGAGAATTGTTACTTATGCCACTCTCAAGAACAAACTTTTCAAGAAAAGACACATGAAAATTATTTCGAGGTTTAGGAACAACTCCTTTTAAAGCATTGAACAAAGATTAACATGCAGAAAGTAAAGGCAGGAAACCTACCACACACCAAAAAACTTGCACAGCGTCAGGATAGGCCCATATCTTATTTAGCTCTGACCATCATTGGGACATAAAGGCCATGCTTCGTCGCCCGTTTATAATGCATTGACCAGGTAAAAATCATCAACATGTTGTTCAACATTAGCCACCTACTGTGCATGGCTTGGTCAGACATCAAGGATAGGCTTTCAAACGTCTATTTAAAATATAATGACACCACCTCGCTTAAGGTTCAACACCATCAACTCATTAAAGGTGCAACGCCATCACCTCGTTAAAGGTGAAACACCACCCCCTCGATTACAGGTGCAACAACATCACCTCGTCGAAGGTGCATCACCACCCCCTCGATTAAAGGTGCAACAACACCACCTCGAGTGAAGGTGCAATGATAACACACATCTCACTGAAAATACAACAAGCGACAACACCTCCTTGGAAAAACAACCACAACATTCATGGACATGCTCTTCTACCTTATCAAAGATACAAACAACAAAATACTATAAAGTAAGAAAATCATGATACACGCATGACTAGAGCATAGTAAGGGCACTTGCTACCGCCAAATTATCGCAAAGCATAAAAATAGCCTTTCTTTACATAGGACACAACCATGTCCACTGAACCCGAAAACAAAATATCAACATAATACAAGCTGCTTGTCAAGTAATCACACATTCGCAAATAACATCAATATCCCTTACATCATAAATGCCCATTCCGGTGACACAAGATAAAACAGTACGAAAACTAACCACTTAATGATTAACATAAACAGAAAATCAAATCGCGGATGCCGCGCTCCCATCTCCAAAAGTACTTGGTAAGGTGCTTAAGATCTCCTCATTAATACAAGCTATGCAATCAGCTATATTCTCCGGGGTAAGAGTAGGACCATTTTCCCTAATCCTCTCCATCAAACGATCAAAGCTCCACTCAAGCCCGGCCTAACAATCGGTGTCACATGCTGATTGATACTCGGTACTAAACTCAAAAGCAACAACAACATCTTCTCAAGCATGGGATAATTTAGCGCTTAACCTAGCCAACCAATCCTCCATACCCTTCATGACGGCGTCCTTGCCTGCTAAATCACCTCGCAAAACCTCCACTTCTCTTAAAAGCTTAGAACAAAAGACTGGGACTCCCTTAAATGCTTGAGTAATGCCTCCTCCCCATAACAAGCTGCATCCCAAAAATGGTTAACTGCCTTCTCACCCCATAGCCCAAAAGTGCACAAAGAAATGAACACAGACACAACTACAAGACACCAAAATACTTAAGCATAACCATAAGGCACATAGGGATAACACTTAAGGAAAAAATATTTCCCACAAACTTTACCTCAGCCATTGAGGGAAGACCTTCCTGAGATGCTGAAGATGTGGGCAAAATAGCCTCAAAAAATTGACGTAAAGTCTCGAACTTGGGAACATACGAGGGTATTACCCGAATTCGTGAGGCATCTGCAGGCTCCGCTAGAAAAGTAGGAACAGCTTCTAGTTCACTCATAGGCACAGGCAGATATAAAATAGGAAGAAGATGATCCAAAGGGGGTAGAGAGTAGGCGGGGGTGTACTGGAGCGTGAGCGGCTTCGTCCTCTTGTCAAAATACCCGGTAGAGAGGAGATGCCTCGTCAAGGTGGAGGAAATCTAAAAGGAGATGGAGCCACACTCCTAGGTGGGAATTAATGTAATTTAAAGTGCTCACTCTCATGGGTACGATGGGAAGAGCCTGTGGGGTAAGCTTGACTAGCTACCATAAAGGAGGATGCACCGACACCTGTTTGGCTGGGGTGTGAACTACTTGAAGTAGAATCCGCCTCAAAGTAATTAACAATGTCAAGATTGGCCAACTCCTCAGCTTAAAACAAAAATAAGATCCTCTATAAGAAAAGAAATAAAGAAATAATGCATAAAAACCCCTTTATAGTAAAAATGAGAAAAATACCCGGGACAGGTTTCGTGCTAAGCCTAGCCTTAACCAATATAACCTCCTATCTAAGATGGGCTTGATTTGTCGAAAAGCATACACCCTCACTACCTTTATTGAAATAATGAATAAGGGACCAATCTGCATTGGTAAAGCTGTTTACCCTTGGCCTTCGAGGCTAGGTTAACTCACTCCAGACTATATGATATTCAGGAAGGCTGGGAGGACGAACCCATCTATAATGTTTGAAGGGTTACCACGTATAAAAGACAAACCTACTCTACTCTCAAAAATCGTATGACGATCAGTTTGTTTTAGCCTGAACATATAATAAAAACTGGGACCAGTTAACTCGAAACCATTTACAAAAAAAGTCAGTAAAAGCCCGTAGATTGTCCCTAAACTATTCTGAGTCACTTGACTCGAACATAGAGAGTATCGTGACATAACGGGGGCCTCCAAGGGATGAAGAGGGAGTTGAAGGCCAGCATTAAAGGCCTCCATGGGAATCGCAAAGTAATCATGCCGAGGGGCAAGTAGAGGAGAATCATTCTCACAAGGGACCCATATTGTGTAATCATTCGAAAAGCTAAAACACCGG
The DNA here is from genome assembly GCA_018398585.1 of Simmondsia chinensis. NCBI lineage: Eukaryota > Viridiplantae > Streptophyta > Magnoliopsida > Caryophyllales > Simmondsiaceae > Simmondsia > Simmondsia chinensis. The sequence continues at coordinate 10,124,225 of JAGTTD010000022.1, forward strand.
CTTTCCCGTGGTATTTGTGAATAAAATCCAAGGACGGCTTAGCCCTCCTCGCTATGGGAAAACGAGTTTCTAAATTGTTAACATTAAAAATCGCTGCATCTGGCTGAAGATGAGGAGGAAGAGTCGAAGGAGCACTACTCTCCTCACGAATCCACCGTGTCGAACTTCTCGTTCGACCCCTACCACGCACCATTTTAATCTGCATTACACCCTTTCTAAATAAGAACTATACTAAAATTACAAAAAAAATAATACATAAGTGTGTACAAGTGCGGGACATTATTTGAAGACAAGCATGACACAAATACCGAATCAAGAACAACAACATTTTAATTAAGAGGCAATAAAAGTCATCCAAAATAGGCTTTTCCAATGGGTGTTTAAAGCAATAATTTTAACTAGGACCCGAATTTTCTGAATTCATTTTGATTGAATTTTTCTTTCCAAAGAAAATGAAGCAAAGGAGATGATGAAACAACACAAAACCCAAAAACAAAGAAAGTTACAAAACTTTTACAAGTTTCCATGGGGATCTCTGCACCTTATAGTCCTAAACTTAAAGTAGCCATTCGAACACAAGCCACCGAGATTAAGAACCCTAATTATAGAAACTAAAAATTCAAAAGGGTTTCTTTTCAACATACACTACTCCAAAAAAGTAGAAGAATTCTTTACGCTCGACTTTACATTTTTTTAAACCCCAAACTCAGCACCTTAAGGCATAAAACAACTACTCAAGCACACAAACTACCAAAGTTATAAACCCTAATTTTAGAAGCTAAACCTTCAAAGCTTTTTTTTTTTTTTTTTTTTTATCAATGCCCACTACTCAAAACATAGAAAAATCCTCCAAATTGAAAATCAAAGCACGAATTCGAGTACAAACACCCAAAATCCTAGCAGATTATACTTAAACCACACCCACGATTAAGCCAAATTTACAAAACCTGAACTGCAAAACCAAAATTGCAAGGGAAATGATGAAATACCTCCAAAAAAAAAAAAAAAACACCCGAGAATTTTGAGAGAGAACGAGTGAACGACAGAGACAAGAGGCAATAGAAACGCACAGAGAAGGAAGGACGCAAAAATGGGGTCCCAGTTATAACTCTAGTAAACACAAAAGACAAAGGCTAAAAGTAAAAAAATGAAAAGGACCACTATATATATATATATACACCAGGTGAAAGAATTGAGTAAGGTAAAAAAGCCATTACCTAGCCGGGGGCTATAATCGAAAAGATTATTACCAAGCAGGGGGTTGTAATCGAAAAGGTTATTACCAAGCAGAGGGCTGCAATCAAAAACTTTATTACCAAGCAGGGGGCTGTAATAGAAAACGTTATTACCAAGCAGGCGGCTATAATCGAAAAGATTATTACCAAGCACGGGGCTGTAGTTAAGAACATTATTATCAAACAGGGGGCTGTAATCGAAAAGGTTATTACCAAGCAGGGGGCTATAATCAAAAGCGTTATAACCAAGAAGGAAGCTGTAAAAGGTATTACCAGGAAAAAAGCAATAATCAGAGAAATCATTACCAACTAGAAAAGTCACTACCGAACAAAGGTTAACAAACAAGGCTCAAAGAGAAATGGCCATAAAACGATAATTTACATTACAACATTGTTAGAAAACTTACATTACCAACCTCAGTACACACTTAATTTTACATTAACCCCAAAACATATTACCCAAAAAAGTGCACAAGAACATGATCTTACACCTAAAATTTACATAAAAACTCTAATTTTCTTAGATGCTAAAACAAGTGATCGTAAAGCTCCCCGAGAGGAACCATAGGAACACCACAAGGATGAAAAGAGCCCCAATAGGCCCAAAGTCGAGCCCATTCGCCATAGCCATGCTAACATACCACACTCAATTTTTGATGGTTGGGACCCGAAAAATGATAACAGTAAACCTTGAATTCCGTAGAAACAACAAAACGATGACCAATCACCAACAACTTGGTAATTCTGATACTTCGATGTTCTTCAGGATGCCATATATTAAAATACAGGTTATGAAGCAGAAATTAGGAATCGAGGTCCCGCTTATCGTCTAAAATCCACAATTTTAAAGCTGTGCCATGATGTCCCGCTAAACATAAGCAGCCCTCATAACAAAAAAATACCTAGGTGTTGACAGCAAACAGCCTCACTGCGAGTACAAGAAGGAAGGAACACAAGTAGTTAGAATCCTCCACCATATCCCACGCTACCAAGTAAGGATAGAAATAGGGACAATCAGGAGAAAAGGCTTTGCTACGCTTTGAAAGGAGATACAAAACATTACCACAAAGCACCCACTTTGTAAAATCCGCCGAACTACCTCCGGTACATATGAGAGTTCCATACCTTTAGGCACCACGATCGAAATGATACACAAAATACCAATCCAGTTGGGGCCACTCCTCTGCTCTAAAAACAACATCCATATTGAAATTAAAAAGAAGAATGTGGTAATTAAGCAGGTATAGCAGAGCATCGTCGACACAAGCAAAAATTATCTTCAAGGAAGAACCTAAGAAATGAAACTCATCAGGAAGGAAAACTAGCAAGTAGGTTTGAGTAATTGGGTTACACATTTCAAGAGTTGAACACCCAAAAAAAGGGGTGTCCCGACATAAAATCAAATTGTTACTCACACCCACTCTTTCCTTGTCATTTGATAAAAATTCCAGAGGCTCAATTGTGGTACAGGGAGAAGAACAAGGACCGTTCAGGGCACAGGCCTCTACATAATGCCCATAAGGAAGCCAATATCCATTCTATATAAGAACACCATAGCAGGGCATTTAAAACAAGCCAAAGCCTGCTCTTTTGCAAAGTCTTCTCGAAGAAAAAGCCTGTGCGGGCATTGAGAGACAAGACAAAACCGACACAAGATCTAGGCAGAAAACCAAGAAAACATGAGCAGAAGAAGGTCTACAGGTAAAATTTCCATCAAGACGACATGTAAAAGCAAAAGTACGAAGCAAATGATTAAAAGTAAGAAAGCACGAGAGCAAAGAGGTAAATGGCAAGAGCAAAGTAAAAGCATGGTATTAATAAGAGTACACTTTTTAACCAAACAAATATTTGTTTGAAAAGTTGGGGGCTATTAACCAGTGCATAGAAAAATGCCACCCAGAAAAACGGCGAGCTAGCAAAGGTGACCAAGCAGCGGTGTCCTAGCAAAGGCAACCTAGGCAGCAGCACCCTAGATAAAGGCGACCTAGGCAACGACGCCCTAGATAAAGGAGACCTAGGCAACGGTGTCCTAGAAAATAGTGACGTAAGCAGTAGTGACGTAAGCAGCAATGTCCTAGAAAATGGCGTGGCGACCTAGGCTGCGGCGTCCTAGAAAGCGACGACCTAGTAGCAGCGTCCTAGCAAGGGTGACCTAGAAGCGGCACCGTAGAAAACGGAAACGTAATAGCAACACCCTAGGCAATGGCGACCTAAGAACGGCGCCCAAAAGCAAGCAGCTAGGAGTCTATATAAAGGGAGGACAAAAAAGCGTTAAGAGGTAAGTAACCTCTATGGGAAAAAGGGATCTTGGTAGTTTCTTTACCTCCGAGAGCTTGAGTTCAGCTCATTCTTACAACTCCACCCCACATCGAACTCCACTACAACAAGTGAACACAGTGGTCAAATTTGTCGTAAACAAGCCCCCTGCCTGGTAATGATTTCTTTTACTTTGTCGCCCTTTTTCTTGTTTGTCATTTATGTTTATCTTATTTACCCTTCCTTTCCTTTTTTTTACCCGGTATATATAGTATCCTTTTCATTTATATCTTCACCCTTGTTTTTTTTTTTTTATCTTTTGAGAGTTATAACTGGGGCCCCGTCTCTTCATTTTCACTTCATCCTTCGCGCGCTCTCTCATTTATGTTGTTCATTCTGCTCTCTCTATCTCAAAACTCTTGGGTGTTTTTTTTTTTTTTTTTTTTTTTTGAGGTACTTCTCCATTTCCTTTCTTCTTTTCGTTTTTTGGGGTTTTATGGTTTAAGCTTTGTCAATTTTGTTTAATTAAGGGTGTGGTATGCTAGGGTTTCTGATGATGTGTAAGAGTTCGTGTTCTGATTCTCAATTTGGAAATCTTGTCATGATTTGAGTGTTCAAGGATTAACAAATTCTTCAAGGGTTTTGTTTCTTAAAATTAGGGTTTTAATTTTAGTTGTCAATATGTTTGGAGGATTTTTGTAACATAGTTGTTTACCCCTTGCTATGCCGGGTTTAGGGTTTTGAGAAGGCAAAGCCGGCCACATGCAGAGGCTCTTGTGAGAGTCTGGTTTTGTTTAATAATTCGGTAATTTTCTGTGTCTTTTGGGTATTGTTTTATTGTATTCCTTTCCTCGTTTTCTTTTCTTTGATAGGAGTGGAGAGTCCAATCAGTGTGAATTAAGATAATTCGGGTCCTAGTTATAACTCTTGTCTTGAACTTCCATTGGAAAAACCCATTTTGACCGAGGCTTTGGATGACTATCTACTGCCTCTTAATCAAAATGTTCCTATCCTTGCTCCGTTATCCTTGTCTCAGTCAAGCTTTCCTACTTTTAATGCTCCGCAATTGCACGCGCGTATGTATTCTTTGTCGTAATTTTTACTGTCGTACTTATTTAAAAAGGGTTTAATGCAGATTAACATGATACGTGATAGGGGTCGAACGAGAAGTTCGACACGACAGATTCGTGAAAAGAGTAGTGCTCCTTCAACCATTCCTCCTCTTCTTCGACTTGATGTGGAAATTTTCAATGGCAATAACTTAGAAACTCGCTTCCCTACCGCGGCGAGGGCTAGGCCGTCTAGGGGTTTCGTTCATAAATATCGTGAGGAGGCCAGAATTTTAGCTCTTCGAAGGAAGTACTACTTCCCATCTGATCATACCATATGGGTTCCTAGGGAAGTTGATTCTCCTCTACTTGTCAGCATGACTGTTTTGCGATCCCCATAGAAACCCTTAATGTTTGCCTCTGATTTCCTCTCCATTCATTTGTAGCTCATGTTATGTCACGCTATTCCTTGTGCCTAGGTTAAGTGACTCCAAATAGTTTAGGGACAATCTATGGGCTCTTGTTGACAAGCTTTGTGAATGGTTTTGAGCAAACTGATCCCGTTTTCAACTACATGTTCAGACTTCAGCAAACTAGTCACCACACAATCTTTAGGAGTCGAACGGGTTTGCTTTTCATGCACGGTAACCTGTCAAATGTTAAGGATTGGTTACGTAGATTTATATACCCTGCCTTAATATCCTATAGTCTAGGGTAACTTAACCCAGCCCCGTACGTAGGGTCTTCCGAAAGTGGAACAAGTCTTAGAAATGGAGGTCAAAACCGACTGATGTTGAAGAATCAACGGCCACGTGTTGACGCCTTTACCAACGTAGACTAGTCAATTATTCACTATTTTGATAAAGATAGGGATGAAACACATTTTTTGGCAACCCATGCCCATCTTAGGCAAGAGGTTATATTGGTTAAGGCAGAGTTTAGCACAAAACCTATTCCGGGTATCTTCTTACTTCTATTATTAAAGGGGATTGTATGTGCTTTCCCTCTTTCAATCTTGTTTCTTATATTGAACATTTTTTTAACTTTTTTGGTTTTCAGCTAAGGAGCTAGCCAACACCGATATTGATAATTATTTTGAGTCGGATCATACCTCAAGTAGCTCACACCCCAGCCAAACTGGTGTTGGCACATCTTCCCCCATGGTGGCTAGTCAAGCTTCCCCTGCGGACTTTACTTCTCACCACCCCCAGGAGAGTGAACGTTCTGGATTACTTTGGTATCAATCCAGGGGTGTGTCTGAATCCCTTTTCAGAGCTCCTCCACCTTGGAGAGGCAGTCCTTCCATGCTGAGCGTTTTGGCGGGAGAGCAAATTCATTCTCGCTCAAATACACCTCTCACTCCTACCTTGCCAACCTCAGAGTATCTTGTTCCTATCCTATCCTTGCCTATACCTATGACTCCTTTAGGGATGATCCAGAAGTTGTTCCTACCCCTATGGCTGAACCCACAGATATCCCACGAGTGGTGGTCACACATTCATCTGTTCCCAATTTTAAGGCTTTACGTCATATTTTTCGGGGGTTGTTTCACCTATGCCTCCCACACTTCAGGGAGGTCCTCCTTCGGCGGCAGAGGTACAAATTCCCGTAATTATTTTTCCCTTTAAATGTTTTTCCTATGTGCTTTATGGTTATGCTCGGGTGCTTTTATGTGTTTTTGTAGTATGTATCTATATTCACCTCCTTATGCTCTTTTGGAATGCGAAGCGAAGAGGCGGTTAGTCGTCTTTGGAAGAATTTTGTTCTTTTCGAGATTCAGCTCGCCACAAGGTGGAAGTGCTAAATCAACAATTAAAGGAGTCTCAATTATGTTGCTTTGAATTCCAAAGAGAGGTAGAGGTTTTGAAAAGTGATCTGGTGGACAAGGATGTTGCTGTGAAGGATAGACTGAGTGTCGAACTATCCTGTTCTCAAGAGGATGCTGTGGATGCTTTCAAATCCAGTTCCTAGTACCAAATGACACGCAATGCCGAATGTTGGATTGGACTTGAATGGGGTTTTGATCGCTTGATGGAGAAGATCAAGAAGGGTGGTCGCACTTTCACACCGGAGATCATAGAGGATTTTATAGGTCACATTAATTGGGAGATTGTAAGTGCCTTACCAAATACTCCTGGAGATGGAAATCCGGGGTCCTCAGTGTGACTTCTAGTTTTTATTGCCTTCTAGGTGGTTGGATTTTTATGCCGTTTACTTTCTAGTTTTGTGTGGTATAAACGTGTATTTACTATGTAATGGGCTCTTTTAATGCTTATGTTATTTGTCTGTTTGAGGGAGTTCTCTCATTACAATGTAAACATCTGTATTGTGTTTTTGGGTTAATATAAGCGGTTATAATTCATGCAAGTGAATATTTTTGTCATGCCTCATCATGATTCAACTGCAATAGGTGTGTTTGCTATTGTTTTGGAAAAGTGAGGGTTTGATTCAATGTCTTAATCGTATGTGTAACTGTGGGGATGGCATATTACAGGCAAGTAAAAACTATCAGAATTTTTTCATACTGCCTTTCTGGCAATAGGTTTGGTGACTTTGTACATTCGGCTGAGTAGAGAATTTGAGTTGTATTTAATTTTTACTAGATGGACCGGGGTAAATGCTAATGTTTTATTTTCAACAATGTGAATTACTTTACCTTTGGCAAGGTAGACATCACTTTTTTTTTTTTTTTTTTTTTTTTTCAGTGTGAGTATTACCTCTTCAATGGGGTGAGCGTTATCATTGCACCCTTACCGAGGTGAGTGTTACTGTTGTACTCTTAACAAGGTGAATATGGATGTGGCACCTTTGTCAAGATCGATACTATTTTTGCACATTCAATGAGGTGGGCAGTATCATTGCACCTTCCATGAGGTGAATACAGATGTTGCACCTTCAACGAGGTGAGTATGGATGTTGCACCTTTGACAAGGTGGATATCATTGTTGCACCTTCAACGAGGTGAGCGGTATTTTTGCACCTTCCATGAGGTGAATATGAATGCTGCACCTTCATCGAGGTGAGTATGGATGTTGCACCTTTGATAAGGTGGATATCATTGTTGCACCTTCAATGAGGTGAGTATTATTGTTTGTGGACGGGTGGACGTGTTATTTGGATTCGATCAGAGAGTTCGATTCAATGTAAGGAAGCATGGCGTTTCATCCTAAATGAAAATCATAATTTAAAGTCTAGCCCTAATGTTTAACTGATTCATATGACGTAGGTGATTAAACAAAATGTTGTGTTTTAACCTAAATAATGATCAAGGCCAAAGGGCTGGTCAACGATTTTTACCCAGTCAACGATCTATAGGCTGTAAAAGGAGATAAGGCGGTCCACACTGAATGGCTGGTCAATGAATTTTAACCAGTCAACGAACTATAGGTGGTCAAAGGAGACAAGGAGATCCACATTGAATGGCTGGTCAATGATTTTTAACCAGTTAATGCACCATAAATGGTTAGATGACATATTTTTCTTCCACCTAAATGACAGTTAAAGCTAAATGACTTCATCCAGTCAACGAACTTTAGGCAATCAAAGGAGGTAAGAAGGTCCACACTGAATGGCTGGTAAATGATTTTTAACCAGTCAATGAACAATAAATGGTCAGATAACATATTGTGCATCCACCTAAATGACGGTCTAAGCTAATTGACTAATCAATGATTTTCATCCAGTCAACGAACTATAAGCGGTTAAAGGAGATAAGGAGGTCCACACTAAATGGCTGGTCAATGATTTTTACCTTGTCAACGAACTATAAATGGTCAAATGACATATTTTGCTTCCACCTAAATGGCAGTTAAAGCTAAATGACTGATCAACGATTTTCATCCAGTCAATGAAGTATAGGTAGTCAAAGGAGATAAGGAGGTTCGCACTAAATGGCTGCTCAATGATTTTAACCAGTTAACGAACTATAGGCGGTCAAAGCAGATAAGGAGGTCCACACTAAATGGCTGGTCAATGATTTTTAACCAGTCAACGCACTATAAATGTTTAAATGACATATTGTGCTTTCACCTAAATGGCGGTCAAAGCTAAATGACTGATCAACACAAAGACTTAAGCTTGCTACTGCTTACACTCTTGTATGTAATAGGGCTTTTGCTTCTGCCCTTGTGGACTTTGCATGCGTTGATTTTTGCTTGAGTGGATTCTTGAGAATGCTACAAGTAACAATTCTCTATAATTATTAAGGGAGTATACGAAAAGCAACTTGCATTAGGTAAAATTGAAATAAAGGACATCAGTGTCCTCTATCTTTACATTATTGGTATTACATATTATGTTTACATTGAAATGCTAGGCTTCTCGCCTGTCTTTTATATTATCTTACGGATAGTACCTGCAAAGGTTATCTGCATTCCAGCTATAAGATAAGTTTGTTTCGTCCATCTGCTGTAGCATGTAACCGCCCTCTCGTAATATTTGAGTTACTCTACATGGACCTTCGCAGTTGGATGCAAGCTTCCCTAGGCCTGAACATTTTCCTCTAGGCTCTATGAGCTACAAAACTAGGCCTCCTACTTGAAAGCTGTGAGGTCTAACCCTGCGATTAAAACAAGCAGACATCCTTTGCTTTTCGGCAGCTATTTTAACTAAGGCGTTTTTCCGGACCTCGTCTATTAGGTTCAAGCTCCTCGTCAAGCATTTTCGTTGGTCTCTAGGTGGTAATGCTTACTATGAAAGGTAGGGTTACATACCTCAACCGGCAACATGGCTTCATTCCCATATACTAACATAAAAGGAGTCTCTTTTGTAGCTGTTTTGACCGTCATTCGGATTAACTAGAGGATGCTAGTTAATTCATCTACCCATATTTCATTTAGCATCATCGAGTCGCTTTTTTCAAGCCTCTTAAGATGTCTTTATTGACAGCCTCGACTTGACAGTTGCTTAGTGGATGTGCTATAGTCGTAAAATGTAGATTAACGCCTATTTCCTCACTATAAGCTTGAAATCCTGACGAGGTGAACTGAGATCCATTATCCGCTATTAATTTTCGAGGAACCCCAAAGCGAGCGACCACACTTTTCAATAAAAAAATTTGTGTGGCTTGACCGGTTATCATGGCCGCTAGTTGAGCCTCCACCCACTTGCTGAAATAATCGATCACAGCTATTACAAACTTTCTCTATCCGGACGGTACGGGAAAGGCTCCTAGTATGACTATTGCCCATTGCGCGAAGGGCATTGGACTGATTAAAGGTTGCAGGGGCATGGGGATGCATGGTGTATGGGCGTGAAGCTTTGACAGGTGTCACATCGGTGCACCAGATCCTTAGCATCACCTCTGAGAGTGGGCTAGAAGTATCCTGCTCAGAGAATCTTATTAGCAAGGACGTATCCCCCGCTATGCCTCCCACATTCCCCTTTATGGATCTCTTCTAAGATACCATACCCCTCACTTCTCTGCACACACTTCAGCAAGGGATGTGAAAATGACCTTTTATACAGTTGACTGTCCAAAATTACAAACCAAGCTGCCTGGCGCTTGATCATTTTTGCCTCAGAAGAGTCTTCTGGTGGCACTCCTTGGTCTAGGTAATCTCATCTAGCCAGAAGATTCGATAATGTTGCATACTGCCCGAAGGACGGGTTCTTCGGAAACATTCTGATAGACTTGTTTTAGCACTATCTCCATCCCTGCGTCAAGTACTTGGCATGAGCTAGCCAACTTGCTCAATTCATTGGCCACTCAATTTTCACCCCGTTCAAGGTATTGCACACTTATACTTATGGGATCATTTTTTGAAAGACCTGTAAATACTTAACCATGCTTGCATCTCGAGCTTCGTATTCACCATTCATTTGGCTTACCATAATTTTTGAATCACTAAAGATTGTCATGATATCGGCCCCTGCAGCTTGCGTGAATCTTATGCCATGGATTATAACCTCATACTTAGTTTCATTATTGGTTAAAGGAAATTGAAAGCGTAATGCATAACGGTGGGTAAACCCCTCTAGATCTTGTAGATAAACTCTTGCTCCTGATCCATCCGAGCATGAAGAACCATCTACAAATACTTTCCATATTTGAGCATCTTCATTAGATGGGCTACCCTAGGCCGGGTTCTCATGAGATTTTGTCGCTTAAGGGTCTCGTTTCATACTTTCGATTTCTATTATGTCATTGTCCTCTGTTCTGAAGGTGCATTCAGCAAGAAAGTCAGCCAGTGCCTATGCTTAAAGGTCATACTCTGGCAACTCCAATGCCCAGGCTAACATTCTTCCCGAGCATTCCAACTTCGATAATAATTTTCTTACAGGCTGGTCAGTTAGAATGTTCAGGGTGTGAACATGGAAATAAGGTCGAAGTTTTTGGGAAGATACGATAATGGAAAATATCATTTTTCAATAGGTGAATACTATAGCTCAGCATCCTTTAGAACTTGACTGACAAAATAAATGGGAACTTGCTCTTGAGAACGATTTGCAACTAACACAGCGCTGACTGTCCGCCACATACAGGGCGAGTGTCTCTCCTAGAACTGGCTTGGCCATAAAGGGGAGATGTCCCAGATGCTCCCTTATTTGCATGAAGGCTTGATCACATTCCTCATCCCACAAGCCATCCCTCTTTTTTCGTAGAGCTTGTAAAAAGGGCAACGCTTTTTTTGCGGACTTACTAATGAACCTGTTGAGTACTGCTAAACGGCCGGTGAGGCTCTGCTCCTTATTGACCGTCCTAGGGGTACCCATTTCTAATATGGCATTTACTTATGCTGGATTAGCCTTAATTCCGAGAGCGCTGACGATGAATCCTAGGAACTTGCCCTCCGGTATTCCAAATGAACACTTATTTGGATTTAACTTCATACGGTATTGTCTCAAAGTTTAAAAGGTTTCTTCCAAGTTGGAGGCATGATCCTTCTTAACATGTGACTTGACAATCATGTTATCTGTTGGGCAAATGCTTTACTAACCAATCGCTAGTATGTGGCTCCCGCACTTTTTAGTCCAAACGGCATCACTTTGTAGCAATATGTACCTTCATTTGTTACAAATGAGGTTTTCTCCTCATCATCTGGATCCATCTTGATTTGGTGGTACCATGAAAAAGCATCCATAAAGTTAAACGGTTCATTACATGCCGTTGAATCTACCAGTTGATCGATTTTCGACAGAGAATAGGAATCCTTTGGGCAATGACTTTTTAAATCCGTAAAGTCCATGCACATTCGCTAGGTCCCATTAGGCTTTTTTACTAGAACCACATTGGATAGCCATTCGGATTATTTTACTTCTCGTATAAATCCTTCCTTAAGCAGTTTAAGAATCTCAGCCCTGATTGCTTCGTTCCTTTCCGCACAAAAACTTCTTCTTTTCTGCTTAACTGGCACTGTGTTACAAAGCACATTCAATCGATGCATCATTACCTCTTAATTGATCCCAGTCATTTCTTCCGTGTTATATGCGAATATATCACAAAACTGTCTTAGCAGGGATGCCAGTTCACTCTTTATATTCCCGGGTAACCAATATCCTAGTTTAACCACCTTCCCTTCGTCAATCTCTACCTCTTCAAGGCGGCCCAAAATCCGAATTTCGTTCTTCTGAAGTTCTCTTACCTTTAGGATCAAGTCTTTCATTTTCAAATTCAGGTGAAAGTTTACAATTCACCCGTGACAAAGACACATGATAGCATTTTCAAGCCACTCTTTGATTTCCTTGAAGAGCAATTATGCCACCTTCATCGGCTTTAAACTTCATCAAAAGATGATATGTCTAAATTGCGGCCTTTATATTATTCAGAGCGGGCTGTCCTAGCATTGCGTTGTATGAGGAGGGACTATCCACAATCAAGAATTCAACCTTTACCCTCCTTACAGCCTCTTGCCCACAGACTATGTTATCCATAACAACCATTCCCATTGGTTGGACCGTTTCCCCAGTAAAACTAACCACAGGGTAGCCTACTGGTGCAATTCAACTGGTTGGTATTTTCATTTGTTTAAAACACTGATAAAAATAACCTTGACAGCACTTCCTTGATCAACCCTTTCTCCACTGGGACAACTTGCTCGTGCCTTTAGTTATTTCCCATCCTTCCTTTACATAGAGGTTCCTAGCCACTTGCTTCTGGACACCCATGTTTGGTCGCCGTTCTTTGGGCGCCTGTGGTAGGTCGCTGTTTCTTGGGAGCCTGTGGTAGATGGCCGTTTTCTTGGGGCCTATGCTAGGTTGACGCTCTCAAGGCGCCTATGCTAGGTCGTCATTTCCTTGGCTCCTATGCTAGGTTGCAGCTCTATGGGCGCCTATGCTAGGTCGCCATTTTCTGGTCTCCTATGCTAGGTCGCTGCTCTCTAGGCAGGTTGAAATGTGTAGGTATTACAGGTTAGGGTGCCCCATGCGGGTCGTCTCTCCTTGCTCTCCTATCTGTGTGAAGGGTATGAATATAAACACAACCCACTAAATAAATCATTTGACAAAACGTTAAGAGTAAAGAGGTAATATGACCCTTGAGGGTCTCCTCTCCCCTAGTCTCCAAAATACGCAAGAGCAGAAGCATGTGGGGCAGCGGCAGCTATGATGCTGGACGATTGGACTTCGACAGCGAAGGGGCTGGAAGAGGTGATGAAAACTTGGAGTCGTGACCCCCGTGGACAAAATCGGGGGTGGCTTGGAGGGTCGAGTGGGTTTACGTTAACTGATGGTGGTGGGGGTATTGGGGGTCTCAGCGGTGGTAGTGGTGGCTGCAGTAGGGATGGTGGGTGAGGTACCGTTGGTGGCGTTGGTGGGTGGCAGCATCATGGACCTCAATTGGTCCAGTGGGTCTTCGTTAGTTTTTAGGGGTTGAGGTTTTAGGGTGTACAAGGAGGAGTTGAAAGTGTTGGTGGCTGCCGAAGGTGTTGATGGTTGTCGGAGGTGGTGGTGAGTCGCTGAAGGAGTCCACCGTTCATAAACATAGTGGGCGAGGGCATGCATCCGAACAGCCAAACCGCTGAACCATTAACTGCCTATTGAAGCTCCGTCATCGATTGATCTAGTAAATTACATCTGCATTCAAATGTCTCTTCCAGATCTCGCATCAAAATCTGGGATCTAGTACCATCGGCCATGATCGACAGAGATCTATCGAGCTAGAGCGAACACTCGATCCAAAGAACGCGAGCTTTGAGACTAATTGATACGATCTCAAGATATCACAATAAAAAATTCAAGCTTAACTCCTCAATTCAAGTGCACGAACTCACAATCAACATCAGAAATTGGGAAATTAAGAGTATAGTATTGATTTTTATGTATGTATAAGTATATCTAGTAACAAATTGGTGGAAGATTCACCATAGTATTAACTAAGATAGTAGTATAAATAAAGGGGAGAAGACATAGAAAAAAGGAGAGAAGACACATAGAAGATTAGGGGGAAAGAGAGGCTACATTAACACAATCATCAACATACTCTACGCTAAAACCATCTATCTTATTTATGCTAAAATATCTCAAGGCAAGTGACATGAAAAGCATGTGATGTGGAAAATTATCAATGCTGATGTGGCAATGAGGAGGGCTTGAGGCTAAGTTGGGGCGTGGCCATCGAGAATATTTGTATCGTAGAAAAGGATAAAATAGATCTACAGAAAATTTTCACTTGATAGGATCCCGATGGTCACTAGGATCTCAAATGCTTACTATTACTAGAATGTGTCCATTAATTGGCCTACATAGCATCCAGGTGGAGAATTGTTGAAAACATTTCCTGTATATACTAACTGCACTAAACTTAGGTGAATAGCCAATCGAAACACTAAATTTCATATGTTAACACTGGCAATGGCATACTCGCAAATAAAAGGAAAAGCAAGGTCCTTTATGTTTCAAAAATGGGTTTTAAACGTTTTTTGGCCTTTACAATTTTTCCCCTACCCCGCTATTCAATTCCGGATTTATCACTGACTGGTTCCTGCACGTTGCCCTTGCAGCTTTGACGTGTCCGTATCTGGTGCTCCCTTGGCTTGGACATGCGTCATCATCTAGTGCCCCCATTTTTTGTTTGTTTGGGGTAAATCTAGATCATTAATCCATGATAAAAAAGAACGGTTGTGATGGTGCCACCAGGGGTTGCGCATGGATTAAGCTTTGTCTATAAATAGGGGCTTTTGTTTGACATGAGGAATCTTTTCACTCTCTCTTTCTCCGGTTTTCTGCCCTATGACATTTCTCATTCCCTACTCTTGGAACAGCATGGTGTTTGACCCTTGTTAGGGTTCTTTGGAGGCAAGTCAACCCCTTCTTGGAAGTCAACCCCTGCCTCGTTAAAAACATGCCAATAAAAACCTGATGGGAAAAAAATCATAGTGAACGGAAAAAGAGTACAGTGCGTATTTAACTCCCCCTTATGTGAACATATTAGTAAGAGGCATTCCCGAGTCAATGCAGACCAATCTTACGAACTAGTTTCTGAAAAATTGTTTATTTTTTTTGAACAAGTTTTTTTATTTTTTTTTTCTGAAAAATTGTTGTTGGCAATGCATCCGTGAATAAATCTGTTAGGTTCTCACTTGAGCGAACTTGATGAACATCTATTTCACCCGTCTTTTAGAGCTCATGTGTAAAGAAAAACTTTGGCGAGATATGTTTAGTTCTGTCGTCTTTAATTTATCTGCCATTTATTTGAGCAATACATGTAGCATTATCTTCAAAGAGCATCGTCAGTCTACCCCTAATCATTGGGAGACTGCATTCCTCTTGATCATGTTGAATAAGAGATCTCAACCATAAACATTCCCTGCTTGCCCCATGAAGTACAAGTATTTCAGCATGATTTGAAGAAGTTGCTGCTGTTTTTTGTTTTGTGGATCGCCAAGATATAGCAGCATCATCATAAGTAAATAAATATCTTGTTTGTGAATGACTTTTATGTGGATCAGACAAATATCCAGCATTTACATACCCAACCAATCTTAGATTTGATTATCTCATATAGAATAATCCCATATCAGATGTACCATCGAGATACCAAAATATATGTTTAATCCTATTCCAATGTCTTCTAGTAGGAGTTAAGCTATATCTTGCTTCGAAAAGGCTATATCTAGTCTCGTGTAGTTAGCAAGATACATCAGTACAGCACTTAGATATGGCATTTCAGGACCAAGAATTTCTTCGTTATCCTCTCGAGGGCGAAAAGGGTCCTTATTTACATCATGGGATCAGATGACCATTGGGGTACTCAACGGATGTGCCCTATCCATATTAAAGCGTTTTTAACACTTTCTCTATATAAGCATATTAATGAACAAGAATTCCATCAATTAGGTGCTCTAACTACAAGCCAAGACAATATTTTGTCTATATTTCATCGCAAACTCCTTATTCTGATGTGCAATAGCTTGCTCAATCAATTCAGGAGTTCCTATGATGTTTAAATCATCAATATAGACTATAATAATAGCAAATCCAAATTTTGATTTCTTAATAAAAACACATGGGCTAACAGGATTGTTTACATATCCTTCTCTCAAAGGTATGTACTAAGATGATTAAACCACATTCGCTCTAATTGTTTTAATCCATACAATGATCACCATAATTTGATTGAGCACAGCTCTCGAGGTTTTGAGCTATGTGCAACTGGCATTTGCAGTCCTTCAGGGACTTTCATATAGATAACATTATCAAGTGGTCCATATAGAAAAGTTGTTACCACATCCATAAGACGCATGTAGAGTCTTTTATAGACTGCCAAGTTTATTAAGAATCTAAATGCAATTGCATACATTGTAGGTGAGTATGCCTCTTCATAATCAATTCCAAGGCTCTGTGAGAAACGTTGAGCTACAAGTCGTGCTTTATATCGGACCACCTCATTCTTTTCATTTATTTTTTGTAAAAATACCCACTTGTAGCTACGGTTTCTTATTTTCAAGTGTTTGGACTACAGGTCCAAAAATTGCATGTTTTGCAAGTGAATTTAATTCCGCCTAAATTACTTCTTTCCATTTCGGCCAATCATTTCTTGTTTGGCATTCTTGAAAGGATTTAGGTTCTAGATCTTCTCTTTCCATGGTCAAATCAGTGGCCAAAATATATTCGAACACTTGATCAATAATCGTCTTATTTCAGTTCTCTCGTATGCTAGTAATAGCATAGTTTATTGAGATTCCTTATTCTTGATATAATTCATAGGTACTTGATAGCCTTGAGGAGCCATTTCGACCTTTGTATTGTTTTCTTGTATATGCATTTGTACCTCTTCAGGGGTTTCCTCTTTAGGAGTTTTAAGAGATAAGCCAACTTGTTTATTTTGCTCCATTTTCTTTCTTGGATTTTTATCTTTAGAACCAACTGGTCTACCACGCTTCAGGCGTGCAGAAATACTTGCCAATGTCTTAGAAGAATGTTCGTTCAGAATATCAATTTAAACACGAGCATTCATAGCTGAAACATGTGACTTGGTCACTCTCTTTGTATAAACGAATGCATCTGGTAATGGGTTTGCAATATTTTGTAAATGGATAGTTTTCTGAACCTACATTTCACATTGATTTGTACGCTGATCAAAACGTGATACTGATGATGCATTCCACACAATTTCTCGCTTTTCTAGCTTTAATTTCCCCTAGTTTTCGAAACATTGTTTCTTCAAACTTACAATATGCAAACCATGCAGTAAAAATATCTCCAAGCGATGTTTCAAGATATTTTATAATTAAATGAGATTTAAGCCAAACCTAAATTCCAAGCCTCATTTGTGGACCCATCTTTGTGCACTGGGGTGGAGCAATTGGAACATAGGCAGTACAACCAAAAATTTGTAGATGGGATATATTTGGTTCTTGACCAAAAACAAGTTGCAACGGGGAGTATTTGTGATATGCTGGTGGGCCACAGGGTGCTCAACTATAATCCAAATTGACATATAATAATCATTAATATTCTGGGATGCAAATTATCCAGCATTATCAAAAAGTATCTTTTTGATTGTATAATCCAAAAATTGAGCCCATAATTGAATTACTTGTGCAATGAGTCTTGAAAATGCCACACTCCGAGTAGATAATAGGAAGACATGTGACCAACTTGTTGAGACATCTATTAACACCATAAAGTATTAAAATGGTCCACATGTCTCCCTATATTATTTTCAAAATATGTAGGAGACTCAACCCCAATTTTAGTTGTGGATGGCCTAGTAATCATTTTTCCTTGAGCACAAGCAGCACATGAAATTTCATTAGGTGAAAGAATCATTTGATTTTTTAATGAATGTCCATAACTTTCAGTGATTTTTCTCATCATTGTTGCACCTGGAAGGCCCAAACAGTCATGCCATAAGGTGAACATTTTGTAATAAGTTGACTTCTGGTTAACCACTGTATTATTCAATTGGGTTTATATAAGTATAATATAGCCTAGAAGAAAGTGCTAACAATTTTTCTACTATATTATTTCTTCTTGAGGTAAGCAATGTAATATAAAGATATTCTTTATCACCCTCATTTATTATCTCAATATAAAACCATTACAACAAATATCTTAAAAATTGATCAGATTTCTCTGTGATCTACTAGAAAATAGGGCATCACTTATGTTTAGTTTTGTTCCTCCAAGAAATATAACATGTGATCTTGTGGAGCCTTCAACTAAATTTAAAACACCCGATACTGTATCAACATTCGCTTCAGCTAATCATAGTTGAGAAAAATATATTCTGCTTTTGAGAATAGTGTATGTCGTTGTACTATCAGCTAGACATAAATATCCATCTTTGACCAAATTCATGTTTCTTCAAATATAAAATACATATGTATTTATGGAACTATATTTAAGTCACGCATTAATAAAATTACAAAAGTAATATGAATAAAGTTTCAAAATGACTATAATATAATAATACTTTTGAATTTTGCTTTATAAATATTGTTGATCAAAGCCTAATTTTATTAGAAACAACCCATTAAAATGAAATATAAAAAACATGATATTGTACTAAATTACACACATCAAAACGATATTATTGCATTAAAAGTAAGACAAACTTTGGTACAAAAGACATAATTGAAAAACAAAAACCTCAGTCCAGTTCAACATTTCCATTGTTTATCAAATGATAATTTCTCCCACTAGCATCTTCAAAAAAATCAAAAACATCAAGACGCGTCACATTAATTGGAGAACGTTCTTTAGCAAAGTTTATTTCTGCATGTTTGCCTTTCTCTTTCAACGAAGCTTGATAAAGGTTCTCCGGATGTTCGGCCGTACGACGGGTACACGCCCAGTGACCTTTCATACCACATCTATAGCAATTTGTTTCCACGTCTTTTGACGAATTTTGTTGATGGGTTTTATCCCTTTTATATTTCTTTATATTGTTACTGGACTTCTTACACTTTTGTCCATTTTGATTATCATGGAGCCAGTAATTATGACAACGGCTATAACCTCGACCACAGCCACTTCCACAACCATGGTCGCAGCCAGGACTATATGTATCCCTGTTGTGAGATGTAGCATTCACTTTAGGGAATGGCTTTAACCCAGTTGGTGGTGACTAATGATTTTTTATTAACAGTTCATTATTTTATTCAACAACAAGAAGACATGAGATTAACTCTAAGTATTTTTTAAAATCTCGCTCTCGATATTGCTGCTGCAAGAGAATATTCAAGACATGAAAAGTAGATAAAATTTTCTCTAACGTATCCTCCTCGGTAATATTTTCTCTGTATAATTTTAGTCGAGAGGTAATACTAAATACCGTAAAGTTGTACTCGCTGATTGTAAAATCCTGCAACCGTAGGTGGATCCATTCATAGCGAGCTTTAGGGAGGATCACATATTTTTGATGATCAAATCTCTCCTTTAAATTCAGTCCTTTACAATAAGATACTCAACTTTCAATCCTTCATGGATATGATGTTTGAGAAATATCATTGCTTTAGCGTGATCCAGCAGGAATACGCTATTTTCCCTTTTAATTGTATCTTCGAGATTCATAGCATCAAGGTGAATCTCCGCATCAAGGGTCAATGGCAAATTATTTTTACCAATTATATCAAGAGCAGTAAACTCAAGCTTAGTAAGATTAGCCATTATAAATCACAAAGAGTATGGAATAAAAAATTATCACAAGTATATGATAATCCTTAGCTGGCTAGAGACTCATGCTGATAACGTGTTATAAAACTAAGGACATATTATACTCAATAGGACGAGAAAGAAAATACAAACTCAAATATAATTATAGAAAATAATAAATATTTTATTCCAAAACTTAGGAATCCTAAATAATAGTTTAGTTCTCTTAAATATTTCTTTAATTCTTCTCTCTCTCTCTTTCCTGACACTTCTTTCACAAAACCCCACTTTCTGAATTCTTTTCCTTATGTTCTTCTTCACAATACGATTCTTCACATATTGAAATATATATATATATATATATATATATATATATATATATATATATATATATATTACCCATAGTATTAAAACATGAGTTAGTTGAAGCACTTTGGTGAAGTTCCACTCAGAATTTCAAGTACCTCATGCATCAACCGCATTATGCATACATACATACATACATATATATATATATATTGCAAGTATTTTATTCCAGAATTTAGGAACCAGATAATGTTATTCTTCTTTTCAAATATTTCACGTTTCTCTCAATCTTTTCTTTCTCTGTTACTCCTTTTCAACCTACATTATACGCCCTATATATATGTATATATGGTATGAGGTTGAGAGCATGAGTCAACTTCTTCCCTTTGCACGCAGACACATTGATAGCTATGTGTCTTGTATAAGGCAATGAATCATCACCCCATTTAAATGTATAAACTTGCATGCAAATTTATCCCAAATATACAAATATATATTGTCTATGTATTTTAAGCTCTTTTACACAATTTTTAATTTTCTAGGTATTTGATAATATACAATATTGATAATTCATCTGTTGGATGAAGGTGCTCTTGCTTGCCGTTTGGCAAAAAGAATATCCAATATTTACATCACTCCCCCTTTGGATATTCTCCTATAAAACATTATGGGACAAAAACTCTTGAAATAGTATAGTGTCAGAGTTATATACGCCTGTCTCGTTAAAAATCTTGCCAGGAAAAATCCAATGAGAAAAAGCTGTAGCGAAGGGAAAAAGATTATAGTGCGTATTTAACTTCCCCTTATGTGAACATATTAATGAGGGGCGTTTCTAAGTCGACGCATACCAATCTTGTGAGCTAGTTTCTCAAAAGTTGTTGTTGGCAATGCTTTCATGAATAAATCTACTAGGTTCTCACTTGAGCGAACTTGATGAACATCTATTTCACCCGTCTTTTAGGGCTTGTGTATAAAGAAAAATGTTGTTGAGATATGCTTAATTTTGTCGCCTTTGATGTATCTGCCTTTGATTTGAGTAATACATTCATCATTATCTTCATATAATATTGTTGGACTCCCTCTGATTGTTGGAAGATTGCATTCCTCTTGAACATGTTGAATAAGAGATCTTAACCATGAACATTCCCTATTTGCCTCTTGAAGTGCAAGTATCTTAGCATGATTTGAAGACGTTGCTACTATTGTTTGTTTCGTGGATCGCTAAGATATAGCAGTATTACCACAGGTAAATAAATATCCCATTTGTGAATGACCTTTACGCGGATTAGAAAAGTATCCAGCATTTGAATATCCAACTAGTCTTGGATTTTATTGTTTCAAATAGAATAATCCCATGTCGGATGTACCACGGATATACTGAAATATATGTTTAATCCTATTCCAATGTCTTTGTATAGGAGTTGAGCTATATCTTGCTAATAAGTTAACCAAAAAAGCTGTATATGGTCCTGTGCAGTTAGCAAGATACTTCAGTGCACTTATTGCACTTAAGTATGGCACTTTAGGACCAAAAATTTCTTCATTACCCTCTCGAGGGCAAAAATGGTCCTTATTTACGTCATGGGATTGGATGACCATTGGGGTATTAAATGGATGTGCCTTATCTATATTAAAATGTTTGAACACTTTCTCTATATAAGTCGATTGATGGACCAAAATTCCATCAGATAAGTTCTCTATCTCTAGGCCAAGATAATATTTTATCTTTCTAAGATCTTTCATCTCAAACTCCTTATTTAGATATGGAACAACTTGTTTAATCGCTTCAGGAGTTCTTTTGATGTTTAAATCATCAATATAGACTGCAATGATAGTAAATCCAAAATTCGATTTCTTAATAAACACACATACGCTAACGAGATTGTTAACATATCCTTTCCTCGGAAGGTATGTATTAAGACGATTGTACCACATTCGCCCTGATTATTTTAATCTGTACAATGATCTCTAAAATTTGATTGAACATAGCTCTCGAGGTTTTGAGCTATATGCATTTAGCATTTGTACTTCTTTAGGACTTTCATATAATATCATTATCAAGTGATCCACATAGATAAGTTGTTACCACATCCATAAGCCGCATGTAGAGGCCTTCAGAGACTTCCAAGCTTATTAATAATCTAAATATAATTGCATACATTACTGGTGAGTATGATTCTTCATAATCAACTCCAGGGCTCTGTACGAAACGTTAAGCTACAAGTCGTGCTTTATATCAGACCACTTCATTCTTTTCCTTTCTTTTTTTGTACAAATACCCACTTATAGCTTACGGGTTTCATGTTTTGCAACATCTGGACTATAGGTCTAAAAACTACACATTTTGCAAGTGAATCTAATCCTACCTAAATTACGTCTTTCCATTTCGTCCAATCATTTCTTCTTTGGAATTCTTGAACAGATTTCGGTTTAAGATCTTCACTTTTTGTGGTCAAATCAGTTGGCTACAGTATACGTGAAAACTTGATCAATAATCGTCTTATTTCAGGTCCATCATATGCCAATAATAGTATAGTTTACCGAGATTTCGTCATCCTTGATTTTCATTATTTTTACAATTCTTAGGTACTTGATATCCTTGAGGAACCATTTCGTCTTCTCTATCTTTTTCTTGTATTTGCATTTGTACTTTTTAAGGGGCTTCCTTTTCAAAGGGTTTTAATAAAGGAACCAACTTGTTTATTTTCTTCCATTTTCTTTCTTGAATTCTTATCTTTAGAACCAACAGGTCTACCACACTTCTGGTTGTAGTAGATATACTTGCCAATGTCTAGGAAGACTGTTTATTTGAAATATCAATTCGAACAGGAGCATTTATAGATGGAATATGTAACTTGGTCATTCTCTTTATATCAACGAATACATCTGATAATTGGTTTGCAATATTTTGGAAATTAATAATTTTCTGAACCTCCATTTTACATTGATTTATAAGCGAATCAAAATGTGATATGCATTCCACAAAATTTCTTGCTTTTCCAACTTTAATTTTCCTTCCCTAGTTTTGGAAACATTGTTTCGTCAAATTTACAATCTGCAAACTGTGCTGTAAAAATATCTTCGGTCAATGGTTCAAGATATTTTAGAATTGACGAAGATTCAAATCCAACATAATTTTCAAGTCTCCTTTATGGATCATCTTTGTGCGCGGGGGTGAAGCAATTGAAACATACATAGAGCAACCAAAAATTCGTAGATGGGATATTTTTGGTTCTTCACTAAAAACAAGTTGTAGTTGGGAGTATTTATGATAAGCAGTTGGTATAGCACGAATTAGTGCTGTAGCATGTAATATAGCATGCCCCATGCAGAGCTAGGCAACTTTGTTTTCCTAAGCAACGGTCTAGCAATTAGCCGCAGATGTTTGATCAAAGATTCTGCAAGACTATTTTATGTATGCTGGTGAGCCATAGGATGCTCAACTGTAATCTTAATTGACATACAATAGTCATTAAAAGCTTGGGATGTAAATTCTCATGCATTATCAAGACGAATCTTTTTGATCGTGTAATCTGAAAATTGAGCTCGTAATCAAATTATTTGTGCAAGGAGTCTTGCAAATGCTACATTACAAGTAGTTGTAGGCAGACATATGACTAATGTGTGAGGCATCTATTAATATCATAAAATATTGAAATGGTCCACATGATAGAATAATAGGCCCACAAATGTCTCCTTGTATTCTTTCAGAAAATGTAGGAGATTCAACCCCAATTTTAGTTGGGGATGGCCTAGTAATCATTATACCTTGAGCACAAGCAGCATATTAAATTTTATCAAGTTAAAGAATCTTCTGGTTCTTTAATAAATGTCCATGCGAACTTTTAATGATTTTTCTCATAAACGTTACACCTGGATGGCCCAGATGGTCATGCCATAAAGCAAATATTTTGCAATAAGTTAACTTCTGGTTAACTACTGTATTTGATTCAATCGGGTTTATATAAGTATAATATAACCTAGAATAAAATTTTGACAATTTCTCCACTATGTTCTTTCTTTATAAGATATGCGATGTAATGTAATGATATTCTTTATCACCCTCATTTATTGTCTTAATGTGATAACTATTACGATGAACATCTCAAAAACTGATCAAGTTTTTCTATGATCTACTAGAAAACAGAGCATCGCTCATATTTAGTTTTGTTCCTCTAGGAAACATAACATGTGCTCTTCCGAAGCTTTCAACTGAATTTGAAACACCCGATATTGTATTAAATTCGCTTTAGCTAATCATAGCTGAGAAAAATATATTTTTCTTTTGAGGATAGTGTGTGTTGTTGCACTGTCAGCTAGACATAAATCTCTATCTTTGACCAAATTTATGTTTCTTAAAATATAAAATACATATGTATTAGTAAAACTCTATTTATGTTGCGCATTAATAAAATTACAAAAGTGTAATTAATAAAATTTCAAAATGGCTATAATATAATAATACTTTTGAATTTTACTTTATAAATATAGTTGATCAAAGCCTAATTTTATTGAAAATAAGCCATTAAGATAAAATATCAAAAACATAATATTGTACTAAATTACACACACTAAAATGATATTATTGCATTAAAAGTAACACAAACTTTGGTATAAAAGACATAACTGAAAAATGACAACCTCAGTCCAGTTTGACATTCCATTGCCTATTAAATGATCAATTCTCCCACTAGCATCCACAAAGAAATCAAAAACATCAAGATGTCTCACATTTATTGGAGAATGATCTTCAGCAAAGTTTGTTTCTGCGTATTTGCCTTTTCTTTCGACGAAGATTGATAAAGGTTGTCCAGACATTTGGCCATATGACAAGTATGCACCCAATGACCTTGTATACCACATCTATAGCAATTTGTTTCGACTTCTTTTGACGAATTTTGTTGATGGGTTTTGTCCCTTTTATATTTCTCTTCATTGTTGCCGGATTTCTTAAAATTTGGTCCACTTTTATTATCATGGTGCTAGTTATTATGACCATGGCTATAACCTTGACCACGTCCAAAACCACGACCATGTCCACTTCCAAGGCCACGGCCATGGCCACGACTATATGTATCATTGTCGTAAGATGTAGCATTCACTTTAGGGAATGGCTTAGACCCAGTTGGTCATGACTAATGATTTTTCATTAACAGTCCATTGTTTTATTCAACAACAAGAAGATATGAGACTAACTCTGAGTATTTTTTAAAATTTCGCTCTTGATATTACTGCTGAAGGTGCATATTTGAGACATGAAAAATTGAGAATGTTTTCTCCAACATATCATCCTCAATAATATTTTTCCCGCATAATTTCAATCAGGATGTAATGCTAAATACTACAGAGTTATACTCGTTGATAGTTTTAAAATCCTTCAAGTGCATCCATTCATAACGAGCTTTAGAGAGGATCACAAATTTTTTACAATCAAACCTCTCCTTTATATTCAGCCAAAGGACAAGCGGTCCTTTGCAGTAAGATACTCGGCTTTCAATCCCTTAAAAATATTATGTCATAGAGATATCATTGCTTTGGGGCGATCCTACAGGGATGCGCTATTTCCCCTTTTAGTTGTATCTCCGAGATTCATTGCATCAAGGTGAATCTCGGTATCAAGGGTCCAAGGCAAATAATTTTTGTCAGTTACATCAAGAGCAAAAAGCTCAAACTTAGTAAGATTAGCCATTATAAATTACAAAGACTAAGAAATGAAAACTTACCTTAAGTATATAATGGTCCTCAGCTGTTAGAGACTTGTGCTAACTAGGGATATATTATACTCATAGAATGAGAATAAAGATATAAGCTCAAATACAATTAGAGAAAATAGCAAGTTTTATTCCAGAATTCAGGAACCAGGTAATGTTTTTATTCTTTTCAAATATTTCATGTTTCTCTCAATCTTTTCGAATATTTCACATTTCTCTCAATCTTTTCTTTCTCTATATATATATGATATGAGGTTGAGGCAGCTTCTTCCCTTCGTATACAAACACGTTAATATCTGTGTCTTGTACAAGGCAATGAATAATCATCCCATTTACATGTATAAACTTACTTACACACACACACACGCACACACACGCGCACACACACGCGCGCACACACACACACACACACACACACACACACACACACACACACACACACACACATATATATATATATATATATATATTTGACACAATTTTTAATATTTTAGGTATTTGATAATATATAATATTAACCATAAAAATTATACCCAAAGAATATTTAATATTTACATAATTTTCATCTTTCTAGATATTAATAATATCTCCCTGTTCGAGTCTCATCCTACACTGCAAGAAGTCTACTAAAGCCGCCATTTCCCTTCGCTTTTTTCCCACCCACTGCACACTCCACTCTACCATTCCCCGGCAACCGCAAACCCCCTAGATTTTCTCCCTCTTCCCACTCTCTCTCCTCCAAAACCCTCCTTCTTAACCTTAACTCCGACCAGGACCAGGGCCTCAAATCTCAACAAAACCCTAATGTCCGCTCCCAAATCATCGCCACCATTGACGCTCTCACTGACCTTGGCAAGGGTTCAATCACCACCGATTCTTCCCTCTTCGGGACATGGCGGATGCTTTGGACTATAGAGAAGGAGCAACTATTTATCCTTAGAAATTCAAAGTGGTTTGGAACTCAAGTGGGGGATGTCTTGCAAGTAATTGATGTTGAGAATCTTGCTCTCCAGAATGTGATTACTTTTCCTCCATTTGTTGCTCTCTTTGTTCGGTCTGGTATCCAGATTGCCTCTAATCAACGAGTGAATTTCAGGTAAATTTCACCTTTTCTGTCGGTCCCCATGATTTTAGGTTTATTCAAATTAGTTTCTCGTCTTTTATTTTGTTCAAAATGTTCTTGATATTTTTAAGTTAGTTCAAATTGATCCATGTTTATAGTTTTGTTTAAATTAGTTACTGAACTTTGTTTTTTAAACTCAAATTGGTCCCAAATGTTATAATTTTAAACAAAATTGGTTGGTCATATTTATCATAGGGACGAATTGAAAAGATGAGGGATCACTAATAAAATAAAACTTAAAAAAAAAAAGACTAATTTGAACAATTTACAAGTATTAGAGGATAGTTTGAACAAAAGAAATGATTAGAGACTAATTCCAGTGGTAAGTAATTTTGATGCCAAACCCTTGTGGCTATTCTATTCACCGCCAATACCAAGATTATAGGCGCCAAAAGATTAGGGGATGACATAAGAGAGTGAGGGATTATGCGCTACTTATTTGATTGTGGACATCATCTTCCTTTCACCTAACACCATCCCTTTCCCCCTTTTTAGCCAAATGTTTGGCTCAGAATTCAACTCTTCATCTCTCACTTTCTCGTAAAAGTCATACCCTTGATATATATAGTATAGCAAATGTAGTTTGATATTTATCTAATTATATATGGTGACACACGCTAAAAACAATCTCACAAATTGGAGGCCAAGCAACTTGGTTGCTAACGTCTTAACTTGCTTATTCTGTAATTGGGTTAACTAAAAAAGATATTATGCATCTGGTGAGTCTTTGGCTGGATAAACAACATAACTCATGGTTTTGATAATACATATGGTAATATGGTTGCAAGCAGGATTTGGGTTTGCTTTTGGGCATATGGGTGTGGGGTTCTTTTTTTTGGTCAGAGGGTGTGGGTTGATTATAAGGGTTGGCAGTTCCGAGATCTTATTAGATTTACTGTAGCAATAGTGAAACAAGGAGAGAAGAAGTGGGAAAATATTTCTTGCTTTTCATTTACCCCAAAAGGAATAAAGAAATACAAATATATAAAGGCAGGAGTAAAAGTGCGGGAAAGCTCCAACTACCAGCTAACTAAATAAAGAAGATAAAAGTATCTTAAAATAAGCAAAATATCTAAAAGCTTATACCAAAACTATCTTAACCAAAAAATTAATATGACTAATACAAAAATTAATATGTCTAATACGCGCCCTCAAGTTGGGGCAGAGATGTTCAGAAGACCCAACTTGCGCAAGATGTGCTGGAAAGCAGTAGGTGGAAAAGCCTTAGTGAGAGCATCAACAAGTTGAAGAGTAGATGGCAGATGAAGAACTTTGATGATACCAAGTTGAGCTTTTTAATGGACAAAGTAACAGTCAAGCTCAATATACTTGGTATGTTCATGGAAAATAGGATTCTAACTGATGTATACTGCAGCTTTGTTGTCACAAAATAAGATAGCAGACTGTGGATGTGGGACACAAAGATCATGCAGTAGATGCAACAGCCAAACAATTTCACAAGTACCCATGGCAAGATTGAGGTATTAAGCTTCAGCAGACGAGCGGGACACAGTAGGTTGCTTCTTAGACTTCCAAGAAACTAAGGAATCCCCCAGAAAAATGCATTAACCAGTGACAGTGCAACGAGTATCTAGACAGGAGCCCCAGTTTTCATCAGCGAAGGCCTTGAGATGTAAAGAGGAAGAAGCAGGATAGAACAAGCCCTGACTAAGAGAGGCTTTGATATAGCAAAGAACACGCGGAGCAGCATCAAGATAAGCTTGTCGAGGAGCAGAAACATATTGACTGAGCTTGCTAACAGAAAAAGAGAGATCTGGATGTGTAATAGTAAGGTAAAGGAGTTTGCCAACAAGACTGCAGTAGAACTCAGGGTCATGAAGAGGGGAGCCATCATCACAACACAAGCAAACATTAGCATCCATAGGAGTAGAGGTAGGACGACAACTAAGCATACCAGTTGACTCAAGGATCTGGAGAGCATACTGCCATTGGTAAATAGAAATCCTAGAGGGAGGACCTCAAGAGTATTTCAGAGTACCCAGATCTTTAAGCCGAAATAGACAATCAAGATCCTGCTTGAACTGAGTAACAAAAGAAGGGTTGCTACTAGCATTGATAATATCATCGACATAGACCAAAACAACTGTGAAATGAGAAAAGCTGGATAGTGTTAAGAGACTGTAATCATTCTTAGACTGCATAAACCCAAAGCTGAGCAGAGCAGCAGAAAACTTAGTCAACCATTGTCTGGAAGCTTGCTTGAGGCTCTAAAGACTCTTCTTAAGCTAGCAGGCAAGAGGCTGAGATGCCTCCTGAATCTGAAAACCGGGGGGAAGTGTCATATAAATCCCCTCAGAAAAATCCCCATGAAGAAAGGCATTGTTGATATCCAATTAGGAAAGATGCCAATTCTGAATGGCGGCAACACTGAGAAGTAATCTAACAGTAGTGAGCTTAGCAACAGGGAAGAAGGTATCAAAGTAATCAACACCCTCCTGCTGGGTGTAACCCTTCACAACAAGACGAGCTATGTACCTTTCCAGAGAGCCATCAAAGCGAACGTTCACTTTATAAACCCATTTACAACCAACCAATGTCTTGTGAGAAGGGAGAGGCATAATTTCCCAAGTGCCATTAGCTTTAAGGGCCTGGATTTCCTAGGCCATAGCCTCACGCCAATGAGGATGTTGAACAGCCTGGTGATAGAACTCTGGCTCCTCATGACTAGAAAGGGAAACAGAAAAGGCTTGTTGTGGAGAAGAAAGCTGAGTATAGCCGACAGCATTGGCAAGGGGAAAAGAAGTGGAAGGAGGAGAAGAGGAAGAAGAAGAAGAAGACGAAGAAGAAGAAGGAAGGTTATAGTGATAATCCTAGAGATAATGAGGAGGTTGGCGAGACTTATTGGACTTTCGAGGAGGGGGAGGAGGATGGAAGCTTTCTCTTGAGGCAGGACTTTGTCCAACAGATGGTAAAGCTGAGGAAGGAGAAGGAACTGCAGTAGCAAAAGCAGGTGATGCATCAGGGGAAGGAGGGAGGGAAACATTGGACTAAGGGGGGGGGGGGGGGGGGGAGAGCAAGGGAATTTGTATTTGATCCTTCAGAGGGTAAATATGAGGACGGGAAAAAAGGTGTATTGTTTGGTGGATTTTGGATTTGTCCACTGGGTGAAGGAAGGGAGATGTCATTATCAGTGGAAATGACAGGAGCAACTGGTAAGGGTATGGAAAAGGAAGTACTTGGGATGTCATCATTAATAGGCACAGTACCCGGTAGAGAAATATGAGAAAAGGGATCCCATGAGGGGTAAGAGTCCTAAAAGGAAAAATGTCCTCATGAAATACCACATCTCTAGAGATAAAAAGTTCTCGTTTCTGCAAATTATAAAGCTTATAACCCCTGACCCCAAATGGATATCCTACAAAAATAGCAATCCTGGCATGGGGAGAAAATTTGTTTTTGGGTAGTCAGGGTGGAGGCAAAGCAAAGGCATCCAAATGGCTTGAGATCCGTGTAAGTGGGAGCTTGATGGAAGAGAAGCTCATAAGGGGTTTTTTTGCTGAGCAGCCTGAAGAGAAGTCTGTTAATGATGTAAATGGCTGTTATTACAAGGGAATGTTGGCCTGGAAATGGAGAGCACAAGCAACACAGAGGATGTGTTGATGTTTTCTCTCCACCACAGAATTTTGTTCTGGTCTTCCCGCATTGGATGTTTGATGTATGATGCCATGGTCATGATAAAATTGGGTAAGTTGAAATTCTTTGGCATTATCACTACATTGGATCTTAATAGGTGTTTTATGTAGAGTCATAACATGGTTGTAAAAGGTGGTAATCCAATGAGCAACCTGTTATGATTCTCATAGTAGGGGCATATGAATTAGAGTATGAATGTAATAAGTGATATACGTTAGTTGATTGATGTCATGACGGTCTAACTAGTTAAGGCCGGCTATATCGTTAGTTAAGGCTAGTCCATTGTGGCGGCTAGCTTAGGCATTAGTAGGATTAGATTGTCTTGATTCAAGGCATTAGCTCATAGCTAGTAAGTAGTAAATAAATGTAATCGTAAGATTGTAATCTCATAACTTTGATGAGTGAAATTGATATTTTTGATATCCTCTCTACTCTCTCACCTAACTTTCTCTTCTTATCTCATCTAAACTCCCTTTTCTTATCTCATCTTAATCTCAAATCTATCACAACCTAGGTTATGATCCAAGAGTGACCTTGAATCATAACAATTGGTATCAGAGCCTTGATTTGCTTCCGAATCAAGCTCTAAATCAAGAAAAATTACAAAATCTAATTGATTGAGTTGCATAAAGGCTTTGGATGCTTGCAATTGATTTAGTTGAATCAATTTCAACTAAATCGAGTTGTTTTGTGTCAAGCTTTGGTCACTGTTGCAATCAATCATCAACAAAACAGTTTGGTGCTGATTTAGTTTGGTTTTATGTGATCAAGAATTCAATTCTGAATTCTGACTTGAGGAGCTTGTGTGTACTGTCATTTGCATTCACATCCTACGCATTGCTTGGGATTAGCTTCAGACAAGTTCAATTTGGTTGAGAAACATTGAAACAAAGTTCTGTGATTGATTTCTATTGATTACATTCAACATAGCAGTGGTTACAGTGAGATAGTTCTAGTGAATTGATCAAGCTAGCTGTTGAAGCAAGTTGTGGTGGTTGTACTGCTGGATCGTGTGTTCTTGATCAGAATTCATCCAATCTGCTGGGAAAAAGCTGAAGTGAGTTGCAGGATCACTCTTGTTCTTGATCAAAATCAGAGGAATCAGCTTAGCAAAGCTTGAAATTCATGTAATTGAGGTGAAGGTAACAGATTCTGAATTTCTAAGTCATATTTGATCAGAATCCACTTCTTGTTGCTGAATTTTGGAGAAATTGTGTTGTTAAGCATAGAAGTGTATAAGAACTTAGCTTATTCTACTTGCTCAAAGTGGAATTGACGAGAACTCAGAAAAATCGCAGAAATCTGACATTGTTCTTGAGGATTGTGGATAGAAGTGTGTTAAAGTCAGTAATTATAGCTAAGTTCGAGTTCAGATTCATAGCCTGAATTACTCAAGTCTTCACTGCATTTAGGGTTTTGGTTCGAGTTCTCTTCAATTCGCGAGTTCAACAGTTAGGGTTTGAGCTCTGTTGCGATTATTGAGCAGAAATCAAGTGGTGGTTAGTTCGTTTTAAGGAGTAGGTTGCAGTAAGCAATCAGTTGTTGTGGTGGTTCGAATCAAATCCTGTGCTTCTTTGACTTTGAACTGGAAGTTGCATAGCTATAGATCGTTTAACATATCAGTGCCTGGGAATGATGATACATCAGATTAGCACTTTAGAAGTGCAAAATGTATGCTTAATCTTTTCGCCAAGTCTCCAACGAAGATGCTACACTCTTAGTAGAAGTTTTCGCTACTCTTCGTCACATCACCGATGATGTTCTTCATCAATTGTTCGGTCCCTATGGTTACCTTGAGAGTATTAAGAAGGTTTCAAGATCCTACTTCATGGTAGAGGCTAGAGTGGTCTGTAAATCTCAAAGTTATGCCGAAAATGCACTTAAACACCTTCAATTTAAACTATCTCAGAAAGGGTACTGCAAAGATTATTTTCGGGTGGTAAAAGTCTAATATCTCAATCCTTGTAAAGACATTAGACAAGAAATGAAGATGTTGGCTCTTATAGAAACAATTAAGAGTACGAAAGATTTAAATAAATGTGAGAATATGATGCACATTTGGAACAAGCAAGATCAATTCTTAACCGAATGAAGAGGCAGCAGTGAAGGTTGAAGAAGTAGCTGCTCATCCTAGTGTTGATGAATGGGAATAGAGGTTTGAAGAAATGTTTCGCTCTCTACGGGAGGAAAGGGAACAGAGGTTGGATCGGTATTTCTAACCAAGGCAACTGAAGCTTGATGGCCTACAAGAACAGTGTGATAATCAACTTCCCCAAGGTGAAGCAAATCTTCAAGAGAAAGGGATATGTAGGGACATTGATGCAAGTATAATGGAGAAGTTTAATCAAGAGAATGAGCTAGATGAAGTGGTGGTTATGCCTTTAGAAGACAAGGTTTTGGTATTGTCGCATACCTTGCAATCACAAGAATTTGAGGAAGAATTGGCTGATCGAGTTAAATGGCGAATACAGCAGTTTGAGGAGAAGTTTGCTGAAATACAAAATCAATTCAGAAAACAAAAGGTGTCCTCCAGTGTTAGACCTCAGTTACCTAATAGCTAATAGGTGCGTCCTTCAGGAGTGATGGAAATGGAATCTTGTGTTGATGGTGAAGGTTTCGAGCATGATTACGTTGAAGCAATGGAAACTAGTCTTGAATTGGTTGAAGAGGCCACAAGAGAAGTTGATGGTAGGACTGATCTGGAAGTGACAATAGAGAATCATGAAGTAGACGTAGACGATTGTATTATGCAAGAAGAGTTGTTGTAAACTCAAGCTCCTATTGTGATTCTGAAGTATACTACAGAGACTTCAGTACAAACGATTGATCATTCGTTGTAAGATAAGGTTGATGAAGTAGCAAGACAATGTGTTCTTGATTATACATTGGAGCCACTACAGCAACATATGGGTTTAACTGAATTTCAGAAGCTTCATTCTACAGTTGTAGCAACAATTTTGGATAAAGGTGAACTATCACAAGTTGTTCATATGGTATTAATGAATATAGCACAAAATGTGCTGAGCACTTCTCTATGGCAAGCTGATATGCAAAATCAGAATGTGAGGGGTACTTATGGAATCTTCACTGCAGAACACTCGAGTTCTGCTGGGAAACAACAGGTTGCTGCTAAGGCATCATCAGATGCAGAACGTGATATGCCATTAACCCCTCTTGGACCTGCAGCTATGCCAATTCAAAACCATAAGTATGCATGTAGTATTCTGTTGGATGCTTTGCAAAGTTCTTTGGGTGAAGAGAAGGTTTATCAAGTTGCAAACTCTTATGACAAGCTCCCTCCTGATTTGGGAGAGGTAGATCATGATTACAAGGGGCTGAAACATGAGGTTGAGTTGGAGAAAAGGTTTAATCAAGCTGCCAAAGTTTATTTCCTAATTTAGCAGAGGCCAAGTTTCATTTTTGGAAAAGTTTTTGAAGTGTTAGAAGTTCACAAGCTGGGTAATGAGCTGAAAATTAAGTCTGTTTAGCCAAGATCCATTAGAATTGAAGGTCATTGGGTTATGTTTGAAGTTGGAAGACCCCCTGATGCTTTAGTGGAATCTGGTTTCTACGTTGGGTTTGGAATGACAGTGCTGGACAACAAATTGGAAAGTGTATTGAGCTCCAAACTAAGGCTGTGTAATAATCAAGCTATGGGCAAAGAACATGCTCCAATGGTGCAACCAAATGTGAGGCCTCCTGAATTTGAAGTGAAGGTGTGGTACCTGAGGAATAGAGAAAATTCAGATGTTAAAATTGAATAGTTCAACCAAGATCTCTGAGCTGGTCTGCTGCAGATTGGAGACAGAGTTTGAATTTGAATCTGGTGAACTATTGTGTTTGTTCTGTAGGGAGGAATCAGATGCACCATTGGTTGTGTCCTCAAAATGCTTGGGTTGAAGAGCTCAATGAGAAATCAAGAATAGCTTTAGCTAAAATTAGCTTGTACTGTAGCAATAAAGAACAGGACAGAACCATACCTGCTCTAGAGAAGTTTTTAGTTATTCTGAAATGCCATTGGGTTCCCGATTTGATGTTCATACTTAAGCTCGTTGACAAGAAAGCAAAGTTTGTACAATTAAGGCAAGTTTGGTGGCTGGAAGAGCATGGGATCTAAGAAAGTCTTGTGAACAGGTTGGAAACTGTGAGCTACAACTTGAGCATTGCCAATTGGAATGCTTTGGGAATTCAAGTAATGACATTGTCTCTTTGGAATTCAACAATGGCTTATGAAATCTTAGTTTGTGTGGTCTATGCAAGAGCTTGGGATGAAGAGGAAGAGACTTTCAGATCATACAAGTTCACACTCAAGATTCAAGTAGCAGAATTAATATAGGCTGCTAAAAAATTCTTGGAGAATCTCATTCCCTTCACTGTCAGCAGCATATCAGTCGTTAAATGAAACCATAGTTTGTGCAATTGTGGTATTGAGAGGTCTTATGAACCTGTTGACGACAGGAAGCTTCCTTCTGAACATTATACGAGCTGGATTCTGTGACAGCAGTAGCTACATTTTGCTTGGGATCTACACTACCGAACTTCTGAATTCTGCAGTTAAGAACGTGACATGGGAAGACACTGTAGGAAGAGATGAGCCTGGTGTGTACTGGTTTGGTAAAACGAAGTTCAAGTATTACACATCATGGAGCAGAACTGAGGTCAATGGCTTGAAGCTGTGCTTTTCTTGGTCTCCTATATGCTTCTATAACAAGCTGGTGTTGTTGGGTTGCTTTAGTAGCAATTGGAGGCTTCTGGAAAGGAATTTTGCTGCTTGGTTCAATTGGTTTGAGCTGGGAAGACCTCCCGAGGAATGTACATCCTTCATGGGTAGCATTGTTGGTAGAAACAACTTCATACTGAAGTATGCAGCAGTGACAGCAAGCTTCTCAGCAAGTTCCAATGCACTGCAGCTTCAGTTCTAGAAAATTGTACTCAGAATGTGCTGACTGATTTTCGTAGCTGCAACACAAAGCAAGCATGTTCTCTCATCGAACTCATTCTTCATCCTACAGTAGCTTTGATCTTCAAGTCTCAACTCTCTTTTTAGATTCTTGAGGACAAGAA
The DNA here is from genome assembly GCA_018398585.1 of Simmondsia chinensis. Taxonomy (NCBI): domain Eukaryota; kingdom Viridiplantae; phylum Streptophyta; class Magnoliopsida; order Caryophyllales; family Simmondsiaceae; genus Simmondsia; species Simmondsia chinensis. The sequence continues at coordinate 10,159,659 of JAGTTD010000022.1, forward strand.
TCTGTTAAGGAGGGAGTACTGTTATGATTCTCATAGTAGGGGCATATGAATTAGAGTATGAATGTAATAAGTGATGTATGTTAGTTGATTGATGTCCTGACGGTCTAACTCGTTAAGGTCGGTTATGTCGTTAGTCAAGGCTAGTCCATTGTGGTGGCTAGCTTAGGCATTAGTAGGATTATAATGTCTTGATTCAAGGCACTAGCTCATAGCTAGTAAGTAGTATATAAATGTAATCTCAAGATTGTAATCTCATAACTTTGATAAGTGAAATTAATATTTTTGATATCCTCTCTACTCTCTCACCTAACTTTCCCTTCTCATCTCATCTAAACTCTCTTCTCTCATCTCATCTTAATCTCAAATCTATCTCAACCTAGGTTATGATCCAAGAGTAATCTTGAATCATAACACAACCTCAGACTTAAGCTTCATCATATAAAGCCATGTTGTTCTAGTGCAATCATCCGCAATTTTTAAAAAATATCTAAACCCAAAAAGAGATTCAACATGAAATGGACCCCATATATCTCAATTATGTCAAATGGGTGTGGGGACAAATTGTTATTACAAACAAAAGGTAGCCTCTTTTGTTTGGCTAGAGGACATAGAAGACATGGACTATCAGACATGTTATTCATTACATCTGGTATTAAATGTTGTAAAGCCTACATCCATCCCTTTGAAGGATGACCAAGGCATAGGTGCCATAGACTAGGGATGGGAACAGGAGAGAAATCAGGAGGTCCTGAGGGTAAAGATGCATCACAGGCAGCTGCAGTACCGCAGTTAGGTAGAAGAAGATAGAGATCAAAGTAGCGCTTAGCTACTCCAATCGTGATCGATTGGGAGGGGTACTATATGCCACATGAGTCATGAATGAAAATACATGTTAGATTTTGAGAGCCACACAATTGACTAACTAAAAGCAAATTGTATTTGAATTGAGGCAGAAACAAAACATCATCAAGATAAAGATTTGGGCTAAGTCTTACTTTGCCTTAGTGAGTAACAGAGGTAGAGACACCATTTGGTAGGGTAACTTGTCCCTCCATGGTATGGGTGATTTTATCAAATAGAATAATGTTCCCACACATGTGGTGGGAAGCTCCGGAATCAATTATCCAACAGTTTTTGAACTTATCATGATTGGAAGTAGAGGAAGCAAGGGAAAAAGAGGAATTAGAGCTCTTATACCAAAAATAGCCATGGGATAACCAGAAGCACTACCAACTGTACTGAAACAATCTCCTTGCTGGTGTTATTGGCAGAAGAACCTGCAATGACACACTGAGCAGAGTTAACAAATGCTGACAATCTTCGGATGTGATGGACAGCATGGCCTTGTCCTTGGACTCATAACTCCCGCTACGTGTTTCCATCTTGGCAGGACCATTGCCCCTTCCTTTCTACTTATATCTAGGTGGAAAACCATGAAGCTTGTAACAATTTTCGATTGTGTGTCTTGTCATGCCATAGTGAGTGCAGATGTGCCTATCCTTTCTATAATGTTTGGGCTGTAACTTTCCTACATCAGATTTTCCAAGCATGGCAAGGTTTTCCATGGGAATCGATGGAGGAGCCTTAGAAAGAGTAATTTCAATCTACTTCTCCTATTGAGTCACCTTGTTGAACACTGCATTGATGCTTGGGAGGGGATCCAGAAGCAATAATTGATCCCTCATTGCTGAGTAACTATCATTCAGCCCCGTGAGAGAGGTCATTATATAATCCTCCTCGTTCCTCTTGTATTGCTTGCACACAATGAAACCCCTTGATTCCACAAAGCAACAGCCTTATAGCCAATGAATTCATCCCATAAAGTCTTTAGTTTTGCAAAATAAATGGTAATTGTCATAGATTCCTGCTTAAGATCAGAGATGGCTTACTTAACCTAAAAAATCCTAGGTCTGTTCCGCTAAGCATACCGATCCCTAATATTTTTCCATATGGCAGCAGTAGTACATGCAGTGTTGATACTGATCCATAACGGAGTTTCTTATCCAAGAAGTTATCATCGAATCACATTTGTGCCATTTTTCATACATCGGATATCCTCCTCTGGTTCTTCAATTTCGCCAGATATAAAACCGAGCTTATTATTCGAATGAAAAGCTCTTTTCATAGACCTCTTCTAATTCGCGTAGTTCTCTGGACTAGTTAGCGCATGTGTGACTAGAACCATGCTTGGACCATCAATGTTGCTTAGGAAGAAAGATGAACTATATGGATCCTCAAAACGCAAGTACTACATGATGGATGATTCCTTATGTCAAACTCAGTACGCCTTTTCGTGTCTCCTATCTTGTTCAAAATGCTCTTGATTCTCGAATTGGCCATGGAATTTGAGGAAGAACAGTGAAATAAGAATAGGAAATGGAGCACGGTAGAGAGAAATTGGAGAGAAAGCTAAGAAAAATGCCCTAGAAATCAATGCAGAAGGGTAATGATGCCCTAGAAATTGAGGCAAAGGGGTAATGATGCAATACAAAGGGATTTGCAGATAGAAGCAATGGTTATTGCTTTGATACCATATTAGATTTATTGTAGCAACAGCGAAACAAGGACAGAAGAAGTGGGAAAATATTTCTTGCTTTTCATTTACCCCAAAAGGAATAAAGAAGTACAAATATATAGAGGCAGGAGCATAACTAACTGAAGAAGATAAAAATATCTCAAAATAAGCAAAATATCTAAAAGCTTATACCAAAAATATCTGAACCAAAAAATTAATATGACTAATACAAAAATTAATATGCCTAATATGATGTGCATATTTTTTTGTTGAGATTAAATGATTATATATAATACTACGTTGCATGGTACCAAATGTTTATATTTTCTGAATCATATAAAATGTCAATATTATTAGGCAAAGTATACTAGATTACTATCTATACATATTGTTGCAGTTACACCTCAAACTAGTATTATTTCCTGGAAAAAAACGTTATTGTATTTCAGTAGAGGGTATCAAAGTGAGAAAGCTTTTAATTGATGGTGGCAAATGTAGAATTGTAATTTCTGGAAACCAAATTCGAGCTTAATAGAAGCTCTGGTTTCAATTACATCCAAAGGAAAATATAAGCCTTAAAGTTTTAAGTTTAACCTAATTAAAGATGAGAATACAAAAGGTATTTCCATTTTCCGCTTTGATCAAGGTTGAAATTAGTAATGCAACTAAAGCCTTAACTCCATTTCGATTTTGAAGAAGCTTGACTTTGGAGGGAGCTACAACTCGTGTTTAATTTGGATTGAAAGAAGAAGAGCTCCTAATATTGTGGGACTTAATATATCTTGTTTTCCGCATGCCTGTTCGGCATGTGTAATTCTGGCTCCACTTCCTTTGATCCCTAAAGAAATTCAGCCCAACAAGTTAAGTGCCAAAAAAACATTGATGCAAGTGTTATGATTCTAGGATATGGGATAAATACTAATTAGCTCATAATAATTCATGCCTTATAATAAACTAGTGCAAGTCTTTAATTATAGCTTAATTCGCACGTATAAGTCAAGAATCAAGTCAAATGTTAGTTTGTATGGTCAATGTTGGCGGCTGGCAGTTAAGTCGGTTAGTTTTAGTTGTCTAGGTGCATTGTATATAGTCATAGCCACCATTAGCTTTAGTGTTCTACAAATAGGATTTAGTTCTTGTAATCTCATTATTGATGAATGAAATCGATACTTTTCTCTTCTCATCTCAAATTCTCTCTCTATTTTCTCATCTCCTTCCATCTTTTCTCATCTAAACTCTATCCTATCTTAGTTATGATTCAAGATCATTCTTGAATCATAACAATTGGTATCAGAGCTTTGAATTTTTCTTTCGATTAAGTTGATTTAGTTCAATTTAATTGTGTTAAGCATTAGATCAAGCTTATTTGAGGTCAACATCTTAATCAGATTGTATTTGATCATCATATAGTGCTTAAAATGTTCCGACTTTCAGTTTGTGCTACATTTAACCTAGGTTATGCAGCCAGCTAGAGTTGGATCAAGAATTTGCGCTTAATTCTCCAAATTCTTCAAAAAAAATAAAAAAGGTGTTGCTTTGATAACTAGTTCTGTTTTCAGGTTATATTTGATCAGGACTTCAATTCAAAAGCTTGTGGTCTTGCTGTCTAGCTTGCGTAGGCTCACTACATCAATTGTCATTCAATCAAAACATGCTGAGAATATTCATATCTTGCTTGAGTTTAATGTCAGATTGAATTTGCTGAATTATCTTCAGATCGAGGTATATTCTTGCGATCTTGTGTTACTAGAGCATTCAATCAACTTTAGTGCTTCGAACTTCTGGTTTGGAGGCTTGTTGTTGCTGCAGTTGTTTACTGAATTCACTGTGCTTGTGATCAAGCTGTTGAATCTGTTGGAGTTGCTGAAATTACATAAATTGAGCCTCAGTACTTTTCTTGTCCTGAACTGCTGTTATCGTGATTAGTTGACTAAAATTGCACTTGAAGAATTAGCTTCAAATCAAGCTTCATTACTAAATTAGTTAAATTGAAGGTGTTATCAAAATGTTACAATATGCAATGCTGAAGCGGCTCGATTCAGCTCCGATTTAAGATAGATCTTCCAATGATGCTAAACTTTTTGTCAAGGTCTTAAAGCCTTTTTACTGCATAGATGAGGATATTCTTTATCAAGTATTTTGGTGTTATGGTCCTCTTGAAAGTATTGAGGCAGTCTCATCTTCCGTTGTTGAGGTTACAACTCACATTAGCCATTATACGTGAAGGAGGGTCGATTTAGCCTTCAAGGAATTACACGAGAGAAACATATACGATGCTTGTTTTGTTTTGGAAATAAGCTACCTCAAAGTGTGTGATAAAATGGAAGGGAAGCCAGAGGTGATGGGACCTACTAATTGACAAGTTAAGGAGAGTAGTTCTTCGTCATTAGATCAACCTTCTATTAAGGAGAATGACATTTCGCGATTCGCAAATGTTAATGATGTAGCAGTAATGGATGGTGGTGTAAGTCTAAATTGTTGTGAGCAGAAGAAGGTGATGCTGCAAGAAGTGGGGCAAAACGTCGTAAATGGTGGTGCTGAAATTAGCTTGAATCAGGAAGCTACAACTGCAAATCAGGCAACAATTCAGGATGAAATTGTACCATTGCGAGTTGTAGAGCCGCTTAATGTTGCGGTTGAGAAATTGCTAGTATACTTAAAAGTTCTGAGCATCAGAAGGTTGAGGTTTAAGCTCACAATGTAGCAGAAAAATGAGATCAGAGCGGTAGTTTGCCTTAACCATAAAAAGTGTTATTCAAGCAAAAGATTAAGAGCCTTGCTCAAGCCAATCTTTATCTACAATGGAAGACCTCCAGATTTTCTATTTCTCAAGGAAAATAAGGTGTTTCTTGATAAGCATGACATGCTCAAGGATTTGAAATTGGGGCAGCCTAAGATGGTGTTGTGGTCAATCGATAGACTTGGAGCATCTTCTTGGATCAAAATGATGATGAAGAACTAAGGTGAGGGGAAGTGTAACAGCATTGCAAGAAGTTCAAGCTCAACTTGAGGATTATACACAAAGAAATGGATTCAAAAAGTACAAGGAATCTCTCAAGTGTTTGAAGATCAAGTCTCATTCAGACTTCAAAATGATGGTGCTAACAAAGAAAATAAAGCTAGCAGAATATCTGAAGTGAGATCTAGAGTGATGCAATGTATGAAGATGATTGAAGTTGCCAGGAAGCAAGAACAACAACCTAAGTTGAAGGTCTTGAATCGAGATGTTGAGGTCAGTCCAGCACCAGCAGATGAACTTGAAGCTCAAATAAGGAACACCTAAGTGGTATTTAGCAAGACAAATCGAGCTGGTGTGAGACCCTTTGATCCGGGGAAGGAAGAATTAAAGATTCCTTGGGAAACAAAATAGCCATTGCAGCAGGAAACTAGGTTCGAAGTGAAACAATATGATGTTGACAGTAGGCCTCTTGATCTAAAGCAACTGCAGCGAACCGAAGACTTCAGCAAAGAAAAACTAAGCAGTAACTATGTATTGTTAGGCAACTTGTTTGGCTACCTTCATTCTTGGAGCAAAAGGGGTGAAGGAAATAAGGTTAAAACAAGCTCCAAAATGAAAAGCAAGGAGAGTAAAATTCAATGAATGGCCTATAAGAGCAATCAAAGGAAGTTATTTGGAGACAAATACAAATTTGAGCTGATTATGCTGGGTTCTGTTATTGTTTCAGCAGGAGCACTTGGTCAAGAGTTAGAAGCTAGTATTGATGAAGTTAAAGAGTAAAGGACATCTTCCTAGGGTCCATGCTAATGTAAGGCCTCCTGAATTCCTTTGGGTTACGCTAGCTCTTGGATGATTTGGATACAGCAACTAATTATTCTTGCAAACCACAAGAACACCTTGAAAAGGATTTTGGGAAGAACACTACTAGTGGGCAGATTGATAGCAGCCAACAGGGTGACTTTAATCATCAGCTAGGGATAAGATTAAGGGCATTCCAAGCTAAAAGTATTGAGCAACGGCTCAGCAAGGAAGGTATGCACATATCAGTCGTGGAAGTTCAGATATTCAGAGCTGCTGTATTGCAGAAGTTTAATCAGGCATAGGTGCATTTCGAAGGGAGATTTGTGTTGGTTGTCAAGAGGGTACAGTTGGTAATCTTGAGGTTAGAAAAGATGTCCCAAATACTTGAAGTACATACTCGTTGGAAGGAGTTCATCAAAGCGCTGGAAGCAAGAGAAGGTGCATTTTGGTACTGCAGGTCTCATGATGAATCTAAAATTCTTTTGCTGCAGATTGAGTGAAGGGTCTTAGATGACTTTGAGAGTTCAAAACATGAAAGATCTTTGCTAGAGCATTACTATGGCCCTTGAGAACTTGTCTCGGTTTGATGGATTTCGCATATTTCAAGCTCACTGCCACGGGCCCACTTTGGCTGACACTGTCCCCGGTGCTCAATAAGCAGACATATGCCATATGGGGTCTCCTTAGCCTGTCCGATACTAATGCGCATTGATTGTGTTCAGGTATATCCGTGGTATGCCGTGTATTTTGTCTCTTGAAGGTGCATATTGCTGCTTGTTGACCATAGGGGGTAGGCTGGCCCAGCCCTAACCTCAGGGGCCCGGGCGCCGAACGGGTGATTTGCACTCGTCCCGTGACAAGTGGTATCAGAGCGAGGCTCAGGATACGCGAGTAAGCAGCTGTGGTGGGACCGAGCTTTGTCCGTGGTGGTGGACACTCCTAGGGAATGGGAGTTGCTCGTGTCCTAGGTGCATCAAGCGGGTTTGTCCGCGGGTATGGACACTCCTTGTGTGGGAGGGGCACTCTAACGAGGAACTTTCGGAGTGAAGTTGAGTGGCTCGCGGTTCCGGATGTGGCGGAAGGCGCACCGTGTTGGGTGTCGGTCAGGCGTGCTGACCGTATGGCTGGCTTACTGCGTGGAGATTGGGCCGATCCTTGGGGTGCAGTGCGAAGTTCACAAGGTGAAGAGTCAACAAGCATCGTGGAGCGAGACATGTACGTGGTGCACTATGGTGCATGGAGCTGGCAGGTTGCTTTTTGGGCACGCTGCTTATCGTCAGATGAGTGTCAATAGCATGTCAGGGGTTTCACGTTGGAGGGGATGATGATGTGGTCGTCCCGTGACCAATCAAGGCTGCTAGAGATGCAGGGATGCAATGATGGGCAGGCACCCGCAACGAGGACGTTTGCGGAATTAGGTGGGGGAGAATGTCACGGGCCGCCTTTGGCTGACACCATCCCCGTTGCTCAATAAGCAGACATATGCCATATGGGGTCTCCTTAGCCTGTCCGATACTAATGCGCATTGATTGTGTTCAGATATGTCCGTGGTATGCCGTGTATTTTGTCTCTTGAAGGTGCATATTACTGCTTGTTGACCATAGGGGGTAGGCTGGCCCAACCCTAACCTCAGGGGCCAGGGCGCCGATTGGGTGATCTGCGCTCGTCCCGTGATACCGCGCTCCAATTGTTTAAGAAAATTTCTTGGGTTTTTGCACAGGAAGGTGATTTGGAGGATATGATAAGGAAAGAAACAAGTTTGGGGGCTGTTCTGTCATACATGGAGGAGTTGGGAAAGATTTGAAATGGAGAATGAAGATTGGAAGGCAAGATTTTGAAAATCACCAAAGCTTCAACACATCAATGTCATGATCACAAGCAATTGTAATGGGCATTTCATGAAATCGCTCATTTGGGAAGAGATTTGCAAGCTCTTTTCAATGATGCTGCTGAAGGTCCTGCAATGCTGAATTTTTGAGTCCAACAGTTGTCTGATAGTGCTTTTCAAAGGAAAACAGGAAAGGCAATCGAGGGGTTGATGCAAAATCCAAGTTGTTGTTCATTTGGACTGAGTTGCAGCTATAAATAATGAGCTAATTAGCGGTTTTGAAGCTGTGCTAGTAGAACCAATAAGAGATTTGAAGCTACAACTTCTCTACTAAGATTCTTGAGGAAAAGAATCTCTAAAGGGGGGACTATTGTTATGATTCTAGGATATGGGATAAATACCAATAAGAGATTTGAAGCAACACCTTTTTTTTTTTTTTTTTTTTTTTTTGAAGAATCTGGAGAAGTAAGCGCAAATTCTTGATCCAACACCTACTGACTGCATAACCTAGGTTAAATGTAGCACAAACTGAAAGTTAGAACATTTTAAGCACTATATGATGATCAAATACAATCTAATCAAGATGTTGACATCAAATAAGCTTGATCTAATGCTTAGCACAATTAAATTGAACTAAATCAACTTAATTGGAAGCAAAATTCAAAGCTCTGATACCAATTGTTATGATTCAAGAATGATCTTGAATCATAACTAAGATAGGATAGAGTTTAGATGAGAAGAGAAGTGAAGGAGATGAGAAAATAGAGAGAGAATTTGAGATGAGAAGAGAAAAGTATCAATTTCATTCATCAATAATGAGATTACAAGAACTAACTCCTATTTAAAGAACACTAAAGCTAATGGCGGCTAAGATTAGATACAATGCACCTAGACAACTAAAACTAACCGACTTAACTATCAGCCGCCAACATTGACCATACAAACTAACATTTGACTTGATCCTTGACTTATACAAGCTAATTAAGCTATCACTAAAGACTTATACTAATTGATTACAAGGAATGAATTATTATGAGCTAATTAGTATTTATCCCATATCCTAGAATCATAACAACTAGTTGAGTGCTTTCTTTTCCACTTGAATAGTTAAGTGCCAAAAAAAAATTCCAAAGTGATTAGTTTTATGATTTTAGAAAAAAAAAAGCTTCCCAAAAATCAAACATGTATCGAGGCATAAATTTGCAAGGTCCTTACTCCTGTGTTTTATACTCTCTGAAGCTTAGCTGCAGTTGTAAAATACCAAAAAAATTTATAAATTCAAATCTTTAACTACGCTTACCACCCAAAACATATTTTTCCCCTTACGAGAAAAAAGATCATCTGTCTAAACACCTCATTTCTTTTTTCACTCCTTTTTCCAAATACTATCTGATGGATTCTTTTCTTAATTTGGGATTGTATAGGTTTACTAGTGCAGTGTTGCGGGGAAAGGATTGGGAGGTTCCTCTTCCCCCCATTTGGTCAAGGCTGGTGAGGATGTTTTCCTAACATTTCGTTCTTTGAATGTTTGAGTTTAGCACCTCTATCTCTTTAAAAGCACCGTTAGCAAAAGCGGTTTACTGTCCTGAAAATTGTTCATCATGTTTTGCCACAGAATTGTCGCTGAAATTTGCACTTGTTAAGGCTGGAAAGGAGCCGAGCCAAGAGCGTGCTTATAATGCTCAAGCTTGGCTCATCAATATTTAGCTTAACTTGGGCCTGGCATGGAACCCGTTGAACGTGGAAGTTTTTGAACTCAAGCTCGGCTCCACTCAGTTGAGCTTGAACCAAGCCGCGCAAGATTCTTTTTGATCTCGCATTGTGTAGGCTCATTTAGGGTAGCACCCTGAAGGGGTTGGGGTCCCACCGGAAACAGCCTCCCTTTAGGATAACACACTGAAGGGGTACAGTTGCATACATCTCACCCCCGAGAAACGCTCAGGCAGGAGCCCTTGTGGTATTGGATTTGTTGGTGGTGGTGGTGTTGTTTAGGCTCATTTAAGCTTGATCTTGACTCGTTTGGGCTTAAGTAGGCTCGATCCTTGCTCATTTCCGTATTTAGGCTCATAAATTGTATCATTCTCAGCTCATTTTTGCTCGTGAGTCTACATTCTCAAACTTTATAGTCTTAGGCTTGACTTAGTTGGTACTCAAAAATGAGATGAGTTTTTCGACCGTTACAACAAGCTGATTCACGAGGGCTCACATGCCAATTCAGCTAATTTACACCGAGAGCACTTGGGATATGCACTTACTGTTTATGGATCTCTATGTAAACCAATTGTTGGCCATTTGACTTAGATAAATGATATATAGGTAGTTCAGGGACCTTTACACAACATCTTAAACCCTTGAGGCTGAAAATATGCTCCATTGCTAGCTGGGATAGATGGTTAAAGTTCGAGTGGAATCAATTGCTCAACAAGCTTTGGTTGCATTTATCAATGACTTTCTGTCCTCGACATGGTTTTAAATTGCGGTTGTGTCACAACACAGTTGCTGTCAAGGAGTTGCAAAAACAGGTGTCGTGGGTGTAATGTGATAGGGGTGTACTTGTCGGAATGCAGTTTTTGGTCATTTAGCCCTCTAAGGGTTTAAAACATTATAAGTTGGCAATCGGCATCTTCTCTTTGGTACCTTTTGTCACTAATGTGAATGCATTAGGTCGATTCTTTTCTACAAATGGTTCTTACCTCTGAAAAAAGAAAAGAAACTTGCAGTTGATCACCCTGTCATTGACTCTAATGGAGACAACTTACCTTGCTGGCAATAATCTTTTAAGTTCCGGCCTTATATCACTTCGATTTGTCGAAAGAAAATGAAAATTTTGAACGGGATATGAGAAAACAATAAAGTGGAAAATATAATTGTTATTGAATGAATATGAAAGACAATGAAGGGCTCTATATATAGAGCATACAAGGAAGGTAAAAGACCAGAGTAACCCTTAGGCTATAATTAAGCAAGAAGGGTACAAGTGTCAAAAGAGATCACCCTAGTTATACTTGCTTATATTACAATATTCTTTCCTTTAATGGGCCCCCTCAAGCTGAGCGGGGAGCTCGCACATGAAGATTGGCTTTGTGGTAGTGGAAGAGATCTGGAGCGAGACCTTTGGTGAAGATATCCGCGATTTGTTTTGTCGTGGGAGTATAGTGAACTTGAAGATCACCTTTGAGAACTTTTTTCCTAGACATAGTGAAAATCAACATCAACATGCTTACTTCGATCATTAGATACAGGATTAGAAACAAGGTAGGAAGCAGATACGTTGTCGCAGAATATGATGATCGGTCCAGAGTGACGAAGACCTATGTCGCGCATGATGTAGCAAATCCAGTCACTTTCAGCAACCGCTTGTGCTACAGCCTAGTATTCAGATTCAGTGGATGACTTGGAAACAGTGGCCTGTTTCATTGCACGCCATGAGATGAGATTTAGGCCAAGGAACAGAGCATAGCCAGTGATAGAGCGGCGAGTGTCGGGGCACCCTCCCCAGTCAGCGTCAGCGTAAACCACAAACGAGGTACAAGAACCGGGAAGGATGGACAATCCATGGTCAGGGGTGCTTTTAAGGTACCTGAGGATCCGTTTGACAACCTGCCAAGATTAACAGCATAAAATATATCGGGTCGGGTCATGGTGAGGAATTGGAGGGCACCTACAACACTACGGTATTCGGTTGGGTCAGGCAAAAGGTCCCCTTCGGCTAGGGAGAGATGCGTGTGGGGGGGGGGAAGGGGGTCTTAATTGGTTTGGACTCATGCATGTTGTGTTTAGTGAGAAGGTTAACAGTGTATTTGTGTTGGGAAAGCAAAAGTTCAATTTTATTTCGTTTTACCTCAATACCTAGGAAATAGTGAAACGGACCAAGATCCTTCATAGCAAATTGGTGTGAGAGTTGATGTATTAAGTTATCTATGGAGCGGGGATTAGAGCCTGTGATAAGCATACCATCAACATAGAGTAGGAGACAAATAATATCACCAGAGTTATGAAACAAGAAAAGAGATGGGTCAGCACAATAGTGTGTAAAACCAAGACTGTAAAGGAAAGAACTGAAATGCTGAAACCAGGCTCGAGGCGCCTGTTTGAGGCCATGGAGTGCCTTGTGCAACTGACAAACATGATTTGGAAATTTTGGGTGTATGAAGCCTTTGGGTTGGCGCATATAAACCTCTTCCTTGAGAGAACCATGTAGGAAAGCATTTTTAACGTCAAGTTGACGTATGGGCCACTCTTTAGTGACGGCAAGGGAAAGTATAAAATGAATTGTAGAGGGTTTTATAACAGGGCTAAAAGTCTCCTTGAAGTCAGTACTTTCACGTTGTTGAAAGCCTTGAGCCACAAATCTGGCTTTAAAACGTTCTACAAAGCCATCCGCCTTACATTTGACCTTGTATTTCCAAGTGCTTCCTACAATGTTCTTAGTGGGGTCATACAGGACAAGGTCCCATGTGTTATTTTGGAGAAGGGCATTAAACTCATCAGCCATGGCTTCCTACCACTTAGGGTTCTTTACAGCCTGTGAAAAACATGTAGGTTCCTGTATTACAGTTATAGAGGAAAGGGAAAGGGGATATTTAGGTTTTCGAATTCCATCTTTTAAGCGTGTTGTCATGTGGTGAGTATTTTGAACAGGACAGGGAGGGCCAACAACTGCTATTGGTTCAGTAGTACCGGGTAAGGGGCTGGAAGGACCTGGTGGCTCGGGTGAGGGGTGAGGCCAGGAGACATGTCTAGGTGTGGTGGTTCGGGGTGAGGCAAGCTCCGTGTTGACGGTTGGGTGTTCGGCCTCGGGTGACTGGGCTGCGGTGGGGTGGGGCCCTGGAGTGACAGAGCCACCCTGCAGCAGTGTCGATGAGGGCGGAGATCAAGGGGGGGGAGGCAGCGGCAATGGATCACCACCGCAGTGCCGTGGTGGGCTGGTTTCGGTCCAGCCGAAGGAGAGAGGTGGCAACCGTAAGCCACCACCGCAGTGCGGTGCTGGGCTTGGTGCGGGCAAGGTGGAGGGAGATGATTGCGGCAGTGCCGTTGGCTCCGGGTGCAGATCATGAGGGTTAGGTGCCAGGTGTAATGGGAGAGGGATGGATAAGTCGACCATGGACATGGTGCTACTAGGTGACGGGTTGACTGGACGAACAATGTCAGGGTAGGGAAATTTAGTTTCATCAAATTGGACATGACGATTAATGTATATTTTACCGGTTAAGGGGTTAAGACACCGATAGCCTTTGTAACGGGCAGCGTAGCCCAAGAAGATGCAAGGGATAGACCTTGGGGCTAGCTTATGGGGGGCCCGTGGTGTTAGGTTAGGAAAGCATAGACATCCAAAAACACGAAAACTAGAGTAGTTAGGGTGTTTATTGAAAAGTTTTTCAAAAGGAGAAGAGTTTTGAAGAGTCGGAGTTGGAAGTCGGTTGATTAGAAAACAAGCGGTATAGGCTGCATCCTCCCAAAAAGTGTATGGTAGTCTTGATTGTAGTAAAAGTGTGCGTGCCGTTTCAATTATGTGCCGATGTTTTCGTTCCGCCACCCCATTTTGTTGTGGGGTATTGGGACACGAGAGTCGGAAGTGTATGCCATGTTGTTTACATAAATTATTCATTTGTTTGTGGTCAAATTCGCAACCCCCATTGCTTTGAAAATTTTTGATTTTTGTGGAAAATTGATTTTCAACGAGGGTTTTGAATGTTTCAAAAATTGAATAAACTTCTGATTTATATTGCATGGGATAGATCCAAGTGAAGCGAGAAAAATCATCAACAAAAGCGACATAGTATTTATTGCACGAAGTAGAGGCAATTGGAGATTGCCATACATCAGAGTGAATTAATTGTAATGGAGCAGTACATGAATGTAAAATGCGTTGAAATGGTAGGCAGTGAGACTTACCTAAACAACATAGTTGACATAAACCTAAAAAACGGGAAGGGCGTATGAGGTTGTGTTTACATAAAGTGTCCATAGCGGGGCGACCTAGATGTCCTAGACGATAGTGCCAAAGATCACCGAGTTGGGTTTGCGCGACCAATCCAAGTGAGTGAGGCGAGAAGCTATAGAGTGGACCGTTACTGTGAACTCAAAGCAGCGGGGTCCCCGTAGCCTTGTCCTTTATGGGAAAAAAATTTTGAGTCAAACTCAACGTAGCAATTATTGTCGTGACAAGGACGCTTAATAGATAAGAGATTATGAGTTAAGTGTGGAACAACCATAACGTTGTTAAGATGCAATATTTTAGATTGAGTTTTAAGTGTAGAGGAGCCAATGTGTGAAATTGAAAGTAAGGTACCATCTCCAACTAAAACACGTTTTTGACCACTATAGGGAAGAGGGTTATAGACGATACTAGAGTTTGAAGTCATGTGATTTGAGGCACCTGAGTCTGGATGCCAGCTGTAGTCCTGACCGTCACTGAGAGTCATGGCATTCAGGGAAGGAGAAGCATCTTGGAAGGAGTGTTGGTCGTAGCAGTGAAGGCACGAAATGGCACTGTGCCCGGTGTGAGAGCATATCTGGCAGAATTGAGGAGCGGGTCCAAGGATGCCGGGAGTATTGGAGGGGGGAGGCGGTGCTTGGCCGCGGTGATAGGGCGGTGGAGTTGGGGTATGAGATGACCCATGTTGACCCGAGGTATGCTGCAAATTTTGTCCCCCATTGCGGCCCCCTCGGTTGCCATGGCATTTGTTACGGCCTTTGTTACCCCGATCGCGACCACCTCGATCTGTATTGGATCCTTGAGTGTTTGTACCTGCAGCCATAAGAGCGTGAGTTTGTTTGCCGGGGGGGGGGGGGGGGTGTATGCCCTTGGTAACAGTTTTGGGCCCCTTCTTCATTTAGGAGGGTAGTTTTGAGTCTTTCAAAATCGGGAGTTGGGGAGGTATTTCGAGTAAGAGTGTCAAAGGTAGCATACTCAATTGGAAGGCCCGAAAGAGCATAGTGTACTAGTTCTCTGTTTGATACGGGGGAATCTATGGAAGCTAAGTCATCAGCTATGGATTTTAAGAGATAGTTTTCCATTATTTTGCCATCTTTTCGAATATTATCAATACGAGTTCGTAGTTCAAATTCCTTGGCCAGTGAATGATCTCTAAATCGTTTGACAAGGGCATCCCACATAGCTTCAGATGTAGGTTGTCGAACAATGTCATTAATGAGAGGGCGAGAGAGAGTAGCAGCAATACACGAGCGAAGGCTTTGATCAGTTCGAATCCAATTTAAGTGGTCGGGATTAGAGAAAGTGGAACCATTGGGGTAAGTGAAATTTGTAGGAGGGTAAGGGTAGGTACCATCTATATATCCCATTAGCTGATGGGCAATTAGGAGCATTAAGAATTGTTCTCTCGAAGTAGGATAGTCTGATGTGGTCTCGAGTTAATTGTCACAATATTCGTTATGCTTGAAAGAGGTAGGATCAGTGGATTATTGTTGTAATAATTGTGGGTTGATGAAGGGGAAAGGGAAAATGGGTGTTGGAGGGAGACGTCACCACCACCGGCCGAGGGACCGAGATGGGACGCACCAGGTAGACCCGCCGTGGCCGAGCCACCAGCACCAGTGACAGGTCCCAGTGCACCGAACACAGTGCCCGGACCTCCTAGAGCAGGGGAGAGTGACGGGAGGCCAAGGGTGTGAAAGGACGTGCCACTGGTCACGCCTCTCATGGCAGCATCCGACACCGGCAGAGGGAAGGGGGGGTAGCGTGTGGGGGATGCCCGAACCAAAAAATTGAGAAAATTGTGACCTCGTGGAGGCTAACGAAGTGCTAGAGATGGCGACGCCGGTATCCGTTAGTCCGGTGAGGATTGAACCCGAGGTTAGGGAGCCGATATGAGGAAGATCAGTCCTAGTCAAGGCAGGGACTGCCGGACGTTCAACCGACCGACCACTGGCATAGGAGGAGCCGGGGACGGTGGGCAGCGAAATCGTGATAGTCAGGGAAGGGGAAGAGGGAGAGGAAGAAAGGGAATTATTAGCTGCCATAATTAAATTACTTACCCGTATATGTGTGATTAGAGAAGAGAGAAAGAAGGAAACATAGAGAACTAGTACTTGTAAAAAAAAATTAAAGAAAAGAAATCAAAAAAAAAAAAAAAGAAGAGTCACTTAGAGAGGCTCTGATACCATATAAGAAAACAATAAAGCAGAAAAATATAATTGTTATTGAATGAATATGAAAGACAATGAAGGGCTCTATGTTTAGAGGATACAAGGAAGGTAAAAGACCAGAGTAACCATTAGGCTATGGTTAAGCAAGAAGGGTACAAGTGTCAAAAGAGATCACCCTAATTATACTTGCCTATATTACAATATTCTTTCCTTTAATACGGGACAACTTTTTCTAATTTGAGATGCAAAGTGTGTAAGAATTTGTAATTGGCTAGGACATTTACACATTGAACGGGACAACTTTCTCTAATTTGGGATGCAAAGTGTGAAGAATGTGTAATTGTCTAGGACATTTGATCCATTGTTTTGCCAGTGGGTACGAAACAAGAGCATCTATAGGTTCTATCTTTGTGCCTCTTGGTGATGCAATGCACGGATAACCTAAAATATGGAATTAGAAAACCAGGAGACGGAAAAAAAAAAAAAAAAAAAAAAAAAGAAGGGAGAGGCAGAGATAGAACATAATTCCTACAAGTTATTATCCTAAAAATGTAAAAATTTTGTAGTTTCTAAAACCTATCTATTTTTGGCAACCTGAGCGTTTGGGCTAGCTTGCATACCTCGAGTATTTCGTAGGTTGCATGCACTATACATTGAGAAGTTTCCTTACGTGTAACGGTAAGTTGGGTTCTACACACCCAGTGGGTGCCCCCAAGAATCTACGCAACTAGTGACAGAATTTGGGCTGGGGACCTGATACTTCACGAGGCGCAAGATCCAAATGTAGTCATTTGAGCCAATCTGTTGCTTTTTGGTGGCT
Source organism: Simmondsia chinensis (assembly GCA_018398585.1). Classification (NCBI taxonomy): domain Eukaryota; kingdom Viridiplantae; phylum Streptophyta; class Magnoliopsida; order Caryophyllales; family Simmondsiaceae; genus Simmondsia; species Simmondsia chinensis. The sequence continues at coordinate 10,176,691 of JAGTTD010000022.1, forward strand.
GCTTTTTTGTCATTTCTTCTCACTCTTCTTTGTGCTTCCTTGGCGGACCTTTTGTTTCTTCACGATTTGAATGCTAAATCTTGAAAAACGATGTGTTTTTAGGTTCGAATCTGTATATATTGACGATGGTATTCAAGTTGCAAAAGATATACGTCGGGATAATTTAGTAGTTGATTGTGCTCCTTATGAATGGAAAGAATAAGGTATGTGTATATATGTTTGTGTATACAGTAAATATGTGCGTTGTATAATTGTCAATTTATGTCATACTTTCTGTTTGGGTATGCATTTGAGTATATTCTTGTACAGGCGTTTCTAGAACTCCCATCTCTTTATGTTAGGGCATGTTTCGCATCATTTTTTGTTTGTAATTTTTGGGTTTTAAGAAACTAAAAACGAGGTTTCGAAAGGTTATCTCTTGTCAACTTCTTGCTTTTAGTTTTTGAAAGCTTTGTGAAAAATCTGAAACTAGAAGAAGCAAACTCAAGTTTTGGTTTCCTAGAATTAAAAACTAAAACTAGAACATTATACTAATATGACCCTCAACTATTGTAAACCCAAAAACTTTGACATTGGTAACCCAGAAACTTAAGACAGCATGAGACTCAGAAAGATTATTCTTCTGGTCACTTGTGCTTCTTTTTTCTTGTTTCCAATTGTATAAAATATCAATCCATCATGTTGTGTTTGTATATTTACTTGATTTTACTGTACCGTGAAAATTATCATCGATTTTTATGTTAGAAGTTGTCATTAACTATTTATGCAATGGAACGAAAGTCATAATGTTTCGAGACATAGTCTTTACATAATGAATTTTGAGTTAAGCGATTGTGTGATTGACTGAGTGTCATTGTAATAATTTCTATATTACATATAATGCTACACCAGGATGCATCAATTGTGAAATTAATAACAAAAGAACAAAGGATAAAAGAGGACAAAATATCATAGGAAAACAGAGAAACAGGTAAGTGAAGCCAAATCAAGGAAATAAACAAACACAAGCACTACTTCCTCCCCTATTTGGGTCAGGTTTGTTTCATCTTGTTCAGCTGTAAAAAAGCTCAAACTATCCAAAAAATACCATTTAGTAAAATTGCAACCCAAATTCAAATTCAAATTCATTTATGTCCTTGAACATATTTCAGTTTTGCAATCCTTTTACACTATCGAGTATTAATTGCTAATTAAAAAAGGGTAAATTGTACTTACGCCAGCTGATTTTTGATGAAGAGATCTCCTACCCTTTTAAATATTCACAACATAGCACTTAAACTTTGCAATTATACACTCATGACCTCTTGCACTTTTATTTTGTAAAATGGCTTTATGACCTTTATTATTACATACAATTCATTCTATAAAATTTCGTAATTAAGTACAACTCATTTACATCATAATCTTTTACCAATAACTTCAATTGAATGTAAAGAATCTAAAGCTACCCGCAAGTAGTATCAAGATAGATGACCTTTTGGGAAGTCCCCGTGTTGCACCCCTTAGGTTGGGAGTTCTCGAAAACGGCCTCTCTTCAGGATAACACCCTGAAGGAAGAAGGTTGCGTACATCCACCTCCCCTGCCCAAAAGACCTTGCTTAGATAGGAGCTCTTGAAACACTGGAAATGTTGCTTATTTGACACAGGAATATCTAACCCTACTGTATAGTTTTGGATCATGCACCTTTTAAAGCATGATATCTAGAGTTCAAATCTTGCTATCTTCCAGAGCTTTCCTCTTTAGCAAACAAGACATACAGCGACTTTTTCTTTGATAATTAAATCAGAAAAACAGAAATACTACTACCTTTTGAGATCTACAATTTAATCTTGCACAAAATGACACTAAAACTACACCCAATTCATAGTATCTCGTTATCTGTTTGGTTTTGAAGTTTCATAAAGTCTTTGAGTACCCCTATCGAAGGAATTACTAAAATTACTCACGTTATACATTTTTGTTACCTTCAATTGTACACCATGATGTTTGCAATTTTTGGTATTTGAGAAACAAAAAATTAGTTTCAAAATTTCTTTGTTTTGTTTTTACTCATATTGGGAGAAAAACTAAAACCAAAATATAGTTCTAATTTCTTAAGAACAAAGAATTTAAAATAGAAATAATATAAAACAATCGGTGAGGGACAATGACAAATGTGTGAAGTTGGAATTCTAGTTATGATACTCCCATAACCAAGGTTGATCTCCAAGCCCAAAACTCATCATATCAACCTGAGCCAATTGCCAATGTCTTTGATCCTTGCCATCAATGCCAAGATCAGGCAAATCAAACAATGATTTATCCTCACCGACATTATCCTCTACATCACGATTTGTACTACTAGTACTCGCACTTGACCAATCTGTAGTATTTTCAGAGCACACACTTGTGGAAGAATGCGATAAGCTCAGGCTCAGCTCTACCCCATGATGGTGCTCCATGGTGGCTGCCATGGCTGCAGCTGCCTGGATGTCCTTGGAGGCGGTGGAAGCAGGGCGGGGAAGAAGGTGGGCGAGTTCAGGAAAGTTGAGGCAGGTGGAGGTGCCTTTAATGGCCAATGCAGCAACATCATGGGCTCGAGCCGCCATGTCAGCTGTAGGATAGGTGCCTAGCCATATCCTTGACTTCTTCCTCGGTTCCCTAATTTCAGACACCCACTTGCCCCAGTTCCTCATTCGCACTCCCCTGTATGTTGTAGTGGAAGTTGTGCTGGTGTTGGTGCTGGTGCTGGTGCTGGTGCTGGTGGTAGCACTGAAGAAATATTCTGGAGTTTTACTTTCTTTGTTTTCTTCCATTATGAAGAGGGGTAGAATTTGTTATGAAAGGAGGGTGGAGGGGGCTTTCATATATAATTGTATTGATCATATGATGTAATGCGAGGAAGGGAAAAAGGACAAGGTGGGCCTCATTGGCAAAATATTTGGAGGGGAGTAGTGTACAGATCAGCCAAGTCTGTTACTCATGTGGCAATTGAATACTTCACCAAATTAATCTTATCTTTATATATAGAGAGTCATGTAGCATATCTTGTAAAGGTAAGGCTGCGTCCATCTTACTTCAAATCTTGTCCTTGGAAGGTTTAGATTAATAGCCGAGAGAGAGAGAGAAAGAATGAGCATCCTGTAGCATACCCTGTAGAGGTAGGACTGGTTCATCCTACTTCAAATCTTGCCTTTGGCAGGTTTAGATTAATTGCCCAGATTTTCCTCCCGTCCTCTCATGAAAGGCAATGTCCCTATATAAAGTACACAAAAATAAGATACACTCCGAGATTAAAATTTCTCTCTCTTATGTACTACTTATAAGAACCTAAAAAGTTTGTCGAAAATGCTAGAAGATGTTGTGAAGATATGTATGTATTCCTTGAAATTTGTGATTTGTTAGAGGACATTGCCGATGTGGCACAGATCTCATGACCATAAGGGAACTTTTAACTGGAATCCAAATAACTTTTCTGGCGCAAGCAAATGAACTTTTATTTGAAATGTTGATGTTATATATGTATATGTATATGCATATATATACATATGTATATTCTTGAATTATATGCTGTATTAGTATTTTTTATAAAAATTTATCAGATTTCATAAGAATTCATTGTATTTTAGTAAAAGGTACCCAAATACTAAAAATTTTAGCCCTTTTTGGATAATTAGTGACAGAGTCGAGATAAAGAGGGTACCAACACTCCGTCACTGGATCCCATTAGAACTCCGAAGTTAAGCGTGCTTGGGTAAGAACGGTACTAAGATGGGTGACCTCCTGGGAAGTCCTCACCCTCAGGTTGGGGGCACTCGGAAGCAGCCTCTCTTCAGGGGTAATACCCCAAAGGGGGACGGCTGCGCACATCCGCCCCCCGAAAGACCCAGCTTAGGCGGAAGCCTTTGGGGCACTTGCTTTTATTGACAGAGTCGCTATACAAGCCAGACAACTTATACAGACGAGCCTTGAGTCAACCCATATATAGATGGGGATAAAAACAAAACAAACAAAAATATATATGTACATAAAATACATATTTATTTAGTTTGGATGTCCAAATTATATATAAAATAAAGAATAGAATATTACTATATTATAAAAATAGTACTTAAGAAATATGCATATAAATTACATATGCTTTATGTGTATAAATAATATTTTCAATACCAAATGTATCTAATTTAGGTGTGAGCAACACCATAAGCTATGAATATTGTGGAAGAAAATTAAGCAATGGAAAAAGATTTTTCATTTATCCTGTTTCGTCTTTTTCAGTCTCCCGTGGTTCTTTTCCTGTTTTGCAGTCTTTAGGTGTGTATCGTGTCCGGTCCTGTTTCTTTTCTCTTTGTCCCCTGTTGGTTGTTTTCCTTGTTGTGTGTCTGTGTTTCGGGTTGTCCCCGTTGTGTGCAGCCACTTTTTGGTGGGTCGATATCTTTTTTGGATTGCCGGGTTTCTGCATGGCTTTTCTCGCCATTTATCGGAAAAAAAACATGCGAAAAATTTTAAGGGTCCAAATGACGATTTGGTATAGGATACTTTAGTAGTATTTATTTTATTTTATTTTTTTGTTAAATTAGGTAAAAGATGCCTGATCAGAAAAATCAAGAAAGCCCCAAATATCAGAAGACAAATCACCTAGATTTCTTGCAAGGTCACCTCGGTAATTCCTACCAACTGCAGCAACATCCTCAGGATAATCGGACCAAAGCTCCTTCACAGGTACAGTTGAATTTAACAACCTTTGGTCCTGTGGGTAGTGTGTTTTACCATACTTATTAGCAAATACTTATACTGTATGTTAATTTGTTAAGTATGATTTAACGGTTAATTTATCTACTCTCAAGAATGAGGTCTTAGGTTTAAAACTCATGTTCCACTCTTTCTTAAATGTTGATCGCCCTTATTAGGGTATTATTGTACTTCTTACTATTTAAAAATAATACAAATATGGCACCTCGTCAATCTAAAAATATTTTAGAAAGTAAAAGCAAAGGCTTATTGTTGTTATGTCATGTTCTGTAGACCTCGCATGGCCTCAATCTGACCTGGAAGTTTCAGATGCCCTCTTCGGTTATATTATTAATTCATTTTTTTTAATTTATATTTTAGAGTTAGTTTTTTTTTTTTAATAAGTAAATCCATTTTCATTTTAAAAACTTTAATTATGCTGTGTTTTTGATTTGGGAAAGATATTACTATTTTTTTTCCTTCTCGGCCGAAGTAAAAAAAAAAAGGTAATGTTTTCATTTACAACACTTTCACGCATGGGTCAAAACCGCCAAAAACATAATAAAGTGCTTTTTGGTATTGAAATTATTAAGAGCATGTTTGAAATTGCTTAATCTGAAAATAAAAAGAGCTTTTTTTCTATAAAAAGTACTTTTTTGGGATTTTTGGAGTATTTGGTCGAAGTGAAAAAGACTAGTTATTAGAAGTAGAAGTTGTTTTTTTACTTTTAAAGAGAAACAGAAATTTGATGCTTTTCCTTTAAGCAAAAGCATAAATTAAATAATTGACAAAACTTAGTTCATATGTCTTGAATTTTGGTAATATATTTATAAAACTTGGTTATATATTTAAAAAATATTTTATATATCTAAAAAACCTTTAGACATTTAAAAAAAATTTATATATTAAATATGTAAAACAATTTAATATTTAATAACATATTTAGATATTAAAAAATGTTGAATATTGAAAATATTTTAAATTTTTAAGAAAAATGTCATATTTTACAAATATTTAAAAATATTGAAAAATATTAATAAGATATTTAAATAATATTTCATACATTTAGAAAATGTCTAAGATAATGAAAAAATATTTAAATATTTAGAATCAATTCTTAGTAATTTTTTTCAATTGTAAAAGAACCATGTTCATGTCTTTTCTTTGATAGAAAAAAAATAGTTTTCTTAAACCTTGCCCAAATGCCAAAAACAATATCACACGCGCTTCTTTTCAAGTTATGCGAAATATAAAACTGCTTCTTTAAAATATTACTTTTTATAGAAGTACTATCACAAAAAATGCTTTTAAAATAAATAATTTTTTTATAAAAATACCATACAAGCTCTAAATTGATCTCGATTTCCTGTTATGAAAAGTGGGGATAGGACACTTTGGGCTGTGGAGTAAGGATGCCGTGATGGGCGAGGGGGCTTAGGAGGCTAATGAAGGTGTTGGAGAAGAGGCCAAAAGTATGGGTTGTTTATATTTCAGTATTTAAATGTTTTGAAAAATAATAACACTAGGCATTAACTTTTTTGAATTATTTAAAAAGTTCTTTAATTTTTTTCTCATGTTTTCAAACGTGATGGCAACGTTTTTTGTTTATAGAGCTAACGTAACAATTTTCTTTTTTATTAATAATACATTAAATCGATAAATTACTCTTAACACCCTTATTCTTCCTTTATAAGTATGAAATTTGAAATGTTTTTATTATATAAATATAGAAACTATCTATTTTTGTTTAATTTGTTTAAAAATATAGCTATGGAATAATATTTTTGTCATTTATTATAGTATTAATGAAAAAACAGTCGTCACATCAGCTCTACAAAGAGAAAATGACATCATAATGTCGGAGATGGAGCTTTTTTTATTAATAAGATAAAAAATTAGGGGTCTTTTTATTAATTTAAAAAGGTAAGTATTCTTTTTATTATTCGTAAAAATATTAAGATACTAAAATATAAACAAGTATTTTATACTTTAGTTAAGAGATTAAGAATATATTTAAAATGTTTTCTTCTATTCTTTGTATGATATCTGCAAATATTAGTAGACCTCTGTAACCATTATGTAGAATATGCTTTCAAAAAATTTACTAGAATCCAGAGGAGTCCACCATATTCTAAAATTAATTATATACAATATACTTTTCTTTCTAGTATTCATAATATATAATGTCAGGATTTACATGGAAGTGGCCGAACATTTCAATCAAGGGGTTTGTCTTTTTAAATTGTTTTTGGAAATCGCCAGAAATTGCTATTTTGGAATTATTGCCTGCCCATATTTTACAATTTTCCTCTTAGAAAAGAAAAACAAAATCAACCTCCATGGCTAAGTTCATTGAATGGCATGCAGCAAGTGATGCGATTTAAGATTGAAAATAAATAAAAATTAAAATAATATAGTACAGTAATAATAGTACCAAAAAGGGTACCAACCCGCCATCACCGGATCCCATTAAAACTCCGAAGTTAACCATGCTTGGGCGAGAGCAATACCAGGATGGGTTACCTCCTTGGAAGTCCTCACCCTCAAATTGGTAGGCACTTGGAGACAACCTCTCTTCTGGGGTAATACCCTGAAGGGGGACGGCTGCATACATCCGTCCCCAGACCCTATTTAGGCGGAAGCTCTTGGGGCACTGGGTATGTTTCTTTTTGCTTTTAGTACTCTAATAAAAGTAAAGAGGTAAGAGAAAATGATAAAGAAAGACAATGATTTTTTTGATGTCTTCGTAATAAAATGTCCATCCCTATTTACAGAAGCTCGCTCCCCTTTTTGGAATGGGCTTGCTCTGCGTTTTATTAGGTTATCTTATTACTTTCGACCCATATGGACATGTATCTTCAATAAACTCGATTAGGGAAGAAAATGGATTTGAAATTGCAAACTTTAGTAACTTCACTCATACAAGTTTGACCATTAATGATTGGAAAACAGAACATAGGACTTGCTTGGTGTCGTGGTTTATTTTGTCTTCGGTTTATTTAGAAATTTAAAACTATAAGGTTTTAAATGATTTTTTTTTCTTACTTTTTTTTTCTCAAGTATTTTCCTGATTTAAGTGAAAATTAAAAATGAGAAATGAAAAAAGATGAAAAAGTTATTTGCAAAACTTGAATTTTAGATTAACCATAGGATTCATTAAATTGGATAAACTAAGACGTTCATTGTTGGAGGTGTTAAGAAACTAGTTATCCAAAAGTTCAATTTTATACTTTAATATGTTCCCTCACATGCTTATTGGATTCTAAGCACGGATAGTACATATCATTACTTTATACTTATATAGAAATTATATTAATATTAATAGGAATATTTTTTTGAAATTTTAGGATTTGAACTCACAGTTCAGTAAATAAAACTCTTATATGATGCAAGAAACTAACCAATCAAATAATTTTAAACCTGAAAAGCTCAAAAATAATTTTAGACTATAACAGCAGAAATCTCCGTAATTTGGATGCGTAGGGATCAAAACGGATATCTCTCATGTGGGTTGGTTTTGTTATGGAGGGATAACGACAATTAAGCACCATTTAAGCACATGAGGAGGTTGTTAGCCTCATACATTCAAACAATACATGATATCTATGTTGTCCTGTTATCTGACTAATTCTTACCTTACTATTTTGCAATTGTCATTATTTGATATCCATATTATATCTTATTCTTAAAATGTAACAACAAGGATTCGTATAGGTGAGATTTGGATAAAATATGATTTGGCTGTATTTGATTAAAATTAGGTTACCTAAATAAGTTACATTCGAATTTGGTTTTTGAATTAGATTTGATCTAGGATTCATTTAACAGGCACTGATTCACCGGATCCCATTAAAACTCCGAAGTTAAGTATGCTTCGGCAAGAGAAGTACCTGGATGGGTGAGTTCTTGGGAAGTCCCCGTGTTGCGAACCCTGTAAGGTTGGGAGTCCTCGGAAACAGCCTCTCGGCAGCGTTACACCCTGAAGGGGTAAAGCTGCATACATCCACCTCACCCCCCCGACCCCGCTTAGGCAGGAACCCTTGAGGCACTAAGTCTGTTGTTGTTGTTGTAATTGGAATTGATATAGTTAAGTAAATTATGCAAGCGTGTTATAGGTCGGTGGTTTAGTGGAGACAAAAGAGAGGAAAGATGTAAGGGGTTGGAGCGTTCTTATAAAGGAGTGCCCAAGTATGGGTATAGATTTGTTTTGAGAGGCCATTTTGAGAGTAGTGCGAGAGGGTGTAGTTTTTTTTCCTCGAAAGCTACATTGAGAAGAGCTTTGTGACTCACAATGCAACAGCTACATTGAGGTTGGTTGATAACTCAATGTGCAAAAACTACATTAAAGAAGGTTGATAGCTCACTACGTAAAAACTACATTGAGAAGGGCGGTGACTTACTGTATAATAGTCACATTTGGGTTGAGAGAATGTAAGATAGGGTTGAGGTTTCAATTAGATATTGTAATCCTAAAATCCATCGTAGGTGAGGCACCCGTTTGAATACCGTGGCTTTTCCCTCTAGCTAAGAGAGGGTTTCCATGTAAATCATTGTATTATTGTTTCGAGAGTATTACCAAGATGGGTGACCTCCTGGGAAGTCCTCGTGTTGCCAACCCTATAAGGTTAGGGGTCCTCGGAAACAGCCTATCGGCAAGGTTACACCTTGAAGGGGTAACGCTGCATACATTCACCCCCCTCCCCCAACAAACCCCGCTTCGGCGGGAGCCCTTGAGGCACTGGGTCTGTAGTTGTTATTGCTTTTGTTGTTTTTTGCTTCTATTGTTCTTGATTGAGTGATTATTCCCAACACCCTGGAAGATATTATTTTTCTGTAAGAACCTTAGAAATAGTTTTACTTTGCTTTAAAAAAAATATTATTTTGTCTATATAGTATTCAAGATAGGGTGTTCCTATTGGATCTTACTCCTTGTCCTTCACTTCAAACCTTAATTGGTTATCATTTCGATCCAATCTAAGTTTAGAGTAATTATTGTCGTAGACATGATGGCCCCAAATAGGACCTAGGCAGGACTAAGATCATTGTTATTTGGTTTGATTCTCAATCCTTGAATGAGATCCTTACCAATTTTGTCTAGCCTAATCCAGGTATAAAGTGATGAACATTTAATGTGTTAAAATGATTTGGTTTTTAGTCCCTAAATGGGACCTTCAATTTGAGAAAAATCTCACGAGGCAAGGAGAAAATAGTTCACTAATTTGAAAATGAAAGATTCAAATTAAATGTCTCCATTGTTATAAAACTATAGAGAGATTATACTCTATAAGAAGATAATAAAAAGACAAATACAAATATACTCGAAAAAAATAGCAAGTGTTTTTGTTTTCTCTTCTTTTTTTTCTATCTTTTTCTCTTCTTTTTCATTTCTTTTCTCCTCTTTGTTTTCTTGTTTTTTGTGTTGTTCACTTTGCTCAGTATGTGCGGTGCTTGAATATATAGGAAGAAGGGGTGGGGGTGAGTCATCATATGATGACTCATATTGTGACATTTGTCACAATACCCATATATATATATATGTATATGTATATATAGGTATTTTATATAATTTCTAATTTTTTATAATATTTAATAATATCCAAACTCGACTCTAAAATTTGTACCCGAAAAATATCCAATATTTACAACACTCCCCCTTTGAATATTTTTTATTATAACGTGCCCAAGCTAAATATGCATGCCTCGTTAAAAACCTTGCCAGAAAAACCCAATGAGAAAAACTGTACAACAACAACAACAACAACAACAATCCCAGTGCCTCGCGGCTCCCGCAAAAGCAGGGTCTAGGAGGGAAAAACCGTAGCGAAGGAAAAAAGAGTACAGTTCATATTTAACTCCCCCTTATGTGAACATATTAGTAAGGGGCGTTTCTGAGTCGACGCATACCAAACTTATGAACTAATTTCTCAAATGTTGTTGTTGGCAATGCTTTCGTGAATAGATCTACCAGGTTCTTACTTGAGCGAATTTGTTGAATATCTATTTCACCCATCTTTTGAAGCTCGTGTGTAAAGAAGAACTTTGGTAAAATATGCTTAGTTCTGTCGCCTTTAATGTATCCACCTTTGATTTGAGCAATACATGCAGCATTATCTTCACATAGTATTGTTGGACTCCCCCTGATTGTTGGAAGACTACATTCTTCTTGAACATGTTAAATAAGGGATCTCAGCCATAAGCATTCCCTACTTGCTTCATGAAGTGCAAGTATTTCGGCATGATTTGAAGAAGTTGCTACAGTTGTTTGCTTGGTAGATCACCAAGATATAGCAGTGCCATCATAGGTGAATAAATATCCTGTCTTTGAATGGCCTCTATGTGGATCAGACAAATATCCTGCATTTGCATATCCGAACAATCTCGGATTTGATTATCTCTGATAGTATAATCCCATATCAGATGTACAACGGAGATATTGAAAAGACATGTTTAATTCTATTCCAATGTCTCCGGGTAGGCTTTGAGCTATCTTGCCAACAAATTAACTAAAAAGGCTATATCTGGCCTCGTATAGTTAGCAAGATACATCAGTGCACCTATTGCGCTTAAATATGGCACTTAAGGGCCAAGAATTTCTTCATCATCCCCTTGAGGTAGAAACGGGTCCTTATTCACATCAAGTGATCAGACGACCATCGGGGCGCTCAACGGATGTGCCTTGTCCATATAAAAACGTTTAAGCACTTGTTTGGTATAAGTAGATTGATGGATTAAAATTCCATCAGATAAGTGCTCTATCTGCAGGCCAAGACAATATTTTGTCTTTCCGAGATCTTTCATTTTGAATTCTTTATTTAGATATGCAACAGCTTGTTTAATCGCTTCAGGCGTTCTTATGATATTTAAATCATCAACATAGACTGCTATTATGGCAAATTCAAAATTCGATTTCTTAACAAAAACACATGGGCTAACAGGATTGTTCGCATACCCTTCTTCCAGAAGGTATGTACTAAGATAATTGTACTACATTCGCCTTGATTGTTTCAATCCATATAGTGATCTCTGTAATTTGATTGAACACAGCTCTCGAGGTTTTGAGCTATATGCTTCTGGCATTTGTAGCCCTTCAGGGACTTTCAAATAGATATCATTATCAAGTGATCCATATAGGTAAGCCGTAACTACGTCCATAAGACGCATGTGGAGTCTTTCAGAGACTGCCAGGCTTATTAAAAATCTAAATGTAATTGCATCCATTACAGGTGAATATGTCTCTTCATAGTCAATTCCTGGCCTTTGTGAGAAGCTTTGAGCTACAAGTCGTGCTTTATATCTCACAACTTCATTCTTTTTATTTCTTTTTTGCACAAAAACCCACTTGTAGCCTACGGGTTTCGTACTTTCAGGCGTTTGGACTACGGGTCCAAAAACTGCACGTTTCGCAAGTGAGTTTAACTCCGCCTGCTTCTTTCCATTTTGGCCAGTTATCTCTTCTTTGACATTCGTGAAGAGATTTAGGTTCAAGATCTTCACCTTCCGTGGTCAAATTAACGGCCACAGTGTATGCGAACAATTGATCGAGAATCGTTTCATTCCGATTCCACAGTATGCCAGTAATAGCATAGTTTATCGATATTTCTTTCTCGACATTTTCATCACTTTTATGATTCTCATGTATTTGATACCCTCGAGGAGCTATTTCGTCCTCTGTTTCTTTTTCTTGGATTTACATTTGTACCACTTCAGGAATTTTCTCTTCAGGAGTTTTAATAAAGGAACCAACTTGTTCATGTTGCTCTATTTTCTTTCTTGGATTCTTATCCTTAGAACCAACAGGTCTACGACACTTTTGGTGTGCAGTAAATGTCTTTGCCGATTTCTTAGAAGACTGTTCGTTCGGAATATCAATTCAAATGGGGGCATTCATAGCTGGGACATGTGACTTGGTCACTCTTTTCGTGTCAACGAATGCAACTGGTAATTGATTCGCAATATTTTGTAAATGGATAATCTTCTGGACTTCCATTTTACATTGATTCGTACGTGGATCAAAATGTGATATAGATGATGCATTCCACACTATTTCACGCTTTTCCAGCTTTAGTGTTTCTCCCCCTAATTCTGGGAACATTATTTCGTCAAATTTATAATCTGCAAACCGTGTAGTAAAAATATCTCCAGTCAATGGTTCAAGATATTTTATAATTAACGGGGACTCAAACCCAACATAAATTTTCAGTCTCTTTTGGGGACCCATCTTAGCACGCTGAGGTGGAGCAATTGGAATATACACTGCACAACCAAAAATTTGTAGATAAGATATATCTGGTTCTTAACCAGACACAAGTTGCAATGGGGAATATTTATGATAAGCAGCTGGCCTAGCACGAATAAGTGCTACAGCATGCAATATAGCGTGTTGCCATGCAGAACTAGGCACCTTTGTTTTCATGAGCAATGGACTAGCAATTAGCTATAGACATTTAATCAGAGATTTTACAAGACCATTTTATGTATCCTGGTGAGCCATAGGGTGCTCAACTGTAATCCCAATTGACATACAATAGTCATTAAAACTTGAGACGTAAATTCTCCTGCATTATCAAGACGGATATTCTGGATCGTATAATCCGAAAATTGAGCCCGTAATCGGATTATTTGTGCAATGAGTCTCGCAAATGCCACCTTGCGAGTAGATAATAGGCAAACATGTGACCAACGTGTTGAGGCATCTATCAACACCATAAAATATCGAAATGGTCCACATGATGGAATAATAGGCCCACATATGTCTCCTTATATTCTTTCCAGAACGTTAGGAGATTCAATCCTAATTTTGGTTGAGGATGGCCTAGTAATCATTTTGCCTTGAGCAACGGCAGCACATGAAATCTCATCAGGAGAAAGAATATTCAGGTTCTTTAATGAGTGCCCATGAGAACTTTCAATAATTTTTCTCATCATCGTTACACCTGGATGGCCCAAACGGTCATGCCATAGGGTGAACATTTTGCAATCAGTTAACTTTTGGTTAACCACTGTATTTGATTCAATCAGGTTTATGTAAGTATAATATAACCCGGAAGAAAGTGCTGACAATTTTTTCACTATTTTCTTTCTTCCTGAAATAAGCGACGTAATATAAAGATATTCTTTATCGCCCTCATTTATTGTCTCAATATGATAACCGTTGTGATGAATATCTCGAAAACTGATCAGGTTTCTCTGTGATCTGCTGGAAAATAGAGCATCGCTTATGTTTAGTTTTGTCCCTTCAGGGAACACAACATATGCTCTTTCGGAGCCTTCAACCAAATTTGAAACACCCGATATTGTATTAACATTCGCTTCAGCTAAACGTACTTGAGAGATATATATTTTGCTTTTGAAGATAGTATGTGTCGCTGTACTGTCAGCTAGACATAAATCTCCATCTTTGATCAAATCTATGTTTCTATAAAATACATATGTATTAGTGGAATTCCATTTAAAATTTTATTAAAAATAACTCATTAAGATAAAATACCAAAACATATTATTTTATTACACACACCCCAAACTATATTATTACATCAAAAGTAGGACAAATTTAGTACAAAAGATATAACAGAAAATATAAAACTTTATTCCAGTTTAACACTTCTATCACCTATCAGGTGATCGATTCTCCCACTAGGATTCTCAAAGAAATTAGAGATATTAAGATGTGTCATATCAAATGGAGAACGATCTTCGGAAAAATTGTTTTTGGGAGCTTTTCTTTTCTTTTCAATGATGCTTAATATACCTTCACCAGATGGTTAGGCATACGACAAGTACGCGACCTGTGGCCTTTTGTGCCCCTGCGGTAACAACTTATTTCAGCGTCTTTTGACGAATTTGGCTGGTTGGTTTTCTCCCTTTTATTTTTCTCTTCATTGTTGCCAGACCCCTTGGATTTTGGTCCATTTTGATTACCTTATCCACGATCATGACCGTGTCCACGACTACGTCCACATCCGCGACCACGACCACGACCACGACCACGACCACGACCACGACCACGACCGCGACCGCGGTTATATGTATTATTTTCATGAAAAGCAGCATTCACTTCAGGGAATGGCTCTGATCCAATTGGTCGTAACTGATGATTTTTCATTAACAATTCATTGTTTTGTTCAGCAGCAAGAAGGCATTAAATTAACTATGAGTATTTTTTAAAATTTCTTTCTCAAAATTGCTGCTGCAGGAGCAGGTTCGAGACATGGAAAGTCGAAAATATTTTTTCCAACATATCCCCGTCAGTGATATTTTTACTGTATAATTGCAGTCGGGAGGTAATACTAAACAACGCAGAGTTATACCCGCTGACAGTTTTAAAATCCTGCAGCCGCAGGTGAATCCATTCATAGCGAGCTTTAGGGAGGATTACATATTGCTGGTGATCAAACCTCTCCTTTAAATTAAACCAAAGGACAAGCAGGTCCTTTACAGTAAGATACTCGGCTTTCAATCCTACGTGGATATGATGGCTGAGAAATATCATTATTTTGCGTAATCCTGCAGGGATGCGCTATTACCCTTTTTAATTGTATCTCCGAGATTCATAGCATCAAGATGAATCTCAGCATCAAAGGTCCTGGGCAAATAATTCTTGCCACTTATATCAAGAGCAGTAAAGTCAGGCTTTGTTAGATTAGCCATTAGAAATAACAAAGGTTAGGATAAAAAAACTTTATCTCAAGCTTATGATGATCCTTGTCAGGCTAGAGACTCATGCTGATAACGTGTTATAAAACTATAGAGATATTATACTCTATAGGAAGATAATAAAAAGACAAATACAAATATACTCAAAAAAAATAGCAAGTATTTTATATCAAAACAAGATTATTTTATTCAAATTTTCCTTTTTCTTTTCTCTCTTTTTTTTTTTTTTTCTCTTTTTCTCTTCCTTTTCTTTTCTTTTCTCCTCTTTCTTTTCTTGTTTTTTGTGTTGTTCACTTTGCTGTGTATGTGCAATGCTTGAATATATAGGAAGAAGGGGTGGGGGCGAGTCATCATATGATGACTCATATTGTGACATGTGTCACAATACCCATTTATATATATATATAGGTATTTTACATAATTTTTAATTTTTTATAATATTTAATAATATTTAAACTCAACTCTAAAATTTGTATCAAAAAAATATCTAATATTTACAACATCCATGACTTATAAATTTAAAAAGGCTTAAATCCCCGGACTCCCTCTTTTCACGCCAGGTCAAAGGGTCCGTACTGGGGCGGTTTGCTTCCACATTAAGCCTTTGTAAACGAATATGATTGAGCCCATCACCATAAATAATAGGCCGCAACATGCAATATGTTGAAAAATATTACCATTTATAATTTCTTTTTTGAACCCAGCATAACCATTTATATGATGTATGGTTTCTTGTGAAAAAGGATATTATCGCCAATATAGAGTTCACAATTTCAGTTAAATTCCACAGGGCAAAGATATGACTGCTTGTTGAAAACCTATGACATCAAATATTTGACACGCCCGTTTACAAAAATTATGAAAAAAAGATCATTAGCTTTTCCAAAAGCCCAGTCGCTTTTTTGACAATCAAAGATCCAAGAATATTTTCCGTATTCTCATTTTTAATCGTATTACATCCTTAGTGTGTCTATAAGACGTTTTGGGCATCTTATTTATTTTATTCGATATACTCTTTGTGAAAGTATTTTGTCCTAAAATTATGCCCAAAAATCACTACAAGAGTTGTTTTCATTCATTAAGGCCTATTTTGACGTTATTTTTCCTTTTCTTTTAATTTTTCATATTCTAAATATCATATTCTAGAAATGGACTTTTCTTATTTTTGATTTCTATTTTTCAATTTTCAAAATGTAATAAAAATTAAAAAAGGACTATTCATTTAAGAACTCATTCTTAGTTTCTAATAAAATCAAAGGGTGAAAACAAAAATTGATACCAAATGGTCTTAATTGTGCCATATTCATGAATGGGCCCTTATTTAAAAAAAAAGGAATAATATTTATGGAGACCCCCCAACTATTGATTAACATTAAAGTGACTTCCCGAATTTTTGATATCATCAAAGACACCCCATAAACTATTTAACAAATTAATGTGATCCCCTGAACTTCTAATTTCATCCAAGATGCCCCCAAACTATTGGTGAAGATCAATGTATCTGCAACTGATATATATCAAAGACATCTCGAAACTATTAATGAAGATCAATTTGATCCTAATGGAAATCACCAAATTGCGTGAAGGGGAAAGGGAAGGATTCAACAACCTTTTCTGAATTATATTACTAAAGTAAATTAAAAAAAAAAAGGGGAAATAGATTTAATTAAGTTCCCATCAAGAGAATAAGAGAGAAACTTAAAATAACAATGTAGAATAGCCAACTGAAAACTCCTAAAAGTCATGACTAAGGTTTCTTATACAGACCCCATGTCTGTGGTTGGACTTGGGTCTTCATTTCGGCATGGACTTTGTAAGTTAGGTTGAATTGCATCAACCTCTCCTTCTTGGAAAGAATTAGCCCTCGAATTCAAGTTTCTCTCATCGTTGTTCTTGCCAAAATATGGTGTCAGATGTTTAACATTGAAAACATCTGATGTCCCTATACCACTTGGAAGCGGAAGGCGATAAGCATTTCAGTTGATTTTTTTCAATCATCCATAGTGGACCAATCTTTCGAGATGTTAATTTTTTGTACTTCTGAGCTAAAAATCGTTCTTGAGTAAGAATGGCCGAAACTTGATCTCCAACTTAAAATTCCACTGTCCTATGTCATTTGTTTGCCGCCAATTTATACTTTGCACTTACCAGCTATAGGCGTTCTCTTATCCATTAATGAATGCTTTCAAGATTAGTGATAAAGTCTTTGGCCTTCCCATGAGGACAAACAAGGCCTGGTACTGGCATTAAGTCCAACGGAGTACGAGGGATGTAGCCATACTCGATTGTTCTATTAACTGAATTGTTATAGGCAAATTCTGCTTGATATATTTTCTGATCTAGCCCTCTGTGTTCACATCTACTAAGCACTTCAACACATTTCCCAAGGTTTTGTTAGTTACTTTCATTTGTCCATTCATCTGTGGGTGATGAACAGTGCTGAAGTCTAGTGAAGTATTTGTCATTCTCCACAAACTCCTCCAATAGTGGTTCATGAATCGAAAATCCCTGTCAGATATGATGCTGGTAGGAAACGCATGTAGTTGGTAAACCTCCCAAAAATACAATTGGGCCATGTACACAGTGACGGTAGTCTTCTTACAGGCCGTAAATTGCGCCATCTTTGAGAACCGGTGTACTACTACAAAGATCGAGTCAACCACCTGTTTGGTTCTTAGTAAGCCGAGAACCAAGTCCATGCTTATGTCTATCTAGGTTTGGCTAGGTGTCTGCATTGCCCTGGGAAATCTTTCATATCGAACATTTGTTGACAAAACGGTTGATCTCTTTTCTCATGCATGACCCATAGTATGTGTTTGCCACCATCTGATAAATTTTCCCTTGGCCCATGTGTCCTTCATTATGCTTCTCTTGGGCAATCTTTAGTCTTAAGCTGGATGCTGGGATGCACAACTGATTACCTTTCAAGAGGAATCCCTTGTAAACTGAATAGCCTGGGGTTATGCCCTATAATACTTCATGCCAAATATCATTAAAGGCAGGATCATCCTTGTATTTAGGTTGACTACCTCAGTTTGCTTCCATTAAGCTTAAGTATGCAATTGGCTACCCTCTTGGCTAAGGACAGCACCAATTCCCACTTGAGATGCATTGGCCTGTAGTTCAAACGTCTTCTGGAAGTTCGATAGGGCAAGTACCAGAGCTGTAGATGACCGTTGTTTGATCTCCCCGAAGGCTGTAGGTGCCTCAGGCGTCTAATCGAAACTCCTTCCTTTCACACAACTTGTGATCGATGCCATTACGGTGCCGATATATGAGATGAACCTCCTGTAGAATGAAGCTAGACCTTGGAAACTACGAATATCTATTAAGGTGTTTGGCATGGGCCAGCCTCGAATAGCCTTCACTTTGAGCTTATCAGCTGTTATACCTTCCTTGGATATCATGAATCCAAGGAAGGTTACTCAGTCGGTTATAAAGATGCATTTCTTCAGTGCCACAAATAGGTGTTCCTCTCTAAGGCTTCCTAGCACTACCCTAAGATGTATCAAATGCTCCTCCTTGTCGCCATTGTACACTAGGATGTCAGCAAAGTAAACCACCACAAATTTCCCGATGTGAGGGCGTAACACTTGATTCATAAAATGCATGAAAGTACCAAGTGTGTTGGATAGCCTGAATGGCATAACCAACCACTCATATAGCCCCTCTTGAGTCTTGAACGCCATCTTCTATTTGTCTCTCCACATATATGAATCTGATGGTACCCACTTTTCAAATCCAGCTAATTGAACTTGGCTCTGCTCTACTAATATAACAAGTCATCTGATCCCAGCATCAGGAATTAATAACAAACACTGATCTTAGTTAGAGCTGGCTATCCACACACATCTACAAAGTTTTGTACTTCTTAGGTGTCAACTATGCAGTGCTACACATAACTCGGGCATTCTCGAATAAAGCGTCGGGTGAGTAGTTCTTCTAGCTACCGCCTCAGCTCCTCATGCTCAATTGGGCTCATCCAGTGGTGTGGTCTATTTGGTAAGGAGCCACCTGGCGTTAGGTCAATCAAGTGCTGGATATCTCTCAATGGTGGTAAGGTATGTGGCAACTCTTTAGGAAAGATTCCCTCAAACTCCTTCAACAATGCTTTTAATTGAGGTGTCATTTCTCCATGGTCCACCCAACCTTCTTTCCCCAACAAAATCTGTATGATCTTTGATTTGTTAACTTCCTTGGAAAACATCGATCGAGTCTGTAAACGAAATTTCCGGCTGGTGTTGAGCGAAGCTTCTCATCCTTCTTCGGTAATAACATGATCTTTGTTCCACTGCAAATGAAGTTGTAAGTTTTTCATTGCCCATCATGATTGACGCACCTGCCAAACTGCCATGGACGCCCAAGCAACAAGTGGCATGCATCCATGTTCGAGACATCATACCAAACTCCATCTTGATATTTTGCCCTAATTGAGAAGTTGACTAGGCAATGTTTTCTCACGTTAACGTGATTTCATTTCTTCAACCAAGAAAGCTTGTATATGTTTGGATGCTCTTATGCTTTTAACCCAAGCGTCTTGACTGCTTCCTCTGATATGACATTTTTAAAACTTCTAAATCAATGACTAGGTGGCAAACCTTTACACGTATGGTGCTGGTCGTGTGACTAATGTTATTTCTTAGCCATTCTTTAAGAGCATACCAAATTCACCCAATGAATAGAAGGTGTCCTCCGTCTCCGGCAACCTCCTCTTCATCAGTTGGCAGGGCCTCCTTATGAGCTATTTTTCAGCTGTCTTGTCCTCTTCACCATTAGCGCCATTAATAAAAAGTCCTTTTCCATATCTATCACCCTTATAGCACTCGGAGATACGGTGACATATCTCACCATACTTGAATCAACGAGTCCGTGAGCTATTAGACTACCCTTGATTGCTCGAACTGCTAGAACTTGTCCTAGCGGGTTTACTTGCTTGCCT
The DNA here is from genome assembly GCA_018398585.1 of Simmondsia chinensis. NCBI lineage: Eukaryota > Viridiplantae > Streptophyta > Magnoliopsida > Caryophyllales > Simmondsiaceae > Simmondsia > Simmondsia chinensis. The sequence goes on from JAGTTD010000022.1 coordinate 10,196,994, forward strand.
CTGTACTTCGTTGCTGGCTGGGGGTCTCATCTGGATTGAATCTCGACCACCAATTGGTCCACTCCAAGGCCCATTCATTTAGCTACTCTTTTGGTTTTTTTCAACCTATAGGGCTCTTTGATGAGCCTTCAAGGCTGAGAAGATGCCAAATATAATCAGTACCTCTTAAATTGATTCCCTTGATCCATTAATATACCAGTCAGCCATCTATTCCTTAGACTCTACCAGGTCGTTCCTTGCCACTAAAGGAAATAACTCTGTGATATATTCTTTTACTTAACACGATCCCTAATGCAAGTTTCAGGGAGCTGGACCTACACTTCTTCCTACTCACAGACAACCTTCTCACTTAAATGAGAAAGATAAGGTAGAAATCTAGTCTTGTGCTCATGATTCCATTATTTTATCTCTTGATCTGATGTGTTATCCCAAGTTTCTAGTGAGAATACTGCTGCTAAGATCTGGGCTAAGTTATGGGAAATCTATAAATTTGAATCACTCTAAATGTATTCTCGTATGGAAAAATTCTTTACATATAGAATGGATGATGATAAGCCCTTGAAGAATCTTTAAATGACTTCATAATTTATTTTAGGACTTAACTAATGTTAAAATTACTATAGATGATGAGGTTCAAGTTGTAATACTTTTGTGCTCCCTATCTAAGTATCTTAGATCCTTAGACACTTTTAGGTATGGGCTCATTAACCTGAAAGATGTCACTAGGACCTTGATGTGCAAGATTCTTGAATTAAAGTGAGATGGAAAGTAGCATGAGGGACTTTCAGTAAGAGGGAGGTCCAAAACTAGGGATAATAACCAGAACAACAGAAAGCATTCTAAAAGCATAAATCACTCATACTCTAAAACCACGAAAGTTTACACAAATGTTAATGTTATGAATGCAATAAGTTAGCACATATAAGAAGAAATTGTCCTAAAAGAAATAAGAACCATGCATCTGCTAATAAAACTGTCTCTTCTGATTTTTATGAGAATGCTGAAGTGTTACCTAATTCATCTTACAATAACAACACATGAATGGGTCTTAATTATGGATGTAGCTTTCACATGACTTCAAACCATCCAAACTTTGTTGACTATAAGACCACGAATGCAGGCAAAGTACTTTTAAATAGGGTTAGTGCGTATTAGGATGTCTAATGGGATAGTGTATACACTAGAAAGAGTCAGGCATACCTAATTTCACTATGGTAGCTTGACTGGAGATTGAACTTTTGAGCTAGTTAGGGAGAGATGAAAATTCTTAAAAGGATCCATAGTAGATCTCATAGAAGAGGTCAAGAACAACCTCTATGTCCTAAAAGGTGAAGTAGTTCCTAGAGAGTCTTATGCTATAAAGGCTAATAAGCTAGACCCAACTAACCTTTGGCATATGAGGTTAAGATATATCTCTGAAAGAGGCCTGACTGATTTGTCCAAAAAAGGACATTTGGGTGGTGATCCTATTTCTAAATTGATTTCTGTGAGTCTTGTATCTTTGGTAAACATCATAGGCTAGTTTTTAAGACTGGTATACATACTACAAATGGTCCTGTTAATGTGAATTTTGACTTTTGGAGGCTTTGAAGGGTTCCCCACCATGGCGATGCATCATATTTTATGTCTATTGTTGATGATTATCCAAGAAAAGTACAAAGATGATTGTTTTAGAGCGTTTCTGAGATGGAAAAACTTAATTGAAAATCAAACGGTGCATAAAATTAGAGTCTTAAGAACTTATAATGGTATGTAATATATTAAAGATGAGTTTGATGCATTGTGTGCCAAAGATGGGTGTTGAGCAAAAATATGAAATTTGCAAAACATGAATTTCCCTATATTCGAGGTGTATATAGGTTTTATTAATTTAGGAAACAACCCTATTCAAGGTGATATGCACCCTTAATTACATTTTCCTTTAGAGAATAGTCTTTGATTCTGACTGATGATATGTTTATGTTAATCGACGAGGTGACTAGCTGATTAATTGGTTTATGTCTAAGGGAGAAGTTTTAGGTTGATATGTATTTTGGAAGGTTAATTGGGTTTAGTCTAGGCTTAGAAGTCATTTTTACTTAGGTTTGACTTGAAAAATATTTTGGATTTAGGCTTGACTTGGAAGTCTTTTTGGATTAGAGTTTAACTTGGGTTTAGGTTTGACTTGGAAATCAAGTTGGACTTGATTTGGCTTTGGTTTATATTTGACTTGAAAATTTTGGACTTGATTTGGGTTTAAGTATAGTTTGGAAGCAATCTCCATTTATTTGACTTGAAAGTAGTCTCGAGTTTCAGCTTGATCGGGAAGTTATTTTTTACAGCGGGGTTTGACTTGGAATTCATTTGGATTGGAGTTTGAACTTAAAATTGACTAAAATGTCATTTGGACCTGAGTTTAACTTGGAAGACATTTCTATTTGGCTTAGCATTTAGGATTTGTAATTGATGTGGGATTTCATTTTGAATTTGGGTTTGACATAAAAGTCAACTTGGTATTGGAATTTGGGTTTGAGTTTAAATTTGACACATGAGTCATTTAATACTTTGATTTGGCATGGGAGCTCTTTTGGTATTTGAGTTTTGCATAAAATTAGATTCAAGTCTGCGATGAAAGTCAATTTAGGTTTAAGTGACATGGAAGTCAATTTGAGGTTTGGGTTATTTTGAATTTGAGTTTGAGCTTGATGAAGTTAATTTTGGATTCGGGAACAAAAGAAAATTTAATTTAGGTTTAGGTTTGGCATGGAAGCCACCCCATTCTTTGGAATTTGGTTTAATGTGGAAGTCTTTTTGGATTTGGGTTTGACATGGAAGTTATTTTGGATTTAGGCCAGACACAGAAGTCATATGGTTTGAGGTTATCTGAGTCAAATCAAGTTCAGTCAACTAGTCAAGGTGTTGAAATAATATTTCTCCCACCAGAGAAAAAAAGAATTTATTTTCTAATTGGGCTGCACCTGAACTTGGTTGCCTAAATACCCTTTAAGAGATCAAGCCATTCGTAGTTCAACTTTATATTTAAATTTAGTTTCAAGTGTTGGATCCCATTTCAATCCAACTCATTTATATTACTCTTTTTCAATTTTCATTTGGATTTTGAGCTCGAGGTCTTTCATTTTTGTTATTTTGTACTCTGATTAAATCAACCTTAATTTTAGGTTGTCTTTAATCAAACCACTTGAGTCCAGCATTTCATGTTTGATATATATATATATATATATATATATATATATATATACATATTAATTGCAACTGCGCCCGTCATTTAACCTTGGGTTTCCTACGTACCCGTTTCGAGATCAAGTTAATGTAGTTCTTAAAAAAGAACATCGAGATTTTCAAATTTAATTTTTAAGCATTTGTAGCCTCACCCAATTATTTATTTTGGGTTTCTTACGTGCTCCTTTGGAGATCAAGTTAACATAGTTCTTAAAAAATAGAACATCAAAAATTTCCACTTTGATTTAAACATTTGCAAGTGCTCCAGAAATATTTTGTCTTTTTTTTTTTTTTTTTACCATAGCATTTAACAATTTTTTTTACTATTTTATTTAAAATATATAAATAAATAAATATGTATATATTTTCTTTTTAAAAAAAGGGATTTTTCTTTTAATCTAATTTTTTCCTTTTTTTTTTTTGTTAACGAAATTGTTGAGAAAATCTTACGGATCCAAATGAGGTTAATTGGAACCGTTAGGTTTCATGGAATCGAAAAGTCCATTACAACAATTGAAACGAAAATGTTGAAATCGTTAGATTTTGTGGACACATTAGAGTATATATAATTTGTTAGATCCGCTAGAATCCATAGAACCGTTAAGGTTCATATAATTTGTTGGATCTGCTAGAATCCATGGACCTGTTAGAGTCCACATAATTTGTTGGATCCACTACAATTCATGGACCCGCTAGAGTCCATATAATTTATTGGATTCACTAGAATCCATGGACCTCCTAGAGTCTATACAATTAGAATCTATAGACTTGCTAGAGTCCATATAATTTGTTGGATTCGCTAGAATCCATGGACCTGCTAGAGTCCATATAATTTGTGGGATCCGCCAGAATTTATGGACTCGCTAGAGTCCGAATTTTGACCCAACTTGGATCCTTTCGGTTCCGTTATTGGCATATCATCAAATCGTTTTGGCTTTTGTCACAAGTAACGTATTTTTAAGGTTTAAAGTGACATAGAGATTTTTTTTTTTTTTTTTTTTTTTTGGAATTTGGTTGGAGAGAAATCAAAAGTTTTCTCATGGCCAATTTGAGATAGGAAAAGAATAAGTAAATATTAAAAGTAAAGAACGAAATCCAAAACAGGGCATGGAATATAGAAGCTTGTCAAAGAGAAATTGTATACCTTCTACAAACAATTAAAAATTTTATTTTTTAAAGTTGGCACAAGGAAAATTTTTTTCTTTGATTTAATTTTTTCTTCTTCTTCTCTTCCTCCTCCTCCTACTCTCTCTCATGTTCTTTTTTTTTTTTTTATTTTAATGCTTATATTTGATCTTTTTTTTCTTCCTTTTCTTTCTTTTTTTTTTTTTTTTTTTTTTTTGTCAATCTCCCTAATTTCTTTTGATATTCTCCTCTTTGATTTTTTTTTTTTGGAACTCTTATTTGTAGTAGAAGTGTGCTTCTCTAACCCCCACCCCACCTTCCCCATTTTTGCTTTGAGATTGGGGGGACGTGCATGTGGGATGGAGTTTAACTGCTCCCCTTTTTTTCTTTTTTTCCTTTTTAAATATGTATATATCATTTTATTTTATTTTAATATTTAATTGGTCCAATGTTAATTGGGTTAGCATAGCCCAATATACCATCTTTTTTTTTGTTTTATTGTAGGTTTAGTTTTCTACCCATCATATTGAGCCCATATTCAATTATTATTATTGATTTAAGGTACCCATAACATGTAATTCAACAAGTATTGACTACTTAAAATTACAAAATTTCATGTTCAACAGTTGTCCCCTCGAGTATTGTGCATGTGAACTCTTGAACACAGACAAGGTTTGACCTTGAAGTTAATCCAGTTTGGCTCTTGTGGTTTGTAAACAGAACCATTCATGTGTCACATAAAAATTTTAATGGGGATGAACATGAAGTTGGTATAAGGTTACAAGGGCATGTTCCATTTCTTTTGGAGTTTGGATTTGAATTAGAATTGATTTGGGGTTGAACTTGACTTGGTAGTCTTTTGTCTTTTTGTTTGACATGCTATGGAGATGGATTTAAGCAACTTGTTTTGAGTACCTGGGTTGAGTTGAGCCATTTGAATTTTTCGCTTAGTGCCACTCTAGATTTTAACAAGGGTAAATAGGAATTTATTTATTATTGCGGCTAGATCTAGTTCATGACTAGACTCCCTACATATCCTTTTAAGGAGTCAAGTCTTCCGTAGTTCATTACAACTCAACTACCCAGACTTCAGCCTTTTACAGAAAGTTTGGTGCCAAGAGCATCCCAATTGATGAGGGAAAATGGAATATGCACAAGGTTACGGACTTTAAAGTTTTTCGATGACATTACTAACATTTTACAAATTTCACAAGAGGGCAGAGTTCTTAAGGCATATGTTACTGAGCCTATGACTCAAATGACATGAGAACAAGAAATCTTCAAAGAGGGTGAGCTAGCGCCACCTCATGTCTCAGCCCTTCAGAGATTGGGAAAACCTTTTGGGTCAAATTCCAAAAGCATCAATGTAAGAAAAGCCAAGGATAAAGGGTATATTGCTGAACCTATGACTTTGATGACGATTGAACAAGAAACCTTGAAAGATGATAAGCCAACATCTCCTTGTGTCTCGGTCTTTTAGAGGTTGGGAAAACCTTTTGGGTCAAATCCTAAAAGGATCAAGATGAGAAAAGCCAAAGATCAGGATTGAGGAAGAAGCAACAATTGAAGTCTATTATCCTCAAATATGGCAACTCTAACAATGAACAAGCCGCACAAGTTAACGTTACATCCATTTCATATAGCACAGATTACGAGGGATTCGAGTGTTATTCCCATCCCAGTTTGTATTAAGGTGGACTATCATGTAACGTCATTCACAACGAGATTGCATCCAGTGAGGAAAGCCAATCTCCACAAGAAGACCAAGTGAATCCAGATGTCCAAAACCATCCACAAGATTTCATTGAACTAGTTGAGCCAGCTCTAAGAGAATTAAAGGATGAAGGCCAAGCAACTGTCGACGAGCTTCAAGAAACGAACCTGGGAACTGATGAGGATCCGAAACCAATTTTTGTCAGCTCCCTACTATCGGCCTAGGAAAAGATGCAATATGAAAAATTGTTGCGTGAGTATAGAGATGTGTTCACCTGGAGTTACCAAGATATCCCGGGATTGGATCCAAACGTGGCTGTGCATAAGTTGGTTTTATCCAAATACACAACACCAAAGAAACAATCGTAGTGACGCTTTCGACCTGAGTTGACTATTCAAATAAAGGCCGAGGTGGACAAATTGATAGAGGTTGGTTTTATTCGTGAAGTCCAATACCCGTCATGGCTAGCGAACATTGTGCCTGTGAGAGAGAAGAATGGGCAACTTTGCATCTGTGTAGACTTCTGATATTAGAATGACACTTGTCCTGAGGATAAATTCCCGTTACCAATCACTAAACTCTTAGTATATGCTACCATTGGGTTTAGTGCATTGTCTTTTATGGATGGTTTCTCTGCTTACAACCAAATCAAAATAGACCCAGCAGACGAGGAGTTAACTGCTTTTCAGGCACCACAAGGAGTCTACTGTTACACTTTGATGCCCTTTGGTGTGAAGAATGCTAGAACAACTTATCAAAGAGCCGTGACTGTCATCTTCAACGACATACTGCATGAAATTGTTGACTGTTGTGTTGATGACTTGGTTGTGAAGATCGAGAAAAGGGAGGATCATCTTAATGACTTACGAGCAATATTCAGCCCACTTCAAGAACATCAGTTGAAGATGAATCCATTAAAGTGCCCTTTTTTTAAGCAAAGAATTTCTTTACAAATTTTCCATTAACACAAGAGTATATGATCTTGCGCTTGGAATTTGACAGTTCATAAGAACCCTTCGAATAGACCTTTGTGACAACATATGGTCCCTCCCACTTCGGCTCAAACTTGCCTCACGCCCTTCTGTTTATGGCAATCGGTTGCCTGATTGTGAGGACTAAGTCACTAATGGAAAATGAGCAAAACTTCACCCTTTTATTAAATGCACCTAAGAAAGACGATCAAACAATTCCCAATCATGTTCCTTGTGGATCGGATCATCCATATAATAAACAAAGAGAAACTCCAGATATTTGATAGCTTTCTCTTTAAATTAGATCTCAATTCTAGCGACGGTTTCATTATATATCTTACAACTAGAATCCCTCTTTTTTTCAATCCAATTCCTCCACCACTGCGAACCCCAGTTAGATTCAGGCATGATACACTTTTTATTTTTTTGAAGAACCCAAGTAATCTCTTTCATATCCAAGAAACAACACGAGAAATTGAAAAGCAGACCTAGTATGGTATCTCTTGGGATCCTGAATATGAGGTTACCAATAATTGTAACAATACTAATCCACATATATTTCTCTCTCATCAATCGGTACTAGTTGAAGTAATGAAAATTTACATATTTTTTTGATGAGAAATAAATGTGAAAGGAAAAAGGGAAAGAAATTAGAAAAAAGAATCCCTATTGAGAGGCAAATTCTCTTCACTGCCTCCCTTTTCCTAGAAAGGGAAAGATGAATGGATGTATGGCTTTTTTGTTATTTGGAATAAATGTTTCACCTTCTCTATTTTATGATGGAAGAGAATAGCCAATTTATTCCTATGGAATATCTAAGAACACAAAGATTTAATCTGAAATATCAACAAATTTGTGCAGAGTCAAAAGAAATAAAAAAGAAAGTTCAATTGTTCCTATTTTATCTCTATCGAATTTAAATATCTTTTAATATCATATTAGCAAATATAGTCATGATTCAATAGGTTAGGTCCACTTACTTTATTATTTGTTGATTTTTAGACCCAATGCCAATGTGAGTTTTTCTATTTTTACTTGCTCCCCCGCCGCGATTGAATGAGAATGGAGAAGAGGCTCGTGGGATCGACCTGAGGGGGTAGGGATGGCTATTTTTCTAGGAGTGAACTCTAGGCGAATATGAAGCACATGGATACAAGTTATGCCTTGCAATGAAAGACAATTCCGAATCCGCTTTGTCTATGAACAATGAAGCCATAAGTAATGCAACTATGAATCCCATGGAGAGTTCGATCCTAGCTCAGGATGAATGCTGGCGGCATCCTTAACACATGCAAGTTGGATAGGAAGTGGTGTTTCTAGTGGCGGACGGTGAGTAACGCGTAAGAACCTGCCCTTGGGAGGGGAATAGCAGCTGGAAATGGCCGCTAATACCCCGTAGGCGGAGGAGCAAAAGGAGGGATCCGCCGAAGGAGAAGATCGCGTCTGATTAGCTAGTTGGTGAGGCAATAACTTACCAAGGCGATGATCAGTAGCTGGTCCGAGAGGATGATCAGCCACATTGGGACTGAGACATGGCCCAGACTCCTACGAGAGGCAGCAGTGAGAAATTTTCAACAACGGGCAAAAGCCTGATGGAGCAATGCCGCGCGAAGGTAGAAGGCCCACGGGTCGTGAACTTCTTTTCTCGGAGAAGAAGCAATGACAATATCTGGGGAATAAGCATCGGCTAATTCTGTGTCAGTAGCCGCAGTAAGACAGAGGATGCAAGCATTATCTGGAATGATTGCGCGTAAAGCGTCTGTAGGTGGCTTTTTAAGTCCGCCATTAGATCCCAGGGCTCAACCCCAGACAGGCGGTGGAAACTACCAAGCTGGAGTATGGTAGGGGTAGAGGGAATTTCCAATGAAGTGGTGAAATGCGTAAAGATTGGAAAGAACACCAACATCAAAAGCACTCTGCTAGGACCGACACTGACACTGAGAGATGAAAGCTAGGGGAGCGAATGGGATAGATACCCCAATAGTCCTAGTCGTAAACGATGGATACTAGGCGCTGTGCGTATCGACCCGTGCAGTGCTGCAGCTCACGCGTTTAGTATCCCGCCTAGGGAGTACGTTCTCAAGAATGACACTCAAAGGAATTGACGAGGCCCGCACAAGTGGTGGAGCATGTGGCTTGACATGCCACGAATCCTCTTGAAAGAGAGGGGTGCCTTCGGGAACGTGGACACAGGTGATGCATGGCTGTCGTCAGCTCATGCCGTAAGGTGTTGGGTTAAGTCCTGCAACAAGCGCAACCCTCGTGTTTAGTTGCCAACGTTGAGTTTGGAACCCTGAACAGACAGCCGATGATAAGCCAGAGGAAGGTGAGGATGACGTCAAGTCATCATGCCCCTTATGCCCTGGGCGACACAGGTGCTACAATGGCCGGGACAAAGGGTCACGATCCCACAAGGGTGAGCTAACCCTAAAAACCCGTCCTCAGTTCGAATTGCAGGCTGCAACTCGGCTGCATGAAGCCGGAATCGCTAGTAATCGCCGGTCAGCCATACAGCGGTGAATTCGTTCCTAGGCCTTGTACACACCGCCCGTCACACTATGGGAGCCGGATATGCCCAAAGTCCGTACCTTAACCGCAAGGAGGGGAATGCCGAAGGCAGGGCTAGTGACTGGAGTGAAGTCATAACAAGGTAGCCGTACTGGAATGTGCAGCTGGATCACCTCCTTTTCGGGGAGAGCTAATGCTTGTTGGGTATTTTGGTTTGACACTGCTTCACTGTTAGGAACAGTGCCCTGAAATCCAGATTTATTCTGGATATATTATTTTAATTAATAAATAAGATTGAAGTCCCAGTGGTTTCCTAGTCAAATTTGTGTATCTGAGCATTTATACTGGATGTGATTTTCTTTTGGGAAACATCCATGAGATGGGTGTAGTCCTCATACTACAATTTACATGTATGTTCTAAGTGGTTTATGAGACTAAGTCACAGATAGACTTGGAACAAATGATATGGATTGTTGTTTTAAAGACTCGTAGTCGAAGACAAGTCTGGACCACTTGTATGTTAATACTATAACGAGACACTTTCGATGGCTTGTCTTGGTCATGTGGATGGAGATCTAAAAGTGTTAAGTCAGTGTGCTTGACACACTGACTTGGACCATGTGGGTTACTTATTTCTAGACTACTATCAGAGATGAGTGATTTACGTTGTACTATTTGAACGATGACTCTAAATCCTAAGGGTATTCTGGACTTGTGCATGGAGCGTTAGTTACTTTGGTGTACTATAAGTAAGGTCTAAAACGAATGACTAAAATCCCACGTACACTGGGTAGCGGTGTGAAGTGTGACAAGGATAAGGTATTCAATAGGGACTATCTGCTGGGCGATTCGGGCGATAACCGCCCATCACTAGGGCCGCTCACGACGGCACTCTGCTGGGCCTCTGTCGAGCAGCAACAACCTCACCGACCCCTCGGCTCCCTGCTGGGGGTGTTTCCGGCAACCACCAATGACCGGTGAGGGAGAAATCACGTGAGGAGGGAGTTAGGGTTTGGGTCTTGGGCCACGATTGGTGGTCCCTTCGGCCGGCACTCATCTCAGGCGGCCTCCTCCTTCTTTCGTCTTCCTTCGGTGGCGGCTGTGGTGGTCGGATTCCAGCAAGACGCTGCAGGGCGATCGCAAGTCGCGATCTCTCTCTCTCTTCTCTCATTCGATTTTTGGAGCTCTCGCTTGTAAGTCTCCATCGATCCTAGTCTAAATTGTCTTACTGCTTCATTGGTGGTGTTTGTGGGGCTGTTTGTGGCCGTATTTTTGGCCGCCGCCGGCGTCCCTGGCGGCACTAAAACCCTAATTTTTGATTAGGGTTTTTTTTTCACTTTGGGGTCATTGTTTTGGACTCCTGCACCATGTCTGAGGTCCGGGATGCTCATGTTATTGAGGATGGTTAAAGCCCGGATCCGGATGTGGGTGGCATGGCTGGTCCTTCTTGGGTGGATCGGGTGCGCTCAACGGATCACAACGCCTTTCAGTATGTGAGTCCGGTTCTTGTTAATGGCAAGCTTGTGGGAGTCATTCCACGTGAGGTCTTCCAGTCAGGCAACGAGAAGTGGGAGAGTTGTCTAGTAGGTCGCTTGATTGGCACGGGGCTTGCTTATTCCCTTGCACAGGAGATTGCTACTTTTTTTTGGGGGGGGGGGGGGGGGGGGGGGGAGGGTGTTGAGTGCATTCTCTCTGACGGTGAAGTGTACTTTTTTTGGTTTCGCACTAAGGAGCAAGCCGAAACTGGGTTGATGGGTGGCCCTTGGTTCTTCAAGGGTGTGCGTATGTCCCTCCATCCTTGGAGAGAGGGGCTTACTTTACAGAAGAATTCTTCTACTGCTCCTATTTGGATTCGGGTTTCTGGTCTTCCTCTAACTCTTTGGAAGCCAGCTGGGATTAGTGTTGCCTGTAGTACAGTTGGCAAGCCCTTGTTCATGGACAAGGTTACCACAGATTGCACTCGTCTTGGTTAAATTCGAGTCTGTGTTGAGGTGGAGGAAACGGAGCCATTCCCTAGAGAGACCTTCATTGATATTGATGGTGTTCAGGTTAGGCTGGGCATCATGTGTGAAGCAATGCCCAAGCGCTGCCTGACTTGTATGGTGTTTGGGCATGACTGCTCGCCTCCTAGTGCTCGGGAGGCTCCTTCAACTACTGCTCCTGTGTTAGGACCGAAAAAGAAGAGAAAAAACAAGAAGAAAACATCGGCTGTGGATTCTGGCGTACGACGGCGCGGGTGGAACAACCGGCTGTTGTGCCAGCAGCGGGTGTGGGTGGTGGCTCTGGCCCTGAGGGTGGGGCAGCCATTGCCCCTAGTGGGGGAGATATGACACAGGATGCCAGGCCCGAATTGGGCCTGGTTGCTGCTGCTTCCTTGGGGGACACTTTCAGTGTCCTTCTGCCCATAATGATGGCCTGTTGCAGTCCCATCTGGCTGTAGCGGGGGCTGGGCATTCCTTTTGCCTGGTCTCGGGTAATGGAGGACAAGTTGCATTGACTTCGTCCACAGAGTCGCCTCTCGAAGTGAGCCATGCCCAACCCATCAGTGGGTCTCCTGCCCGTTCCGGTTCTGACACTACTGCTAATGTTGAGGACGATTGCTCGACTGAGGACCTGAGTCAGGCTCTTGTTCCTGTTGAGGTTGAGGAGGCTCATAATGCTATTGTGGGGATGTATGAGCCTATCGCTTGTATTGAGAGCCGGTCTGCTGAGACAGTACCTAGTATTGAGTCTCCGAACCGGTTCACTGCTTTGGCCAAGGAGCGTACTGGGGAGCCGTCTACTTCTGATGTTTCTACCGAGGCTGCTACTATTAACAGTCCTATTACACGCTCTATCGTCCGTGGTGGTGGTGGAGGCTGTGGTCATTCGAGATAGTTATCCAGTTCCCTATGATAGGATGCCGGAATGTGAGGGGCTTTAATAACCCCGTTACTATCAGTGCTGTTCGTCGTTGGATCTCTTCCAGTCGCTTGAGTCTAGTTGGCTTGGTTGAGACCAAGACCAACCCTACCGATGTTAAGTTTACTGTCACCCGTTGTGCTGAGGGGGGGCAGTTTATGCATAGTGGAGTGCGGGCTCGAGGGTGCCGCATCATTGTTCTCTGGGATCCGAGCCTCTACCGTGTAGTGAGAGTACAGGGTGGGGATCAGTTTCTCACTTGCTGTGTTTCCGATGTCCGAGGTGGTGTGGATTTTACAGCTACATTTGTTTACAGCTTTAATGAGCCGGGACTGCGTCGGGAGCTTTGGCATTATATTCGAGGGGCCAGCATGAGTCTTCAGGAGGAGCCTTGGATACTCCTTGGGGACTTTAACACTATCCTCAGTCCGAGTGACAGGAGAGGTGGCCAAGACGCTTGGCCTGGCCACATGGATGACTTTAGGGACTGTGTTTACTATTCTGAGCTCACAGTTCTGCCATATTCAGGGCTATGCTACACGTGGTCCAATGGGTTTGAGGGAGACGCTCTCATTCTGAAGCGTCTTGACTAGTGTATAGTGAGTGAAGGTTGGCTGCGCTCTCTCTTCCTCATCTGTTGAGTTCCTTCCATGGGAGTTATGTTCCGATCATTGCTCCTCTGTAGTTAGAGGCCTTAGAGAGCGCCGCACATTGCGGCTTCCCTTCAAGTTCTTTAACTTTTGGGCTGACCACGAGGAGTTCATTCCTACTGTGCGGAGAGTTTGGGAGACTAGCATTGATGGCACTCCTATGTTTCAGCTCAATCAGAAGCTGAAGCAGCTGAAGGGTGAGCTGAAAGCCCTTAATGCTAGGCACTTTAGCCACATATTGGCTCAGGTTGTAGCAGCCAGGGAGGCCTGGACTAAGGGTCAGCGGGCATTGGATGATAACCCCGAGAGTATGTTGCTCCGAGAGGAAGAGCGTCAACTATCTCGGGAGTACTCGTGGTTGTGTCGGGATGACGAGGCTTTCTACCGTCAGAAGTCTCGTATCCAGTGGCTTTCTTTGGGTGATCAGGGCACCCGGTTCTTCCATAAGTCTGTCACGCATCGGCAGGCTAGGAACCGTATCTCTTCTATTGTTCGTACTGACGGCAGGAGGACGTATGATGACAGGGATATTTCGGAGGCTGGGGTATCCTTCTTTCGTGATTTGCTGACAGAGCCGAGTGGGCCGCTTCGTGAGGATATTTTGAAGCTCTTTCAGACTTGTCTTTCCGAGGATCCGGCTCGACCACTGACTATTCCAGTTTCTGATGCTGAGGTTAGGGATGCTTTGTTCTCTACTGGTGTTGATAGGACGCCTGGCCCTAATGGTTATACCTCCCTCCTCTTTAAAAGGTCTTGGGATGTGGTGGGGCGTGATGTGACTCGAGCGGTTTGGTCATTCTTTCAGTCAGGACGCATGCTTGGCCCCCTGAACACTACTTGCATTAGCTTGATCCTCAAGGTGGAGAATCCCTCCACTTTCACTGACTATAGCCCGATCTCCTGTTGCAATGTGATCTATAAGTGTATCACTAAGATCATTGTAAACAGGTTGACAGGGGTTCTTCCTTACCTCGTTGATGACTCGCAGTCGGCCTTTGTTCCTGGATGGAGGATATCTGATATCATCATGTTGGCCCAGGAGCTTCTACGCGGTTATCACCTTCAGACGTCTTCACCTCGTTGTGCTTTGAAGTTCGATCTTCATAAGGCTATTGACATGGTGCGCTAGGAGTTTATTCTCGCTACTATGCGTTGTATGGGCATTCTTGAGGTCATGATTCAATGGGTGAGGGAGTGCCTCTCTACAGCCAGATTTTCAGTTGCCATTAATGGCGAGCTCCAGGGGTTTTTCGGCACGAGCAGGGGTATAAGACAAGGGGATCCTCTTTCTCCCTATCTCTTTGTCATTGCCATGGAGGGTCTGCTGGGTTTACTTTGCCGAGGGTCTTCTGATCTAAGGTTTCGCTTTCATCCTCGGTGCCAGAGTACCAGTCTTACTCACTTATGCTGTGCTGATGACCTCATGATTTTTAGTGAGGCTGATGAGGGTAGTGTATCCATTATTCGGGAGTCTCTTAACAGTTTTTCTGCACTCTCGGGACTGGCATCGAATGTAGCCAAGAGTATTGTCTTCATTTCCGAGGTTGATCCTAAGCTCCAGCAGTCCCTTCTTGACATTCTGGGGTTCAGATTGGGTTAGTGCCCGATCAGGTATCTGGGAGTGCCGCTCATCACGACTAGGCTTCGGCTCATCGACTGCAAGCCTCTACTTGATTGCATGCTTGCTCGCATCTAGCTCTGGACATCTCGTGCTCTAACGTATGCTGGGCATTTGCAGCTCATCCGATCGGTCCTGTTCTCTAACCAGGTCTTCTGGTCATCTGTCTTCTTTCTCCCTAAGCTAATGACAAAGAAGATCAAGTCGACTCTCGCTGCCTTTCTTTGGAAGGGCACTTCGTTAGGCCCAGGTGGGGCCAAGGTTTCATGGCAGCATCTTTGCTATCCTCGCAAGGAGGGTGGTCTTGGGATTCGGTGTTTGCTTGAGTGGAACCAGGCTTCTCTCATGAAGCGTATCTGGGTTCTGCTCACTGATCGAGCCTCTTTCTGGCCTTGGTGGATCCATGCCAACTGACTCTAGGGGAAGTCTTTTTGGGATATTCAGCCCACCAGATCGATTCCATGGTCGTGGAGGAGCATCTTGGGCGTTAGATCGCTATGTGCGGGAGCTTTCCGGCATGTTATTGGAGATGGTCGTGATACTGCGCTGTGGTCCGACTATTGGCTGCCGTGTGGGCGTTTGGAGGGGCGGTTCACTTTCCACCTCCTACACTCCTCTGGTCACCGCTTGGGCTCTCGTGTTTCAGATATTATTGAGGGTGATCAGTGGCGCTTCCCATAGGATATTGAGGAGCTGCTGCCTATCTTGGATTCTGTTGACTTCAGGCCCCAGCCGGGGGTGGCAAGTACTATCAGGTGGACGGGCCACCCATCAGGGATCTTTTCCACCAAGTCTGCTTGGGAGATGGTCCGTAGTAGGAGGGAGGAGGATTCCATCCATCACCTCCTTTGGTTCCGGCTGCACATCCCGAGGCATTCCTTCGTTTTATGGCTTGCTTCCTATGAGCGACTGTGAACGTCTAACAGACTGCTGAGGCATCGTATGCAGGATGTTCGAGCTACATGTGTGCTGTGTGGTTCAGATGATGAGTTGCATAGCCATCTCTTTTTCAGTTGCAGCTTATCTGCCACTGTTTGGTCTAGGGTGTCTTCTGCTACCTCCTTTTCCTAGCCCGCGCTCCCCTGGCATGAGCTGATTCAGTGGGCCTGTACCAGGCTTCGTGGTTGCGGGGTGGATTAGATCCTCGCCCACCTTTGTCTTTCAACGACGGTTTACATCCTTTGGTACGAGCGTAACCTCAGGATCCAACATTTGCAGTCCAGACCTTCTGCTGTTGTCATTGTGGAGATCATGGGACTGGTCCGCTGCAGTCTTATTGCTGCTCCTACACTCCGGGGTGCTCATCGTAATACTTAGCTTCTGCAGGAGTAGGGGATTTAGCGCTAGTTTGTTAGCTTTGCTTTGTTTTCTTTGATTAGTCATGTTGACCGTTGATTCTTTTGCTCTATTTGAGCCATTCTTTGATTCTTTGATGTACCCCTCCTAGACTTGTACATATATTCTTTCTCATATATGGATTAATCACTAATTTACCAAAAAAAATTCAATAGGGAATCTACAGTCTCTTATGAGATACATATGTCTCCTTAGTTGATTTGCAAATATTTGAATAGTTCGGAAACTTTTGCCAAAGTATTCCAAGTGTTTGACATTTGGAATTTATACTGTGAATATGTTCTAGTGTAAGTGAATTATTCAGTGAAGGGCAAGTCGGTAACTAATGGAGAAGCTGTGAGAAGGATAATGGTAGTTGTTATGTTTATCCTTTGTCATGGACATCTAGTGGAGGGGTTGTTGTCGTCAATACAGTATATTAGAGAGATATCGAATAAATAATTTAAGTTTGGAGTGCAGTGAAATTTATTTAGTGGAATTAAGTCTCATTAAATAGTAATTAAATTAATATCATGAGATTATTTAATTTTATCCATTTGGAGCTAGATTTAAATTGTCCACGATGTCCCTGCGCAAGCCCCTATATTTTATTGCCATTAGAAAAATATTAAAGAATTCATGAGATAAATTATTTATCCATAAGATGGGTAAATTAATTTTGCCAAACATTATTCATGAGATGAATAAATATTAAAAATTATAAAATAAAATAATTTTTGAAAACTAAAATTCATAGGATGAATTTTTACATGTGGAAACAAAGAAAAAAAAAATACAAACAAAAGCCTGCACAGTAGCGATCCGCATGAACCGGATCCAACGAACCAGCGCGCAACGTCCACCACAGGCATTCGCGTCCCCACGCTGGGACGAATCATACGATGACACTTGTCATGCGACTGGTCAACTAAGGACGGGTTTGACCTGGGGTTGAAGCGCTGTGTTTTAATCCTTTTTTAGTTTCAAATGACGTGTTTTGTTTTTAACTAGGCAATTTCCACATCGAAAAATCAGATTTTTTGGGTCCGATATATTCCTATAAATAGAGGGGCTTATTCCGAGGTTTGGTATCGAAGTCAAAATATTTCCTTAGGGTTTTTGAAATTGTTTCTGAGACCTAGTTTAATATTTTTCAGAGCCCACCCTCCTCGCAGTTCGAGGTCATTGCGTAGAAGGTCTCGGGGTCTCGGTTTTGAAGAATTTTATTATCTTTCTGGTTTTCTTTATTATTGGAGCAATACCAGGCATGTTCTTCTTTCTTTATTCTTTTTCGCTTTTGTATTTATTTACAGTCTTCGTTATTATGCCTGTTTAAGTTCATGTGTTGTTATAAATGTATTAGAGTAAAAGGCCTGTAGATCTAAATTAAGAATTTAGTTTTGATGATTTAAATTATGAATTTAAGTCAGTAGATTTAAAATTAGGAATTTTAAATCAACCCTAGGTTTAGAGTTATAAATTCTAAACCTGTTCCGCTGCGTAATCTTTATGGAGAATTTTTAAATTCATCCCAATAACCGGTATTAGGGCAAAAGGTTTATAGAGATAAATCTATTCCCGAGAACTCTCACACATGAGGTGTCACGAAGCGTGACTCGCTGACCGAGGGCTTAGGTCAAGACAAGGGTCTCCTACTCTAAGTGCTCTAATAGGTGCCTATTGTTGTGACCATAGTTGAGAACTGTGAACCCAATAGTCGGCATCAGAGTTTTTTTTTCGACGAAATCAATATGTTTTTCCCAACAATTGGTATCAGAGCCAGCCTCTGATTACATTCATAATATACATGACTAGGTATAATAAGATCGAAATAAATAGATTTGTGATTTAATAAAACAGAGATTTTATTAAGAAGGAAAGTTAGTTTAATTTGACGGTTCGATTTAAATTGTTTTAATCAATGATTAAATTCTGATGATTGTTTTTATTTGTGATTTAAATTGTTTGAATCATTATAGTAATTAATTGTTAATTATATTGTTTTAAAGTATCAATTTAAATTGTTTAAATCGGTTAAAAGAGTTAATAGTTAACTCGGTTGTTTATAGTGACGATTTAAATTGTTTGAATCGTCAATGAATTAATCGTTAATTCGGAACAACCCATAAATTTGCGATTGTGTTGTTTGTATAATGAGATTGTACGTTCTCAGTCATGATTTATGAAATCGGACAAATTTGATCTAATAGGATTAGATTTAAATATTTTTATAAATTTGGATGAAATTGATCTAATGAGATTAGATTTAATTATTATATACGAAATCGGATAAAATTGATTTAATAAGATTAAATTCAATTTATTTTGAAATTAAATATTTTAATTTTAAAATTTAAAAAAAAATTATCTGACACATTTGTCAGCATGAGATATTTTTAAAATAATAATAATAATAAAAAATAAAAAAATAAAATTTTTTTTATTTACTGATTTGCATAACAATTATTAATTAATTATTTTATTAATTAATTTTCTTTTAGAATGAGATTCTAAATTAAATTATGAGATAATTTAAGTTGTAACTCATAGTATTTTAAATAAAAATTATTTGAACTTATTTTAGAATAAGATTTTGAAGTAGACTATAAGATGGTCTAAGTTAACTTTATTTTTAAAATAAAAGTTAAATTTTGTTAATTAAATTTTAGAATAAGATTCTAAACTAGACTATTAGTTAGTCTAAGCTTGTTTGATTTTAGAATAAGATTTTGAAAAATAGACTATGGGATAGTCTAAGCACAAAATCACTATTAATAAAATTATTTTAATTTAATTTTGAAATTAGATTTTGAAAAGTAGATTATGTGATAATCTATATTAAATATTGATATTGTTTAATTAAAATTGATTAATTAATTTTATTATTTGGATTTTAGAATGAGATTCTAATGTAAGATTATGAGATAATCTATACTGTAAAATGATAATATTTTGAATAAATTAATTAATTAATTTTGGTTAATTTTAGAATGAGATTCTAAAGGGGATTATGAGATAATCCAAGTTTTAAATGCAAGTTAATTAAAAATTACTAGTTATAAAAATCAAGTGGGAGCGAGTTTTCAATTGTTGTAACCTCACGGTCTCCATTGCCAGTCTAGCAGTATAGTAGATCGGTAGACCTCCCTACGGAGGATGTCGGTTTGTAGATTACAGGGTTTGACTTCTTTAGGATAAACCAAAGTGCAAAGAAGCGATGCGACCACGCTGCCATGGAGTATTTCATGTAATTGTATGGAGGTTTAGGTAATGGTTTACACTTGACTAGCGTGATGCATTAGCCTCCCCGAGGAGCTCTGTTGTGTCATGTTAGAGACTAAGGTAAAGTGGTGAGTTAATCATGTTTAGTAAGAGTTACAAGAAAAACAGGTTAATTGAGAATAGTTCTAACCTGAACTAGCTTCGTGAGACCCCACTGCCGGGGAGTAAGGAGTGGTGTGTTTGGGTCATCATTGTATGCATGATAGTACAGTTTGGCGGATATCTGACTTATTGCGTATGCTAAATTGAAAGAATATATATCACTGCATTATACATGACTCATATAAGGTAGTTACACGATTGTTTGTATTTACAGTGTTTTTTTTTGAAATGGCTGCGACTGGTGCACTTCACTCAATTCTGAAAGACAATGCTTTAACTGGACCAAATTACTTTACCTGGGAAATGAACCTGGACATAGTATTAATACATGAGGGTCATAAGTTTGTTCTCACTAAAGCTCGACCTACGGTGTTCGCTAATAATTCTGCAGTTGCTGTTAAGGAGCGCTATGAATGCTGGAATTCGGCTAATGAGTTAGCCATATGCTACATTTTGGCCTCTGTGACCAATGTGCGACAGATGCTTGAGATGGAAACAACAGCTGACATGATCAAACATTTAAAGGAAATGTTTGGTGGTCAAGATAGGGCAGTTAGGCAAGAGCTGATAAGGAAGCTCTTGAACATGAGGATGTCATAAGGGTCCCCAGTTCAGGAGCATGTCATGAAAATGATGGCGTGCTTGCCTGAGTTGGAGATTCTGGGTGCTAAAATTGATAGTCAGTCTCAACAGGACATCATCCTCAACTCTCTATCCGGCTCTTTGACTCAGTTCAGGCTGAACTACACAATGAATAATAAGGATTATTTATTACCTGAGATGATGAAAGAGCTACAGGCAGCAGAGGGTGTTATGCGAGCCAAGGGGAGTGTCCACTTGACTCAGGTATCGAGGACTAGTGGGAGCAAGCAGAATAAGGGACCGACTGGAAAGAAAGGTAAAGGCAAGGTTGCTAGTGTAACAACTAATCCTAACAAAAGGCCAGCAAAAGGAAAGTGTCACTTTTGCGGAAAGATGGGTCACTGGAAGAGAAACTGCGTAAAGTACTTGGCTACTCTTCTTGCAAAGACTGCAAAACCATCTGGTGAAGGTATGTTGATATCTCACTGATTTGAGTCTTGTGTAGTTGTGAGTTCACCAGATTCCCGGTGTGTGGACTCAGGTTCAATTAACCAAGTATGTAATATGTTATAGGGGTTCAGTCCAACCAGGAGGCTACATGATGGGAGCTGTACCTGACTGCTGAAGGCAGTATAAGAGTGGCAGTCTTAGTAATAAGAAGTGTTAGCTTAGTCTTTAGTGTTAGAGTTTTGTTTTTAAAGGTTTTGTTTATTTATACCTGCATTGGACGGGAATTTGATTTATGTGGTTTGAAGAACAATTGTTATTCATTTTTTGTATATGGTTGTGAACCTTTATTATGAGAAATAAAATTTTTATTTACTAAGGAACATGTGTTTATGATTTATTCTTGTTGTTTTTCCTTACATATGTGAACAATGCGAAATACTTAGAGAAGGATTTTGCAAGTAAGCTATAAAAACAAAAACAAAATAATATTAAAGGAAAATGACAATAATTTTGAACAGCTAGGCACAACTTAAGACACAGTGGATGCATTAGATGCACCTACTGATAGGAATGAGAATGTTCCAGGTACACGAGAGCTTATGTGTGGTGGGAGGATTGTCAGGACACCTGACAGGTTCATAGCGGGAGCCTTAGTGGTTGATTGTGGCATTGAATCTGATCCTTTTAGCCACCATAAAGCAGTTAAATCTTATAGTTTTTGAGCAATTGGTTAAACGAACCATGCATGTACAAATGACATTCAGAGAAAGTAGTGACTTTCTTAATATTGTATGTCAACGATATACTACTCATTGAGAATGATGTAAGGGTGTCATTAGCTGTAAAGACTTGGTTGTTATGATAGCTCAATATGAAAGACATAGGAGAAGCTTGCTCTACTCTTAGGATTAAGCTTCTGCGAGGTCGTAAGAGTAGGATGTTGGGTCTTTCTTTAGCCACTTATATTAACAAGATGATGTCAAGGTATAGCATGGAGTCCCTCTCTTTTTCGAGTAGTGTTCTAAGACACCTCAATAGGAGGAGCAATTGAGGAATATTTCATATGCTTTGGAAGTGGAAGCCTCAGGTATGCCATGTTGTGCACGAGACTTGATGTATGCCATGCTATGGGATAGTATACAGGTGGCAGTTATATATTTTGGGTCCATTGGACTAGGTGGCAGTTAAATATTTTTTCTCTAGTTCTTGAGAAGAACTAGAGATCCTATGCTGATCTTTCAAGGTGATGAGCTGGTTCCAGTTGGTTATACTGATTTAAGACTTCCAGTCAGATTAATATGATACATGTTCGACGTCTAAGCATGTCTTTACTCTTGGAGTAGGAATGTATTGCTAACTTCACAATAGAGTAATTGTGCTCACTAAGGGTTAGGCTCAGTAGAATTTTTGTTCAAACTTAAAAGGGGCGAGTATGGACTTTGTCATAAATTGAATTTAGGACAAGTGGGAGATTGTTAGGAACAGTGTCCTGAAATCCAGATTTATTCTGGATACATTATTTTAACTAATAAATAAGACTAAAGTCCCAGTCATTTCCTAGTCAAATTTGTATATTTGAGCATTTATACTGCATGTGATTTTCTTTTGGGAAACATCCATGAGATGGGTGTAGTCCTCAGACTACAATTTATATGTTTGTTCTAAGTGGTTTATGAGACTAAGCCACAGATAGACTGGGAACAAATGATATGGATTGTTGTTTGAAAGACTCGTAGTCGAAGACAAGTCTAAACCACTTGTATGTTAAGACTATAACGAACACTTTAGATGGCTTGTCTTGGTCATATGGATGGAGATCCAAAAGTGTTAAGTCAGTGTGTTTGACACGCTGAGCTGGACCATGTGGGTTACTTATTTATAGACTACTATCGGAAATGAGTGATTCACGTTGTACTGTTTGAACGACGACTCTAAATCCTGAGGGTATTTTGGACTTGTGCATGGAGCGTTAGTACTTTGGTGTACTATAAGTAAGGTCTAAAATGAATGACTGAAATCCCACATACACTGGATAGCGGCATGAAGTGTAACAAGGATCAGGTATTCAATAGGGAATCTACAGTCTCTTATGAGATATAGATGTCCCCTTAGTTGATTCGCAAATATTTGAATAGTTCGGAAACTTTGGCCAAAGTATTCCAAGTGTTTGACATTTGGAATTTATACTGTGAATATGTTCAAGTATAAGTGAATTACTCAGTGAAGGGCAAGTCGGTAACTAATGGAGAAGCTGTGAAGAGGATAATGGTAGTAGTTATGTTTATCCTTTGTCATGGACATCTAGTGGAGCGGTTGTTGTTATCAATACAGTATATTAGGGAGATATCAAATAAATAATTTAAGTTTGGAGTGCAGTGAGATTTATTTAGTGGAATTAAGTCTCATTAAATGGTAATTAAATTAATATCATGAGATGATTTAATTTAACCCATTTGGAGCTAGATTTAAATTGTCTCTGAGGTCCCTGCCCAAGCCTCTGTATTTTATTGCCATTAGAAAAATATTAATGAATTCATGAGAAGAATTATTTATCCGTAAGATGGGTAAATTAATTTTGCCAGACATTATTCATGCGATGAATAAATATTAAAAATTACAAAATAAAATAATTTTTGAAAATTAAAATTCATAGGATGAATTTTTACATGTGAAAACAAAGCAAAATAAAAAAAATACAAACGAAAGCCTGCACAGTAGCGATCCGCGTGAACCCCAACGAACCAGCACCCTGGGACGGCTACCACAGGCATCCGCATCCCCACGCGGGGACGAATCACACAATGACACGTGTCATGCGACTGGTCAACTAAGGACACGTTTGACCTAGGGTTGAACGCTGCATTTTAATCCTTTCTTAGTATAAAATGACGCGTTAACTGGGCGGTTCCCACATCGAAAAATCAGATTTTTTCGCTCCGATGTATTTCTATAAACAGAGGGGCTTATTCCGAGGTTTGGTATCGAAGTCAAAATATTTCTTTAGGGTTTCTGAAATTGTTTCTGAGACCCAGTTTAATATTTTTCGGAGCCCACCCTCCGGGCATCTCGGGGTCTTTGCGTAGAAGGTCTCGGGGTCTCCTACTTGAAGTGCTCTAATTGGTGCCTATTGTTGTGACCATAGTTGAGAACTGTGAACACAATAGTCGGCATCATAGTTTATTTTTCAACAAAATCAATATGTTTTTTCTGACATTCACACCCAAAAAGAGGCGAGCAACATCAGAGTTAAACTTGGAGGAAGTCTTCTTTTGTTTCTCGGCAGTGAAGTAAGACCAAGCTCATGGGCTTATTAACCTAGGTCGGAACAAGTTGATAGGATCCCCTTTTTAAGTCCCCATGCCCCCCCATGCCCCCCCCGTGTGGTGACATCTGGGGGGACATGGGGGCAAAAAAAAGGAAAGAGTAGGATGGGGTTTGTCTCGCTTTGGCGTAGCGGGCCTCCCACTGGGGGCCCGCACGACGGGACTCTTTGCTCAGTGGTAGAGCGCACCCCTGATAATTGCGTTGTTATGCCTGGGCTGCAAGGGCTCTCAACCACATGGATAGTTTAATGTGCCCATCAGTGCCTGACCTTGAGATGTGGATCATCCAAGGCACATTAGCATGGCGTATTCCTCCTACTCGATCCGGGGTTTGAAACCAAACTTCTCCTCAAGAGGATAGATGGAGCAATTCATGTGAGATCCAATGTAGATCCAACTTTCGATTCACTCGTGGGATCCGAGTGGTCCAGGGGGGACCACTACTGCTCCTCTCTTCTCGAGAACCCATGCATCCCTTATCAGTGTATGGACAGCTATCTCTCGAGCACAGGTTTAGGTTCGACCTCAATGGACAAAAATGGAGCACCTAACAACACATCTTCACAGACCAAGAACTACGAGATCACCCCTTTCATTCTGGGATGACGGAAGGATCATATCATTCGAGCCTTTTTTTTCATACTTTCCCAGAGGTCTGGAGAAAGCTGCAATCAATAGGATTTCCCTAATCCTCCCTTCCCGAAAGGAAGAATGTGAAATTCTTTTTCCTTTCCACAGGGACCAGGAGAGCAATACTTACTATATCCATGTGAATTATGTCCCCTACCTTTATGAATATGAAGGAATTATTCCATTATTGTTCACTAATAATAGTGAAATTAATGGTGCAGAGTCAAAAAGGGATTTTTACCCCACATTATTAATTTAATGAACTAATCCAATAAATCCACTTATAATAAATTACTATATGATTTTTAGTAGCATTATGATTTTGAATAGAATTGGGAAAAATCAAACACAAGCAAAATACGCAGTGACTCCCTTGTCTTATCCAAGGGAGTCTTATTAATAGAACATGCAAGGATAATAATACCTACCCCATTTGATCTAATTCTTATCCTCTCCGTGAAATAATCGATAGACAATATATTACATTCTTGACTAGGGATTAAAAAAAAAAAGAGAGAACTTTTTTGTATTTTTTCTTTCATTTTCTTTAAAAAAAACCAATTATCCAATCGAATATTAATCGAATACCTGGGTACTCAGAGACTTGTGAGTTTGTATACAAAGCATCTTCCGCCTTTTCCTAAATACTAACTACTAATTTAGTTAGACCTCACTCCTGCTAGTTAATCTAATTAAAGGCCCAGTCAGTAAACACTCTATTTGTAGTGGAAGGGAGTTGAGAAGTCTTCATAGTCCTTCTACTCCAATAATCCTTAATATTTCCTTGAATCCTAAATGTAAGGATTTACAGAAAGAACTTTCGACAACCTCCCTTCTTTAATTCAGAATGAAGGGGCACGCTATGACCGTTAAGAGTAGGTATTGTATTCTATCTCATCGTATCATATTCTGCTCTCGATATTTGAGAATCGCCATTAATACCTCGGTCTAGTTCCGGGATAATCCTTTGTTCCATAGTCCTAGGGCTATTTACAACTAGCCAATTAAGAATTCTTGGATGGACTAGTACTAGCAGTGCATCAAAGATGCAGTCATCGATTCTCCCGAGAGGCTACAATTACTACGAGCAAACATAAAACATATTAATGATGAGGAACGCATTTTTGCTATGCTACTAATACTTGGACTTGCTCTGCTATTCTGCCCAAGCATGGCCGAGGAAGAGTTACGGGGCATAAAACAAAAAAAAATATGCGGAGGATCCGGCATACTTTATGTAATTTTTACTTCGTCCATGATAACACGTAATAAATAAAAAAAAGTAAGGCTCATTTAGACAAAAGATCCACATCCAAGTTCCATAATTTTGGGTCCGCTATCCCAATTATGATTTTCCTACCCCTAAAGGGAAAGGTCCTTCCCTTTTGGGCTGGTTGTGGGCGAGGAGGGATTCAAACCCCCGACACTGTGGTTCGTAGCCACGTGCTCTAATCCTTTGAGCTACAGGCCCCACCCCACCTCCACTGGATCTGTTGCCAAAAATGTCCTAAAAAGAAAAGGAACATTTCCTATCCCCAGCCATTTCGAGTAAGAAGATGTGAAAGCGTGTTTCTCTCTATAAGAACGGTGCGTTCCAAGATGTGAAGTGTGAGAGAAGGGATGTCATAATTGGGGTTTTGAATAAGATGACCTTTTTCATATTTTTTTTCTTTTTCATATTGAAAAAGTAATAAGAATGAGAGGTGTTAAGCTTTTTATCATCCTGGCGTCGAGCTATTTTTCTGCAAGAGCTCCCCCATAGTATCGTCACCACAGTAGAGTTTAACCACCGAGTTCAGGATGGATTGGTGTGGCTCCTCTACGCTTAGGACACCAGCATATCGAACCATGAATGAAGAAAGGCATGAGAGAAAAGCATATTGGCTAGTGATTGTGATGCCCTAATTCTTGACTAGAGGGGACACCAAAGGTCTCTACCCTTCCATCCCTTGGGTATATAGAGAGGGAGGGCAGGGCTTTTGGTTTTTTCATGTTGTCAAAGAGTTGAACAAAGGAAATAGACGGCGAGTGCCTAATCAAGTTGATTCGGTCATGTAGAAACAAGATTCAAGTCTATCGGTCTGTTAGGATGCCTCAGCTGCATACATCACTGCACTTCCACTTGACACCTATCGTAATGATAAACGGCTCGTCTTGCCGTGACCTTCTCTTGAATTCTCAAAACTTCTGTCGCTCCATCCCCGCAGGGGCGGAGAACCCGTCGCTGTCTCGGCTGTGCACCAGAGGCTCTAGGGAAGTCAGAATAGGAGAGCACTCATCTTGGGGTGGGCTTACTACTTAGATGCTTTCAGCGGTTATTCGCTCTGCACTTGGCTACCCAGCGTTTATCGTGGGCACGATAATTGGTACACCAGAGGTGCATCCTTCCCGATCCTCTCGTACTAGGGAAGGTCCTCTCAATGCCCTAATGCCCACACCGGATATGGACCGAACTGTCTCACGACATTCTGAACCCAGCTCACGTACCGCTTTAATGGGTGAACAGCCCAACCCTTGGAACATACTACAGCCCCATAAACTGAAAATCCATAACCCCAATTGCTGCAGGAATACCATTTAATTGACCTATACCTGTTTGAATAGTTTCAGTTAAGCATGTCTTTCTTTGATAAGAATCGATATGATCTTTATAAGGTTCCTTCTCCAAATAAAAGTTAATGGGATCCAGAGAGACCATGTCTTCGTCCATAGGATTCCAAGTACCTGGATCAATCAAAAGTTCGATTCTATCTGAACTACTCATTTTCCAATGATATCCACATTTTTCACAAATATTATTTTTTGAATTCAAAAATTTCTTATAAATTAATCCATCCCAATTTTCGCATTGAATCCACAAATACCTATATTTTTTAGTTTCATTAAGATTATTAAAACTCTCTCTTCTAGTTACATCACTACTATTCATGATAGTTCTACTTGAACTTTCACTCTTATTTCGACTTTTACTAAAAATGTAGATATAAATGTAGCTATCACTGTAATTGTTACTATTACTTAAAATTGAACTATCAATACGGATTTGAGAATGAAGATAACTGTCAATGCAACTATTAATGTGATTATTCCAACTATATTTAGTATCATATATGTAAGGATCATATTAGGGATTGTCACTCCTAGATCTAGTATTCAAATAACTAGAATTCCAATTCTTATAAAAAGAACTTTGTAGTTCACTCAAAAAAGAATGATCATTGTCAATCTCAAAATTTTGATTCTCAATATCAGAATATATGGAATAATTGTCTCCTTTATTATCCCTAACTAAAAAAGTTTATCAGAGATGAAATTCTGAATGCCCCTGACACCGAATAAATGATCAACACTACTAACTCGAACTGTCATTATCACTCCAACGATAAATGTTTTTTTCTGTATCATTTATACTTGGATCTTTTCTTCTCCTTCGACTGGTATTTTCAAAAGGACCAAGAATATTCATTGATTTACTTAGCCCACACCTGTGTTCTAACTCTTCTTTAGACAACATTGAATTGAACCACCATTTTTCCATAGAGCTTTCTTGCACCCGATTTGTATGAATATACAATGGATGAATAGTCATTCGATGAAAAATCAATTGAATATTTCATTTCCTATTAGAATAAGCATCTAGATCCAATCTCACCTAACTGTAAGAAGTAAGAATTCGGGGTATCACTTAACTGTATATGATAGAACTTCATTTCCATAAAATCTCACCTAAGAATAAGTTTCTATTAAATTATGGAATATGGAAATGGAACACAAAAAAAAAAAAAACCAATATACAGGATGGCTAGTAGAGAGGTTCTTACCATTGACTCGATATCCAGTTCAAGGCCCGAATCTGCGAAATATATATATATATATATAAATATACCAATCCAATCCTAGAGATCCATAGGTTTAATTGTGGATCCAATACAGAAACATTTGAGTTTTTTTAGTTTTAATTTTTGTATTTAAGATCTTATTTGTATATCTTGATAAGTATCTACCCCCAAAAATATATAATAATTTAATTGTATTCAGCTCAATCCTTTTAGTAAAAGATTGGGCCGAGTTTAATAGCAATTCAATTAAGAGACCGAACAGTAATTACTGGATTGCAAAGTATCCACTGCTTGGAATTCAAATTTGATTTCCTTCCATACCTCACAAGCAGCCGCTGGTTCAGGACTCCATTTGCTAGCCTCACGGAGAATTTCATTACATGTTTCCCATCTGTTCTCGAGAAACAAGTGGGCTATTTCTTTGCAAAATTGTGCTCAATTTCATATGTGGCAATTCCGCCAAGATCTCTTCGTTAGTTGGGGGAAGAATTCACATGAATCGGATTTTTTGAGGAACGTAGCGAGAGAGAATTGGATTTGTTTAGACAATGTGTGGTTGGTAAACAAGGATCGACTTTTTAGAAAGGTATGGAATGTATCGTCAAATATTCAATAGGAACCCTTCCCGTAGTATCGCCATTTACCCCATTTCCCTCCACATTTCGTCAAATAGTCATGCTAGAAACATAAACAGTCATGGATAATTATGAGATGAGGTCCTTCCAAATGGAATAAAGAATTCCTACTCTATATATTATTCTATTTCGTTCTTTTTAATTGAAAAAATAATTTGAAAATAAAACAACAAGTACAAAAATAAGCAATAGTCCCCAGTAGAGACTGGTATGATTCAATTGAACATTTTGTTCGTTTGGGTTTGATTGTGTCGTAGCTCTATAAATTGGATTTGGTTTTGTTTATCATTGGATGAATTGCATTGTTGATATTGACCCAAAAAAAAAAAAAAAAAAAACTGGTAGGTACAGCTAGTCCGTGAACAGCCAACCATTGCACCGTAAAAATTGGATAGGTTCGATCTATGGTCATCGGGCCTCCTAAAAGGATCTACTAAATTCATCGAGTTGCTCCAAAGGGTCAAAATAGATTTCCAGTCTTTATTGAGTAGCTAATCTGTGCTTGTCCAGGGCTTCAAGCTCGGCTAGCTTGATCTTCACATTCTCGTCTGGGTCAATAAGCTGAACGACTACTTTTAGAGAAGGCAATTGTATTTCCAAAGACACAACTTCCTTTGACCCAAACACCGAACTATAAGGCGTGCATCCCATTGCATTTTAGACTATAGTTCGGTATGCCCATAGAGCTTTAGGTAACTATTCATGCCAGTCCCTTCTTGTTTTCGAGATTATCAGAGATTATCTTCAACGGGACCCCATAAGAGTAGATCAACTAAACTCGAATGAAATTTGCAACTTCTTTTGCCTTCACCTCTCTTAACGCAACAACTTTAGCCCATTTTGAATAGTAATCAGTCCCTACGAATATATATTGATGTTGGCAGAATGACGAAGGCTTAAATGGACCTATGACCTCGAGGCCCCATGCGTCAAGGGACCAAGACAAAACTCTAAGATTTAGAGCTTATGGTGGATGGTGAATGAAATCTCCATGAATTTGACAAACTTGGCAAGTCTTTGCGAATTTCATTGCATCTTGCACCAGGGTTGGCCAATAATAGCCTAACCTTTTGACTTGATCAGCGAGCTTTGGTCCCGCTTGGTGAGCACCGCATATGCCAAAATGCGTTTCTCTGAGAGCGAGGGTGGCCTCTTCTTTTGATAAACACCGCTACAAGATCCCATCAAAGGACATTCAATACAAAGTGTCATTTTTCAACACCAATTCAGGTGCTCGTATTCTTATCTCCCCCCTTTTCTTAGAATCACTAGGTAAAAAGAACATGTCGCAAATATTCAATCAGAGTTTGTCGCCATTCTGGCTCTTCTTCACTATCGTCAACGGAGACTGAGTTTACCATTTCCACTTGGTCTATACGCTTCACTGCAGGCGTCAGCAAGTGACGTTGCCCAACAGTGACTTAAACTTCCCTTTCAGTGGGCAGAGTTATGTGGCAAGCTTTGCTAAGGCGTCGCTTTATTGTTCTCAGACCTTGGCACATGTAATATTTTAATATCATAAAACTGCTCCATCAAATATTTTGCTATTTGGTACAAAGGCACTGAATTTGCATTTCTAACTTCATATTGACCATTTATTTACCTGATAATCAGTTGAGAATCGCCAAATGCTTGCAAATAGTCGATGCATGCATTTTGATGGCCATTTCTAGACCAATGACGTGTGCCTCATACTCAGCTACGTTGTTAAAGCAAAGTTCTATTAATGAAAAGGAGTAAGGAATGAGTCCGCCGGAGGGTGTGATGAAGACAATGCCTACACCTGCCCCCTTTTGATTTGCTGCTCTATCAAAATACAGCTGCCAGTGTATCGTCTCTACATGGAGTATCTCTTTATCTGGCAAGTCATATGGAATTGTTCATCATCAGGAGCTGAATTTGCCGTCAAGAAGTCAACTATAGCCTGCCCTTTAATAACTTTTTGTGGCACAAACTTTATGTCAGATGGGGCTAATAACATTGCCACTTAGCATACCGCCGTAACAACACTGTTTTCGATAATAAATACCTCAGCGGGTCCACCTTTGAGATCAAGGTAACCGAATGAGACATGACATAATGCCTCAATTTCTTCAAAGCGAACACCAACGCTAGGCAAATCTTTTCAATAGACGAATAGTTATGTTCTGCCCCCACCGATGTCCTTCTGATATAATAAAGGGCATTTTCTTTTCCTTCATCATTCTTTTGTGTTAACATTGCTCCAAGTGATTACTCTAATGCTACAGTGTACAATATCAAAGGTTTTCCTTGAACAGGTGCCATCAAAATAGGCGACTTTAGCAGATATTCTTTGATGCTGTTGACTGCATTTTGACAAGTCTTGTCCCAAACAAAAGGGACATCTCTCTTCATCAACCTTGTGAAAGGTTGGAATCTTCTTGACAGATTGGAATAAAATGTCTAATGTAGTCTAGTCTTCCTTGCAGACGGTGGAGTTCCCGTAAATTTCTTGGAGGAGGCATCTCCACAATTGCTTTAATCTTGTCGAGGTCAATTTTAATCCCTCGGTGTCTGACCCCAAAGCTGAGAAATTTTCCAGATATGTCTCAGAATGCGCACTTTAACGGATTCATCGTCAGTCTGTTACTTCTTCCTTAATCCTAATCCTTTGGCTTTTCTCATCTCGATCCTTTTAGGATTTAACCCAAAGGTTTTCCCAACCTCTAGAAGACTGAGACACAAGGGGATCTTGGCATATCATCTTTTAAGGTTTCTTGTTCACTCATCACCAAAGTCATAGGTTAGGCAACACACGCCTTACCCTTGGCCTTATTTAATTTGATCCTTTTGGAATTTGACCCAAAAGATTTTCCCAATCTCTGAAAGGCTGAGACACGAGGTGGCACTAGAAGATTTCTTTTTCTCGTGTCATCAAAGTCATAGGCTCAGTAATTGATAGGTCTAATTTAGTATATAATTATTTTTATCATTTTGATTCAATTTTAACCATTTTACATCAAATTTTTATCGCTTTTGCTCGGTTTCTCTCTTTTTCACTCGTATTACCATTTTCTTGCAAAAATACTTATTTTATGCTAAATCTTGCTAGGTTTTATCATCAACATCAATATTTGAAGGCAAGATACATCAAACAAAAGCATAAAAATGAGCAAAATCAATCAAAATACTAGTTTTAGCAAGAAAACACCAAGTTCATGCATAATTCAATTCAACTTGCAAAAATGGGTAGCAAAATGCACAAATCAAGAGCACGGATTGATTAAACAAAACATTAACATGTCCAGGTTGATGTAAACTCCGAATTTAGGTGGTTCTAAGCTCAAAAATCTGAAGAAAAATAGCAAGAACAACAACAATGCAGAGAATAAAAATCAGCTTGCACAATTCGCTTCAACTTGCAATTTTGGGTGGCAAAATGGACGAATCAAGTGAAAGAACCTCTTGTACACTTCAATAACATGTTCAAGTTGATGTTAAGACTGCTTTTGGGAGGCCAAAGCTCAAAAATAAATTGAAGAAAAACAGCAAAGAATAGTAAGTTGCAGAAATGAACACAAGCTTGCACAATTCACTTCAACTTCCAATTTTGGGTGGCAAAATGAACAAATCAAATGCAAGGATGACTTAAAAAATTCATTAAAATGTCCAAAATTATTTCAAGACTGATTTTGGGCGGTGCAAAGCAAGAAAAAATTGAAAAAATCAGCAACTTGATGAAATCTGCAGAACTGAGCAGCAAGGAGTAGAATGGAGGTGCAATGAGCTTTAAGCTTGCAATTTTTTGTATTTTTTTACTTAAAACCTTATGTACTATAAATAGGGATGCTCAGGAGTTCTTTAAATCTAGAAAAATTAAATACGAAGTAGCGAAATAAGAAAGAAATTCGTAGGAAAAAAGGAGGAGAAAAGAAGAAGTTTGGTTTGAAATTTTGCATTTTCAAGTTCTTTTCTATCCTTTTCTTCATTAGGTACATGAATTTTGTGTTAAATATCTCTTATATTAAGTTTATCATGAACTAATTTTTTTATTCCAAGGCTATGATGTAGCCTAAGTTTTAATATAAGCTCATTTCTAATTCTACGTATTCAATGTTTTGTTATTGTATTGTTGAAGTGTTTATCATTATTTTTCATGAGTTTTAAATACTTGATCATCATTTAAGACCTATAATGATTCATAATGAGTCCAAGAAGAGATTTATAATGATTGCTAAGGTGATAAGCACCATAAATTGAGCGAATGCTTGAGAGAGATTAACGTGATTTGTGCGATTTTTAAGTGAAAATCATAGAGCTTTAAAAACTCTTTTCTTATTTAAATTTATGCACGTAAGTGATGGATTAATCTGTAAAAGAGCATACTAAATGTTTCTCAAGAGCGAATATTTAGCAAATTAGGATTTGCAACTAGGTGAAATCAGATGCTAGAGGTGGCCAACAGGCCGGGTCGGCCCGGAAACTGGCCTGCACTGTAGCGGGCCGGGTAGGGCCTAGGCTTGGGCCCGGTAGCCGTTGGAGCAACGGATCTTTTGGAGGGGGTGACAGCCGTTGCTCCCCCTCCTCCTAATTTAAAAAAAAATTTATATTTTTTTTCTTAAAAATACCTAATCCTCCCCAACCCATTTCCTCACCACATCTTCAATCCTCTCTTCTCTCTCTATACATTCATCATCTTCATCATCTCCATCTTCTTCAACTTTGCTAATTGCAACATTGTGCTCTAAAGTTCAAAGTTCATAAAGTGTTTGCCTGAAGTTCGAATTTCATTGTTCTCTCGTTTCGATAATTTAGTATCGCAATTTTATTTGGTTCGCATTTTTAGCTATTTAATTTGCATTACTACTTACATTTTATAAATACGAATCACTTATAATAATATGGCACACAACTCTTCATCATCATCTGAAGCCGGTCGTGCTAGTTCTAGCTCTTTTTGGCCACCCAGAATCCCTAAAAGGAGTAGAATTGTAGAACTTAATACGGAAGAACAAGCTTTTATACAACTAGGCCCATCAACCCTATACATTGATGATAGCATAAATTGGAAATTTGAACAACAATATTATCATGAGTCGGGTGGTGGGGGTGGAGACTCACAAACTGATGAGGAACCCACGCCCACCACCGAAGCCCAGCCTAAAAGTAGTACTAGTACTAGTAGGTGTACAACTAGTGGGGTATGGAATCACTTTACCCTTAATAAGACAACTAATATAGCAACTTGTAAATTATGTGACCCACCTAGGTCCTTTAGCCATCAACCTGGCAGTGGGACAGGCACATTAATTAGACATATACTTAGGTGCCACCCCGAGCAATGCCTAGATAAGAGCCAACAACGTCCAGTACAGTATGTGACCAGTGCACTTGCTAATTTTAGGTTATCTCAAGAGGGCAACCGAAAGGGGCTAGCTAAATATATAATTTTGGGTGAAAGGCCAATTCTGACGAAGACTAATATTTCGTCGACTACCTCCAAAAATGGGTGAACCCCGCCATTGTGAGGGTTCCTCGGAACACCGTGAAGTGGGATGCTTTTACGGAGTACCACAGGATGAAAGCTGAGGTCTTAACACTTGTTGCGACGAACACGAGCATGTTCTCGTTGACGTCAGACACGTGGAAGTCGAAACTCGGTGTGCCTTATATGTGCATAACGGCAGACTGAATCGATGACTCATACATCCTCCAAAAAAGAATAATTCATTTTGGTTATTTAGATTACCCCCACACTGCCAAAATAATTACGGGTGCGATTATGTCGGGAGTCTGCGACTGGAGCATAGAGCGACGTATCTTCAGTATTACGTTCGACAATGCTACCAGTAACACTGCATCCATTACACATTAATTTAGGCACATGAGAACCATGTTAGGTGGGAAGTATTTCCATCTTCGTTGCATTTGTCACATTTTGCATTTAATGGTAATGGATGGTTTAGAGCTAGTAAACGCATCCCTTAACACCTTAATATCCATAATAATATATATTAAATCATCCAGCACTAGAAAAAAAAGATTTAGAAATTTATGTAGGTTGCATGGCATAGAATATAAACAATTCAAACTAGACTCCCAAACTAGTTGGTCGTCTACGGTAGAAAAGTTAGAGCGCATTCTACCATATAAAGATGTTCTAGTGGAATTCGCAAAGGACAATAGTTCAGAATGGAGCGATTACAACCTGAACGATGTACACTGGGAGACAATCAATGAAATTTGTAAATTTTTTTTTGCATGTTTAAAGAGGCCACGACATTTTATTGGGGTTGCTACTATCCGACCATGTCTCAAGCAATATTAAGATTGCTTGATATTGTAAATTGGATGGTGGGTAATGAATCCAACCCCATTTTGTTCGAATCGATTAAGGCAATGAAAGAAAAGTTTGATAAATATTATTCTGGACTGCCCCTTACATACTGTTTAGCAACTATTTTAGATCCTCGCTGTTAACGCGGGGGTTTAAACTTGTTTTGCCAATATTTTTTCAAATATTTGTATCATAGTCTCAATATTGGCACTTTTATTGCCGAAGTCGATAACGACTTGGACAATTTATTTTCCCACTATTCCCAAAAATTAGCGTACAATAATCCACATTCTAGTACTACAACAGTAGGATCTTCCACATCCAGTGGAAGTAGTTCACACACGTCATATTCGTGGAAGCTGTTGGAGCAATTTACGCCCACAGTAGCCCCCACGTCATGTGACGAGCTAGATTATTATTTGCAGACACCGTTGCTCCATATTTTCGCGACGCTGGCCAACCAGCACAAAAGAAGCCCAGTGTCCCATACTTTCCACCATGGCACGTGATATACTAAGTTTTCTAGTGTCTTCAGTAGCATCGGAGTGTGCTTTCAGTCTTGGTGGCAGGTTGCTTGGAACGAAAAGGGCACCGTCAAGTTTGGAGATGTCTGTGTGCTTGAAGGATTGGCTGCTAGCTGAGGCAAGGAATCAACAGAAAATGAGGATGGATTCATCGAGCGATGAAGAAGACGACCGCAAATGATGGCACAGCAACCCCCCCATGCAACTGATATCAACACTTTTGTATATCCATTATTTACTTTGTATTTTTTGATAAACAAATTTGTACTTTTAAATATTATGCTCCAACTGCGTTGTATTTGTATTTTTTACGTTATTTATTTACCATTATTTACTATTACTTATTGTATATTTTATTTTATTACATGTATTTAGCATTATTAGTGCTTGGGATAAAATGTATTTGTATCTCATAGTATTTATCAATGAATTATAATAATTTTAGTACAAAATGACTTTGTATTATTTAAATTTTGCATTTTTTTATAGCTAACGAAAAATGAGCCAACTTGGGCTTGCTACAGTGCTGGCCGGACGGGCCCGGGCCCGGGCCCAGGCCCAGCGCAACCCGACCCATGGCCACCTCTATCGGATGCCTTGGATTTTATTAAATCATAAAAACCACAAAAAATCAATAAATGTTGGATAAAATTTAGTAACAAATTTTGTTTCCTTTCATTTTAATTTATTTTATATCAAAAACCTCAAATTTCGGTCTTTTAAATAGTGTTAAAGCTACTAATTTCGATACTTGATCAATAACAATTCTCATTACTCCCCACTTTATTACTTGATATGAATAGTGCACTTGCTAATACATATGCAAAGTAAGAATCAAGTTTTTGGCGCCGTTGCTGGGGATTGTCTCTATTTGAGTGATATCAATACCAACTAATTTTGTTGTCAATAATTTGTAAATTTTGTTTAAATTTGAAATATAAATCTCTTTTCATTCATTTATTTTTTTTGTAAAGATAATTCTTAAAAATAAATAAATAAATCAATAAATCCGTATATACCCCCCTAAAAAAATAATAAAAAATTTTGCTAGTTTAGTGTTATTTTATTATTTTTCTTATATTTTGTCTTTATTTTGATTATAAGTTTATATTGTTAGGGTTTTAAAGTTAAATTTGTTATTTTAAAGTTTTCAAAAACACTAGTATTACTACCCCTTCAAAAACTTGGCTTGCAAAGATTGTTATAATTTTAAAAGTTTTCTCATTAATTGTATCTTTCCCCAAATTGTTTATTCACTCATTTATGTTTTTTCGTATTTCAAAAAAAAAAAAAAAAGGGAGATGGCTAAAAGTGACGGCTTGCTACAACTTTATGAGGCCTCAATATCAAGCGATATTCGGTGCATTATCTGCTCAACTTTCACCAATTCAGGACATGATTGCTGCTCGTGCTCCTAGATGTGAATTTTGTGCAAGTGACCATGCTAGTATGGAATGCCAAATGGGTAATAGCTTTTCTTTATCTAATTTTGAACAATATAACTTTGTGAGACCTCAAGCTATACTGAGAAGACAACTAAGCATTCGTGAAATTAGTGCATTATCTTCTCAACTTTCACAAATTCAAGGACACTTAGATGATATGATTGCTGCTCGTACTCCTAGATGTGAATTTTGTGCAGGTAACCATACTTGTATGGAATGTCAATTGGGTAATAGCTTTTCCTCATGGGATTTTGAACAAGACAGCTTCATGTCCGATTATAAACAACCCCAGTACAATCCCTACTCTAGCCCCTATAGTCAAGAATGGATGGACCCTTCTTGGATCCGTCTCAAGAAAGGAATAATGACTTAGAAGAGAAATTTAGGAAATTCATGGAAACTGTGAGTGACTTAAAGAATCAAAGAGCCTCCATCCAAAATCCAGAATCTCAATTAGGGACTAAAATAGGGGAACTTTCGGAGAGGTCTAAAGATTCCTTGCCCAGCAATACTATCACCGACCTAGCGGAGCAAACTAACTCCACAGCATTGAGGGATGAAGACATACTAGAAAAACCACCTCAATGTGACATAATCCCCTTAGTCAACTCAGAGCCACCAATGACCCAACTTATCTTTAACTACCCACCACCACCAATTATTGAAATAGAATGTCGAGTTTATCTAACATGGTAAGAGATTTTAGGAAACATGGATGCCTCATTGAAAAATAACAG
This sequence comes from Simmondsia chinensis, assembly GCA_018398585.1. NCBI lineage: Eukaryota > Viridiplantae > Streptophyta > Magnoliopsida > Caryophyllales > Simmondsiaceae > Simmondsia > Simmondsia chinensis. The sequence continues at coordinate 10,234,882 of JAGTTD010000022.1, forward strand.
AAAAGTTCAGAAAAGAAAATTCGAGCTGTGGCAAATCAGGCTCAAACATCTCAAGATTAGAGAAGGTGGAGGTGGTCATGTAAAGAAAGGAACAAAAAAGATCCACAGAAGAAAATGGTCATTGAGGGCGGATGGAGGAAACTCTATTCTCCTTCAAGACATGGGATAGATCCACTCAAAGACCCGAGCTAACGACTACAATCAGAAGCGCTTCTTGGGAGGCAACTCAAGTGTTTCTATCCTTGTTTATCTTATTTCTCCCTTTATTACTTTAATTGTCTCATGTTTATGTATATTTTTGTTGAAACAGGTATTCCAGAACAAGTTTGGGGGTAGCAAGATGTCAACATACACTATCAACAAGTAATCCTCAAACCTAAGAAGTATCTATCACCCACTTAATCTTTTTAGTTCTTTTAACATTAAGAATAATGTTAACTCTAAGTTTGGAGGTGGGAGAGACAATTTTTAAAAATTTTAAACAAAAATTTTTTTTCAAAACACTTTCCTGTTTTGTCTTTTAGAGTCGGCTTTAGTGCCTCCCAGAGTTCGGAACCTTTGTATGGGGATGTAGATAGTGTCGGCCAACAAAAATATTGTCTATTTTTTTTACAGTTTTGATCATTGGTCTTTTTAAAACTAAAAAAAAAAACTTATCATCTTGCTTTTTAGGCAATTTTTTTACTATTTTTAGCTCGTTCACTTTAATTAGATTTGAAAAACCGGATAATCAATTGTTTTTGTGTTCTAATTGTAAAACACAATCTAGTCTAAGGAACCATCTTGATAAAACCATGGTATTTGACTTTACTAGTTAGCATGGCTATTTTACTTTTCTTTCCGATTAAAAGATGCTCAAATTTGAATAGATTACATTGAGATTATCATTTATATAATAGATTTTGAAGAGTTATGCCTAAGTCTAAATAAAAGAAAAATATAATAAAAATAGAGGGAGAGAATCACTAAGCACCACTATTCTGTTAAAAACATCTATCATTTTGGATATGTGCTGCTGTGTGATGGTTTCGTGCCTTAGTACCTCAAGCAAGTAGATCCGTAGGGGTGTTTCAACACCTGGTACCCTGGGCTAACTGGAACAGGGGTTACCGCATTGAAAGCTCACTACAAAGGATACTTAGAAAGCTAACAAGGAACCAAGCACCCCAAAAAAAAAGGAAACAAAGGAAAAAAAAAAAAAGAGAGAGAGAGAGGAGATCATCTCTAGCACCGCTATCCCATTTATAAACATTTTCAGATGTGTGCTACCCATTATGAGGACGTCTCAGTAGTGGCTTCCCTTACTTATGGGTCATCGCCCAGGAGTCGGAGCTTGATTCTCGCTGTAGATATACTCATGAGTTGAAATTGACTTGAGTAAATAAATTCCTCCAAAGAAAAAAAAATGGCGCAAAAATAATTAGTTTTGGGCATACTTGATAAGTCTTGTTATGAGTAGAGGTGTAAACGAACCAAGTGCTTGGTGAACTACTCGCATTCGAAATCGATTAGGGCTCGTTCAAGTTCGTTTTGGAGGCTCGATAGCTTATTGAGCCAAGCTCAAGCAGGCTCGATAAGTTTATCGAGCTGAGTTCGAGCGGGAGGGTGTTCGGCTCGTTAGTGTTCATGAACAGCTCGATAAGGACTCGATAAGGCACTCGTTAAAAGCTTGATAAGGCACTCATTAAAAGCTCGATAAAGGACTCGTTAAACTGCTCAATTAGTTTTTATTAAAAACCCAAAAATAATAGCTATAGTTTATAATATAAATTAATAATTTTACCTCTAAGCAAGTCACACACACAAAGATACCTTATATATTGATAATAACATTATAATGATGTAATTTGCATATTATAATCACTTAAATTTTCAGTATCACCTTGATTGAAAAATATAAGGGTTATTTATGCCAAGGTCCCTGTACTTTATTCACTGTGTCAATTTAGTCATTGTACTTTTAATTGTTTCAATTTAGTTCCTGTACAATTCAAAATATGCCAATTTGATCCTTAGAGAAAAAATTATGTTAAGTTTTTAATAGAATTTTTAATGGTTCGTCCACGAATTAGGTTAAATTGAGTAAATAGATGAGTTTATAATAAGATACTTGCATCTAACATAATTTTACCGTTCAAAATTATATCATTAATTAACTTAAATTTGACCAAATAACTAAATTGACACATTTTGTGGGCCAAAAAAAATTGACACATTTTAAATTGGTCAGGGATTAAATTGACACAATTAAAAGTATGAGGATCAAATTGACACAATAGGCAAGGTACAGGGGCCTTTGCAGTAAATAACCCTAAATATAATTTCCATTATCACATAATATTTATATTTTTTGTATCTACATAATATTTAGTTTGATTTTCCGGGCGCGTATGTGTGTGTATATACACACACACACACACAGGAATGCATACTTATTATTGTTATATCTTATAAATAAACAATATATTAATTCATGTATTTTATTATCATTTGTTTATAAAAACACAATATTGTGATAAAAAAAAAATTCAAAATACAATTAAAATATGTAATTAATTGTAAGTATATTACCATATAATATATGTTTGGTTGTTTACTATAATATGTAATATAGATATAACTAAAAAATGAACACATTATTGGCTGTAGGAAAAGAGTTACAATCTTGTATCTACATCATTCACTGAGGTTCTAATGGTTAATGTAGTAGTAATTAATTTATCTCCTACTTGAAAGTAGCCTAGGATCGAATCTCATAACTCCTTCCCTATGTAATGCGTCTTAAATTTCTTCTTGTTCCATAAAGACATCTAAGAAATTTCGTCTCAATTGTGAAATTTCTTGAAATTCATACCGCAGTGGCCAAGTACCTGACAATGACACGACTTATTACTCAAATGATTCAGCCGGCTATGAATTTGACACAAAATTCAAAATAACCCATTTGGTTGATCCGAAACCTAAGAAGAGCTAACTTGGCAAAGATTTAACCTGCTCTAATTAGGATTGAAATGATCCGATATAATTGGTTAAAAACCAAGATCACTTCAACTTAATATAACCCAACTTAAAATGACCAGAAATGCAAAATAACTTAACTTAAATGACTTGAGTAATAATCTGACAGAGTCCACCTAACTTCGAGCTTGGCAGAATCTCGAAACGACTCGACTCAATTAACTGGAAATGCCAAACTTAAAATAACTCAAAATTGAAACTTTCTGACTCCAACTTAGCTATTGTATTATATCTAAAAAGGAACATATCCAGTGTCTCAAGGGTTCCCGCCTACATAGGGTTTAGGGGGCGGATGTACACGGCCTTCCCCCTTCAGGGTGTTAACTTGAAGAGAGGCTAGAGTGCCCCCGGCCTGAGGGTGAGGACTTCCCAGGAGGTCACCCATCTTGGCACTACTCTCGCCCAAACACGCTTAGCTTCAGAGTTCCAATGGGATCCGGAGAGGGCGTGTTGGTGCTCTCTTTGGTAGTTATTGTATTACATCTAAAATATACAAATATACATGATTTTGTAAAACCTGATCATATCAGTAGGATATAGGTGATCCATGACATATTGGACTTCTTCAATTAGCCATGAAAATTTAAGGAATTTATCGCTTAAGTATCTTGAAGTTTGAGGATTTTTCACTTATGTACCTTCACATTTCAATGTACACAATGATATACCCTATAGTTTAAAACTTTTATTATTTGGGTACCTTAAGGTTTAAAAATTTTGTCACTCATGTACCTTTTATCAGGGATTTGAAAATTTTTTGTTAAAGGATGCTAATTTATACATGATTTCGATAATATATAGGCATCTTTCTTCATAATCTAATATATTTTTGCACATAAATGCAAACACAAAATAATATTTATATATTGAATAGGTATCCTACGCTCCATTTCGGTGACTTTTGTTTGTAATTTATCAAAATTTTGTCAAACATAGTTACATTATATGTACTTAAATTGGAACATACCAGTGTAATTAAATAATAAAAACATAATAAATAATAAAAACACTAATAAAAAATTAATATTAAATATATAATATATTATTTATACATACAATATATCAAAAACGTAACAAAAATAGATAAAATAAAACATTTCTTTCAAAAGAAATGTTTTTAACAGGTGTAATTTGATCCAAAAAAAAAAAAAAAAAAGCTGTAATTAGCTGTAGTTCCCCATTCTCATCTTTTATCCCCATTCTTCACTCCTGTTAGCTCTGAAAGCTTCTTCAAGAAGCTTCTCTCGTCCGATCTCAGCCATTCGTTGCTCCTAACGTGTGTCACTAGATCCATGGCTCACGTTGTGCTTTTGTGGGTAATCGGATGTCCATTAGATCGTTTCTAAATAAACGGCTATGATGAGGTCTAGGGTTTTTTACCACAGATTGAAGCTAAGGGACCATAAAAATGCTGTGGTTAGGGTTTAGAGAAAGAGGCTTGATTAACCTTTTCCTCTTCCCCTCTCTTTTCTAGCGCTTTTGTGTCCCTAGGGCTCTCTACTCAACCCTGAGCTTAAAAACGAACCTCTGAGCCATTAAAATCGAAGGTTCGAGATTCGTCAGCCTTGGTTCGAAGTGATTTCGTGTTTTTGGTGCTTCGTTCTAGCCGATGGTGTTCGGTTCGTGGTTGGAGTTGTTCGTTTGTGGCTGGTGGAGAACGATCGGTGCTAGTGGTGTTGATTTCCAGTATGTTCCTTGTTGATTCGAGCCCTAGGTGTTCAGATCTTGACAAGATTCAGCTTCTGAAGGAAGTATACTTCTAACTTTACTTTGTTCTTTGGTTTCTGTCTTATAATTTGAAGTTCTTGGTTAAGTTCTTGAGTCTAGAGTTATCTATTCTAGATTTAAGCTGTTTTAAGTTCTAATCAGTCTTGGTTTTGTATTAATCGGTTCTTGAGAGTTAAGATCTGAGATCTTAGAGCCTGTATTCATATTTTTTTTCTTTGTGCGACTTGTAAATCGTTTATCTGAAATCATTTATTGCGAAAAACCTATTTTCTCGTTGGTATGGAAGCACCTACAAACTCGATTAAGCTCGTTTAGAAAAATAAGTTCGATTAGCTTGACTCGGCTCGTTAACAATCCATGCCGAGCCAAGTATCGAACAAACTAGTTCCTTATCGAGCTCGAGTTCAAACAAAAGGATGCTCGGCTCGACTCGGCTCGATTACACCCTAGTTATGAGTAGTATGATTTTTGTCCTCTATTCATTTTGAATATCTTAAGATTATGAAGAATGGATAAACTCAATTTGTTAGCTAACTTTTAAATTCGATTACCTAGGTAATTGACAGATTTTTCATTGGAAAAAAGGTTTTTCCATTAGAACCTTGAACTTTGTTCCTCAATTATGCTTCTCTAATTTAGAGTGCATCTGCTTTGACTTGTGGAAAAATTAGTAAAAAGCACAAGATCCTGTGCTTCAAGATTTAGCCTTACTCGAGTACGAGCAAGATTAAAGTTTGGGGGTATTTTGATAGGTCTAATTTAGTATATAATTATTTTTATCATTTTCATTCATTTTTAACAATTTTACATCAAATTTTTATCGCTTTTGCTCGGTTTAACTCTTTTTCGCTCATATTGCCATTTTCTTGCAAAAATACTTATTTTATGCTAAATCTTGCTAGATTTTATCATCAACATCAATATTTGAATGCAAGATACATCAAACAAAAGCATAAAAATGAGCTAAATCAATCAAAATACTAGTTTTAGCAAGAAATCACCAAGTCCATGCACAATTCAATTCAACTTGCAAAAATGGGTAGCAAAATGCATAAATCAAGAGCAAGGATTGATTAAAAAAAACATTAACATGTCCAAGTTTATCTAAACTCTAAATTTAGGTGGTGCTAAGATCCAAAATCTGAAGAAAATAGCAAGAACAACAACAATGCAGAGAATGAAAACCAGCCTGCACACTTCACTTCAACTTGCAATTTTGAGTGGCAAAATGGACGAATCAAGTGAAAGAACATCTTGTAAACTTCAATAACATGTTCAATTTTATGTTAAGACTGATTTTGGGAGGCCAAAGCTGAAAAAAAATTGAAGAAAAACAGCAAAGAATAGCAAGTTGCAAAAAATGAACACAATCCTGCACAATTCATTTCAACTTGCAATTTTGGGTGGCAAAATGATCAAATAAAATGAAAGGATGATTTAAAAAATTCATTAACATGTCAAAGATGATTTAAACACTGATTTTGGGTGGTGCAAAGCAAGAAAAAATCGAAAAAAATCAGCAACTTACTGAAATCTGCAGAACTGGGCCGCAAGGAGAAGAATGGAGGCGCAATGAGCTTTGAGCTTGCAATTTTGTATTTTTTAATTACAACCTTATGTACTATAAATAGAGATGCTTAGGAGGTCTTTTATCATCATTCAATCCAGAAAAATCAAATACTAAGGTAGGAAATACGGTAGAAATTCGTATGAAGAAAGGAGGAGAAAAGAAGAAGTTTGGTCTGAAATTTTGTATTTTCAAGTTCTTTTCTATCATTCCCTTCATTAAGTTCATGAATTTTGTGTTGAATATGTCTTATATTAAGTTTATCATGAACTAATTTTGTTATTCCAAGGCTATGATGCAACCTAAGTTGTAATATACTCTCATTTCTAATTCAACGTATTCAATGTTTTGTTATTGCGTTGTTAAAGTATTTATCATTGTTCTTCATAAGTTTTAAATAATTGATCACCATTTCATGTCTATAATGATTCATAATAAATCCGAGAAGAGATTTATGATAATTGCTAAGGCGATAAGCACCACAAATTGAGCAAATGCCTGAGAGAGAATAATGCGATTTGTTTGGTTTTTAAGTGAAATCATAGAGCTTTAAAAACTCTTTTCTTATTTAAATTTATGCACGAGAGTGATTGGTTAATATGTAAAAGAGCATGCAAAATGTTTTTGGAGAGAGAGTATTTAGTAAATTAGGATTTTCAACCATCGGCACGTAATAACAATTTGAATAACGAGAATATAAAGACGTATTGATGTAACTAGGTGAAATCGGATGCCTTAGATTTTATTAATTCATAAAAACCACAAAAAATCAATAAAATTTAGATAAAATTCAGTAAAAAAAATTTGTTTCCTTTTATTTTAATTTATTTTATATCAAAACCCTCAATTTTCGGTCTTCTAAATAGTGTTAAAGGTACTAATTTCGGTACTTGCTCAATAACAATCCTTGTGGGATCGATACTCTACTCACTACTTTATTATTTGATACGACTAGTGCACTTGATAACGCATACGCAAAGTAAGCATCAGTAATATATGCCTTAAGAACTCCGCCCTCTTGTGAAATTTGTAACATGATGGTAATGTCATCGGAAGGGGGAACTTCATAGTCCGTAACCTTGTGCATATTCATTTTTCCCTCATCGATTGGGACGTTCTTGGCACCAAGCTTTCCTTCCTTTATCTTAAATAAAGTCTTGGATTAAGAGGTCTTTAAGGTCTCTTCTTCTCCAAAACAAGCACTCCTTGAACCAGAGCTATCAACCTCTTGAGGAGTAAAAAACTTTAGATAAAGCTGCACATCGACAATCTTTCCCTTTCCTTTTTCAAGGCTCCCCCTCATGAGCGTACCATTGGTTGATCGATAAAACTTTGCATCCTCATTTGCCTCTATATATTTCAGGCATTGATGAAGTGTAGAGACTATAGATTTACTGTTGTGGAGCCAAGTTTGCCCCCAATAGGGCGTTGAAGGACGTATCTGCCTCTATAACATGAAAAAGGGCATCCCCATAAAGGTCACCAAATTCTACTTCCAGTGCAATAGTACCTGAGCTTTTTGCCCTACTTGATTGAATCCTTGAATTGTGAGCAAGATAGGGGATAATTGGTTTGGCGTTAACCCCATATCACATAGTGTCCTCGGAGGGAGAAGATTAACTACGGAACCACAATCAAGCAGGATTCGGTTCAACACTTTGTATTGGATTGAACCGGTTATGTAAAGCGGCCTATTATGATGTTCGGTCCCGAGCTGGAGGTCTTCATCAGAGAACATGATACATGCCATGCAAGAGGAAAATTTATTTGTCATGGACACGTCGTCAGCTTCAACCTGATCAACTTCACTTTTGTAATCATCGGGATCCATCGGAGCTTGGATGAGTGCCCTCCTCAACTCTTTAGATAGCTGGAGTGCATCATAAAGACCAAATAGAGCAAGAATTTATTTTAAATGAGTAAGAACATCGTATCCAACTCTTTCATGGTGCGGTGCTTGTCTTACAATTGGAGGAACTGGAATGGGGAGATCTTTCACAAGAAATTCCTTCTCATTTGTGGGCAGGTCCTGCTCTGACTGCCCATCTGGTTGTCCCTCAACATGAGGTGACATCGTTGCCTGTCCTGCTGATTGTGTTGGCTCTTTGTTCTTTCCAACTGGCCTTGGTGCTGATAAATGGAGACTGAAACGAAGAGTGATTTGATCAACTTCAAGGTTTAGCTCCCCAACCTCCTCTTTTTCCTCAAAAGACACCATGTAATTGGGAGCCGTCCATTCTTGTTCCTCATCTTCATCGCTCGAGGAACCTTCTCCAAGAAACTTCTTCAGGAAGTAGTCCTTCAAAGTTACAGGGACCCTTAAAGGGGGAACATAGTCCTTGCCTGAAGTCACTTCTTAGAATATTTGGATTTCATCTTTTTGTTTTTCTTCTTGTTCTTCTTTTTGGAAGTGTGCGGAATAAATAACCCAAGAACTGGATTCGATTCAAATACTATAACAAATACGAGAAGCAAAACAAGGATAAAAGAGAACAAACAGAAGGACACAGTGATTTACAAGGAAACCTCTCTACAATCGAGAGGGGAAAAAACCACGGGCAGAGATGGAGAACTTTTATTGAACGAGAAACAATGGAAGAATTACAATTCACTTCCTCTCTCTCTCTCTCTCTATCTTACGTGTGGCTTACTTTGTAATTGGATACCCAATACATAAACCCTAGCCTCGTATTTATACCTGTGTGGAAATTGGACTCTCGATCAATCGGTGAACCCTCTGGACACGTTATGCTTCTTCCTACTTTCACGATCAATCGATTGTATTCCCGATAATTTGAGACACAACCTAACAAATCTCCACCTTGGCTCAAATTCCTCACAAAAGAATTTCTCCACCTTCTTCACAAAACACCCCACACGGGGTTAGCTCAACAAAATAGAAAGCCCAACCAAATCCGAGCAATGCTTAAATTTTCTGCTAAGTAGAACTTTAGTGAACATATTAGCGGGATTATCAGCTGTGCCAATCTTCTTCAATTCAACCTTGCCTTCTTCAATCAGATCCCTAATGAAGTGATGCTTGCTTGGTCCTGCCATGATGGGTCATCTGACCCTTGGCTAGATGAATTACTGACTGACTATCACAATAAACACCAACTATGCCTTGATCAATATTGAGTTCACTGACCAAACCCTTTAAACAAACAGCTTCCTTGAATGCTTCTATTACTGCCATATACTCTGCTTCTATAGTTGACTGGGCGGTAACTGACTGTAAACATGCTCTCCAGCTGATAGCACTGTTTCCCAAACAAAGCACATAACCTGAAGTAGATCTCCTCTTAACGAGGTCTCCACCATAATCTGAGTCAACATACCCAACTAAATAACTTCTACTCTTCCCAAATTCCAAACAAACATCAGAAGTGCCACGCAAATACCTGAGAATCCATTTAACAACCTGCCAATGCTCTTTACCTAGATTCACCATGTACCTGCTCACCTTGCTAACAGCATATGCAATATCTGGACGTGTACACACCATGGCATACATGATGCTACCAATTGCGTTGGAGTACGGGACCTGTGACATGTACGTGATGTCTTCCTCTGTCTGGGGCGAAGCCAATGCTGAAAACTTGAAATGAGCTGCCGAAGGAGTGCTAACTGACTTAGCATCTTTTATATGAAAACGATTTAGAACCTTCTCAATATACTAATATACTTCTCCTGAGACAAGTATAACCTTCCTGCTTTTCGGTTCCTCTTAATTTCCATACCAAGAATCTTCTTCGCTGCTCCTAAATCCTTCATCTCAAACTCACCCTTCAACATTGCTTTAAACTTATCAGCATCCGACATATCCTTAGCTGCAATCAACATATAACAGCAGATAAATGAATGAACCTGAATCTGTTTGCCTGAAATAAACACAACTGTCATATTTGTTTCTGAAGAACCCATGACTAATCATAAACTGATCAAATCTCTTGTACCATGGTCTTGGCGATTGCCTCAAACCATAAAGAGGTCTTTTCAACAAACAAACATGGTCTTCCTTTCTTTCAGCAATAAAGCTTTCAGGCTGATGCATGTAAATACTCTCTTCTAACTCACCATGTAGTTTTCACATCAAGCTGCTGTAACTCTAAATCAAGCATGGCTACTAAAGCAAGTAGTGCTCGAATAGAAGTATGTCTAACAACAGGTGAAAAAATATCATGAAAGTGAATACCATGCACCTGACTATAGCCCTTGGCTACCAATCGAGCCTTGTACCTTGCATCTTCCACTCCAGGAATGCCTTCTTTTCTTTTGAAGACCCATTTGCAACCAATAACTCTCTTCCCAATTTGAGGCTTGACAAGCTGCCAAGTCTGGTTATTCTGCAATGATTCCATCTCTTCATGCATAGCTATCAACCAATTTTCTGAATCAGATCTAGACACAGCTTCTGATTGGGTGGAAGGTTCACTGTCTTCCATAGTCTCAGCTACTGAAAGAGCATAAGCAACCATCTCTTCATAACATAACGCTGCGGTGTTTTAGTTTGTCTCTTCTATCTCCCACTAGCTATAGTATACTGCTCCACCTGCTGAGCTGTTTCAGCCTCTTCATTTTCTTCAGTAACCTGTACTGGAGGTGCCCGTATAGATTCAGTGGGTACTACCTACTATGGAGCTATGTTATTTAACTGTATCTGAACAGCATATGGCTTCTGCACCTGACTCATGTCACAAATAGTGGAGGGCGTGTGTGGAGGATGTAATGGTGAAGACTCATCAAAAGTAACATCCCTACTAGTCCGAAATTTATAAGACTTTGAATCCCACAACCGAAATCCCTTCGCACCTGACGTATAACCAAGAAAGATGCACTTCTTGGCTCTAGGGTCTAATATTCCTTCATTCACATAAACATAAGCAGGACAACTGAAAATTCTTAAACAAGAGTAATCAGCAGGGGATCCAGACCATACCTCTTCTGGAGTCTTCAACTAAAGCGATGAATGAGGTGACCGGTTCACTAAGTAACACGCCATGTTAACTACCTCTACCAAAAATTCTCTCCCCAAACCTGCATTTGACAACATACAACAAGCCTTCTCAAGTAACGTCCTATTTAGTCTTTCTGCCACTCCATTTTTTTGAGGTCGACCTGTACAGGTCCTGTGCCTGACAATGCCTTGATGCTCACAAAATTTGGTAAAATTACCCTCTACAAATTCAAGGCCATTGTCTGTTCTCAACCTTTTAATCTGCTTCCCTTTCTGTTTCTTAAGTAATGCGTTCTATTTCTTGAAGGTGCCATAAACATCATTTTTCTATTTCAGAAAATAAACCCAAACTTTTCTTGAGAAATCATCAGTAAACGTTAGAAGATACCTGGAACCACCTTTGGAAGCAACCCTGGACAGTCTCCACAGGTCTGAATAAATATAATCTAACGTTCCCTTAGTCTGATGCACTGCCTGCTTGAAGCTAACTCTCTTCTGCTTCCTATAAACGCAGTGCTCACAGAACTCCATCAGTCCGGTTAACTGACCACACAATAAACCCCTCTTATTAAGCTCTGACTGTCCCTTATTACCCATATGACCCAATCTCATGTGCCATAACTTAGTGATATCAGGATCTGTCATAGATGATGTAGAAATAGCTATTGATCCTGTCACTATGGAACCAACAAGTTCATGCAAGGTTCCTACCCTTTTACCTTTCATTACAATCAAGGCACCCTTATTAACCTTTAATATTGTATCTTCAGCTGTGTACCTGTACCCATGTGACTCAAGAGTACTTAAAGAGATGAGATTCTTTTTCAAATCTGGGACGTGACGCACGTCACTTAAATTTCTAACAATACCATAGAACATCTTAACTCAGATTGTTCCTATACCCAAAACTCTGCACACTACATCATTACCCATTAGAAAAACTCCACCTTGAATCGATTCTTATGTGGAGAACTAGTCTATATCGGGACAAACATGATAAGAACAACCCGAATCCAAGATCCATTTGTCTTTGGATCTGGACTGGGATTCAGTAACTAATAGAACATCAGCATCACTCTCATCTTTAACTACACTAGCCTCTGCGGACTTATCGTTTCTTTTCCGGTCTTTCCTATTATCTTCTTTCGGATTCCCCTTAACCTTATAAAAGTACTTCTTTATATACATTTCTTGTGACAATAATTACATGACAGGTTTTTATATCTACACTTTGACCTAGACTTATTTCCACCACCATTAGACCCTCTTGTCTCAGCTCTACTTCTCACAAACAAACCACTTTCTGAGTCATTTATAGAATCTAACAATTCCTTATCTACTCTTTCTTTACTCAGCAAGTTTTTCTTAACCTCGTTAACAGAGATGGTTTTTTTACCACTATAGATCATGCTTTCAACGAAGCCTTTATAAGAGGTAGAGAGTGAACATAACAACAACATAGCTTGATCTTCATCCTTAGAGGCATCATCCAATTCCTTTAACTCTTGATTAATAGAGTTAAATTCATTAATATGGTTTTTAAGAGACAAACCTTTTGACATACGAAAGGTGAATAACAGTCGCTTAACTACAAGTTTGTTGGAGACAGACTTAACGCAGAACATGTCCGACAGTTTCTCCCACAACTCCTTAGCAGTTTTCACTTCTAAAACTTCTGTCAAAACGTCATCTGTAAACACATCTAAATAGCGGTTAGTGCCTCTTCATCTAGCTCCTCCCATTGTCCTTCTGATAAACTCTCTGGTTTCTTCTCTTTTCCATCCAAGGCTTTCTTCAAGCCATTCTGAGTCAAGAGGCCCTTAATGCGAACTTGCCATAGACCGAAACTCCCCTGACCACCGAACTTCTCAACCTCAGATTTAACTGCAGACATCATAGCACCAAATTGAATAACTAGGGCTCTGATACCAATTTGTGCGGAATAAATAACCCGAGAACTGGATTCAATTCAAATACTATAACAAATACCAGAAGCAAAATAAGGATAAAAGAGAACAAACAGAAGAATACAGTGATTTATGTGGAAACCCCTCTATAGTCGAGAGGGGGAAAAACAACGGGCGGAGATGGAGAACTTTTATTGAACGAGAAACAATGGAAGAATTACAATTCACTTCCTTTCTCTCTCTCTATCTATCGTATGTGCGGCTCACTTTGTAATTGGATACCCAATATGTAAACCCTAGCCTCGTATTTATACCCGTGTGGAAATTGAACTCTTGATCGATCGGCATTACAACGATAGATCGGTCAACCCTCTGGACGAGTTATGCTTCTGTGTACTTTCCCGATTGATCGACTGTATTCCCGATCAATCAGCGTGCTTCGGCTATAGTCTTCATAAATCCAAGGAATTTGAGACACAACCTAACAGGTAGAATTTTGTCCTCGAATTTTTTACACCTGGCGGACTAAAGCTTCGAGCGATGTCTTATCTAAATACTCTCCTGCTAAAATAGGTTTGCCATTCATATTCATCATCATCGTCGTCTTCCAAGTCAGAATCCCAAGCCTCCGGTTCAGTCATAAGTGCGTAAAGACTGGGTATGGCTATTCCAGGCCGAGGCATATTAGGATAAGCCCATTTGAATTGTGACTTCTTCATCATCAATGAAATGGACCTGCACAACATCTAGAGGTAAATCCACTGTTGGTATATTGTCCTTCTTTAGGGGGAACTGAGCATCATCTTTGTTTTCTACCCATGATGTTGTATTAGAAGAAGCCATTGCCCCCTTTGAGGATGTTCCGGCTTTGATTTGAATCTGCCCTTTGTCAATCATAGCTTCGATTATGTTTTTAAGGACATAACAATCTTCAATCGGATGGCTTACAATCCGATGGCAAGGGCAATACTTAGGGTTGTCAGTCTTGTTAACTTCATCTGGACGTTTTGGCTCGGGAAGGGTAATTGCTTTTGCTGCTTTCAACTCTTCGAAAATACCCTGCACATCATCATTTTCGAAGGGGTGCTTCTTCTTCTTTCTTTCTTGAAGAGTGAGCCTCTAAACCTACTTCCCTTTGCCTTTAGCATTTTTCTTGTCCACCTCTTTGTTGGCTTTCTGAGTTGTTTTGATAAAGGTGGCCATAGACTCACCCATCTTTACTGACTTTTTATTTTCTCCCTTCCTTTCGTCAGCGGTCCGGGTTTTATGAGAAGCAATCTTCTGTCAAGCGAATTGTCTCTCAACATTACAAGCTTTAGTAATAAGTGCATTGAAACTTTAGGGCTCAGCAGTAAGGACAAATGTAGCTACCTCTGGCTCGAGGTTGTTGGCACACATTTGAACCGCAGAGTGTTCACTCAATTTCTCGGGACATTGGAGAATCAAGCTCCTCCATCATGTAATGAAGTTGTTTGCACTCTCGTTTTGCTTTTGAACAGTATAAGCTAGATCCATTATCAATTTTTCTTCTTGGAACTCACAAACTGAGCCAGAAACGCCTATTGCAAATCATTCCAGGTCTGAATTGACCCGGGCTGTAACTGAGTGTACCATGTGAACGCTGATCCATTTAGGGACTAAATGAATTGTCTTTTTCAGTAAGGCATCACTGAAGGCTGTCTCACCGCACGCGGAGTGAAAGCAAGCTAAATGCTCATGCGGTGACCACTTGACCCCATCAAACTTCTCGAACATAGCTTTTTGATATCTCTAAGGGAATGACTCTATAAGGTAGCATGCTAGATATGGCTTCTGATAACCCAAAACAGGCGGGTTTATAAAGTCTTGGTATTTCTTTATCCTTTCAACTATTATGGCTTTAATGTTTTACTGTGTCAGCTAGAACTGCTAACTCTAAACCTCTTCTTGTGGCTGTGGCGCTCGTGCTGATGCACTAGCTTGATTAGCTACTTGTGCAGCGAGTATAGCAATTTCAGCCTCCGTTTTAACGAGCTTTTGTTACAATTCCTGCAACTACTCCTCTATGCTTGTAGTTCCGATCTCTAGAACCGGCATATTCGCTGATTGGTCTTGTACGTTCAATTTCTTCTGAAACTCCCTCAGAAAATCCTTTTCAATGAAAAGAGAACTAATGTCTTAATATACTAGAGAGCTTGTTTCCTCCATTAGGCCGATTGGCTTCATTTGGCTTGCTGATACCATCTCAACATATGTCATTGACTTAGCCATAGATCGAGTGATTGGACCTGTATATGATCTCATTTCGTTCAAGGACATCACTCCTTCAGACCTCAAGCTACTAGAGCCTTTAGATGTCATCGACATGCTCTCCTCCCCTTCCTTAGGGGGTTTAGGTGGAACACTCCTTTGATTCTGGAGTGTCTTTGTCTTCACATCAACTAGTTTTAGGTTTGAAGGCATGGAGGTTCTAACCTTCTTGGTTTTTGGCCGGACATCCTCCTCAACATAGGAGGTGACCATGACTTGCTCGACTGGCTCCAAAATGATTGGAATAGAACCAATGTATATCTGGTTCACGACTTGGTAGATTTCTTCACCATGAGTTTCTTCGAGGTGACCCCTATCAAAGCTGCCTTCACGGGCTTCGAGGTGAAGTTAGGTGCCAATTTTTGGTTGGCCTTCTTCTTCTATATCTTTGTTGTCCTTCGTATATTTTGCTTAGCACTCTTTATTTCCTTTCTTGGGACTACTAGCTTGATTGTAGCAGGCATTGAGATAAACATCTCATCCACCTTGTTCAACAGTTACATGGAATTATTTAGAGCGATCCTAGCAGCAAGCGAAACCGATCCCAACATGCGAAGCACCACAAAGTTCTTCTTCTTACGGATAAGCGCTCCTTTGACCATGAGAGTGGTCGAGAGCTCATTGAACGTGATTGTCGCTTGTGGTGCCATTGTTCCTTTATATCAGAGATGAAAAGGAGAATACGGTCCCATTAGGCGTGCCAAAAAGTATGTTGAGAAAAAATATGAAATTCGCAAAACATGAATTTCCCCATATACGAGGTATACATAGGTTTTATTAATTTAGGAAGCAATCTCCTTTTATTTAACTTGAAAGTAGTCTCGAGTTTCGGTTTGACTAGGAAGTCATTTTTTACATCGGGGTTTAACTTGGAATTCATTTGGGTTGGAGTTTGACTCAGGCTTAAATTGACTAAAACGTCATTTGGACTTGAGTTTAACTTGGAAGATATTTCTATTTGGCTTGGCATTTTAGGATTTGGAATTGACGTGGGATTTCATTTTGAATTTGGGTTTGACATAAAAGTCAGCTTGGTTTTGGAATTTGGATTTGAGTTTAAATTTGACATATGAGTCATTTAATACTTTGATTTGGCATGGGAGCTCTTTTTGTATTTGGGTTATAAAATTGGAATTAAGTCTGGCATGGAAGTCAATTTAGGTTTAAGTGTGACATGGAAGTCAATTTGAGGTTTGGGTATTTCGAATTTGAGTTTGAGTTCGATGAAGTTAATTTTGGATTCGAGTACAAAAGAAAATTTACTATGCATTTAGGTTTGGCATGGAAGCCGTCCCATTTTTTGGAATTTGGTTTGACATAGAAGTCTTTTTGGATTTGGGTTTAACATAGAAGTTGTTTTGGATTTAGGCCGGACATAGAAGTCATTTGGTTTTAGGTTACCTGAGTCAAATCGAGTTTAGTCAACTAGTCAAAGTGTTGACGTAATATTTCTCCCACGAGAGAAAAAAAAGAATTTATTTTCTATTTGGGCTGCACCTGAACTTGGTTGCTTACGTACCATTTTAAGGAATCAAGTCGTTCGTAGTTCAACTTTATAGTTAAATTTGGTTTCGAGTGTTGGATCCTATTTCAATCCAACTCATTTATATTACTCTTTTTCAATTTTCATTTGGATTTTGAGCTCGAGGTCTTTCATTTTTGTTATTTTGTACCTTGATTAAATCCACCTTAATTTTATGTTGTCTTTAGTCAAACCACTTGAGTCCGGCATATATATAGTAATTGCGACTGCACCTGTCATTTAATCACGGGTTTCCTACTTATGCTTTTCGGGATCTGTTTAAAATAATTCCAAAAAAAAAAAGAACATTGAGATTTTCAAATTTAATTTTTAAACATTTGTAACTGCACCCAATTATTTATTTCGAGTTTCTTACGTACCCTTTTCGGGATCAGTTAACATAGTTCTTGAAATGTAGAACATCGAAAATTTTCACTTTGATTTCAACATTTGCAATTGCACCAGAAATATTTTGTCTACTTTTTTTTTTTTTTTTTAATCGCAGCATTTAACAGTTTTTTTTTATTGTTTTCTTTAAAAAATAGAACTAAATAAATATGTATTTTTTTTAAAAAGGGTTTGGGGACGGTACAGTATCGTCCCCTTTTTC
This sequence comes from Simmondsia chinensis, assembly GCA_018398585.1. Classification (NCBI taxonomy): domain Eukaryota; kingdom Viridiplantae; phylum Streptophyta; class Magnoliopsida; order Caryophyllales; family Simmondsiaceae; genus Simmondsia; species Simmondsia chinensis. The sequence goes on from JAGTTD010000022.1 coordinate 10,252,480, forward strand.
TTTTAATTCAATTTTTTTTCTTTAAAAAAGAAAGATTTTTCTTTTTTCTAACAAAATGTTTGAGAAAATTTTACGAATCAAGGCGATTTTAATTTGAACCATTAGGTTTCATAGATTCGAAAAGTCCATTTAAGTAATTGAAACTAAAATATTGAAACCGTTAGATTTAATTTGTTGGATTCGCTAGAATTCATAGACCCGTTGGGAACTATATAGTTTGTTGAATCCACTGTAATCCATGGACCCGCTAAAGTCCATATAATTTATTGGATCTGCTAGATTCCATAGACCTGCTAGAGTCCATATAATTTGTTGGATTAACTAGAATCTATGGACCCGCTAGAAGCCATATAATTTGCTGGATGCGCTAGAATCCATGGACCCGCTAGAGTCCGAATTTTGATCCAACTCGGATCCTTTCGGTTCCGCTGTAGGCATATCATTAAATCTTTTGGCTTTTGTCACGGGTAATGCATTTTTAAGGTTTAAAGTGACATAGAGATTTTTTTTCTTTTTTTCTTTTTTTGGAGTTTGGTTGGAGAGAAATTAAAAGTTTTTCCAAGGCCAATTTGAAATAGAATAAGGATAAGTAAAAACCAAAATTAACAAACAAAATCCAAAATAGAGAATGAAATATAGAAAATTATCAAAAAAAAATTATATACCTTCTACAAACAATTAAAATTTTATTTTTTGAAGTTGGAGCAAGAAAATTTGTTTTTCTTTGATTTATTTATTTTTTCTTTTCTTCTTCTTCCTCCTCCCTTTCTCCTCTCTCTCCCGTCCTTTTTTTTTATGCTTATAGTTGATTTTTTTTTTTCCTTTTTTTTTTTTTTTTTTTTTTTTTTTAAATATCTCCCTGATTTCTTTTTATCCTCTCCTCTTTGATATTTTTTGGAACTCTTATTTATAGTAGAAGTATACTTCTCCAATCCCCAACCCCACCATCCCCATTTTTGCTTTGAGATTAGGGGAACGTGCATGTGGGATAGAGTTTAACTGCTCCCTTTTTTTTCTTTTTTTATTATATATATATATATGTATATGTATATATATATATATATATATATATATATAGAGCGGCTGAAATGAGAATAGAAGTTTCGTGAGAATATGAAAAAATTAAATCTATGCCATTAAATCTTAAATAAGACTGATTAACGGTTCTAATTAAACCCCAATTTTTTCTCTCTCTCCTCCTTTTACATCCTAATTTTTTTAACTCTCTCCTCTTTTCTATTTAATCTTTCACCATATTTTTTTTTACTCTCTCTTTTTTTGATCTTTTACCAATTTTTTTTCCTCTCTCTTCCTTTTTTTATATTTACATCATAAGTTTTTTACCCTCTCCTTTCCTTTTTAACCTTTCACGATTTTTTTTCTCTCATCTCTTTTCCACGTTTATACCCAAATTTTTTTTCACTTTTTCTTCTTTTCTTTTTATCTTTCACAAATTTTTTTTTCTCTTTTCCCATTCTACATTTACACTTTAATTTTTAAACTTTGTTTCCTCTCTTTTTTGACTTTGCATTAATTTTTTTTTCTTCTCTCATCCCCTTTTACGTTTATATCCCCATTTTTTTTACTCTTTCACCTTTTTTTTTAATCTTTCACCAATTTTTTTTCTCCCTTATCTCCTTGTTGCGTTTACACCCATTTTTTTTACTCTTTCTCCTATTTTTTAAACCTTTAACCTATTTTTTTTCTCTCTTCGCCTCTTTCTACATTTACACCCATATTTTCTTACTCTTTGTCCTCTCATTTTTAATATTTTACCTTTTTTTTTCTCTCTATTCTCCTCTTTCTACGTTTACACTCTAATTTTTTTTACTCTTTTTCTCTCCTCTCTACAAATATGAGTCTTCTCAAGATATGGATTTACTGCACCAATTATTATTCTCTAGCATCATATATTATTTTAGTCTTTTATTTTGTTGTAACACTTTTGTTACATTAGTCTCTCTATTATTTATAAAAATTCTAAATTCTAAAAATGTTATATATTATATTTTAAATTGTAACTTGTCCTTTACTTGCACTTTCGGCCATTTGCAAAAATGCTAGATAGAACCGGCTAGCAAAATTAGTTGCAAAGACTGAGTATTAGAAATAGTAAATTATTATTGATATAATCTTTCAATTGTATAATAAAAAAAGTAAATTATTCTAAATATAAGGAGAACTAAATTTGAGTTATCCATGCAAATGATATGGTAGCAATAAAGGGGAGGATAGAAGAAGAAAAAAAATTGATGAAAGGTTAAAAAAGAGAGGAGATAGAATTAAAAAAATTAGTGAAAGGTTAAAAAAAGAGAAAACAAGGAGTAAAAATTAGGGTATAAACGTGAAAAAGAAAAGAAGACAAAAAAAAATTTGGGTGAAAAGTTAAAAAGGATAGGGGAAAGAGTAAAAAATTTGGATACAAATGCAGAAAGGGAATGAGAGAGGAAAAAAATGTGAAAGATTAAAAAAAGGGGATAAAGAGTAAAAAATGTAAACGTAGAAAAGGATGAGAGAGGAAAAAAAACTGGTGAAATGTTAAAAAGGGAAGGAGAGAGAGTAAAAAAAAATTAGGATGTAAATTAAGAAAGGGAATAAGAGAAAAAAAATTGGTGAAAAGGTAAAAAGGAGAGGAGAGAGAGTAAAAAAAAAATTTGGGGTGTAAACGTAGAAAGGGGAGGAGATAGAAAAAAATTAATGAAAGGTTTAAAAAGAGAGAAAAGAGTAAAAATTGGGAAGTAAACGTAAAAAAGGGAGAAAAGAGAAAAAAAAATGGTGAAAAGTTAAAAAGAAAAGATAAGAAAATAAAAAAAAAGTTTGGATGTAAATCTAGATAAGAGATGAAATAAAAAAAAATAGGAAAAGTTAAAAATAGGAGATGAGAGGGTAAAAAAATTGGGGTGTAAGTATAAAAAGGAGATGAGAGAGAGACAAAATTGGTACAAGGTTAAGAAACAGAGGAGAAAGAGTAAAAAAATTTGGAGAATAAAAGTAGAAATAGAAGTAGAGAGAAAAAAAAATAGTGAAAGATTAAAGAAAAGAGAAGAGAGAGTAAAAAGAATTGGGACGTAAACGAAAAAAGGAAAGGAAAAATAAAAATAATTGGTGAAAGATTTAAAAAAAGAGAGTAAAAAAAGTTTAACGAAAGGTTGAAAAGGAGAGGAGAGAGAAAGAAAAAAAATTAGGCTTTAATTAGAACCGTTGATCAATCTTATTTAAGATCTAACGGTATAGATTCAATTTTCTTATACTCTCACGAAACTTCTATTCTTATTCCAGCCGCTCCATATATCATTTTATTTTGTCTTAATACTTAATTGGCCCAATGTTAATTGGGTTAGCATAGCCCAATACACCATCCTTTCTTTCTGTTTCATTGTAGGTTTAGTTTTCTATCCATCATATTGAACCCATATTCAATTATTGTGGGTCCATCTATACTGATTTAAGGTAAACTCATAACATATAAATCAACAAGTATCAGCTACTTAAAATTACAAAAATTCTATGTTCAACAATGGGATCAAAAGAAACCAAATTGTTAGGAAAACGCCCCAGCAAACTGGTGTACCAAAATGTATGAATAGAACCTTATTAGATAGAGTGAGAGGTATGCTATTTGCTTTTGGTCTTAACAAACACTCTTGGGGTGAGGTAGTTGAGATTCCCAATTACCTGGTTAACATAACCTCTTCAACATGAATAGATTTTAAGACCACTGAGAAAATGTGGTCTGGCAAACCAGCAGATTACTATATCTTACATGTTTTTGGGTATTGTACTTATGCTCATCAACTCGAGAGAAAGTTAGAGCCTAGAGCTGACAAGGGGGTCTTCCTTGGCTACCTTGATGGTGTGAAAGGGTATAGGGTCGAGGTCAAAGAGGGGAACGAAACTAGAGTCATTATAAGTAGGGATGTAACTTAACCTACTTAGCCCAAGATGAAGGTAATCTAACTGCGGAAGAAAAGAGTTTAACTCTAAACATTATGAGTTTGAGTTGGATTACCAAACCCTATGTACACAAATAATCCAGAAACAATCACCTAGACAACGGTACCAACTTTTTGACTAGTTTATGACTAAAAAAGTTTACACGTTTTATAAATGATATGTGCTTTTATTTCAAGAATGTTGAGTTAAATTCTGTGATTTATCTACTAATTTATGTTGATGATATGTTGCCGGGATGTAAATCTTTATTTGACTGATAAACTGAAAAGGATGTTAAAAGATAATTTTGACATGAAAGATTTAGGCCAGGCTAAGAGAATTTTGGGTATGAAAATCAAGAGAAATAGTAAAATGAGAACAGTTCATTTAACTTAATAAAACTATCTTGAAAAAATGCTAAAATGTTTTAACATGACTGATTGTAAGCCAGTCATGGTTGCTACAGCCAGTCATCACAAGTTTTTTGCAGAACAAAGTCCTAAAATAGACCAGGAAAAACTAGGGATGTATAGGGTACCATATACAAATGCAACTCATTCTGTTATATATGCCATGACTTGTACTGGACTAGACCTAGCCAACCCTATAAGCGTTTTGTTTGGGTGTATGGAAAACCTTGGGAAAGAACACAAAATGGAGTTAAATGATTACTTAGGTATATTAAGGGATCTGTCAGTCTTGGACTCACCTTTGGTAAGGTTGAGTCAAACTTAAAACTTATTAGATATACAGATAGTGACTATGGGGGCATTTAGATAAGAGAAAGTCCACTAGTGCCTACATCTTCACCGTGAATGGTGGAGCCATAAGCTGGAAATAAAAGCTTGAAATAGTGACTGCTTTGTCAACTATTGAAGCTGAGTTTCTAGTATTGACATATGCTATAAAGCAGGGCATTTGTTGAATTATATCCTATCTGAAATTAACCCAGATATAGGAATCCTAGTAATATATATACTGATAGTTAGTTTGCTTTGGCCCTAAGTAAAAACCCATTGTATCATGATAGGACTAAACACTTAGCTGTTAGAAGAAACTTTGTAAAAGAACAGTCAGAAAATGACATTATAGATATGCAGAATTATCAACTGATGGCAATCCTGCTAATACAGGAACCAAGGTTGTGCATCTAGAGAAGTTAGTGAAATATATCTATTTGGTCCGGAGCTCATGGGATCATGGAGGAGTCTCAGATCTATTTTGCCCTTTATTACTAGAGTGTTTCTAGCATTTGGTCTATATAATAACCAAGTTGGAGAATGTTTGTTCCTATACAAAACTTTAAGTAATAAAATGATGTGTTTTTCAGCGTCTATTAAAATTAATATTAAACCCTATCTACTAAACACATTTAAATTGTAGTCTAAGGCAAGAGGGTGTCGAACCACAGGGACTAAGAGTGTGTGAATTTAATTTATGACCTAAATTGATTCAAATAAATTGAGAGGTTGTGTGTTAACTATTCTAAGGAAACGATAATTAAACTAAAGAATTCTATTTGTAATGGGGAAAAGAGTTTGGAATTAGAACCCAGGGTTTCGAATCCATTATTAGACAATTATTCTTATGTTAACTCTTAAATTGGGGTTACTAATTGTCAAACGGGTCGTAGTTTACGCTACAAGCTTCAACCTCCTAAGGTAATATTGTTAATTGGCCTTATTTAACTAAAGCATAAGAAAAATTGGCTCAGCCTAACGTAGTGTTATTAGCACGTATTGACCCTATTTAACTAAAAGTATGGGGAAGATAGGCTTAATTAACAATTCGGTAAATACTATTACTTGATTAATTAATTCTAAAGCTATAAGCACAAAGAATTAATTTATAAATATTGATGTGTTTTTCTACGTCTATCAAAATTTAATATAAGACCCTATCTACTAAACACATCTAAATTATAGGGTGTCGAACTACAAGGTCTAAGAGTGCGTGAAATTATGCTATAACCTAAATTGATTTAAATAAAATTGAGGGATTTTTTATTGATTAATCTAAAGAAACGAAAATTAAACTAAGGCAATCTACTTCTACGCTCAAAGGTATATTAAATTGGAACCTAGGATTTTGAATCCATCATTAGCCAATTATTTTTGCGTTAACTTTTAAATTGGGATTATTGATTGTCACACGGATAGTGGTTTAGGTTACAAGCTTCAACCTACTAAAATAATGTTATTCGTATCGCGTATTGACCCTATCTAACTAAAGTAGAAGGAAAATAGGCTCCACCTAACGTACTATTAATTATCACGTATTGACCCTATCTAACTAAAGCATAGGGAAGATAGACTTTAATTAACAATTTGGTTACTACTATTACTTGATTCATTAATCCTAAAGCTCCAAGCACAAAGAATTAATTTATAAATATCAATCTCATCAATTAAAGGTTACAAACTCAATAATCATATTAATTGAATAAACAACTAAAGCACAATATTTTGTAGTATTTATCATAATCAAGCAATTCATGTAACAAATAAATTATCCCGGAATTAAAAGTAATGCAAAAGTAAAAAGACCAAGACTTCATCTAACCCCAGAGAGCAAGTTAGCTCTCCATCAAGGATAATCCGGTGAAGGAGAAGATGAACGAACTCATGTCGGTCTTCACCCTAATTTCTTTCTCGTTCCAATTTAACGAAGAAAAAACAGAAAAATAAATTGAGAGGAGAGAGAAAGAGAGAAAAAGAGAGTTGTGCGGTGGTGAAAAATTCAAAAAAATAGAGACCCCCCATCAGAACCCAGAAAACAGAGCTTTATATCCTCACAAAACCGACCCTGCGTCTTCTCTGTGCCTTACTTGATCTGGGCCGTGGTCTAGGCTTGGTGATGCAGGACTGGGTGTTGGGCTGCGGTTGACGCTGATGAGCTGGTAAGGTCGTGGGTATGGACCCACGTGTTGGGCTTGTTGGGCAGAGGTGTGATGGGCTTGAGGATGAGCTGTGTCGGTGATGGTGTTGCCGGTGGTCGAATCGGGGCTGGGGTGGATCTGATGAAATGTTGCAGTGCTGGGCCTAGGCCTGCATTTGGGCTTGAGATTGATGATGAAGGTGATGGGCTTGGGCACAGTAACGGTGCAGTTCGGGTCGTAGCGGGCCGAGTTTATACGTTGTTGTGCCGAATCTCGATTGACTTGATTTAATTGTTTATGCATCGAATTTGCCTTATTTGCACCAAAATTTGACAATTTTCGGAACTTTAATTTCAAACCGGTTAAACATAAAAATTGCCAAAATAAGTGTAGAACTATAATTAAATAGGTGCAAAATAATTAAAATAACACTTAAAAGATGCGTAAATCTGAGATGCATCAACACCCCCACACCTAATCTTTGCTGGTCCTCGAGCAAAGCATGGAATAGACATAACGACTTGAATGACCAGCTACCCCAACCATCCCAACCTTCATCCAGTTTTCCGAGATTAACACCTATATTACAATTCAAGACAAGATTAAATCATCTAGAGCATTCTCTAATTCCATGAATTCAGATGATTAAAGTTCAAAACTCGTCATAGAATTTCATTAACCATGTATCAACTAATAGGAACTACTCACGCAATTTAAGCACACAAGTGAAAGTGAATAGGATTTCATGCCACAGAATCTCCTCAAATTCTTGCTTCCAGCCAAATATATAAAGGTTTTGTGCATCCACACCATTGAATCATCTAAAACATGCCTATACATAGAGACATTATAAGTGGATATGAGTGACCATTTTACAATATTTTGACCTTGATATAGCACAAAAGAAACTTTATCACGAACGTACATCAATTTCTAATTTTTTTCTTTTTCTTTTGCCCCCTTTTTTTTTCTTTTCATTCATTTCTTTTTTTTCTGTTTCTTCTTTATTTCTTGTCCCTTTTTTTCTTTTTTGTTTTGGACTTTTTCATAACAAGTACCTCAACAACACAATTGACATTGATCAACAAGTACTTTACATATCATCAAAGAGACAAAGATTAGGATAAGCCAATAGCGCAAGCTTACAAAACTCAAGATATATAGTATTGTTTACTCAAATTTTTAGATTTTCCACAACACGAAATTACTGTGCATAGTGAAAGGAGACTACGACAACAGATATATAGGATTGTTTACTCAAGATATATAGGATTGTTTACTCAAGTTGTGGGAGAGAGTCATAAAAAGGAGACTACGACAACAGACGAGAGTGACCGAAAATCAGTTTGGGTTTATACCTAGGAGATCAACAATAGAAGCCATTCACCTCTTACGACGGACGATAGAGCAATACAGGGACAGACAGAAGGATCTCCACATGGTCTTCATCGATTTGGAGAAGACATATGATAGAGTGCCAAGAGAGGTACTGTGGAGGGTGTTGGGAAAGAAAGGCATCCCGATGCCTTATATTCGAGTCATTAAGGACATGTATGAAGAGGCACATACTAATGTGCGCATAGGGGAAGGGGAGACAGACACTTTCCCTATTACAATAGGGGTACACTAGGGCTCTGCCTCGAGTCCATTCCTATTTATTCTAGTGATGGATGAGCTCACTGGACATATCCAAGGGGAGGTACCTTGGTGCATGCTTTTTGCAGACGACATAGTTCTAGTAGGGGAATCCCGTGTGGACATAAACGAAAAGCTGGAGCTATGGAGAGGTGCTTTAGAATCAAGAGGTCTAAGGATTAGCAGATCTAAGACAGAGTATGTGGAATTCAAATTCAACAGTTCCACCACGTCTAGCACCGAGGAGGTTAAGATTGAATCAGAAGCCGTACAGAGTAAGGAGAGCTTCAAATATCTGGGATCCATGATACACCAGAACGGGGAAGTGGATGAGGATGTCAGCAACAGGATTAAAGTAGGCCGGCAGAAGTGGAGGATGGCATCCGAGGTGCTGTGTGATAGAAAATTCCCGTTAAAGTTAAAGGGAAAATACTATAGGATGGTAGTAAGACCGGCTATGTTTGTACGGGGCAGAGTGTCGGCCAATGAAACAAAACCAAACACAGAGGATGAAGGTGGCAGAGATGAAGATGCTACGATGGATGTGTGGCCACACAAGGAAGGATATGATAAGGAATGAGGTGATTCGGGGTAAGCTGGGTGTAGCCTCGATCGAGGATAAAATGAGAGAGACCCGTCTCAGATGGTTTGGACATGTTAGTAGAAGACCAGCTTCAGCACCAGTCAGGAGGTGCGAATAGCTCAACACAGCGACAAGCAGAAGAGGGAGGGGCAGACCAAAGAAGAGTTGGCTGGAGACAATTCTTCAAGACCTAACCCACCTAAACCTAAGAGAGGAGATGGCCTCAGATAGGGCTCGTTGGAGGGCTAGCATTAGGGTAGCGGAGATGGCAGAGTAGTGTAGAGCGGAGAGTGGTTGGTAGTTCAAGAACCTTAGGCAGGCATGACCTCTAGTGGGGCACTTTTAGGCTAGGTTAGTCCCTGTTTATTGTTTATTGTTTATTATTTATTGTTCATTGTTCATTCTGCTGCTTCTCCTTATTCTTCTTCTTCTTTTGCTCCTCCTTCTCCTTATTCTCTCCTTCTTTGACTTTTTTATCAGAATGCAAGGTGATTGATTTGTGGTTTATCTGCAGGCATTCAACTACTTCAGGTTGGGGGTCCCCGAAAACAGTCTCCTTTCCAGCCGGAAGGGGTAAAGCTGCATACATCACCCCCCCCCCCCCCAGACCCTGCATTCAGCGGGAGCCGCAAGGCACTGGGACTGTTGTTGTTATTGTTGTAGTGAATATATGAGCGGCATAAGTAGAACCCATTAATATCAACAATGATCAACAATACTCATTAATAAGTATAAAGTAGAATCATTTAATTTCATGGAATTAAGAGAACGAAATAAACAACTAATCGCACTGTCATCATAACATACCCGTCGATCAAGGAAAACTTGGCTAAACGGTTATAATGCACATTCAAAATGCACAAAAGATGTTCCAAATTTTAAAAATTTAACCAAAAAAAAAAATGAGCACATGCAAATGAGCCTCACCCCCACACCTAAATCATGCGTTGTCCTCAATGCGACAACATAAATCATTAAAGCACAAGAAGTAGGTGAGATAGAGCAATCCAACTTGACAAGGCGGCGTGAACATTTATATATGACTCCTTCAACCTTGGACAAGAACCTGAAAAGAGAGAAAACAAGTCTCCAAGAAACTAATTAGTATAAAAACGAAACTAAAAACAAGAAATAGCAAACCTAGGCTGCCTCCTAGGAGCGCTAAAGTTTACGCCTTCAGCCGGGCACAGTGAATCGAGTAGAGATCAATTATGAGTCATGGTGTCCATCAAAGAGACAACTTCACTAAGCTGTCCATCAGCAATTCCATCCAACTCAACTATAGGTTTAAGCCTTTGACCATTTACAGTGAACGCACGACCATCTTTAGGGTGGTATATCTCAATAGCACCCAAGGGGTATACCTGCTTAACCACAAAAGGACCATCCCACCTAGACCTTAACTTACCAGGAAAAAGACGCAATTTGGAATTAAAAAGCCAAACCTTTTGATTAGGAACAAATATTTTCCTTAGAATATGTTTATCATGAAAAGTCTTGGTTTTAGCTTTATAAATCTTTGCATTCTCATAAGCGTCATTCCTTAGTTCTTCCAACTCACTCAGTTGAAGCTTTCGGTTAGAACCAGCTTGGTCTAAGTCGAAATTCAAAGCCCTAGTGGCCCAATATGCACGGTGTTCTAACTCAACTGGTAAATGGCACGCCTTACCAAAGACTAACCTATAGTGTGACATACCAAGTGGGATCTTATAGGCAGTGTGGTAAGCCTAAAGAGCATCATTCAACCTAGGGACCAATCTTTCCTATCAGGACGAACCGTTTTCTCAAGTATAGACTTGATCTCACGGTTTGAAAGCTCTACTTGACCACTAGTTTGGGGATGATAGGGGGCGGCAATCTTATGATGCACTAAGTACTTCCTAAGAAGTGCCTCAAATGACCTATGAATGAAATGCCTACCACCATCACTAATGAGTGCTCCAGGGGTACCAAAGCGGTTAAAAATGTGGTCCTTGATAAATTGCATGACCACTTTGTGGTCATTGGTCCTAGTAGATAGAGCCTCAACCCATTTAGATACATAATCGACCCCTAAAAGTATGTAAACAAGCCCAGAAGATGTGGGAAATGGTCCCATAAAGTCAAAACTCAAAACATCAAATATTTCCACAACTAAAATGGGGTTCAAAGGCATCATGTCTCGATGCGTCATTGCGCCTGTGCGCTGACAACGCCAACATGCAAGAGAAAACTTGTGAGCATCCTTGAACAGAGTAGGCCAATAAAAATTACACTGTAGGACTTTTGCAGCAGTCCTAAGACAACCAAAGTGTCCTCCACATGCATATGAGTGGCAAAAAGATAAAATGCTATGAGACTCACACTCTGGAACACATCTACGAATTACTTGGTCCGCACAATATTTAAACAAGTCAGGGTCATCCCAGTAAAAGTGCTTGACTTGAGAGTAACCTATCCTTTTCTTACTTAGACCAAGTAGATGGAATCGTACCTGTAGCGAGGAAGTTAACAATATCTGCAAACCAAGGGCCACGTGAATGGGAGACAAGAAAAAGTTGCTCATCGGGAAAAGAGTCATGCATTGAAATAGATGGATCATGATGCTCAAAGAAAACCCTAGAGAGATGGTCAGCTACCACATTCTCTGCACCTTTTCTTATCTGTAATCTCAATGTCAAACTCTTGAAGTAGGAGAATCCATCCAATGAGCCTAGGTTTCGTTTCTTTCTTCGAGAGAAAATATTTCAATGTAGCATGGTCAAAATAGATAACGACTTTTGACCTCAAAAGATAGGAACGAAACTTGTCAAGAGCAAACACAACAGCTAGAAACTCCTTTTCAGTGGTGGTGTAATGGCGTTGGGAATCATTAAGAGTTTTACTAGCACAGTAAATGACATGAGGCACTTTGTTCACTCTTTGACCTATGACAACACCTATAGCAAAATCAGAAGCATCACACATAATTTCAAAAGGGAGAGAATAATCAGGTGGCTACATAATAGGGGCCAACACAAGTAATGATCTAAGCTTTTGGAAAGCTTCTAAGCAAGACTCATCAAACTCAAATGATATTTCCTTAATTAGCAAGCTAGTCAATGGTCTAGTTAACTTTGCAAAGTCCTTAATGAATCTCCTATACAAACCTGCATGACCTAGAAAGGATCTAACTTGCTTCACATTTGAGGGAGGGGGTAAGTTTGCAATCAGATCTACCTTAGCCTTATCAACCTCAATACCCTTCTTGGACACTCTATGACCCAATACAATCCCCTCTTGAACCATAAAGTGACTCTTCTCCCAACTCAAAACAAGATTGGTCTCTTCACATCTTTTTAGCACAAGCCTTAAATTCTGCCAACATTCATCAAACGAAGGTCCAAAAACAGAGAAAGCATCCATGAAAACCTTAAGAAATCTGTCTACCATGTCAGAGAAGATAGACATCATGCATCTCTGGAATGTAGCAGCGCATTACATAAACCAAATGGCATTCTACGGTAGGCAAATGTGCCAAAGGGGCATGTCAAAGTCTTTTTTTCCTGATCCTATGGGTAGACTGCTACTTGGTTATATCCTGAATATCCATCAAGAAAACAGTAAAAGCTCTGACCAGCTAGCCTCTCTAAAATCTGGTCAATGAATGGTAGAGGAAAATGTTCCTTCCTAGTGGCAGAGTTAAGCTTCCTATAGTCAATACATACTCTCCAGCCCATGGTCTCTCTAGTAGGCACTAACTCTCCATCACTACTCCTAATCACAGTAACACCCGACTTCTTTGGGACTAACTAAATAGGGCTAACCCACCTACTATCAGAAATTGGGTAAATGATACCCGCATTAAGCAATTTCACAATCTCTTTCTTTACTACTTCCTTCATGTTAGGGTTCAACCTCCTTTGCATCTCTCTAGTGGGTCTAGCATTCTCATCAAGAAAATCCTATGCATATAAATGAAAGGGTCGATACCCTTCAAATCAGCCACATACCACCCAATGGCACTCTTATGATCACTAAGCACTATCATCAATGCATCCTCTTGTTCCCTAGACAATTGAGAAGAGATAATCATAGGTAAAGTCTCATCGGGTCCTAAGAAAGCATACTTAAGAGTAGATGGCAACAACTTAAGTTCAAGTTTGGGTGGTGAAACTATGAGGGCAAGGCAGGGGAATCCGAAAGCATAGGTAAAGCTTTTACTTTTGACAACCAATGACAAGTCTCTAAAGGGGCACACAACTCAAGCAAATCATTCATCTCTCTAATGTCATTTTCAATCTTGAAATCATCAGAACAATCGTATAGTAGTGCTCGCTCAAGGGAAAAACTAACTAGGATAGAGGGGAGTGTTTGGTCAACCAAATAATCAATAACATCCACCCAGAAACACTCCAACTCATCCTTACTAGTGGGTGACAACGAAGCCTTAAAAATGTACAACCTAATAGTCATGTTTGCAAAACTAACATCCATTACCCCAAATCTACAATTAATGGTAGCTTTGGCCGTTGCTAAGAAAGGCCGACCTAGAATGATAGGGACATAGTTTTTCGAATGACTAGAAGGTTCCATATCATGCATGAGGAAATCAGCAGGAAACAAGGCTCTGTCTACTCTCACTAACACGTCAATCAGCTCACCACAGGGGATCCTAGTTGACGTATTTGCTAACTGCAAGGTCACCGTGGTGGGTTGCAACTCTTCCAGGCCTAACTTCTCATAAACCGAGTAAGGGATAATGTTGGCACTCACTCCTAAGTTTTTTTTTTTTTTTTTGGTAAGTTCTCGCTCCTAAATTCAGTAAAGCTTTATCAACCCAGTAGTCTCCAAGTGAACAAGAGATGGTGGGGACACTAGGATCTTTGTACTTAATTGGAGTGTCACATTTCAGAATAGAGCTCACTTGCTCGGCTAAAAACACTTTTTTACGCAGATGTGCTCTAGATCGCCTCTTTTGGTTCAAAAGGTCCTTAAGAAACTTCGCATAGGCCGGGATCTGTTTAATTGCATCAAGAAGGGGAATGTTTATCTTTACTTGCCTAAAAGTCTCCAAAATATCTTCCCACTTCTTGTCCTTTCCATTTGGATGTGGTGCAACTAAAGCTTAGGGGAAGGGCACTCTAGGTACATATGAGGAAGGAAGATCAAAGGTCTTAGGAGTGGAAGAAGGGTGCATGACCTCATCTGTCTCCTTCTCTCTTTCCTCGCTCTTTTCTTCTCCCTTGCCACCTATGGGTACTCCACTCTCAGCACTCACCCCATCGTCAACCTCCTTCGCACTTCTTAACATTGTAATAGACTTTGCTTGTTCTTGATGGGGAGGATAATTGTCTTGCCTCACACAGTTCCTAGGGTTCTCTACGTTTTGGCTAGGGAGTCTTCCCTCGTCTGTTCTACTCAAAGTGTTATCTAGTTGACCTATGTTAGCTAGTTGACCTATCTGGGTTTCTAACTTTGAGATCGATTGTGTATGGGAGTGGAGGAGTTGGGAATTAGTTTCCAAACCTTTCAGTGCACTCAAAACCTTCTCTTCAAAATTTGAATTAGGGCTCAAATTAGGAGGTTGAGAGTAGTTGGAAGCATACTCTTGCGGTTGAAAACCGAGAGGTTGGGGCATACCAGATTGTTGAGGTCGTGGGTTCAGTTGTTGTGGCATAAACTGTCCTTCTCCTCCTTGCCTCCAAGAGAAGTTTGGATGGTTTCTCCAGCCCGGATTGTACGTGTTCAAGCATGGGTCGTTCCTTGAGAATCCTTGGGCTCATTAACCTGTTCCTCCAACCACTCAATAATAGGTGAAGCGGATGGGCAATCAAGCGTAGAATGAGAGACACTAGAACATGAAAAACAAGCACTATGCATGTTTTGAACATTAGACACATTAGGCATAGTAGAGAGAGTCAAGGTCATCTTAAATAAGGAAGTAAGTTGCTCCACAGAAGAGGCAAGAGAGTCTACTTTCTGATCTAAGATAAAGGTATGGGCAACTTCATGTACTCCTTCTCTATTTAATCTAGAAGCATTCAAACGTGCATGTGCGACATTCTATTGTGAATTCTTATTTAAATGTTCAAACAGTTCCCACACCTCATACTAATTCTTCCTGAGGAATTGACCACCGCTTGAGGCATCAACAGTTTGTTGACCCTTTTCATTTAACCCATAATAGAAACTTTGGACTAGTTGCCATTTAGGGATAGCATGATGTGGACAAGCTCGTAAGAGTTCCCTAAACCTATCCCAACTCTCGTGAAACTCCTCAGTAGGGAGTTGGGCGAAGATGTTAATGGCTCTCCTAGCAGTGTTAGTCTTACTAATGGGATATAATTTTTTAAGAAATTCTTGTTTCATTTGAGTCCAAGTACTAATCGTCCCACTAGGTAAGGTGCCTAACCAATACTTAGCCTTTTCCTTCAAAGAGAAAGGAAAAAGACGAAGTAAGATGGCGTCATCACTAATGTTAGGAATCCTGAAGGTTGAGCAAACCTCCATGATACTGTCCAAATGTGTGTACGGGTTCTCATTGCCTAAGCCGTGGAATGAAGGAAGCATTCGTATGGTATGTGGCTTAAGCTCGAACTGATGGGCTACCGGTGGCAATCTAATGCATGAAGGTGAGATGTATGTGGTGGGAGTAAAATACTCCATAAGTGGACGTGGTTGTTGTTCGTTAGCCATTGCGGTTTGTGCTCAGTGTTGGGCTCTAAAGTCTCTTAAGGTCATTTCAATTTCAGGGTCGAATCTAGTAAGGTTAAGAGACAAAAAGCAGCGACCGTTCATGAAATAACAATCACAAGAAGCAAATAAAACAAAAAACTAAAACTAGCAAAACAAACACTTCAAAAGAAAAACAAAAGAAAAAAAACTAATAAACTATCCTAAAATCAACCTATGTACGAAAATTACAAAATAAATAATAAAATAAACAAATAAATAACCGTTTTAAGAAAAGTAAAGAAAATATTTTTTTTATACTTTTTATATTTTTATTTTTTTAAAGAAAGAGACAATAACAATTAAAAACAATCAAAGAAAATTAAAAACCAATGAAAATCACAAAAATAAAATCACGAACGTTGCCTAGTCCCCGCCAACAGCGCCAAAATCTTGATGTGTTTTTCTACGTCTATCAAAATTTAATATAAAACTCTATCTACTGAACACATCTAAATTATAGTATAGAGCGAGAGGGTGTCGAGCAACAGGACTTAAGAGTGCGTGAAATTATTCTATAACCTAAATTGGTTTAAATAAAATTGAGAGATTTTTGTATTGATTAATCTAAAGAAACAAAAATTAAACTAAGGCAATCTACTTCAACGCTACAAGGTGTATTAAATTGGAACCTAGGGTTTTGAATCCATCATTAGCCAATTATTTTTGCATTAACTTTTAAATTGGGATTATTGATTGTCACACGGGTAGTGGTTTAGGTTACAAGTTTCAACCTACTAAAATAATGTTATTAGTATCGCGTATTGACCCTATCTAACTAAAGCATAAGGAAAATAGGCTCCACCTAACGTACTATTAATTATCACGTATTGACCCTATCTACTAAAGCATAGGGAAGATAGACTTTAATTAACAATTTGGTTACTACTATTACTTGATTCATTAATCCTAAAGCTCCAAGTACAAAGAATTAATTTATAAATATCAATCTCATCAATTAAAGGTTACAAACTCAATAATCATATTAATTGAATAAACAACTAAAGCACAATACTTTGTAGTAGTTATCATAATCAAGCAATTCATGTAACAAATAAATTATCCCGGAATTAAAAGTAATGCAAAAGTAAAAAGACTAAGACTTCATCTAACCCCAGAGAGCAAGTTAGCTCTCCATCAAGGATGATCCGGTAAAGGAGGAGATGAACGAACTCATGTCGGTGTTCACGCTAATTTCGCTCCCGTTCTAATTTAATGAAGAAAAAATAGAAAAAGAAATTGAGAGGAGAGAGAAAGTGAGAAAAAGAGAGTTGTGCGGTGATGAACCCCCCCCCCCCCCCCCCCCCCCCCCCCCCCCCCAAAATCAGAACCCAGAAAACAAAGCTTTATTTATATCCTCACAAATCCGACCCTGCGTCTTCTCTGTGCCCTACCGGATCTAGGCCGTGGTCTGGGCTTGGTGATGCAGAACTGGGTGTTGGGCCGTGGTTGGCGTTGATGAGCTGGTAAGGTCGTGGGTATGGACCAGCGTGTTGGGCAGAGGTGTGATGGGCTTGAGGATAAGCTGGGTCGGTGATGGTGTTGCTGGTGGTCGAATCGGGCCGAGGTGGGTCTGATGAGATGCTGCAGTGCTGGGCCCGGGCCTGCGTTTGGGCTTTAGGTTGATGATGAAGGTGATGGGCTTGGGGCACAGTAACGGTGCAGGTCGGGTCGGAGCGAGCCGAGTTTATATGTCGTTGTCCTAAATCTCGATTGACTTAATTTAATTGTTTATGCATCGAATTTGCCTTATTTGACCAAAATTTGACAATTTTTAGAACTTTAATTTGAAACCTATTAAACATAAAAATTGTCAAAATGAGTATACAACTATAATTAAATAGGTGCACAATAATTAAAATAACACTTAAAAGATGCGTAAATCTAAGATGCATCAAATATCAACATCGACGATCAAAAGTTACAAACTCAATAATCATCTCAATTGAACGAACGATAAGAAACATAATACTTCAAAACATTTATCTCAATCGAGTAATTCATGTAAATAATCAAATTAACCTAAATTAAAAGTAATACAAGAATAAAAAGATTAAGAGGAGCAAGTTAGCTTTCTATCAAGGATGAACAGGTGAATGAGGAGATGAATGAACCCATGGTGATCTTCATGTTAAATTTACTCTCGTTCAAATTTAACAAAAAAGCAAAAAAGGAAATATCGAATGGGAGAGAGAGAAAGCAAGAGCGGTGCTGTCCTCCCAAAAAAAAAAAAGGAGGGAATCCCGAAAACGTCAAAATAGAGACCCCCAAATCAGAGCCAAGAACCGAGCTTAAATCCCCACCGGAGAATCGGTACTATAGGGGTTGCGTTGTTGGGCGGAGATTTGAGGTGTTGGTGTCGGTGGTACGCGGGTGTTGGGCTGAGCCGAGGTAGGTCTGCGCAGGGACGATGGGCTTTGCTACTAACGGGCTTGTTATTAAGGTTGACGCAGGTGATGGTGTGCTATGGGCCGGACTGTGACGGTGGTGATGATGACTGAAGTCGGGCTTGGCTAACGGTGGTCAGGTGTGGTTTGGGCCGATGTGTGAGCTTGGGTCTAGTGGGCTGGGTGACGTGGTCTGAGTAGGAGTTGGGCTGGTGCTGTATGTTGGGCCCGGTGCAGGTCAGACTCGGTTTCCAGGCTCACACGTTCTTGTACCGAATCTTGATTAACTCTATTTAACTACTCACACTTCGAATTTGTCTTATTTGCACCAAAATTTGACAGTTTACAGGATTTTAATCATCGAACCTATAAAGCATTAAATTGCCGAAATGAGAATATAATGATAATTGAACATGTACAAAATAAATAAAATAGCAATAAAAAGATGCGTAAATATGGGACGCATCATAACACCACCTAAACACGTTGTTTAGAGGATATTATACTGACGATGTCATTTTTGTATATAAATCCAACTCTAGGGGCAAAGGTAATGTGAAAAGTGAATTTTCAAACATTTGGTAATTGTCCAAATTGTCCCTTCCAACTCCGCCTTATTTCCTGCTCGTGCCCCTACTTGATTGCTTGCGAAGTTCCAGAAACCCTAATCCATTTATAGGGCTGGAGACGTGTCATTTATCCAAGCCCTTTCCTAGGGATGCATGTCTGCAAATTGAAGCATCCATTGAAATTTGGGCTTTGATTAGCGGTGATGCGGACGATCAGAATTGTGCCATGCCAGGGGCTTGCCATGGGTTGACAGAGCTCTATAAAAGGGGCATCTGTGCTCATTGCAGCAGCTATTATTTTTGTTTTTGCCCTTTTTATTCCCTCTCCATGCCTTCCTCTTTTATTTTTCTTGTTCTATTTGAGGTTTGAAACCCTAGTTACGGTTTTGTGGTAGATCTTGCCTTCCTAGGGTACATCCATGGTTTTACTGTAAGGTTTATGTTCATGACTCTTTTGTATTGTTAAGTTTTTGCCTTATAAGCTTAAGAAAAGAGTTTGCAATTCATTGAAATAATCTCATTAATAATTAAAGACTTTTCTACTGACAAGGCGCTGCGGATGTATATCTGGTGGTCTTGGTTTTGCTTTTGTACTTCCTTTGTAATCTTTCACCGTGGCTTGTAATTCTCTAGGTTAAACTATTATCCAAATCACTACAAGCCAAATCAGTTACAAACTCAAACAACATCTAACCCTAACTGTAAAAATCAAATTAGACTCAAACTCAAACAACATCTAACCCTTATCCTATGTTACCCAATTACCACATTTATACTTAATTCATGACAGAAACCAACAAATAAAGTTCGAACTTATCGGGGATGAAGCAGACAATGCTACCAACTCACCAAATATGGCGCAAAAGCGCGAATTTCGAACAAGTATGATACAAATCTAATGAAAGTGGGCTGATTCAAACCAAATCAATCAAATAATCCACCAATTCTCACAATCACAATCACAAATTGTAAAATCAGCAATATATTTGTATATCTATATTTTTGTATACGTATTGTATTTATACAACTATATAAATATAGGATAGAGTTAAGCATAAGAGGAAGGAGATGTAGCAGAGAAGAAGAGAGAGGGGGATGGGTAGAAGAGAAGTAGGGAGAGAGACAGAGAGATCACAATTCATCTAACATACAATCTTTAGGGTACCTTATTTTTATTAAAGCTTAATGGTCCCTAATTAAGTAATCATCTCTATTTAAGTGACGGTTAGGTATTATAGGTCAAACAAGTATTCCGCATAGCATCTTCCAGAGTTTTCCCATTCTACTGAAAGAGTAATTGGGTGGTTGCTTGTTGGCGGTGCTTCATTAGCTGATGGAATGATGATAGGTTACAGTGCAGCAGTCAGTGACCAAGAATTCGGCAACGAGTCACTGATAGCAGGGACCGTGCGACAACGTTTATGGAGTGAGACATGTACCATATGATGTATTTGGATGCTTGTAGGAAAATCAAGCTTGTAGGCAACGAGTCCAATGCGATCCAAAATTTTAAACGACCCATAAAAACGAGGTGCGAGTTTGTGAAACCTTCGATGCTCGACACTATGCCGACAGTACGGTTGAAGTTAAACATAGTCAATGATCTCGTACTCCCTCTCAGTACAAATAGAATCAGCCTACTGCTTCATGTGAGAGCTCGATGCAAATGAAACTTCAACTGACTAATGGCATCCTCACGAGGATTGAGGCTACAATCCACCGCCTCCACGATTGACTCACCTGCTAAATATGGAATGTGAACAGGTAGTTGGTGATCGTAAAGCATCTCATGCAGAGTGGTGTGCATAGTTGAGTGGAACAATATGTTGTACCACCACTCCACAAGAGGCAACCACTTACTCCACTCTCGGGAGCGAGCGTTGGACATACACCGATGTTACATTTTGAGACAATAATTCAGGACTTTCGTTTAACAATCGGATTGGGGATGGCATGAGGATGACATACTTAGGTGTGTCCCAGGATGGCTACAAAGCTCCGGTCATAATGTGCCGAGGAAAATGGGATCTCGGTCACTGATGAGAGTATCAAGAACATCGCGAAGATTATATTTGATCGACGTACAATTGAGCCATGGTAGCTGTTGATAAGTCTAATTTAGTATATAATTATTTGTATCATTTTAATATATTTTTAACCATTTTACATCAACTTTTTATCACTTTTTGCTATGTTTTGCTCGTTTTGAACTATTTTGCTATTTTCTTGCGAAAACACTCATTTTATGTTAAATCTTGCTAGGTTTTACCATTAACATCAACAAGTAAATGCAAGATACATCAAATAAAAGTAATAAAATAGCACAATCACCCCAATCTCACGGTTTATACAATGAACCAACAAGAATTAACACAAGCTTTGCAACTTGCTTTGGACGGCCAATTTTTCTCATTTTATAAGCTCAAATACATTGTATACTACATGAATACAAGCATCAAGGTCTGATTTTCTAGGTTTGGGCGGTGAAAAGTGAAGAAAATGCATAAAATAAACCAAGCTTTGCAAGTTGTGGGTGAACCGTGAGAATTGGCAAATGAGGATGAAGTCTGAAGTTAATTTTTACATTCTTTATTCACCCCCTAAACACTATAAATAGAGGAAGTTTTGGGGGAGTTAGAGCATCCTTCATTCAACAAAAAAAAAAACACATGCAAAATGTAGAAGAAGAAAGAAGAAAACGGGTGAAGGAAAAGAAGAAGAAGGAGGAGAAAGTTTGGTTTGTAATTTTGTATTTTTAAGTCCTTTTTAGCCTTCTTTTCTTTTAAGTTCATTAATTTTGTGTTAGTTATGCTTTATATTAAGTTTATCATGAACTAATTTTTTTATTCCAAGGCTACAATGTAGCCTAAGTTGCAATATACGCTTATTTCTAATTCAACATATTCATTGTTTTGTCATTGCATTGTTGAAGTGTTTATCATTGTTCTTCATGAGTTTTAAATGCTTGATCACCATTTAAGGCCTATAATGATTCATAATGAGTTGGAGAGGAGATTTATGATGATTGCTAAGGTGATAAGCACCACAAATTGAGCGAATGCTCGAAAAAAATTAACACGATTTGTGCGGTTTTTAAGTAAAAATCATACAACTTTAAAAACTCTTTTCTTATTTAAATTCATGCACGAGAGTGATGAGTTAATATGTACAAGAGCATGCTAAACGTTGCTCGAGAGAGAATGTTTAGTAAATTAGGGTTTTCAACCATCAACACGTAATAGTAACTTGAATACTGAGGATAGAAAGGCGTATTACTAGATGAAATCGGATGCCTTGGATGTTATTAAATCACAAAAACTTCATAAAATCAGTTAACATATTTTGTTTCTTTTTACTTTATTTTATTTCATATCAACATCTCAATTTTTGATTTTTTTCAAATAGCATCAAGATTATTAATTTTGGTACTCACTCAATAACAATCCTCATGGAAACGATACTCTACTCATTTCTTTATTACTTGATGCGACTAGTGCACTTGCTAACGCATATGCAAAGTAAGCATCATCTGTAGTAAGTGAGTACCAAAGCACTAAAAAATGGTCATATTTGTGAAGACGATCCACTACCACCAAAATGACGGTGTACCTGGCTGAAGGGGGAAGCCCTTTGATGAATATGTGGAAACACTACTCTAGACTGTACGTGGAAGAGGAAGAGGATGAAGTAGACCCAGTCGAGCGATGGCCTCGTACTTATTTTTCTGACAGATGGTGCAATGTTGAACTTATGTCCTGACATCTGACTTCATTCCCTTCCAATAAAACATTGTTCAGAAGTGTTGATAGGTAGCTTCGATCCCCGAATGTCCCTCTACAGTCGAGTCGTGGGGCATAAGAATATGTTGTACTGCAACTGAGGTGTTTACACCCCAAACTCGAGGGAGTTGGGACAACACCATTTAAGGGTGAAATGACACGTGTTTGCCACTTGGGGCCATGCTCAAGGCATAACTGGCCTTTAAGAACATAAAATAATAGCGTCTTGAGTCCAGCTTCCTTATGAGTTAAAAACCCTTGAAAGATCACAGCCTCTCGAGGTGGCTAGATGGGGGTGAAAGGAGCTCGAGTTCAAGGGGTTACCAAGAGGGCTACAAGGAAGGCAATTTTCAGGTTCGAAGCAATTATTTTGAGCGCATATCAAAGAACCTGGGCCTCAAGCATATCCAGAAGAAAGCGTATGAATGTGATCTTCTAGAAGGAGCTCGAGCACTTGTGATAAAGCACATTCAACGCCAATTCAGCATGGGAAAGGAGCATTGAGGCAGAATGTGGGGTAGATATGCCAGTTTTTCAAGACACAACAATTAGAACTTAGGTCTATAAATAAGAGGCATTGTGCCATTGTAAAGTGTCCAGCACCAACATCACAAAATTTCTTCAAGTTTTTCTTTGCAGCACACTTGTGCTTCATTCTTAGGAGTATCATAATGTTAAGCTTCAAGATCAATCTTGAAGTTAACCTAGTGGAAGAAGAGATTAAGATGAGAGAAGAAGTGAAAGGAAATGAGAGAAAGTTAGATAAGAGAGAGAATTGATATCAAAAGATATTTTGTATTTGATTGAATGAGGATTACACTTGAAACATAGCTACTTATACTCTATCTAGATACATTGGACTAAGAACAAAATAACCGACTTACATCAATCAGTAGCAGCCACAATTGACTCAATCTAAGCTCCCCTTGACCATCAACCGACTTAACTAGATACAATAAGACTTTGGCGCCAAAAGCAACTAACAACCAACATACAAAAATATACATCAAAACGCAGCACTTCACTTAAGAGTAATTAACCGTAAGCCTAGCAAAGCAGATCAGAATATATCAGCAGCAACATAGAGCTATGAAGCATGATCATAACAATCCCCTCTCCTTGAAAACATTCTTGTCCCAAGAATGAAGGGTAGAGAATTGGCTTCTCATGAATTGCAACTCCTCCTAAGAGCATGCTTCTTGTCCAAATTCGACCATTGCACCAGAATCTCCTTTATTGACATACCCTCAACATTCTGCAGTCTGGAATCCAAGATGGCAGTAGGTTCAATAGAAAAGCACCATTAGAACTGACTTCCGAGGGCTGAGCTAAACTATCTTGGCCTTTCTTCACCTGTTTCGTTAAAAGGGACACATGAAACATAGGGTGGATGTAAGAGTCAGTGGGCAATTCCAACTTATAAGCTACTTTCCCAATCTTCTCAATGATCCTATATGGCCTAAAGTATCTATACAGCTGAAGCTTCAAATAAACCATATCACCTATTTCATAAGCTTTGTCCATATGCTTCTTATTTGCATAGTACTTCATCCTTGCTTGAGCTTGATGAAGATAATCCTTCAAAAGTTGCACCAACTATCTTCTGTGTTGCATTAAATTAGCCACTTCAAAGACTGAAGTCACTAGCTTTTGCAACATCAAGGGTGAAGGAGGATCATAACCATATAAAGCTTTGAATGGTGTGGTGCCAATTGAAGCATGAGCATGTGTATTATACCAGTGCTTAGCCAAAGATAACCATCTTCCCCAAACCTTAGGATGACTAAGGTAGTGTTCTATACACTGATTAACTCTTTCCGTTTGGCCATCAGTTTGTGGATGGTAGGAAGAACTCAAAGCCAAAGTTGTGCCCATGAGGATGAACAATTCCCTCCAGAAATGACTTGTGAAGAGCTTTTCCCGATCAGATATTATGCATTGTGGTAATCCATGAAGCTTATAGATGTTACCAAGGAACACTCTTGCAAGCTTCTCTGTTGTCATAGGTCTAGCCAATGCAACAAAGTGACTGAACTTGGTAAAGCGATTCACCACTACCCAAATTACTTCCTTGCCCTCTGATTTTGGCAAGCCTTCAATAAAATCCATGCTTATGTTCTGCCAAGCACCATTCGGAATAGGTAGAGGTTTGAGAAGTCCCTGATACCTGCGATCACCAGCCTTGGTTTGCTGACAAGTCTCACAAGCTTGCACAAATTCCTTCACTTCCTTCTTCATACCAGTCAAACTAAAGTATGTTTGAGCCTCTGATAAGTACCATCAATACCTGAGTGGCCTCCCCAAGCTGAATCATGGGAAGCAATGATTTGTTGTCTCAAATCAGTAGAGGATCTAATGTACAATTTCCCCTTCAGTCTGATGATTCCCTTGACAGCAGATACTTCTACCTCAGGAGCAATGTTGCTAGGTCTGTTGATGCTAAAAGCAGTTAGACACTCTTGTGCAAAATTGTAATTCTCATAGGACTTGCATACTTCCTCAATCCAGGCTAGAAGAATCACCAATACAGCTCCATAATAACCTTACTTAGCTTCTTCCAATCTTTGAGATAAAGCATCAGCTACTTGGTTCTCTTTTCCCTTCTTATACTCAATAGCATAATCAAGTCCTAACATCTTCATCAAGCCTTTCTTATGAATTCTTGTAACAATCCTCTGCTCAAGCGGGTACTTCAAGCTTTGATGGTTTGTCCTAATGATAAAGCGATTGCCATCCAAGTAGTGTCTGCACTTGTCAACTGCTAGAAGGATTGCAAGATACTCGTTCTTATATGTGGACAACTCTTGCCACTTAGGACTTAAGGCTTGGCCAAGGTAGGCTATTGGCCTTCCTTTCTAAGATAATACAGCTGCAATGCCACTCCCACAAGCATCTATTTCTAAAACAAACTCTTCAAAATCTGGCATTGCCAAAACAGGTGTTGCACACATGGTTGCTTTTAAGGCTTCAAGTGCCTCCTGAGCCTTATCAGACTACTTGAATGCATCCTTCTTCAATAGATTAGTTAGAGGCTTGGCAATTGCTCCATAACCAGCTACAAACTTCCTAAAGTAACCAGTTAATCCCAAGAATCCTTGCAACTGCTTCAATGTAATAGGAATTGGCCATTCTTTCATTGCCTGAACTTTGGAAGGATTAGTACAAACCCCTCTATGAGAGATCACATGACCTAAGTACTCAAGTTGAGTCTAAGCAAAACAGCACTTAGTCAATTTGGCAAACAACTGGTGAATGCGCATCACTAAGAACACTTCCCTCAAATGCTTCAAGTGCTTTTCTATGGTGGGACTATACATCAAGATATCATCAAAGAATACCAACACGAATCTCCTCAGAAACAGCTTGAAGACATACCCTCATTCATAGAAGATAGAGATTGAGAAGCAAGTGGATGACTTACTCAAGACTTGCTTCATTAGACAAAGCCACAACCCTTTTGCTTCTCCTGTGATATCGGTTAAGAAGAAAGATGGCTCGGCTAGAATGTGCATCAACTATAGGCAGCTTAACTCCCTTACAGTCAAGGATAAATTTCCAATTCCTGTCATTGATGACTTGTTGCATGAGTTACATGGTGCATGCTTATTTTCCAAGCTTGATTTGAGACAAGGCTATCATCAAATTAGGGTTATGGAGCAAGATGTTTACAACATTGCCTTTAGAACTCATCATAGGCATTATGAGTTCGTGGTTATGCCTTTTGGCATAACTAATGCTCCAACTACCAAATCAGTATGTGAGATTGCAAATAACTGTACAACCCATTGATAAGAACCCTTTCTGAATCCACCTTCTAATCTCTTGCCCTTCAACAGCTGCAATTGAGCTTGTTTAGCCATGCCTTGCAATGTTATAGTAGATCCTTGCCTTTCAAAAGTCACTATCAACTTGGCAAAATCAAAGAACACTGGACTGAAAGATCTCATCCAATCCACACCAAGAACCATATCACAACCTCCCAATGGCAAGATCCTGAAGTCATACTGAAATTTGTGACCTTGGCTTTTGGTCTGAGTAAGAATGGAATTCCCATCAGCCACTGTCATAGCTAATGGCTGTGTCTTGATCATATCCTGCCCAACCTTTCTCACCACCTTTGGATCAATGAAGCAGTGATTACTACCATTGTCAATAAAAATAACAATGGACTTCTTACCATCTTGCCCTTTGATCCTAATGGTATTATGAGCCCCATTTCCTGTCAAGGCTTTCATAGAGATCTCCACCTCATCTTCAAGAAGCTCCTCTTGAGATTCATGATCAGAACCATCCAACTCAGCCTCCGTTTCATCCTCTTCAGATTGATCATCAGCTTCAACTCCTCTTGTTGTCATGAGGAACTTGGGATTGCACTTGTGACCAAATTGATAGGGTTGATTGCATTTAAAACATAGTCTTTGAGCCTTCTTCTCAACATAACGAGTAGATTTAGATCTAATAGATCCCTTCCATTGTTGATTAGAGCTTCTATCTCTGTACCTAGGCCCATCATTTGATGCTAGAACCGTTGTTTTAAACAGTTTAGCCTTTGCATAGGCTTTGGATAAGGTTCTAGGGCCAATTACCTTGACAAGGTTCTTTATCTTTGGCCTTAAGCCACTTATGAAGCCAGATACATTGTATGATTCAATTGCCTGAGGATAAGCTGTAATCATATTTGCTCTAAGGTTCTCAAATCTCGTCATGTACTCCTTCACAGATGTAATTTGCACTACTTAGTTGAAGTTATCAACTATGTCACTTGAGCCCTCATCTCCATAACATTCACAAATTTCTTCCACGAATTCATCCCAAGATAATGAAGGGTTACTCTTCAAAAGACTGTAAAGCCATACCTCATGATCTACATAAAGACAAACAGCCACTAGTTCCACCGTCTCAGCTTCTTCAATGTGATAGAAATGAAAGTATCGATCACATCTTCTGATCCACGATTGTGGCTGTTTTCTATCGAAAGGCTAAATTTGAATCCTTGGCTGCCTGTAACCACTGCCCTTATTGCTGGCTGAAGCATCATTACTTTCAGAATTTTGATGTTGCAACTGATCTGATGGATGATCAATCTGTCCTAAGGTCATACTTGCAGCTGGCGCTTGTACTGGATTAAGAGGATGATCCTGCTGTCCAACAACCACGCTAGCTGCTTGAGGTTGCACTACACCTGGAGGTCGAACCTGTTGGCTAGCAAGTAACAGAATTCCAGCATCGGAGGGCACATTTTGCTTATTAAGCTGATCTTGCAGCTCAACAAACTTATCCTCAATACGTTGAGTTTGCTGAATCAATCGATCAGCAAACTTTCGATCCTGTTCCAATTGTAATTGCTGCATTCGAGAGAACATTTCATTTATTTGATTCTTTAATTGAGCTACTGTAATGTATTCAGCTCCTGCTACAGCATTACCGCTAACAACCGAAGAATAAGTGACATTAGGATCAACATTTGCAGCACCAGATCATGTTGTTACACCTCCAGCCATTGAGATCTGCTTCTTGCGCCTCGCCAGCTCAAATCAATCAAGTAATCAATCGACAGCAACACACAAGCTGTAATACCAATTGTTAAGCTTCAAGATCAATCTTGAAGTTAACCTAGTGGAAGAAGAGATTAAGATGAGAGAAGAAGTGAAAGGAGATGAGAGATTAGAGAGAAAGTTAGATGACCGTGAGAATTGATATCAAAAGATATTTTGTATTTGATTGAATGAGGATTACACTTGAAATAGCTACTTACACTTAATCTCGATACATTGGACTAAGAACAATCTAACTGACTTACATCAATCAACAACCGTCACAATTGACTCAATCTAAGCTGCCCTTGACCATCAACCGACTTAAGATTGATACAATAAGACTTTGGCTCCAAAAGCAACTAACAACCAACATACAAAAATATACATCAAAACGCAGCACTTTACTTAAGAGCAATTAACCGTAAGTCTAGCAAAGCAGATCATAACATATCAGCAGCAACATGGAGCTATGAAGCATGATCATAACACATAATTTAGGTTACCCTAGCATAGCTTGTAACTTCTTTTGCTTTCTTCAAGGTAATATAACTATCACATTTTAGGTATGAACTCTTTGTTTTAAATCTATCCGCAATCGATGAAATAAGATTTGAGTCATTAGTTTAAAGCTTTAATGACCAAGCTTCAAGATTTATTGCATTGGTGTTGGCACTAGTGTCACTGTTTAGTGAGTCAAGTGAATTTAGGTATGAGTCATCATTTCAAGGATTTGATAGCCATATACGATGACCCAAATACGATTCCCTCCACCTTAATCTTGTCAAGCTTTAACTCATTCGAGTTATTACAAGTCAAGGGTGCCAGGCCTAAACATTTGTAGACTCGAGCTTGTAAGTGGACTGTTAAGCTCTTGAACTTGTCTTGACTCTAGTTCCTAGCTTTTAAGTGTACGAGATAAGTTGTCTATAGGCTCTACTTTGTCACCCCAGCTACCAATTAGCCAAGTCCATGTCCTTTTATTTTCTGTCCATAAATTAAACTCTAAAACAACAAAAAATATATAATTTAAATCTTTTTAATTGGAGCAAGTGTAGAATCTACGTTATAATTGCAAACTGAAGTCAGATTCATCAAAAGCATCAACCATTTCCCAAGGTCATTAACTGAGGTCAAACAGGTGCGATTTGTAAATTAGACTTGCTCCCAAGTCGAGGCGGATCCCTTTTTGCATGTTTGTTTGAGTTTGTAGTTACGAAAACCACACACACTAAAACAGGAAAAAGGAGCAAACATGAACTACCTGACACCTATCACAACTTAAGCACTAATTATGCCAAGAATACTTGGGGTTGCTTAACTAGTCATCTTCTTTCTCACGAATAATCTGAGTCAAAACCGGGTCTTGCACCCACGTATGCTGTAGTGCGGAATAGAAGTCAGAGAGGAGATTGATGAAATCGCTGTACAAAGGATGTTGGTACCGATTAGCTAAAAGAGTGCATTGACAGCCCGGTTGTTGGTCCCATTCTTATACACAATGTCATAATCGAGCCAACTAGCAGATAGAAAGCCATAAATGCTAAAAGGGAGTAGACAACCTTTGTTCTAACAAGAGTTCACAACTCTGCTAATCGTTCCGAATGGTAAAATGTCTACCCGTCATTAGGTATTACTACCATTTCTCTACAACAAAAATAACTGCTAAAAGTTCCCTTTTGTAAATCGACATAGCTTGATGTTTTGGGGCTAACACTCAACTAATACAAGCATGGGGGTGACCACCCTACATTAAAACTGCCCCAATTCCCTGTCCAAATGCAACTATTTCAATGATAAATTCTTTGGAGAAGTTAGGTGATGCTAACACTGGTGTGGTTGTGAGGCCTTGCTTGAGCTGGTCAAAGGCTTGGTTAGCCTCAAAGTTCCACACAAAAGCATTCTTCCGAAGTAATGAGGTAGAGGATGGGCAATAATGCCATAGCTAGCAATAAAACAATGGTAGTCATCTTCTACTTACTACCTCTTCGTATGAATGGGTAAAAAAGAAAGTTCTAAAACAGCTAGACATTGAGCAGGCACTGCTTAAATTCGTGCTATACCTCACCAAGTTGTCAGGGATATAACCCATGGAAAACTGAAGCTTGTCCAATCTAGAGTCTTTTTTCCACATTGACAAACTAGTCCCTGTCCTCCATCTCTTCGTTCCTTAGTCACAGAGCATCTCCCCTGTTTGGTCTCCTTCGCAACTCCTAAGTTGTCTTTTCCATGGAAGCCCTATTGCTCTCCACATTTACAATCTTTACATGCAACCTGGGTCCTAATATCCTGTGTACTAGATAATATTTAATTAGTTACTCGTATGTACTTAGCTCGCACTCCCCTCTTGTAATGACTAAAATAGGGACAACCACCATGGGAAGGAATAGAATGCAATGATAGTCAAATATTAATTCCTCAAGAATATTATAATTAAGAAGCCACATCCTCTCTTTATTTGAAATAAAACTGATCAGCATCTACCACTGAATTAAACCCGAATCTCATGGTACTTGATGTCTCTTAGCCTTTTATATTTTATTCACAATTGATTACATGGATCCAGAAAGATGATGTATTTTTCTCTTCCAAATACAACTTTTGTCCAATCACTCACATTAAAAATCTAAAAAGAAAGAAAAAAATTCCTTAGCTCACCCAAATTTGTCGTCGAGAAGGAAAAGACAATACTTAGAAGTTGAAAGAAAGGACAATGGTGGGATAGCATATGATTTTTGATACTTTCCCAATACCTATCTATTTAGATATAGGATTGCTAATTCAGTATTAAGAAAATAGTTCTCAAATTAATGTTCGTAACATGGTGTCCACGTTGACATCCATTAATGGGCCATTTTTATGGTGCACGTGGAATAGCTAAAAAAAAAAGGCCCTCTAACTGCGTATCCGCTTGGAAACCAAATCCAAATTTTTTTTCCTCACGTTTAATTGGGATTTTCAGTAACACTATTTCGGGAAAAGCTCAATAAAGACAGTAGTGTGCGCTTCATTTTTTTTTTTTTTTTTTTTTTTTTTTGGAGATTGAGTTTGGAATTTGACTATAGGATCTTTTGTTTTAAAGTTTCAATCTCGTTATTATTACCACTAAACCAAGACCAGACTGGTGGTACTATAGATATGCTTATATTTTACTTAACTGATAATGTGATAGTATATATGATTGACTATTATTGTTTTGTGAAAGAAAAACAAATTGTGATGTAAGTTTGTTGTTTTTACTTTGTTGATGCCTATTTGATAACTCTCAAAACAGCATCCGAACAAGTGACACCTGGCCACCGGGACGAGGTCGCATCTCGGGCCGAGATACACCCTGGAGAACGACTTCGAAACTCTACTTTCGACCAAGAAAAAGGGAGCGCATCTCACCTCCAGGACATCTCCCAGAGCCCTAAAAGAAGAAGGCCCGGAGTGGAGGAAATGCGGCCACCCGGACAAAGGTGCATCTCTGGCCGATATGCACCCTCGGAGAATGATTTCAGAACTCTATCTGTAGCGGAGAAGAGATAGACGCATCAGGCCAACAGGGAACCTTCCGGTCCCCCGACAGTCTCGCGACAACACTTTGACGAAGCATGTACCTAGACTCCGAAGAGGCATCTCGCCCCGAGATGCCGGCTCTCCCGAGGGCCAGCCAACCAAACTACCTGGCACCTTGATTCAGATAGACGACAACCCGAAGCTCAGAACCCGAAGAGGCTCGTGATGACACCCCAATGCAACCCGCATCTCGGCTTCCGGAAGGCCTCTCGCCCCGAGATGCCCGCTTCCCCAAGGACCCGTTAGCAACAACTTCCCGATACCGTGAGTCAGATAGGCAACCACTTGGAGTCGCAGGTCCAATGGCTAGGGATATCTTGCCCCCGGTTCAGCACTGGGCGAGATACCCCCCCGCCTCGAAGCATAGCTCTTCAGGGAAAAAAACTCTATAAATAAGGCTCAAAACCCTAAAGAAACCACAGGCTCACTGCTCTCCCTTCACAGTCATCTGATAAACCCCCCAAAATGTTTGACTTTGGCCTTTCATTAAAAGAACATGTACCAAAACAATTGGCGCTGTTTGTGGCAAATGGAAAAATTTTCCCCAAAATAACTCTGCAGGATCTCCCCCTCCCCGAGGCGGTCAGAAGATCAGTACGTCACTCACAGCTAGCTCCACGAGCTCCGCACAATAATCATACAACTCGCCGAACATGATCATTCCAGCATGACCTCGCTGCATCCCGCACCACCAAATCCAAACATGGTCATCGAGTCCCTTGCTTCTACGGAGCATGGAAGCCACTGAAACTAATAAGGAAGAGAGAGGGGAAAGATGCCTCGCAGCCCTTACAAGCCCGGGAATACCCCGGCACAGGTCCCTCCCTCGCTCAAGGCGGGCTCCGCCACCGACTCAAAAGGAGCGGCGTGTGGGCTTATAGGGAGAATTCATGTCACCCATTCGCCCTTCACCCGTTGCATACTTGCAGCCCCCATGGGAAAAGTGTAGATGCCGAATTTGGAGCTGTTCGACAGGAGACCTGGATGGCACATCTCGGGATTTATGGCACGGATGTACGTACAAGATGCCTCTAAAGACCTGTGGTGCAAGTGTTTCCCGACCACCCTAAAAGGTATGGCTCAGGCCTAGTTTGCCTCTCTCCCTAACGGGTCCATACGAAACTTCAAGGAGCAGTCTGAGAAATTCACCCGCCACTTCCTTAGCAACAAAAGGAGAAAGAAGACCGCTGCCCAGTTGATCTAACTACATTAAGCCGAGGGTGAGTCCTTAAGGGCGTCTATGCGATGGTTTTTGAAAGTAATGATCAGCATCCCAAACTTAGCTAATCAAACTGCCATTACCACCTTCATCAATGGACTCCTGAACAGCGACTTCAAGTTCTCTCTCGCCAAGGCACCCACCACGACTGTGGATGCGCTTTGGGCCATGGCCGATAAAGACATTATCACCGAAGATGTGATGGACAAAATGGAGCCTCCTAGGCGCAATACCAAAAACTTGAGATACCTGCCCGGGCTTTAACCCAAAGAATGAAAGAACAACGAAAAGAATGAAAGAACAACGAAGAATATGAGAGGGGGGGGGGGGGGGGGGGGGGGGGGGGGGTCTGCAATGCAGGCCCAAGGAGACCCCCTAGGCTGCTCTTAGAGGTTAGGAAGCTGGAAGTAGGAAGGGACCAAGCTCCTGTAGGCCCGATAGCACGACGTGGCCCGAACCAGTGGTGCGAGTGCCACAAAACTTGGGGGCATGATACTAAAGACCGTCGAGTACTCCGATACCGGATAGACGAATTGGAGCCAAAAAGGAAATCTTAGAAAATTGATGGACATGAAGAAACTAAAACTCGGAACTTCTGGACCAGCCCATAAGGAGTAGGACAATGCGCCTCACACGCCAATGCATGTGATTGCGGCCATAAAAAAAGGGGAGGACGTAAGTCTGAGGAGAGGAGGAGGCAAAGTCAGAAGATGTCGACCCTTAACCTTCACGCAGGAAGATCTTGAGAACATCAGAACTCCGCATGAAGATCCCATGGTCATCACCATGGACGTCCGTGACTACTCCCGTCAAAGGGTCTTGGTGGATCAAGGAAGCTCAGTCAACATACTTTTTCTCCATTGCTTTGGACAAATGGAAATACCGCTTGAGAAGTTGCTTCCCATGGCAAGGACCCTAGCGGGATTCTTCGGCAAAAGTGATTGATCCGATAGGCAACATATAGCTCGATATCCTCTTGAGAGACGGAAGACAAGGACATTCACTAAGTGCTGAATTTTATGTTGTGGCGTCCCGCTCGGCGTTCAACCCCATCTTAGGACGTCTGGTGCTAAATTCATTAGACGCCATGGTGTTAACTTACCACCTTGCCATGAAGTTTGAAACTGACAAAGGGGGCGTCATGACTGTGAGAGGTGGTCAGCAAACAGCTCGCAGATGCTGCCATGCCCAAAACGTACCCAAGATAAGGGAGATGGAAAGCGGAGAGAAGATGGGCCAGGGACCAGAGGAAACCATCAAAGTCGAGATAGGACCGGGGAAATCGGTCCAGGTCGGAACACAGTAAAGCGCAGACGTAATGGACCAAATCCTGTAGGTGCTCCGACAGTACTAGGAAGTCTTCACTTATTTCGCGGATGAAATGCCGGGGATAGATTGTTGGATCATCAGCCAGCGCTTGAACATTTCGCTTGAAAAAAAGCCAGTGAAACAAAAGAAGCGCAACTTCTATGCTGAACGGAACAAGGTTATAAGTGATGAAGTACAAAAACTCCTAAAAGCCGGCTTCATATGAGAAGTGTTGTACCCAGATTTGTTAGCAAACATGGTCCCAGTGAAGAAGGCGAACAAAAGCTGGCGGATGTGCGTGGTGTTAAGGTTTCGAAGATTTGGTCTTGAACCTTAACCTTGGTTGGGATAGAGAGAGCATGAGATGAGAAAGAATATAGAGTTTAGATGAGGAAGAAGGGAAAAGAGATGAAAAAATAGAGAGAGAAATCAAATGAGATCAATTCATTCATCAAAAGTTGTGTATTGTATGCTAATACCCCTCATTTATACTACTTACATGACATGAGCCTAATACATTGCATCTAGCCACACAAGGACTAACCAAATTAGGAATTATCTAGAATTATCTAGAACTAAAACTTAACTAACTTTTATACCATATTTGGCGCCAAGACCAAACTAACAGACAAGTACCTGCTTCTAACCGATACCTGCAGCAGCAACAACTAATAGCTCCTTTACAGTACCTTGCAAACACTAATGCCAAGCTAATAAATCATCACTTAACTACCAAACAACAAACTAACATTAGTACGCAGCATGACAGCAGCAAACTGTAGCCAACAGCAACAACAGAACAGCAGGATAGCGGTAGTAGAATAGCAGCATCAGATTTTAACCAACTTAACTAACTTTCCCGCCATTAAGCCAATTTAAATCCATGCCTCGGATTCTTGGTTTATAACATTCCCTTCCCCTTGAAAACATTCTTGTCCTCGAGAATAGAAGAGAGTTGTCACAATGAAGAACTCTAATTGCATAGGAAAAGGTGACTGAAATGATGAATGCTAGCTGAAACTTATTGCAAATGAAACAAGCCATTGCTGCACTGACTTCTATAACACTGCAAATCCATGAAGAAAACATCTTGTTTCGACATAAAGTTGCACAATGCCCCTCAGGAGGTCTGCACTGATCAAACCAAACATCACAACACCTCATGAAGCAGTTAACACAGCCCAAACTTCTATCTTGTTGCAGAGAATCACCCACGCATCAGAACTTCTAAATTTCCACTTGTAGGATGCTGCACAACAGGTTTTGTATGTCATTAACCGCACAAAAATGCATTTGAAGTCCTTTAACACCTCGAGAGGCCTTCCAAACTCAAACCAAGAGAACCAAACATTAAATTCTGCTTGTAAGCATTCCCAAATGCAGTTCGAACAGCTCCAATTCTTGATCATGGCAACCCAACACAATGTAGGTCCATAAGGATGCAGCTGTAACTCCAAAACTTCAATGATTTCTTTGTCCTCAGCTGAAACCTTGGAGACAAACGACTTGCAAATGTCCTCCCAATAGCATAGCTTTATGGTAGAGACCCTATTGATCAAAACTCCATTCAAAAACAGAATTATATCATCCCGAACTTGCCGATCGGCATGCCGAAAGTGCATATTAGCTACTGGATCCTGATTCCTTGCTGAGTTAAGGTGCTCTGCCGCAAAGATGTCCAACTTATTCAGCTCACACAACCACCTATTAACCCAACTCATAACATGTTCAATAAATCCTAGATGGCTTCCCAATTTCACCCAAGCTGCTGCAGAGTCTAGTAATCCAGCATTGTGAACTCGATGCAAATCATAATGATATATTGTAGCTTGGTTTATGTCCATATGGAAGCTACTAGAAGTGAACAAGTTATTACACCTTCTAAAAGACATAATAACACCATCCAAACTCAATCTGAACAGCTCATTCATAACGGACAGTGAAGAAACTCTCCAAGATGTTTCTGCAACCTCCAAAACTTCCTTTGATGGAATATTGAGAGTAAACTTGCTAGATCTCAAAATTTCAGGCACTTCTTCCCAAACTCTTGCATAGAACACACAAATTAGGAGTTCATAAACCATTATTGAATGCCAAAGATCCAACATCATGGCCTGAGCTTCCAAAACACTCCAACCAACCTTGCTAATGCTGCAGCTCAACCTTTGCAATATGTACTCAAGTCTTCCTTGGAACACCAGCTCGACTAGCCACCAAATGCAACTCAAATGGTCAAGCTTTTCTCCCTTGTCGACCAACTCAAGCATGAGTAACAAGTATAGCAAATGGAGACACCAGCCCAACTCTTGATCAGCTGAAAACTTCTTCCAACTCTGAGAAATTCTGCTCCAAACTTTGCTGCTGACGTGCACCCCAATTTCAGCTGGAATTATCCTTGATGTTGCATTGATCTTTTCCATCCATACATTGAGAAAGTATTGAAGCTTGTGCCTATGATTTTTCCACTCCGAAACACTACTGCAGAACACCCAAAACCCGATCAGAACCTGCACCAGATCAGCACCATCCAGTTATAGTGTATACCAATTTTCAAGTGCCATTGGCTTAACTTGGCCTTGCACTCCAATTACGAGGTCATACCCGAGGCCAAACACCTCCTCAAACCACCCACAATTCTTCAAACCACTAACAACACTTATCATCCTTTCAAGTAAGTGCTTTTGTATGAACCGAAACAACACCAATTCCGGAACAATGGAAACTTCATTGTCACATGAATTATGTAGCTTGTAAAATGTATACTTTCTGTCTTCAATATTTACTTTGATGTTATCTTCGCAATGACCCACAGTCTCAACCAATTCTACACCAATGCTTGCACTGACATCGCATTCTTCAACACCAAACAGCAGCACCTGATGTGTAGCTCCTCCAAATACTTGTAATTCATTCTTTCCCAGATCAAGGAAGCTTCCAACACCCAACACATCAGTTAAAACATCTGTTGGACAGCTTCTGGACTAATCTAAAATCAGTTTCAGCATGTTACAGCAGTTATACACATCTAACAACTCAATTGCGTGTTCAACCACATTGCTTCTCCTTCGTTGGACTTTGAAACGCACTCTCGCAGCTTGATTAGTTCTTTTCAGCAGAAAATCAAACCTTTTCGGCTTCATATAAACTTGAAAATCTTCTCTCGGATCAGGAGACAAGTCGTCATATGAGTGTACATGTGGATACTCCATTTCTCTACTCCAAGAACCTTGCAAAGCATCAATTACGTCACAACCAACACTAAACAATTTCTGATTTTCCGAGTGCATTTGCTGGAATCTTGAGACCCAGCGTTCCTCTGATTGTGCGATCAATTCCTTCACCTAATTAAGTGTGACAAACTCCTTTGCACCAACCACAGCATCATAGGATACTTCTGGTTGAACGGCTGTAGCTACATTGCCTCCATCAGCTCCCAATCGAGTCTTAACTCCTTGTGTGCCATCTGCAGCTTGTGTACCATCATATACCTCGGTAAGGTCAGCATCTCGAGTTAGTTTTTGCTGATCATTAAGCAAGCCATGCTGAAACACAACCATATGCCTCAATTTTGGCTTGGACAACTTCTTTTTACCCGCAACATCTCTCAATGCTTCACTTAGACAATTTCTCTTCGACTTACTCTTTGCTTTCTTAATCATTCCTAGGACATGTGAATCATATTCCCAATCTGGATGCACGTCATATTGTATCTCTACATCAACAAGAGACTCTAACTCTCGCATAGAGTCTTCATAAGAATCATCTTGTTCAAACTCAGGTTCTTCTAGCTTGTGTTCATCAATTTCGGCATTGTCGTGGTTGAATTCATCTTCAACAACAACAAATTCCACTTCCTCTTTTTGCTCGACATTGAAATTTTGTTGTCTAACGCTATCCACTAACTTCGGAAACTCATTTGTATCAAGAACACTGGCACAATCAGACTGATGAGTTGTACAATGTTGATTCACATTTTGTTGACCCATTCGGTTGAATGCCAGCTCAACTTCCAGCAACAACCTCTCACGTTCCTCTCTGAATATTAGCTTTATTTTCTCCAAATAATCACTCGTCACTGATTGACAAGAGCTATCATCAACCACACCAGCCATATTTTTAATGGACAACAAAATTCGATCTGGACAGCTCGGCTCATATAAATGCAGGTTCGAAAATCGCAGAAATGTAAAACTTGTTTCGCAATTCTTCAACAATTGATTGCTTAATGAAGTTGTACTCCTTTGGTCGCACAAAAAATCCCCTGCTATTGGTTCCGCAATCGTCACTGATCACGAATCTTAATATGCATAGTTGCGAACAAAACCCTAACTGCGACAATCTCTGACAGAGAAGCTATCGTGAATAATTCAGACTAAGAATCTGAAATTGGTTCGATTTTTTTTCCTGTAATGATGATTTTAACACACGATACACAACAATCTTCAAGAACAATAGCGGAATTCAACACCTTCGGTGCTAAGTTCGTTGTCAAAACTTCGCCTTCTTTGTCAGAATTTCACCTAAGCGAATCTCGACTCAATTTCACACAGATTCTGATGAATTCTCACCACTTATATGCTTATCAACACAATTTCATCACAATCGAACAACAAAATGCAGATTTGAATCGAATATGAACTTGTAGTTCAGAAAACAGTTACCTCCACCATAATTTCTGAATTGTAGAACCTGTAATCACCTCAATTCAGCTTGTTCCGGATCTCTTGATGATGATCAAGTGCAATGTGGATCAATTAGCTCAATTTTAACTTCTTTTTTAACCGATCAGCTGGATGATCGATCAAGTACAGATAGCTCAGCACACAAGTTCAACACTGATATTTTGCTTCTGCATTGACATTCCACAGCTAATGCTGGATTGATTCTACTAAATTCACCATGAATCAGCTTAAATGTTGATTGTACAATACTGATCAATTGAACTTTCTTCAATGTAATTTGATCACTTTAATCCCAACCAAAAGCAACTTCCCAGACCTTGCTGTTCATTAATGTAGTAACCGCCAAAAGTTCACTTCAAAATTCAGATTTGAATACTGATCACAAAATCTGTATTAAATCAGTATCAAAAATTTTTTTGTTGATTAATTGCAACACAATTAATTAGATTTTTATAATTTTTCGGATATGAGCTTGATTCCGAAGCCAAACCTGGCTCTGATACCAATTGTTAAGGTTTCAAAGATTAGGTCTTGAACCTTAACCTTGGTTGGGATAGAGAGAGCATGAAATGAGAAAGAATATAGAGTTTAGATGAGGAAGAAGGGAAAAGAGATGAGAAAATAGAGAGAGAAATCAAATGAGATCAATTCATTCATCAAAAGTTGTGGATTACATGCTAATACCCCTTATTTATACTACTTACATGACATGAGCCTAATACATTGCATCTAGCCACACAAGGACTAACCAACTTAGGAATTATATAGAATTATCTAGAACTAAAGCTTAACTAACTTTTATACCATATTTGGCGCCAAGACCAAACTAACAGGCAAGTACCTGCTTCTAACCGATACCTGTAGCAGCAACAACTAACAACTCCTTTACAATAACTTGCAAACACTAATGCCAAGCTAATACATCATGAATTAACTACCAAACAACAAACTAACATCAGTACGCAGCATGACAGCAGCAAACTGTAGCCAACAACAGCAACAGAACAGCCGGATAGCAGGAGCAGAATAACAGCATCAGATTTTAACCATCCTAACTAACTTTCCCGCCATTAGGCCAATTTAAATCCATGCCTCGGATTCTTGGTTTATAACACGTGGACTTCACAGACTTGAATAAAGCCTACCCGAAGGACTCGTTCCCCCTTAACAAGATAGACTCGTTGGTCGACTCTATGGCGGGGAATGCATTTTTCAGTTTCCTGGATGCCTTCTTCGGATATCACAAGATCGCGATGGACACGGAGGACGAGGAGAAGACATCTTTCGTCACCTATAAGGGCACATACTACTTCTGAGCCATGTTGTTCGGGTTGAAAAATGCCGGAGCCAAATACTAACATATGGTGAGCCACGTCTTTTGGCAACAGACAGGAAAGAACTTGGAGGTATACATCGACAATATGATCATAAAAAGCTAGGGGTCCTACGATCATATGGGCGATTTGAAAGAGACTCTGGAAACTCTTAAGGCTCATGGGATGCGCCTCAATCTGGACAAATGCACGTTCACAGTCCCAGAAGGAAAGTTCTTGGGCTTCATCATGAGCGCAAGAGGGATAGAGGCCAACCCCGTAAAAATAGACACCGTACTCAAGACGGAAAACCTGAAAACCCTGAGGGATATTCAAAAGTTGACTGGCTGTCTCGCCGCACTCAATAGGTTCATCAGCTAGTTAGCGGATTGATTGTTCCCCTTCTTTAAAGTATTATGAAGAAGAGAAGCCTTCAACTGGGACAAAACTTGTGAAAAGCCCTTCGGGAACTTAAGGGACACTTGGCTAAGCTTCCGATCATGTCCAAACCCATCCCAGGAGAGGACTTAATCCTCTACGCCTGGGAATCAAATGACATAGTAAGCGCCATGTTAATATCCAAAAGGGCAAGCCTCCAGCTGCCGATCTACTTCGTGGGTCAGAAATTGAGCGACGCCGAAACATGGTACCCCCACATCGAGAAACTCTCCTACGTCGTCATTATAGTCGCACGGAAGCTCCGACCTTACTTTAAGGCACACCGTATTCGGATACGAACCAACCAGCTCTTGTAGAAATCACTCCAACGATTGGAGTGCTCGGGAAGAATGTTTTCCTGGGCCATCGAACTCTTCGAGTATGACATCCTATTCGAGTCACAGACCGCGATCAAGGCACAGGTCCTAGCCGACTTCTTAGCAGAATGCTCATTCACCGATGTGGCGTCACTAAGCTCTGAACCGCGTGATTCCCTGGAAGGATCATGGAAGATGTACATAGATGGATCTTCCAATAACCAAGGGAGCGGAGCAGGCATTCTACTCATCTTTCTCGAAAGGCAACACTTCCCTTACGCCTTGAGGTTCAAGTTCAGAACTAGTAACAACGAGGCCGAGTATGAAGCACTCTTCCACGAACTAAGAATGGCCCAAAAGGCAGGGGCACGCAAGGTGGAGGTACTCAGCAATTCTTGGCTAGTCGTCAAGCAGGTCCAAGGGATTTAGAGCAAGAAGCACCGCCATGAAAGAGTATTTGGAAGTGGTGAACAAAGAACTGGAAACTTTCTCTTTCTTGTGAATCCACATCATACCGAGAATCGAGAACGTCAAAGCAGACGAGCTCAACCGGATCACCAACTAAGAGACAGAGGACAAAGGACTAATGCCATTCGGATAGAAGAGATCTGGACATCGTGCCGAAGTTTATCTCAGCTTAAGGGAATTGCTCAAATTAAGACCCGGAATGACTGGCGGCATCCCCTCATTGAATTCATAAAAAGCGGAACTTTGCCTAAAGATCAGCTAGAGGCGAAGCATATCCGAAGTTGTACACCATGGTTCGTGATAGTCGACGAGGACCTCTAAAAGAGATCATTCGTGCATCCCCTATTGAAGTGCATTGGAGAAGAGGAAGGGAAGTACGTCTTGCAGGAAATCCACGAAGGCATTTCCAGATAGCACCTTGGCCACCGAGCTTTGACTAACAAAGCTCTACGATCAGGATACTATTAACCCACCATGAAGAAAGATGTGCTGGATCTCATCCAAAAGTGCAAGAAATGCCAAAAGCACGCTCCGATAATTCACGTACCTGCGTCTTTACTACGGCCCATAATCAACCCCCTTCCTTTCGCTCAGTCGGGGACGGACATCTCGGGACCATATCCCAAAGCAACCAGACAACGAAAGTACATCATCATGGCCATATATTACTTCAGCAAATGGATAAAATCAGAGCCCGTCGCGCGGATCACAGACCAAGCCATCCAGCGCTTCCTCTAGAAAGGAATCATCACTCGATACGGGTCCCGTAATTCCTGGTCACAGACAACAGCACTCAATTCAGCTCCCAGAGGTTCCGCGACCATTGTGAGAATTTGGGGATTAAGATACTCAATGCCTCTGTGGCGCATCCCCAAAGCAATGGACATGTAGAATCCCCAAACAAGCACATACTGACAGGTCTAAAGGGGTGCTTGGATGAAGCAAAAGGGAACTAGGCGGAAGAATTACCTAGCGTGTTGTAGGCCTACCAGACGACGATGAGGAACGCCATGTGGGAGACCCCGTACAACTTGGTATACGACACAGAGGCAGAACTACCAGTGAAAATTGGAGAACCCAGTCTCTGAATTCGGGGCTACTACCAGAAGCGCAACGAAGAAACACTGAGACATCGTTGGACGAGGTGGAGGAAACCCGCTAAAGTGCGTTGGTGAGGATGATCGAACAAAAGCAGAAAATGGCGAAGTACTTCAACTCCAAAGCCAAAAAAAGAGCCTTTGAAGACGGAGAGTTGGTACTAAGACGAACAGAGTTGGCCGGACATCACCACGGAAAGCTATCTGCTAACTGGGAAGGGCCTTACCAAGTCTCTCGGACAACCAAGGAAGGAGCATATCGCCGGCGACGACTAGACGGGACCCTGCTCCCATAAACATGGAATATTTTGAACTTGAAAAAATATTTTGTGTCAAAATCCGATCGAGGTGAATGAAGAAATGTTTCATCTTTTGTAAAAACTTTTTTAGCAAAAGAAAAAAAAAATAATATGTACAAAAAGACGACCAAAAAATCAAACCCCCAAAAAATCGGATAAAACAAATACAATATGTGTATATATATATATATATATATATATATATATATATATATATAAAGTAATCGAAGCAACAATCATAGTTAATAAATATATCAAAAATGGTAAACAAAGACTGTAAATGTTTGTGCCATGAGACCTTCCAAAACAGTTCGCAAGAACGCTTAAGCCGTGAGGGCTGGCCGCAGTGAGCATACCACGTCGGTCTCGCCCATGGCCCACTAAGTCCGTAAGCGTTTAAACCGTAAGTCCTTCTGAGGAAGGGGGTTTTATACGCTTAAGCAGCGCGGGCAGTCCACATTGGGTAATCAAACCCACTAGCCTCACCCACGGCTCCTAAGAGCCAGTGGATCTGTCTGCTGCAAACTAAGCCTGTAGGCCCGAATGGCTCTGTGCATTGGCTGGATGAAACTTTTGTTGGTTCGTCTGCAGCAAACCATACCCGCAAGCCCAAATGGCTCTTTATATTGACTGGATGAAAAGCAGTTCGTCCGTCCGTCGCAAACTAAACCCAGTTGTCAGTCCGTGGCACACTATATCCGTAAGCCCGAATGGCTTTGTACATCAGTTCAATGAAAAGCCCGTTGGTCTATCCACAACAAACAAAGCCCATAAGCCATAAGGTCCATTCGCGGCAGGCATTAAGTCGTGAGGGCAGTCCGTCACGGGCGTGTGCACCTCATCAGTCTTGTCCACGGCCCCTTAAAGCCCATGGATCCGTCCACAACAAACACAGACCTTAAGCCCGTAGGTCCATCTGTAGTAGGCTAAAGCCCGTGGATCCGTCTACGGCAAACACAAACTGTAAGCCCATGGGTCCGTCCACGGAAGGCTAAAGTCTGTGGATCCGTCCGACGTAAACAAAGACCGTAAGCTTTTGGCACCGCTCGCGGTGGGATATAAACCTGTGGATCCGTCCGCAGCAAACATAGTATAAGTCTGTAGATCTGTCTAGGGTAGGCTAAAGCCGTGGATCCGTCCGCGACAAACCTAGGCCATAAGTCCATGGATCCGTCTACGGTAGACATAAAGCTCCCGGGTCCGCCCACGGCAAGGTAATCCATGATTGACAGGTAACCCACCAATACTCCAAAATAGGAGGCCACTTGAAGTAGAAAAGACACGCAAGCCGTAAGCCCACTAAAGGCAGGCAAGAAGCCAACATATAAAACACGCCCCCTTGAGAAGAGAAAAATCAACACAAGGCTCAGGTTAGCCTGAGCAAACGCAAGCCGAAGGATCGCACGAAGCAACACGAGCTGAAAGCTTGCGCGGGCCCACGTAAGCCGAGGGATCTCACGGAGCTATGTAAGCTGAGGGCCCGCACGCATCAATGCAGGCCAAGAGCCCGCAAGGGGAAACGCAAGTTGCAAGCTCATGAAGGGTGGGACAAAATGCCGACCACGAGGTAATAACCTCCTCGAAGCACGAAAAACACCCATACTTAGTCAAAAAAAAAGCAAGATACCAGAAAAGAGCAAAAGAGCGGATAGACATTACAATGACAATTGATGAAGTACATCCCGAATAAAATCATTCCTTCCACATACGAAATACATCCAAAAACAAGGATAGAACTACTAAAAACTAATACAAAAAAGGACTACCACCAGAAGCTTTAAAGACTAACCTATACTTCACCTCCGACAAAACAAAAGAAAGGGACATAAAAGAAAAAGCGGAACAAGCCCTACTGAGGAGGGCCAGGGGGTGTGGTTTTCAAGGTATCTGATGATGAGGCCACGCCGAGCCTCCCTCCTTTCGCATCCTCGATAACAAAGTGGCAAACTTCCTCAAGGAAGGAGATCTCAAGAATCGGCTCCAAGAGCTTTTCCTTCCTTACCGCAAGGATGACTCCCTTGTCGATACCCTTCCAATACTGGTCAACACTGTGGTCTTGGAACTTGGGGCCTCTCTTGTATTCCACAATGGCGTGGCCAACTTGCTTCAGGAATAGGGAGATGATGGCATCTTGCTCAGACACATGAAGCTCTAA
The DNA here is from genome assembly GCA_018398585.1 of Simmondsia chinensis. Taxonomy (NCBI): domain Eukaryota; kingdom Viridiplantae; phylum Streptophyta; class Magnoliopsida; order Caryophyllales; family Simmondsiaceae; genus Simmondsia; species Simmondsia chinensis. The sequence continues at coordinate 10,297,328 of JAGTTD010000022.1, forward strand.
CTCTCAAAAATGGGCATCCTGCCCGGCAGAGCCAAATTAGCCAGGCGAAGCTCCCTTGTCTCTTGTACGCTCCGTCTCCAACTTGAAATGGCAAATGCCGACAATGCAAAGAGATGACAAACAAAAAAAAACACAATACAAAAAAAGTGGGAGTTAGAAGAAGACAAGAAAAACAATCAAAGATAGCACCAAAGACGACAGAAGTACAATAAGCTACCGGGGACAGAAAGACTGGTGCATTCTCAGGAGACATCTCGGACAAGCGCACCATGTTCGTGGGCAAGAGGTGCTGTGCGCACATCCCCGAATAAGCTTCTACGTCACTCGAGAAGGCAAAGCCACATGGGATTGTAGAAGAAGCGCCTCCCTCAAGATTTGGAACGTATGATCTAAAGCCTCCCGCACCCCAAGACGAGTCCAAGATCGCCGCCGCTTTCCCCCTCTGAACAGAAGAAGATGGCGGATGATGTGTTTTTCTACATCTATAAAAATTTAATATAAAATCCTATCTATTAAACACATCTAAATCGAAGTGTAGGGCGAGAGGACGTCAAACCACAGGGACCAAGAGCACGTGAAATTATTCTATGCCCTAAATTGATTTGAATAAAATTGAGAGGTTTTTGTGTTAATTAATCTAGAAAACAACAATTAAATTAAAATAAGCTACTTCTAATCGGAAAAGTGTATTGAATTGGAACCTAGGGTTTTGAATCTATCATTAGCCAATTATTTTTGCTTTAACTCTCAACTTGGGATTATTGATTGTTACACGGGTAGTGGTTCAGACTACAAGCTTCAACCTACTAAGGTGATGTTTTTAGTATCGCGTATTGACCCTATCTAACTAAAGCATAAGGAAAATAAGCTCAACCTAACATATTATTAATTATAATGCATTGACCCTATCTTAATAAAGTATAGGGAATATAGGCTTTAATTAACAATTCGGTTAATACTAGTGCTTGATTAATTACTCTTAAGGCTACAAGCATGAAGAATTAATTTATAAATATTAATATCAACAATTAAAGGTTACAAACTCAATAATCATATCAATTAAATAAACAACTAAAGCACAATACTTCATAGTATTTCTAACAATCAAACAGTTAATGTAAAAATAATTATCCCAAAATTAAAAGTAATACAAAGTAAAAAGACCAAGACTTCATCTAACCCTAGAGAGCAAGTTAGCTCTCCATCAAGGATGAACCGGTGAAGGAGGAGACGTATGAACTCATGTTGGTCTTCATGCTAATTTCGCTCTCACTCCAATTTAATGAAAAAATAAAAAAAGAAAAAGAAAAAGGAGAAATTGAGAGGAGAGAGAATTGAGCGATGAAAAATAACCCCAAAAGCAGAGCACAACTCCCCCTTTAAATTGTTGCTGCTACTAACCCTAAGCGGTGCTGGGCTGACAAGCTGACAGGAGGTGGACCATGGGCTGGGCTTGGTAGAGCTGGCGTTGGTGGGCTGAAGCTTGGTGTGTCGATGAGTAAAATAGGACACGAGCTTGGTGAACAGAACGGGTGCCGGTGTGGTGTCGGGTCTGGGCCGAGGTTGATGATGACAGTGTGGGTTCGGTGTGGGCTGAGCTTGAGGTGGAGATGGTGTTCGGCCTCGGTGACGCGCCTGTGCTGCTGTTGGGCTGTGGGTGTCTAGTCTGAGCCGGTGAAGTTAGGCTGGTGTGCAACAAGAAGATGATGGGCCTCGTGCTGATGGGCTTGAGATGACGGTGAGCTGGTGTAGTTGGACTGTACTGGACCTGAAGCAGGTCTGGGCTAATGTGCGCTTGTGGGCCGAGTTTATACGTTCTTGTCCCGAATCTTTCATGCATCGAATTTGTCTTATTTGCACTGAATTTGACAATTTTCAAATTTTAATCTTTGAACCTATAAAATATTAATATTGCCAAAATGAGTATATAACTATAATTAAACAGGTATAAAATAACTAAAATAGCAATTAAAAGATGCGTAAATATGAGACGCATCAACACCTCCACACCTAACCTTTGCCAGTCCTTAAGCAAAGCATAAGATTTAACATAAAGACTACAATGACCAATTATCCCGACCTTCACCAAGTTTTTCGAGACTAACACATGCACTAGAATTCAAGACAAGATTCAGTCATCTAGAGCATTCTCCAATTCCATGAATTCAGATGATTAAACTTTAAAACTCATCATAAAATTTCGTTAACCCTGTATCAACTAATAGAAACTACTCAAGCAATTTAAGCGCACAAGTGATAGGATCTCATGCCATAGAATCTCCTCAAATTCTCGCTTCCAATCAACTATACCAAGGTTTTGTACACCCACACTATTGAATCACCTAAACACATGCCCGTACATAGAGAATTTTAAGTGGCATATGAGTGACCACTTTACAATATTTTGACATCAATATAACACAAAAGTAGAACAATTTTATCATGAATGTAAATCAATTCTCACTTTCTTCTTTTTCTTTCGCCCTTTTTTTCTTTTTCTTTTTTCATTTTCTTTGGAGGAAACTTTTTTTCCCCTCACTTTTTAAAATTTTTTTTTTTTTTCGTTTCCTCTTCTTTTTCTGTTCAATTTTTGGACTTTCGCATAACAAGTACCTCAACTTTACAATTGACATTGATCAACAAGTACTTTACATCGTATCAAGAGGCAATGATTAAGATAAGCCAATAGGGCAGGCTTGTAAAACTCAAGATATATAGGGTTGTTTACTCAAATTTTCAGATTTTCCACGACACGAAAGTCCTGTGCATAGCGAATATGTGAGCCGCATGGGTAGAGCCCATTAATATCAACACTGATAGATAATACTCACTAACAAGTATGAAGTAGAATCATTTAATTTCATGGAACTAAGAGAACGAAATAAACAGCTAATCCTACCATCATCCTAACATACGCGTCGATCAAGGAAAACTTGGCTAAACGGTTATATTGCACACTCAAAATGCACAAAAGATGTTCAAAAAATTTTTAAGTTTGACCAAAAAAATGAGCACATGCAAATGAGCCCCACCCCCATACCTAAATCATGCATTGTTTTCAATGCGACAAAATAAATCATTAAAGCACAAGAAATAGGTGAGATAGAGTAATACAACCTGACAAGGTGGCATGAACATTTATATATGACTTCTTCAACCCAGGACAAGAACCTGAAAAGAGAGAAAACAAGTTACCAAGAAATTAATTAATTTAAAAACTAAACTAAAAACAAGAATTAACAAAACCTAGGCCGCCTCTTAGGAGCGCTAAGTTTTACGCCTTCAGCCATGCGCACTAGGCCTAGCGAAGATCAAGTAATGGCATCAACCAAAGAAGCAACTTCACCGATCTCACCTAAGACAACATCTGCAGCACAATCAGAAGTGTCACACACGATTTCAGGAGGAGAGAGCAGTTGGGTGGATGCCTAATTGGGGAAGCAACAAGTGTAGATCGAAGCTTATGAAACGCTTCTAACCAAGACTCATCGAACTCAAAAGATATGTCCTTAGCAGGTAAACTAGTCAATGGTCTAGTTAACTTCCACGGTCCTTAAGGAATCCCTTTAGAAGCTCGCATGACCTAGAAAGTCTCCAACTTGCTTCACATTTGAGGGAGGGGGCAAGTTAAAAATAGAATCTATCTTAGCCTTATCAACCTCAATACCCTCCTTAGACAACCTTAGACCTAGTACAATTCCCTCGTGAATCGTAACGTCGTGATTCTTCTCCTAACCCAAAACTTCTTTAATGTCAGTGTCCAACCTTCGTTGCATCTCTTTAGAAGGTTTCGTATTCTCATCATGGGGGGCACTAACTAAAGGAGAGTGTTTGGTCCACCAAATCATCAACAACATCTACAAAACAACACTCCGATACATCCTCACTAGTGGGTGACGTTGAAGCCTTAAAAATATTTAACCTAATAGTCATGTTTGCAAAGCTAATATTCATTACTCCAGATCTATCATTAATTGTGGCATTGGCCGTCGCTAAGAAAGGCCGACCTAAAATGACAAGGAAATGGTTTTTCGAATAACTAGAAGGTTCCATATCAAGTACAAGAAAATCAGCAGGAAATATAGCTTTGTTTACCTTCACTAGTACGTTAGTAAGCTCATCACGGCGGATCGTAGTGATCTGTCCGCTAACTACAAGGTCACCGCGGTGGGTTGCAACTCTCCTAAGCCTAAGTCCTCATAAATCGAGTAAGGAATAATGTTGACACTTGCTCTTAAGTCCAGTAAAGCTTTATCAGTCAGGTAGTCTCCAAGTGAACAACAGATGGTGAGGACACCAGGGTCTTTGTACTTAATTAGAGTGTCACACTTCAGAATAGAGCTCACTTGCTCGGCTAAAAATACTTTTCTTTGCAGATGTGCTCTAGATCGCCTCTTTTGGTTCAGTAAGTCCTTAATGAACTTCGTATAGGCCGTGATCTATTTAATTGCATCAAGAAGGGGAATGTTTATCTTGACTTGCCTAAATATCTCCAAAATATCTTCCCACTTCTTGTCCTTCCCATTTGGATATGGTGCAACTAAAGCTTGGGGAAAGGGCACTCTAGGTACATATGAGGAAGGAAGATTAGAGGTCCTAAGAATGGGAGAATGGTGCGTGACCTCATCGATCTCCTTCTCTCTCTCCTTGCTCTTCTGTTCTCCCTCAACTCTTATGGGTACTTCACTCTCAGCACTTACCCCATTGTCAACCTCCTTCCCACTTCTTAACACTGTAATGGACTTTGCTAGTTCTTGATGGGGAGGATAGTTTCCTTGCCTCATATAGTTCCTAGGGTTTTCTACGATTTTTCTAGGGAGTCTTCCCTCATCTCTCCTACACAAAGCGTTAGCTAGTTGACCTATTTGGGTTTCTAGCTTTGAGATCGATTGTGTATGGGAGTGGAGGAGTTAGGAATTAGCTTCCATACCTTTCAGTGCACTAAAGACCTTCTCTTCGAAATTCGAATTGGAGTTCAAATTAGAAGGTTGAGAGTAGTTAAAAGAATATCCTTGCGGTTGAAAACCGAGAGGTCGTGGCACACCAAATTGCTGAGGTCATAAATTCTATTGTTGTGGCACGAATTGTCCTTCTCCTTCTTGCCTCCAGGAGAAGTTTTAATGGTTTCTCCAGCCCGGGTTGTATGTGTTCGAGTACGGATCATTCCTAGAGAATCCTTGGGCTACATTAACCCGTTCCTCCAACCACTCAACAAAAGGTGAAGCAGAGGGGCAATCTTGGGTGGAATGAGAGGCAATAGAGCATGAAGAACATACACTATGCATGTTTTGAATATTAGACACATTAGGCACAGTAAAAGTAGTCAAGTTCATCTTAAATAAGGAAGTAAGCTACTCTACAGAAGAGGCAAGAGAGTCTACTTTCTTATCTAAGATGGAAGTGTGAGCAATTTCATGTACTTCACCTCTATTTAACCTAGCAGCATTTAAACATGCATGTGCGGCACTCTGTTGTGAGTTCCCATTCAAATGTTCAAACAATTCCCATGCCTCATCTTCATTCTTCCTAAGGAATTGACCACCGCATGAGGCATCAACAGTTTGTTGACACTTCTCATTTAACCCATAGTAGAAATTTTGGACCAGTTGCCATTTAGGGATAGCATGATGTGGACAAGCTCGTAAGAGTTCCCTAAACCTATCCCAACTCTTGTGAAACTCCTCAGTAGGGAGTTGGGAAAAGGTGTTAATGGCTCTCCTAGCAGTGTTAGTCTTACTAATGAGATAGAATTTCTTAAGAAATTCTTGTTGCATTTGAGTCCAAGTACTAATTGTTTCACTAGGTAAGGTGCCTAACCAAAACTTAGCCTTGTCCTTCAAAGAGAAAGGAAAAATACGAAGTAAGATGGTGTCATCACTAATGTTAGGAATCCTGAAGGTTGAACAAACCTTCATGAAACTGTCCAAGTGTGTGTACGATTCCTCATTACCTAATACAAGAAAACTGATTTTTAACGACCAAAAATAACGACTGGAATATTTTTTTGTCATTAATAGTCTGTTTGTAGTGCCTAGTTGCGACGGGATTAAAACACCGTCGTTAACAGGTGGCACATGTTGGGCTTATAATGATGGACACTAAATAGTGTCGTTAATTCTACTCACAAACTGTCGTTAATAAGCTCAAGTAAGTGGTAAAATTTTGGTCAAAAGAGCTAAAATTTGTTAATTTTTAAAAATTATGCCCTTTGTTAAATTTGTTATTGTCTATTTTTTATTCTCTTAAATTTTTTAATTGACATTTCATCCATCCATACCGTAATTCAAGTTCGAGAATTAAATAATATCCCAACTAATACTTAATTCGATATTTTACTCTTTCAGTATATTTCTATTATACTTGATAATTTTTATTTTAGATACTAAACTATAATTTTTTAATTAATTAACATATATAATAAATATAATAATTTAACAAAAAAGACATTATATCAATTTTGGGCAAAACCTTTTCCCACCCTTTCTTCCCTCCATAACCCACGTATAAGTTCTTCCCCAACAAAACCCTAGCACTTTACAAGTCCCCTCCTCATTCAAACTCCACAAGCAACAGGGAAGCAGCGAAGCAGGACGCAATTCTTCGTCGATACTTCGTGAACCAGCCGCATAGCAGCGAAATCGAACCTCAGCACTTCACAAGTCCCCTCCTCATTCAAACTCCACGAGCAGCAGGGAAGCAGCGAAGCAGGAAGCAATTCTTCGTTGGTACTTCGTGAACCAGCCCCACAACAGCGAAATCGAACCTCAGGTAATTAATTAACAACCTATATTCCATTTTTTTTATAGTATTTACCTATTGTACCAACATTTCAAATGATTTTATACTAGAATGACAAAGCTTTAAAGCGAATTTGTCTTGTTCTTTGGTAGTTCGTGTTGTATTCGCTAAATTAACAAATTAGTTGATAGTTCATTTTTGTTATAAGCCCATGTCTATTGTTTGTTGGTATTTAACAGCCTTACTTTGATTCTTCGTTGTATTGACCCGCTATACCCATAATTTGTATGATTTTTGCTAGATTGACAAAGTTCCAAAACGAATTTGTCCCTTTTATGTTGGTAATTCATGTTATCTTTGCTGAATTAACAAATTAGTTGGTAGTTCGTGTTTGTTATAAGCCCATGTCTGTTGTTCGTTAATAATTAACAGCCCTAATTTAGTTCTTTGCTATATTGACACATTGTATCCAGATTTTCAATGATTTTTTGCTAGATTGTCAAAGCTTCAAAGAGAATAAGTCTCTTTTATGTTGGTAGTTCATGTTATATTTGCTGAATTAAGAAATTAGTTGGTAGTTCGTGTCTGTTATAAGCCAATTGTTATGAATTAAGATCAATCTTAATTCATAACCTGAGGTTTGCTAGAAATAAGAGAGTGTGAGATGAGAAAGAAGGGGAAAGAGATGAGAAAGTAGAGAGAAATATAGAGATGAGCAGAGAATTTAATCCAATTATCATTCAGCAAAAGGATCAATGTTTTGTAGAAGTGCAAAAACAACAAAGTGAACAAGTTCCCGAGGTGCCTACACTTGTTGCAGTAGAAGTTGATGAAGAACAAAGCAAATAGGTTCCTAAGATTGATGTTGAAACTTCAGCAGTAGATTATGAAGAGCAGAACAATCAAGTGCCACATTGCAGTGAACAATATCAACTATTGAATCAGACTGTTGTTGAGCAAAATCTGGAGCAGCAATTTGGGCAAAACTTCATTGAAAGGGCTAGATTCAGTTGGAATTTGGACGCTATAGCAGGGAATCGAGACAATAACATCACAAAGAACATTGGGACTCTAGGTAAGCTAGTTTGGAACGAGTTTCTAGTGCCCATTACTACATTTCCAACAGCTGAACTGATCAAACAACCACCTAGGCCAGCTAAGGAACTACCAGATGTTGCAATAGGCTCATTTTAGCTTTGTAAGGGTGCAGGACCCAAGCAAACTATAGCGTGCTATGTGGGTTGATGCAACAAGTTCAAGTGCTAGATGCAAGCTAAGCTCATACAAGTGGATTAAGATAAAGAAATTGCATGCTATGTGGGCTGAACCAGGTCTTCCATCAGCTATACAACCCACTGTGAGGCCTCCAGAAGTTCCATCCTGCATCACACAACCTGAATTTGTGCTGTACTAATTTTCAGTTGCAAAATTCACATTCCAGCATACATAATAAGAGGTCTTGCTGCATAATCAGATCATCCTCATTTCTGCTGCTATTTCTGTCTGATCATCCTCAATTCTGTTGCAATTTTAGTGTTTTTTTAGCTTGAATAAGAGTGTTCTAGCCTCCTTTTCCTTGATAAGATTCTTGAGGACAATAATCTCTAAAGGAGAAAGTATTGTTATGATTGTAATGAGAAGTGTTTAGTAGTATTAGTCTTAGGCATTATGCTTGTTGTATATCTTGAATAAGTAACGTGCTAGTTGCTGGTGTGCTACTGTTTGTGTGCTGTTTGGTTCGGTTATTAGCTTGGTCAGGTGCATTGTATTAGTCTTCCTTTAGTTAGTATAAATAAGGGAGCTTCTCTTGTAATGTTCATAACTTGATGATAATGAATTGATTCTTCTCTCCCTTTGAGCTCAATGCTCCTTATCTCTTTCTAGATATTTTCTCTAGATATTTCTATCTCATTCTTGATTCTTTGCTTTTGAATTCTCTTTGAATCCCTATCAATCTCATCTCAATTCTTCTTAATCTCATCTAATTCTAAATTCTCTTAGTTCTCATCTTGATTTCACTTTCTAAGTGTAAATCCCTATCCAAATCCTAGGTTTGGCTTATGATTCATCCAAGAATCATAACACATTCCCAGTTGAAAAGTCACCTACAGCTCTCAATTTATCTTGGAAACTAATTTGCTCAAACTCCTCTTCTAACTGAATTTGAGCATCAAATTGCTACCTTTCTGATTTTGGTTGTCTAACCGAATTTATAACCTGTTTCACAACTGAATTCTCATCCTTGTTGATGAATTCCTTCATTCTCCTTGCCTTCTTCATCATCCTTTGTTTTTCTGCATCAACAAGGCGAACACTTCAAACCCAATTTGATCTCATCCACCGCTTCAACTTTGGATGATACAGTCAACTGGATGAGAAATATAGAGCCAATGGTTGTTGATCTGTCTGAGGCCAGTGAGACTAGAAAGAGGAAGAAAAAGAAAAGAACATGACCTTATTTTCTTCTTTTCCCGATTTGTTATTATTGTCTTGAGTTTCTATCACATCGGCTGACTTGTCTTCTTGAATTCTTTCTACTAGTGAAGCGGTTTGATAATAGTGTAAAATAAAAGGTGATGAAATTAGACGTATGCCAACTTGCTGGGTTGTTGTTGTACTGACTTGTCTTTTTATGTGACAGGACGATGTTCAAAGTAAAGTTATTAATAAGCCTTCTTCTTCAAAAGCTAATAAACAATTCCTACCACCAGGAGCACTATCCAAAGGTAATCAGGGGTTAAAGGCTTATATTAACACGAGAAATAGGCCTATTACACTCAATTCAGTTGGAGTTGTTATGTGTCGGGACAATTGCTCATATGACAAGAATTTTCTAACATGAGTGTTGTATTAATTTTTTTCAGGTGTTGGAAGACTGCATTGGAAATTCTTGTTTTTGTTGGAACTTTTATTTGTGAACGTTTGTAGGATTTATAGCTTTTGCTAAGTTGTTAAGTGACAAATTTAACAATGTACGCTTTTAGTGTTTTTTGTATGTAAATTGGCTTTTATAAGTATTTGAACATTTAAGTTTCAATGACATCTTTACTTTTTATTAGAATTTGTTGTTGCATTGAATGATATGTAAGAGTTATTTCTGTATGATTATACTGTACTATTTTATAAGTGTTATACTGAAATTAAATATCGCCATACTACATTTATGTACAGGTGCTTTGAACAACCGGATAATTGTCCTTTTATGGATTTACAGGTGTTGCAAACAATCAGAAAATTATTTTTATATTACATAAATGTATGGGTATTTATGAATGTATATATTGCACTATATAAATATACAGGATTTTTAACGTCGATAAATTTTTCTGTTAGAATTCTCTTTTATAGGGGAAGCATTTTTAATGACGTATTTTGATGTCATTAATAGATGGAAGACGTTTTAACGACGATTTATTATTGTTATTTTTTAACGACGGTCTATATTGTCGTTGCTATTTCCAATTAGTAGGGCAAAAAATTTTAACGACGATTTTTGTTGTCGTTAAAACTTTTTCCTAAATGACGGTCAATATTTGTAACAACAACAATTATTGTCATTATTAATGAACTCTTTAACGACGGTGCCACATGACATTAAGGGCTTTACTTTTAACGACAACATGTGCCGTCGTTATTGATTTCACTTTTTACGACGGACATAATATATAGTCGTAGATACTTTTTAACGACGGCTCATATTAGCGGTCGTTGATCCCACATAGTATTAACGTCGGAAGCAATAACGACGACAAACGACAGCAAGTTTCCGCCGTCGTTAATAGTTTTAACGACGGTAAAGTAGACTTTTAACGACAATAATCACTGCAGCAAATGACCCTTTTTCTTGTAGTAATGAAGGAAGCATTTGTATGGTATGTGGCTTAAGCTTGAACTGAGGGGCTATCAGTGGCAATCTAATGCATGAAGGTGAGATGGATGTGGTGGGAGTAAAACACTCCACAAGTGGACGTGGTTGTTGTTCGTCAGACATTGCAGTTTTTGTCCGGTGTTGGGCTCCAAAGTCTCTTAAGGTCCTTTCAATTTCAGAATCGAATCTAGTAAGGTCAAGAGACAAAAAGCAGCTACCGTGCATAAATAAACAATCACAAGAAGTAAATAAAACTAAAAACTAAAACTAGCAAAACAAACAAAACAAACACTTAAAAAGAAAAAAAAAAAAAATTGATAAACTATTCTGAAATCAACCTATGCACGAAAATCACAAGATAAATAATTCTTTAAAAATAAATAAATAAATAAATAATCTTTTAAAGAAAAGTAAAGAGTTTTTTTATTTTTTTATTTTTATTTTTTTAAAGAAAGAGGCAATAACAATAAAAAACAATCAAAGAAAATTAAAAACCAAAGAAAACCACAAGAATAAAATCACGAACGTTGCCTAGTCCCCGGCAACTGCGCCAAAACCTTGTTGTGTTTTTCTACATCTATCAAAATTTAATATAAAACCCTAACTATTAAACACATCTAAACTGAAGTGTAGGATGAGAGGGTGTCGAACCACATGGACTAAGAGTACGTGAAATTATTCTCTGTCCTAAATTGGTTTGAATAAAATTGAGAAGTTTTTGTTTTCCTTAATCTAGAAAATGACAATTAAACCAAAATAAGCTCCTTCTAATCGGAAAAGTGTATTGAATTGGAACCTAGGGTTTTAAATCCATCATTAGCCAATTATTTTTGCATTGACTCTTAACTTGGGATTATTGATTGTCACAAGGGTAATGGTTTTGGCTACAAGCTTCAACCTACTAAGGTGATGTTGTTAGTATCGCGTATTGACCCTATCTAACTCAAGCATAAGGAAAATAAGCTCAACCTAACATATTGTTAATTATCACGTATTGACCCTATCTAACTAAAGTATGGGGAAGATAGACTTTAATTAACAATTTGGTTAATACTGTTGCTTGATTAATTACTCCTAAGGCTACATGCATGAACAATTAATTTATAAATATCAACATCAACAATTAAAGGTTACAAACTCAGTAATCATGTCAATTGAATAAACAACTAAAGCACAATACTTCATAGTATTTCTCACAATCAAGCAATTCATGTAAAAATAATTATCCCAAAATTAAAAGTAATACAAAGTAAAAATGCTAAGACTTTATCTAACCCCGGAAAGCAAGTTAGCTCTACATCAAGGATGAACCGGTGAAGGAGGAGATGTATGAACTCATGTTGATCTTCACGCCAGTTTTGCTCTCACTCCAATTTAACAAAAAAATAAACAAAGAAAAAGAAAAAGGAGAAATTGAGAGGAGAGAGAATTGAGCGGTGAAAATTACCCCCATAAACAGGGCACGACTCCCCCTTTAAATCGTTGTTTCTACTAACCCTAAGCGGTGCTGGGCTGACAAGCTAACAGGAGGCGGACCATGGGCTGGGCTTGGTAGAGCTGGCGTTGGTGGGCTGAGGCTTGGGTGTGTCGGTGAGCAAAACAGGACACGGGCTTAGTGAACAGAACGGGTGCTGGTGTGGTGCCGCGTCTGTTTGAGGTTGATGATGACAGTGTGGGTTTGGTGTGGGCTGAGCTTGAGGTGGAGATAGTGTTAGGCCTCGATGACGGGCCTGTGCTGCTGTTGGGCCGTGGGTGTCTGGTCTGAGCTAATGAAGTTGGGCCGATTTGCAGCAAGAAGATGATGGGCCTCGTGCTGATGGGCTTAAGATGACGGTGAGCGGATGTAGTTGAGCTATACTGGACCTGACGCACGTCTGGGCTGATGTGCACTTGTGGGCCGAGCTTATATGTTCTTGTCCCAGATCTTTTATGCATCGAATTTTTCTTATTTGCACCAAATTTGAAAATTTTCGAATTTAATTCTTTGAACCTATAAAATATTAATATTGCCAAAGTGAGTATATAACTATAATTAAACAGGTACAAAATAACTAAACTAGCAATTAAAAGATACGTAAATATGAGAGGCATCAGCGGCCACGGGAAGACGTCAAGGACCCCTTCGAGGTCCAGTATGGAGGCAGGGCACCCAGCATCGGGGAAATGCACGCCAAGGCCTCCGAAAAGAGAAGGCATGGGTTCTATCACATTCAAATCCGAAGATCCCATAACCTCCGAAGTAGTTGAAACCCTATCAACCGCTCCGGGAACAGGGCGTCCCACCATAGCTGCCGGAATCCCCATAGAGTTGACAAACTCCAGCACCGCCTCACCACTGACCGACATCCTGGGACGTGACATGTAAGCATTGCCGAATCCGAGGCCACCTCCCTTTGACAATGGCATAGTCGTTTGGTAGCCCACGAAATGGAAGAGAAAGTAGAAGGGTCCGAAGCGGGAACGACCACCTACACCTCGGACTCCCGAGGAAGGTTCCTACGCACTACAACAGGCAAAGCAATCACAAGCAAAACCGAAGCGGGACCCCGTTCCCCGGAGGGATCCGAAAAAGGAAACATGCCGGAAGCATCAATGCTCGCTAGCTCGTCCACTGGAAAAGACACAAGAAAAAAGAGGAGAAAAATTCAGTATAATATAACAAACTAAAAATGATAAAAGTGCCTATAGCACTCACACGACAATCGCAAAAAAACAACACCAACAACAAGCAAACAAACGAACAAAGGGGGATGGGTGCACGAAAATGGGCAATCAATTACCTGAAAAAGGCTTTTGGGAAAGCCTGGCCTTAACAAGCACTATTTCCTGCTCAAGTAGCTCTTTAGAAGCTACAAATCTCTCGCCCACAGAGTTCTTGTCAAAATAACGAACAATCTATTTTTCATGGGAAGTCAGGAGGCCCCCTTTCGCTGGACGCGGACGTTGCAACGTACCTCATGTCGTCAAGAACGACGGGACGGAGGGATGTTTGATCCAAACAAACTTGTTCACCCAATTCTTCACGTTAGTAGGGTTGTGCTTCACAAAGGCAACACCCCCCCCCCCCCCCCCCCCCCCCCCCCCCCCACCAAAAGAAAAATCAACTTTAAAAGGCAGTCATATGCCTAAAATATCTAATTTTAAAAAGAATATCAAAAACCTGTGAAGAGAGGGGGAAAACCATTTTATGGCACGTGAGTAAAAAACTGCACACATTCCTAAACCTATTAGGGGTAACTTGTCCCGCACATACATTACAACGAATGAGCAATTCCTCCACTAAGGGAGGTAGGGGAAAACGAACGCCTACCTCTAAAGAATCTATAGGAAGACATAAACTACCCTCTCTCGAAGGAAATAATAGACAATCATCCCGCTGAGGACCCCACACCTCATAATCCTCTGGAAATAATACTTAGAACGAATCACGGAGACACCGTCCTCGCTTAACGTACTCGACACAAAAGTCCCTAACGGATAAATCTATGAAATCTAAATTGTAAGGGCTAACTTTCATCCGGGGAACGTCAACTTAACGACTCCTTGGCTATACCCTCAATCTCGGGAGGCGAGCTGCCCTTGCCCCGAACCTCCGAAGGAGAAGCCTCCACAAAACTCAGCTTGTGCTCCATCAAGAGAGGAGAAAACTGTAGAAGACAAATGAAAATAAACTATGGGTAAAAAACTTACATGTATAAAGAAGACCAGGATAGGCGGCAGTAAGGGTAGATGCAGCTATCGAGGAGGAGTTCCTAGCCTCCGAGGACCCCTCATTTCCCCCAGTTACCGCTGTATCCTCGACCCAAAGGGGGACAACTTTTAGCATCTCGTCTCTTAGCCCTCTTACCACAAACGATTAAGAGAAAAGAGAATAGGTGGCATGTCCACTGCGGCCCGACCAACCCGAGCCCCCAGGCAAACAAGATAAAACAAACTTTTCCTTGAGCCCACTAAAACGAATTACGTAAAAACTGGAACCCAAAAAACTCACATGGAACGAGCTCTAGGGAAAAGAAACCTCACCAAAAACTACCTAACACAAAATACACACACTTATCAAATGCTCAACCCAACAACAACTCCGAGGCCCTAACTCACGCCTAAATCCAAAAAAAAAAAATAATAAATATATATTCTCTCTTAGCAAAATACTTAAGTTCGTAAAAAACTAAAATAAAATAAAAATCAAACAAAAGCCAAAACCAAGGCCCTAACTCGCCCCTAATTCTAAAATACATTTATATACATCTCTCTCTCTCTCTCTCTCTCTCTCTCTCTCTATATATATATATATATATATTTTTTTTTTTTCTTAACAAAAGACTTAAGTTCGTAAAAAGCTAAAATAAAAAAAAAGCCAAAAACGGGGCCCTAACCCACCCCTAATTCAAGGAAAAAAAACACGAACAAAGGCCACGAATGTTCTAAGAACCCCTCTCAAAAAACCTCGAAAGATGACCCAATTCAGGTAGAAAATTCAAGAATCCTTCCCCCAGCAGGAAACCTCTGGCAAGAAGCAATCTTGCCTATAAACCTTACTCATCTCGCCTCTAGAAACTCCAAAATAAGGGAAAATGTACCTTTATAGCTGAGCCTACTCAAAACCCGAGCTTGAGAACTACAAAGACGAGCCAAAATGGGACAAAAAAATACAAGTAAAGAGGGAAGGGGTTGGGGGACGGCGAAGAGAGAGAGAAGGGAGGAGAGAGAAGGGAGAAAAAAGAGTTAACAACTTTAACACTTAAAGTATAAAGGTAAACTCCCCTTTGACAAATCTCATACTCCTCCTCTGGCGAAGGCCCGGCGATGGAGATTAGGGTTTCCTCGCCCCAGCGATGGAATGTTTTGGGGCTTTAATGCCCTCTTACCTACCTCTTCTTTAGAATTTAAGCTTAATTTCACTTTCTAGTACTAGTCCTCCTTGTCCTAAAGTAAGGTTTTCCTCTTCTCTTTCCCATCTTCATCAGAGACTCGAAAACCCTTGCTTGCTTCATCTCTTAAATGTTCTCCATCTTCTCTTCAACTAACCTCTTAATTTCATTCCCTAGCCCTTTTGTTATGTTATCTTTTTTCAGAATGGTCTCTCCCCCCTTTCATGTCAAATCCTTTCCTCTTTTTCTCCAAAAAGCAGTAAATAAGACTTGATTCTCTCAGAAATTTATGATGGGGAAGATGAAGCCTCACTTAATTTTGCAAAATGCAGCTGAGATTAAGATGGCAATAAAGTCGAAAAAGGGGGATAGAAGACTGCCATCCCTCAGCCCATACCTGAAAATTCTGTTTTGCCTTTTCATTTCATTCCTTCTCAGATTTGGGATCTCTATAGCTATAGAAGGGGAAATCAACCCGGATTTTCTATTTGAGGGGATGGATGCCCCGGAACTTGAAGAAGATGGAGGGTTCAATGAAGCCTTAAAATTTCGCACGCTGGCAGCAAAGATTGTGGCGGAAAAGACCTTCAAAGTCAGTCCAGTCAGAGCTATTCTTGGGAAGGTGTGGCAGTTAAAAGGTAATTTCAAAATCCATGAGCTTAACCCAAATTTATTTATGTTTATTTTTGAGCAAAACTAAGACCGTAACAGAGTTTTGAAAGGTACCCCCTGGCTCACCAATGATGCCCTCTTCATCATCAAAGAGTGGCTAGGGGATACCTCTTTCAAAGATATTAACTTCTCAACATCGGAATTTTGGGTCTAAGCTCATGCGATCCCTATCAATATGATGACCTCGGAAAATGCCGAAAAAATAGGACGGTACTTTAAGAAAATCATCAACATTGATGTGGATAAGGAGGTTCATTCCCTTTGGCGTAAATTCATGAGATTAAGAGTTGAAATTGACCTAAACTTGCCCCTTAAACTTGGATTCATCCTTAAATGATAGGGAAAGGAGGAAGTTTGGCCAGTTTTACATATGAATGACTTGGGGACTTCTGTTATGCATGCGGGAGAAATGGCCATGTTATGAATAATTGTTCGTTTTTTGAAGTCTCGAAAAAGAGCCCTCTTTATGGGAGCTTTCTTAGAGCAAAAGAGTTTACATCAGATAAGATTGTGCTAGGCTCCCCGTCCAAACCTCCGGTTAACTCTAAATCCGAAGGCTTCTCCCCTTTTTCATACTCGGATGAAAGGTTTAGCTGGTAGCCAAGGTAGGGGTGCCTCCACTGTTCTTGCTCTAGAAAATCCTAGAGAAGAAGGTAATGAATGCCTAAGTAAGGTATCGGGGGGAAAAAATGTAACATTAACTTGCTCTCCTTAGCTTTGTTTGCTGAAAAATTCGATGGGAAAGGAAAACGAATCTCTGAGGCCGATCCTTATGTGAAGAGGGACAATAAAAAAGCTAAGGTCTTACTTTAAGACGTGGTATCAAACCTTGTTCACAAAGATGAAAAAGGAATCTAGAGCCTGGAGCCAGAAATTTTCAATGATAATATGGATATCCTAAGTAACATCTTTGAAGAACAAGGTTTGGTCTCAAGATGTTTTTTAACCTCTTCAAAATCCCAAAGCTCCCTTTTGGGGAGGAGAGGGAATTCAAGCTTGAGAGGAATCAAAAAGAGAGCAAGAAAGTTATGTAATGTATCAGACAATCAAGGCTCATCGAACGTAAGCCAAGAATGTGGTGATCTTCCATCCTCTTTCTCCATGAGGTAGGGGAAGAGGAGCCCCAAGTGTCGAATGCTGAAGCGTTTGCGGTGGTTGTCCCAAAACAACTGCCTCGGATGCTATGAGTATTCTGTGTTGGAGCTGTAGGGAATTAGGCCAGTCCCTCACAGTTCAAGCTCTTGAAGACCACATTTTTAAATATAGGCTGGCAATTGTTTTCCTTTCTAAAACAAAGAAAAAAAATATAATTTTGTTAAAAATAAGTGTGATAACTTGGGTTTCTCTTCATCCTTTATTATGGATCCTAATGGTCTCTCGGGAGGCCTTGCCTTATGGCGGACTCTCGAGGTATCAATTTCAATTTCATCTGCCACAAGCCAATACATCAAGACGGAAATTGAAGATGTTGGTTCAGGCAAAAAATTGGTCCATGTTTTCATTTATGGAGAACCGGCTAGGGACAAGAGGGCTCGATTTTTGGCAAACTTTGCTGATGTTTTCTGCGATCCGCAATCCGCTGTCATTGTCTCTGGTGATTTCAACACTATCTCCTCTGCTTCAGATAAGTTGTTTGGCAATGATGTGAGTGACAGTCAATTGGCATGGGTTCATGACTTTTTCGACAAATGTGATCTTTTGGAACTCCCATACAGTGGATGTAAGTATTCATGGACAAATAAGCAAGGGATTCATACAAATATAAAAGAGTGCATTGGCAAAGCCGCGGCTACTTATGACTGGTAACCCCAATTCCCCCTCAAGCTTAGATTTTTCTTCTTCTAGCAGCGGGGTTTGATCATTCACCCCTCATTATTTTGCTTTTTCCTGATCTCAAAAAGCAACCGAGGGAGTTCAAATTCGAATCAAAGTGGCTTTTGAACAAGACTGCGATGATGTGGTTAGAAAGGGTTGGGACTTTCAGGGGTACGGGTCTAGGATGTTTATTTTCAACAAAAAGCTTTGCAACTGTCGAAAGGAATTGAAGAACTGGAGTATCAACCGTACCAGAGAGCGCAAAAAACTTGCCATTGAAGTTATGGAAAAGCTCAGAGCCATACAAAGTAGAGCTTACACTAGTTCAGACTTAGAGGAGGAGGAAAGAATCATGTCTTTCCTTTGACAGACATGGGAAGGAGAGGAAAGACATTGGCATCAGAGATCGAGAGTCAACTGGCTCTCTCAGAAGACTGAAAAACGAGGCTGGTGCTTGGGTGGATGATCAAAAGGAGATTGAAAATATGGTCTTTAATCATTTCAACGAACTCTATAGTCCAAGAACTCCCAGTAGGATCGAAGAAGCACTAAAGGCCACTCACCCGGACATGTCTGCAAGGATGAATTCCTTGCTGTTGCAGCAGGTATACGCCGAAGAAATCAGATCTGCAGCCTTCCAATTGGGTGGCCTTAAATCCCCAGGACCCGATGGCTTCCCAGGTATTTTTTATTCGTCTTTTTGGGACAAAAGTTCAAGTGATGTTATTGGGGCTATTGGAGGTTTTTTCGAAAGTGGGTGTCTCCTTAACTGTTTGAATTCTACAAACATTGTGATGATTCCGAAAGTGCCCCGCCCACAAAATTTCAATCAATTCCATCCTATAAGCCTATGCAATTTCCGTTATAAAATCATTTCAAAAATCTTGGCTAATAGACTTCGCCCGTTCTTAAATGATCTTATCTCTCAGGTTCAAGTGGCTTTTGTAAAAGGGAGGCGGATTCAAGATAACATCCTCATTGCCCATGAGGCATTTCACGCCTTGAAAAATAAAAGAAAAGGGGACCGTTGCACAATGGCTCCTAAAATCGATCTCTCTCGGGCTTATGACCAAGTGAATTGGTCTTTTTTGGAAAGTCTACTCCTTAAGGGGGGTTTTGATCCAATCTTCGTCTCACGGGTCATGACGTGTGTCTCTTCGGTCAACAGCTCTTCAGTCCTCAATGGTCGTCGCCTTAAATCGTATCCCATAAGAAGAGGACTTAGGCAAGGAGACCCTCTTTCTCCTTACCTCTTCCTCTTTGTCATGGACTGTTTCTCTTCCTTGATTGAGAAGGCAACCCAAGAAGGACATTGGAAAGGCCTCCGAATTAGGAGATCGTGCCTTCCTATCTCCCATCTCCTTTTTGCCAACGATTGCTTGCTTTTCTGTGAGGCGTCCTCCGGGGGGACCGAAAAAATTAAGGACATCTTATCTTGCTTTTGTGAGGCATCGGGTGAAGCTGTAAATTTTGATAAATCTCAAGTGTTATTCTCTTCCAACACTCCAAACCAACTTAGAGAGGATCTCCTCTCTAACTTGGGGGTTCGAGTTGTGGAGGAAGATGACCGCTACTTAGGCCTTCAAGTTCTATGGGGGTGTTCAAAAAAAGTGCTCTCAATTTTGTTTTTGAACGCATCATCAACAAAATCCAAGGGTGGAAATCAAAGTGACTCTCGCATGGAGAAAGGGAAATTCTCGTTAAATCATTTCTTTCGGCCGTTCCATCATATTTAATGCATTGTTTCAAAATCCCCATTTCCTTAGTTAGAAAAATTAATGGAATCTTGGCACGGTTTTGGTGGAAGGGAGGGGCAGTTGAGGATAAGGGTCTCCATTGGGTTTGTTGGGACAAAATTGCAAAACCAAAAATTCAAGGAGGTCTAGGATTTAGGGATATGGAGGGGGTTAATTTGGCAATGTTTGAAAACCAGGCTTGAATAGCCATAAATAATCCTAATTCTTTTTGGGCGAAAATCCTTAAAGGGTGTTACTTTCATGATAGCTCCTTCCTCAAGGCAAAAATGGGGAATAACCCATCTTGGGGGTGGAGAACCATCATCCAAGGTCGTGAACTTCTTCTCAAAAGAGTTCGTTGGAATGTTCATAACGGTTCCGACATTAATATCTGGGACGACAACTGGATCCCCTCTTCACCTAATTTCTGAATCTCTTCGACCCCGGCCCCTCGGTTGTCCTATTCAAACAGTGGACCAAATTATTATTTAAGGTAGTCGGAGATGGAACCTTCCTCTTATTCGTTCTTGGGTTCATGAGGAGGACATTAACCGGATCAAAATCATTCTAATCGGTAGAAGTCAGGGCTCGGACCGATTGGTGTGGCATCACTCTGCTTCTAGCTCATACTCTATTCAATCGGGATATGCTTTTTGGTCCTCAAAAATCCGGGACATTCCTTTCATGACTTGTACCCCCTCATCATCTGAAAGCCTCTCCAAGAAGGCTTGTTCAACTATTTGGAAGCTTCAAGTCCCACCAAAAATTTGTCATTTTGTTTGGAGAGCTCAAGCCAATGCCCTTGCTTCATATGAAAATTTGCGAAAGAAAAGAATTGTTCTTCCTATTGCTTGTCCTCGTTGTGGTGAGGATCGGGAATCAATTGAGCATATTCTTTTATTTTTCCCCCTGCTCGAGTGGCTTGGTTTGGTTTTCCTTTCGGTTTTTGTTTCCAAAAAGAAGGGTTTAAAGGCTTTAGTAGGTGGTGGAATGATATATGTAATAATCTTTCTTTCTATATTGAAACATTGAGTAAAATTGCCTGTTTATGTTGGGAAATTTGGAAAAACAGGAATGATTTTATTTTTCAAAGAAAAGATCAGGATCCGAAGGCACTTGTTTTTGCATCATCTCGCCTCTCCGAGGAGTACAGAGCATCGGTCGCTGCCAGCCTTCAAGCAGCTGAAGCACATGCCCCTTCCGTTCAGCTGCGGTGGTTACCACCACCAAGGCAGTCTGTCAAAATTAATTCTGAGGCGGCTTGGAAATTGAAGGATGTGTTGGCTGCAGCGGCAGTGGTTGCTAGGCATGCTTCGGATTCTATCGTTGCAGGATGGTGTGGATCATTCTATGTTATGTCCCCTCTTATGACTGAAGCTTATGCAATTCGAGCTACCTGCTCCCTTGCTTGTCAATTTAATTGGAGATCCATTATCTTTGAAGCGGACAACAAAACTCTTATTGATGCGGTCAAAGGTGAGGGAATGACACACTGGGAGATCCAAGTCATAGTGGATGATATTTGCTCTTTTTCATTATCTTTTAGTGATGTTTCTTTTGTTTGGTGTTCTAGAAATTGTAATAGGGCTGCCTATTTTGTTTGTAAGTGGCACTGCTAAAGTAGTTGTTCGCATGATTGGTGGGTAAACATTCCCCGAACTCTTTCTCGGATTATTCTTTCGGATAGTAATGAATCGTAGTTGGCCTGCGGGAGTCTTCGTGCTCAAAAAAAAAGTATAAAGGTAAAAGAAAACAATTTTATATAAAAAAGAAACAGGGGCCGAACATCTCTTTCGAAAAACCAACACCCATAAACATAATAAACAAAAAACCAAGTACGGCAAAGAAAAATGGAACAAAATATAAATAAAACACAAATCGAATGAGTCGACCCGAGGACCATCTCGGAGCAAAGCCTGAAAAAAAGAGGGGGATAGACACAGATGAATAAACACCCGAAGGATCGGATTCATTAAAAGCCTTGGTATTACTTACATCAGTTGGCATACGGCTCCCCACTGGGAGCAACAAAAGATGACAAGTTACAAAGCCCGAAGATACATCAAAAAGAAGACTACAAAAAAGGGAGAGAAGAAGAAACAAAATACAATAGGCTGATGCCACATCCTAAAACGGCAAAGCTGCACTCGGCAACTTGGGATACAGAGTCCCCACATACGGAAATAGAGAACGCAGGCCCCAACTTCCCGTGTGCTCCAACATCCCGTGCTCCGGCCCTTCCAAACGACAACGATATAATCCACCCCCACAGGCCATGATCAGTTATTGGCCAGAGACGGAGAACCCGGCAATATGAAAGCCGCCAAATGCGTTAGGGATCGGGAACCAGTACTCGATGCTCCAATAAGGAAACAAAAAGGGGAAGACGCTACAGTCACGAAGCAACTATACTTCAAAAAGGGAGCCGCTAAGCAAGACCAGAGACAGCGAAGCGCCGGTCTAGCAAAATAGACCCGCATCATACTCCCGGCAATGCTCCGATGTACCCGTGATGGAAAAAACAAAAACTTTGCTGTACGCAAGATAGTGTTCCAGTGAACCACATAAGTGCGATAAAAAGAAGAGTGGTCCCAAAGATAGGAACCCTAGTCCGACATCAGAAAAACCATACCGTCAACACAAGCAGGGAAGTTAAAAAATAGGTTCCGCCCTCCAGGATGAAGCTCGCCCTTGTAGACCCAGTCATCTTCCAAGGCAAACACCTGGTGAGAATTCGACCACTCTCTGTCAGACTCCAAGTTAGAATCATAAACCAACAGATGAACCAGGAAGCCAAAATACTTGGCCGAACCCGAGAGCAAAAACCTTTTAAAGTCTTTGACAGTCAAGACAAGTTGACTTTAAATTTGGAATATTAATTTATAAGTAGAAAACATAATATTTATGATTATTGGCTTCAAGAATATGAAACGTGTCTCAGAAGATAGTAGGAGTAAAATACGTGTATGCCAAACAATACTTATATTATCATAGATATTCTGCAATCTTTTAAATAACATAGCAAAGAATTTGCATCACTACCAGCTGTGTCATTGTGAAAGTCCTTATAGATGTAACGGATATGCTCTGCTAAAAGAATATGAGCCTTGTTTAGTAGTCAAAGGGAAGATAAGTGTATAGTGTTGACTGTCGGGTCTTTTCTCCGACCGCATTGGACGTCAAACCAAGATATCTTAGACTTTAGGTATCTCCATTGAGTCGTCGTGATGTTGTGCTTTTCATCTCACTCAATCTCTTCATGAATTTTCCACATATTGCATACATTTCAGCTGGAATATTTGTAGGCAGCTTCAAAACAGAGCTCTGTAGAACTTGATACATCATACCCGGCTATTGATTAAGTTACACTCGGCCATAGTAGACGTGCATCTTTGCATATCAAGGCTGCACTCTATCTGGCATTCTGTTGATAAAAGGCTTAAAATTATAATAGGTTAGGGCGCCTTTGGCATCATTTTCTGTTCTTAGCTTTGAGTTTTTGAAAAATTGGGTTTTGCAAAACATACTTTTTCTGTTTTGGTTTCTAGTTGTTAGTTTCTTTGCAACCCTTTGAAAATTGACTACAACGGATCAAAGACAAAAATAGTAGAATGGTTCTTAGTTTAGCAAAAGCCAAAAATTTGAAAACCATAATGATACCAAACAAGCCCATAGTTTTCTTGTTGCCATGAGAATAGCCAAGTTTTTTAGTGGGTGCCACCCTCGGGAGAGTCTAGCAGTTCCAGAAAACTTCGTCTATATCAGTTCACTTGTAATAAAATCCAATTATGTGACCTTTGGAGCATTGTTTTCTGGGATGTTACTGAAGTTCTAATATTGATGCACTATGTGGTTGATTTTCCTTTTTCTTTGTTGCTATTGTTGTAGGTGCTGCTATTTTCAGCCACTTTCAATGATAGGGTGAAGAACTTTGTTACAAGGGCGATTCAAGATTACAACCAGCTTTTTGTTAAGAAAGAAGAGTTATCTTTGGAATCGGTGAAGCAATACAAGGTCCACTGTCCAGAAGAACTAATTAAACTTAATGTTGTTAAAGACAAGTTGTTGGACTTGGGGCAGAAGTTGGGGCAGATAATTATATTTGTACGCACAAGAAATAGCGCACGTTCGCTGCATGATACACTTGTAAAGGAAGGTTACGAAGTAACTACTATCGAAGAAGCTTTGAACCAGGAAGACAGAGACAAGATAGACAAGGAGTTCAAGGATGGGTTGACTAAGGTTCTTATTTCAACTGATCTTCTTGCCCGAGGCTTTGACCAATCGCAGGTGATGAGCATTTGTGGCTTGTGGGTTTCATTATATCATACTATGTGGTCAGGAACTGATATGGTCTCCTTGTGTAGGTCAACTTGGTTATCAATTATGATCTTCCCATTAAGCATAGTAACTGGACGGAACCTGACTATGAAGTGTACTTGCATAAAGTAGGCCGGGCAGGACGGTTTGGCCGCAAAGGTAAGTTCATGAATCCATATATTCTTCTAGAATCTTTTTATTATCTTATAATGTTATTATGATAGCTGTTTTCATCAAATTATGAGTCTTTTATTCAGTAGTGCTTTAGCTCCTATTTTCTATATATATTGCTGTAGTTTATGTTGTAGATCGGATCAATAATATTATTTTCAAATTCTTTTATTTATAAGCGCGTGGTTGCTTAAACTAGTCATAGAGTTGGGCAGAGATACTCTGCGCTTTTCTTCTTTTACCCTTTCAATCTCCGTTAAATTGGTTTTGAAGCAAGTTCGGAATCATCATTTTTGTTGCAACTATTCATGATTTTCACCTGTCTTCCTAACCCCCCCCCCCCCCCCCTCCCACAAAAAAAAAAGATATAGAAAACCCTTCACAAAGCCACTGAAACCCTAGCCACCAGAACTCCCGCACAGCCACTGCCCTTTGATCCAGTTTCCAAACCACCGACTGCAGTCGACCTGCTAAGCCCACCGATGGCCTAAACCCTCTCTGACCACCCTTACTCACTGCTGACCCTTGAGACCTTAGATTTGAAAAACAAATCTATGAAACCCAAGATCTAAAAGAAATGGGACCTCAAACCAACTGAAACGACCTTCATCGCCGTCACTGGAACCCTCCTTGACCTTTGACTCAAGGTTCGACACCCATGGGCTGGACCCGAAACCCGGAGTTTCACTTTGATTCACTAAAACCTTAAGAGCGACCCGATTCTCGACCTTTGCCATATGTGAACTTTGACTAGTCCTGTCTTGTCTGATCTACTATTCCCCCTTGATCTCCAACGTTCGTCGTTTATGGTCGTCCATTGCTGCCCTCCTTCTCTGCGATCATTGTCTTTTTCGCTTTCAGTGGGATTCTTTGTTTTTGCCAATTATTCTAGGCCTTCAACGGACTAATAGCTTCGGTCAACATAGTCTTAACTCACAAAATGGGCATGGAGGAGTGATACAGCTCAAAGTTGCAGATAAGGATTATCAATCTAATATGCAGAAAAACAGAACAGAATAGAGGGAGGAGGGAAGCAGAATCAGAATAGAAGAGAAGGAATTTTGGATATTTTCATTCATACCTTCCCAGCATTACAATTACTAACTTTATAAGGGAAAATCAGGGAGAGCTCACGCTAACAAACTCCCATACCAGCAACTAACATTGTCAGAGAATAAAAACCAGAAATATAACCAATTGCAAGTGTGTGCTGAGGTGTAAACTGAAATTGAACAAGGAAATAACTAATAAAATGTATAATGACTTAATAGCCTGTATCAATACTCTTCCCTTCAAAAGATTCTTGTCCCCAAGAATCTAAGTAGAGCATTGAGCTTTGAAGAACGGCTACTACCGAAGAGAGTGGCCAAAGACGAGCTGGTTGTATCTGATTTGTCGAGCACGCCTCTGGAGGTCTGCCAATCCCATGCCAGATCAGCCAAATACTGACACCAATCCATACCAACGTGCCTCTTGTTACAAGTAGTGCAGGTCACACACCCTGCAGCAGGGGTTTTGCCATTGTAGAAGCATTTCACATCAATTCAAAGTGTGCCTGGTTGTGTTAAATGAGAATTTGAGGCTTTACTCAAATCAAAATCATGTTGTTTGAGTAATGGCCACAAGAACTCTTGCAGATTCATGCTTGCTTGCACTGAAATCACATCTGGCCACAGCTTAAGGGAGTTTGCTTGCAATTCTGTATTATTCATCTGATATTTTGCTGAGTAGGCATCAACACGAGTAGAATCCCTTCTTCGTTTAGCTATTTTGATGACCCTTTTGATCCATGAAAAGGCCTCAACTCTATCTAATGACATCATCACTACCTTGGGCTGCTTTAACTTCATAATCTTAAGCCTGAAAAGCTTTTCAAGAATCATGGTATTTGATTGGGAGAGGAGGAAATCCGGTATACTTCCTTTGTATGTGCAGATTGACCCTCCTAGCGATCTAATTCTCTTGCTCGAATAACCCTGCTTGCAAGAAAGAGGAATGACCAAACTGATATCAGTACATTGCTGCAACTTGTGCTTCACCCGTAGCATTTTTATGCTCAACACTTCAATAGATACTTGAATTTTATCTGCGGCAGCAACCATCAGTGGCTCCAACTCTTGTTTAGCAGATTGAAGGACTTCATTTCTATCTTGAGATGTGGCTAAGCTCTCAATAATAGAGCCTTCACCTGCTACAGAACTAGGAACTTGTAGATGCACAAGGATTGGTTCAATGCTAGCCCTCTGCATTATTGATGTTGCTGCTACATATTCCGAGTTCAATTTATGAACTTGCCTTTGGTTCAACTCATCCAACGCAAGCTGAATTTTCTCATTATCAATCTGTTTCACTACTGTAAGCTCAGCCTTCCTTCCTTCCAGCTCCAATTCTTGCTGCTGTAGTCCTTGTGTTACTGACTTTATCAAAGTCAGATGTACCTTAGACAGCAACACTTCAGGGGGTCTTATTTCATGGTACTCCTTTGTATTTTGTTCCACCTTTTTGTAGTGTACATGGCCTATTTTTCCCACCAGCATGTTGTCAGCTACAACTTGTAAAATATCTGCAACTGGACAATGTAATCCTCTGCCCTGAAATGCAGCTGGACTAATATTACAGCTAAGAACTTCAATATCTGATATTGGGTGTGTACCTGCAGCAGCAGGAGCCTTGGCACTGCTAAAATCAGTAATTTCAGAGGCAATTAGTTCCTGCACTTGCTCACATTCCAGCAAGATAGGCAGTTTATCATGGGCATGTATTGCTTGAAGTTTGATCTTGGTTGCCTGGCTTGCATTTAGGTCCTGTTCTTGTTCACTTTTCAGCTACTGCTTCTGAGGAAATGCTCCTTTAATTTGCTGGTCTGTTGCTACATCAGCTGTAATTTGCTCCTCTGAAGTTGTTTGAGTGAGTTTGTAATCTCTAATTTGCTTACCATCACTCTCACAAAGACTGTTGGTTTCACACCCTTGTTCAATCTCAACATTTTGACTTGCTTGCAATTCAGATTGGTAGCTGACTTCCAGATGCACATCTGAAAGTAAATACTCATCTTCACATTTGTGCCTTACCTCATCATTTTCCAGATATGGACAACTAAGATCTTTAGCATCACTCTCCTTCAAATCAATTCCAGTGAGGGTTTCTCGAAGCCTTGGAAACTTTGAAACAACATGAGTCTGATTGATTGGCTCAGGACATGATGTCTCGAAAGAACTAACAGTGGGTTGTGTGGTTTTGGAAATTGTAAGAGGGGAAGTGGTTGATTGATTGGATTGTTTAGCTAAATATTCACTCTTAGCTTCTTCTAATTTAGCTAAACATAAGGCGTGGTAAAGGAGTCTGGGTCGCATTTCCATCACCTTTAAGGCAATATCTACCCGCAAACCTCCCATGAAGAGGCTAATGAGTTGTTGCTCATTTAAATTGGTTTGGGCCGACAGATTATAGAATTTGGCTTGATAATCCTTCACCTGACCATCTTGCCTCAACCTTAACAACTCACACAATGGTTCTTTACATTCACTTCCAAAACTTATCAAGAGGGCATTCCCATATTCACTCCAAATTGGCATATCCATAATCCCTCTAATTTTCATGAAATTCCGGTGCCATTGTAAGGCCACTCCCCTCATGTGATTAGATGCTAGTTTAACCTTATCCCACATAAAGGTTTGGTTAACATGAAAGAATTTCTCACACTCATTTAGCCAACTACTAACATTATTTCCATAAAATAGAGGCAAATCAGGTTCCCTCAACCTAGTTGAGTAAAGATCGTTACCATCCCTTGAAAGGTGCTTCGGATCGTTGATTTTCACCTCTGAAATAGCTGAATATGCTTCCATATAGGCCTCGCTGCGGCTGGTATTGATTTGATCATCAATTTTAGGCTCATTGTGTTGCCGATTGGCTAAATTGGGTCCGCAATTTCTCATCCAATCCATCTTCCATGTGAAAACCGAATTCTCAATGTGGATTTGAATAAACCTTTCTTCGAGCAGCTTCTACACAGTCTTAATTCAACTCTCCTGGGCTCTTTAAGCTCAGTTCCGATTTACAGTTATCACAATCAGTAAATCTGAGTTGATTGGATGGAATTTGGTTTAGGCATTTTTACAAACACCTTATGTGCAACAAGTGCTGTGGGTGGTTTTGGGTGTGTTTGATGATGGTGATGAAATGGATGATGAAGTAATGAATATGGGGTGGTTTGGGGTGTTGATTTCTGATTTTCCTTTTTTTTATTTTTTAAATAAGAACGAAGTAAGGTGAACAATACCTAGTGATGGTGAAGTAGAAGGTGAACAGTGAAAGTGACAGTGAGCCGCGGCGACGATGACGGCAATGATGATGACCGATGAAGATGATGATGATCAGGGCCGAGAATCGGCTCGCTCTGATACCAATGATACAGCTCAAAGTTGTAGATAAGGATTATCACTCAAATATGCAGAAAAACAGAACATAATAGAGGGAGGAGGGAAGCAGAATCAGAATAGAAGAGAAGGAATTTTGGATATTTTCATTTATACCTTCCCAGCATTACAATTACTAACTTTATAAGAGAAAATCAGGGAGAGCTCACGCTAACAAACTCCCATACCAGCAACTAACATTGTCAGAGAATAAAAAACAGAAATATAACCAATTGCAAGTGTGTGCTGAGGTGTAAACTGAAATTGAACAAGGAAATAACTAATAAAATGTATAATGACTTAATAGCCTGTATCAAGGAGTCGACTTGACAGCAACTCCTTCGACGTGTGGAGAGACTGTTTCATTCATAGGAAAATTTGGTAATAATCTTTACGCCCTATAAAGTGTTCCAGTTCTATTCTTTGAATTTAGGACTTCGATACATATTAATTCACAAGTTAACTACAGTTGTTTAATTTTCTGAAAACATATTTCCGTTGCTTGGTGTCAATATTTCTCGTATGTTTGTATAACAAGTTGTAACTCAACTTACTTGTGTTGTTAACACTGATATTGTTAGAAACTGTGTCATGAAATTCAGATTTATTCTGGATATATCATTTTAATTAATAAATAAAATTGAAGTTTCAGTCGTTTCTTATTTAAATTTGTGTAAGTGAGCATTTATATTGCATGTGATTTTCTTTTAGGAGACATCCATGAGATGGGTGTAGTCCTCAGACTACAATTTACATGTTTGTTCTAAGTGGTTTATGAGACTAAGTGATGCGTCTCATAGTTACGCATCTTTTAATTGTTATTTTTAATTATTCTGCACCTATTTAATTATAATTCTACACTTATTTTGGCAATTTTTATGTTTAGCAGGTTTGAAATTAAAGTTCCGAAAATTGTCAAATGTTGGTGCAAATAAGACAAATTCGATGCGTAAACAATTAAATCAAGTTAATCGAGATTCGGGACAAGAGCGTAAAAGCTCGACCCGCACTGCTATAGCACCCGAGCCAACACTGTTCATCATCTTCAACCCCTAGCCGTATCGCTACAGTAACCATCCTCAGCCCAGCCCAACTTCAGCCCGTCATCACCGCAGCCCACCAGCAGCACCAACCCATGACGACACCAGCAGCATCGACCACGACCCAGCTCCAGACCTCAACACCAGGCCCACGAACAGCCCAACTTCAGCCCATCACCACCGGCCCGACTCGACCTTCAGGACCGTCCACCACCAGCACCGACTTAGGTTTTCGTTAGGTTCGATTATAAGAGGAGGAGAACGAACGGAGCTGAGCGTGGTGGTTTGGGGGTTGACCGCCTCTCTCTCTCGGCCATTCTCTGCTTTTCTCTCTCTCTCCCTCGTCCTGTTCTTGACTTTCCCCATTTATTATATTTTATTTTTTCGTTAAATTGGAACGAGAGCGAAATTAGCGTGGAGATCAACATGAGTTTGTTCAACTTCTTCTTCACCGGATCATCCTTGATGGAGAGCTAACTTGCTCTCTAGGGTTGGATAAAATCTTAGCCTTGACTTTTGTTTACTTTTAATTCGGCTTAATTTGATTGTTTGCATGAATTGCTTGGTTAAGATAAATACTTTGACGTATTATGTTTTATTTTTTATTCAATTGATATGATTATTGAGTTTGTAACCATTAATTGTTGGTATTGATATTTATAAATTAATTCTTTATGCTTGTAGCCTTAGGATTAATTAATCAAGCAATAGTATAAACCGTATTGTTAATTAAAGCCTATCTTCCCCATGCTTTAGTTAGATAGGGTCAATACGTTAGGTAGAGCCTATTTTTCTTATGCTTTAGTTAGATAGGGTCAATACACAATACTAACAACATTATCTTAGTAGGTTGAAGCTTGTAGCCTAAACCACTACCCGTGTGACAATTAATAATCCAAAGTTAAAAGTTAACTCAAAAGTAATTTGCTAACGATGGATTTGAAACCCTAGGTTCCAATTTAATACACTTTTTTTGATTGAAAGTAGATTACTTTAGTTTAATTATTGTTTCCTTAGGTTAATTAATACGAAAACCTCTCAATTTTATTCAAATCAATTTAAGTCATAGAGAAAATTCACGCACTCTTAGTCCCTGTGGTTCGACACCCTCTCGCCCTACACTTCAATTTAGGTGTGTTTAATAGATAGGGTTTTATATTAAATTTTGATAGACATAGAAAAACACATCAAGATTTTGGCGTCATTGCCGGGGACTCGGTAACGTTTGTGATTTTATTTTTGTGATTTTCTTTGATTTTTAACTTTCTATTTCTTCTTTAATTTTAAGTTAATTTATTTTATTTTTCAACCTAGGATTTGAAATCTTAATTTAATTCTTAATTTAGAATTTTTAATTTTTAATTTTCTTTAATTGTTATTGTCTCTTTTCTAAAAAAAAAAATTATTTTTTTATTAGCATTATTTTTCTTGTGATTTTCGTGCATAAGTAGAATTTAGGATATCTTGTTATTTGTCTTTTTTTTTTAGTATTTGTTTTGTCTGTTCTACCTGTTTTGCTTATTTAATTTTTAATTTACTTGGTTCGTGTGGTTAATTGTTCATGCACAGTCATCACTCTTTATCTCTTGACCTTAGTAGATTCGACCCTGAAATTGAAAGAACTTTAAGAGACCTTAGAGCCCAACACCGAGCACAAACCGCAATGGCTGATGAACAACAACCACGTACACTTATGGACTACTTTACTCCCACCACATACGCTTCACCGTCTTGCATTAGGTTGCCACCCGTAGCCCATCAGTTCGAGCTTAAGCCACATACTATACAAATGCTTCCTCCATTCCACGGCTTAGGTAATGAGAACCCGTACACACATTTGGACAGTTTCATGGAGGTTTGCTCAACCTTTAGGATTCCTAACGTTACTGATGACGCCATCTTGCTTTGCCTCTTTCCTTTCTCTTTAAAGGAAATGGTTAAATATTGGTTAGGCACCTTACCTAGTGGGACGATTAGTACTTGGACCCAAATACAACAAGAATTTCTTAAGAAATTCTATCCCATTAGTAAGACTAACACCGCTAAGAGAACCATTAACACCTTCGCCCAACTCCCTACTGAGGAGTTTCACGAGAGTTGGGATAGGTTTAGGGAACTTTTACGAGCCTGTCCGCATCATGCTATCCCTAAATGGCAACTTGTCCAAAATTTCTATTATGGGTTAAACGAGAAGGGTCAACAAACTATTGATGCCTCGTGCGGTGGTCAGTTCCTTTGAAAGAATGAGGATGAGGCATGGGAACTGTTTGAACTTTTGAATGAGAATTCACAACAATCTGCCGCACATGCACGTCTTAATGCTGGTAGGTTAAATAGAGGAATAAATGAGATTGCTTGCACATCCATCTTAGATAAGAAAGTAGACTCTCTTGCCTCTTCCGTAGAGCAGTTAACTTCCCTATTTAAGATGACATTGGCCCCCTCTACTGTGCCTAATGTGTCTCATGTTTCAAATGTGCATAGTGCTTGCTCTTCATGTTCTAGTATCTCTCATTCTACACATGCCTGCCCCTCTGCTTCACCTTATGTGGAGAGGTCGGAGGAACAAGTCAATGCAGCCCAAGGATTCTCACAAAACGACCCATACTTTAATACGTACAATCTGGGCTGGAGAAACCATCCTCACTTCTCCTAGAGGCAAGAAGGAGAAGGACAGTTTATGCCACAACAACAGAACCCACGACCTCAACAACCTGGTATGCCCCGGCCTATCGATTTTCAACTGCATGGGTATGCTTCTAACTACTCTCAACCTCCTAATTATAGCTCTAATTCGAATTTTGAGTGCAATTTTTTGAGTGCGCTGAAAGGTTTGGAAGCTAATTCCCAACTCCTCCACTCCCATACACAATCGATTGCAAAGCTAGAAACCCAAATAGGTCAATTAGCTAACACTCTGAGTAGGAGAGATGAGGGAAGACTCCCTAGCCAGGCTATAGAGAACCCTAGGAACTGTGTAAGGCAAAACAACTATCCTCCCCACTGAGAACAAGCAAAGTCTATTACAGTGTTAAAAAGTGGGACGGAGGTTGATAATAGGGTGAGTGTTAAGAGTGAAGTACCCATAGGTGGTGAGGGAGAAGAGAAGAGCAAGGAAAGGGAGAAGGCAACCAATGAGGTTATGCACCCTTCTCCTATTCTTAGGACCTCTGATCTTCCTTCCTCATATGTACCAAGAGTACCCTTCCCCCAGGCTTTAGTTGCACCACATCCAAATGGGAAGGACAAGAAGTGGGAAGATATTTTTGAGATATTTAGGCAAGTCAAGATAAACATTCCCGTTCTTGATGCAATTAAATAGATCCCGGCCTATGCGAAGTTCATTAAGGATCTACTGAACCAAAAGAGGCGATCTAGAGCACAGCTGCCTAAAAAAGTGTTTTTAGCTGAGCAAGTGAGCTCTATTCTGAAGTGTGACACTCCAATTAAGTACAAAGATCCCGGTGTCCCCACCATCTCTTGTTCACTTGGAGACTACCTGATCGATAAAGCCTTACTGGCCTTAGGAGCGAGTGTCAACATTATTCCTTACTCGGTTTTTGAGAAGTTAGGCCTGGGAGAGTTGCAACCAACCACGGTGGCCTTGTAATTAGTAGATAGATCTACTAGGATTTCCCGTCGTGAGCTAATTAATGTACTAGTGAAGGTAGGCAAAGCCATGTTTCCAGCTGAGTTTCTTGTACTTTACATTGAACCTTCTAGTCATCCGAAAAACCATATCCCTGTCATTCTAGGACAGCCTTTCTTAGCAACGGCCAATGCCACGATTAATTTTAGATCTGGGGTAATGGATGTTAGCTTTACAAACATGACTGTCAGGTTAAATATTTTTAAGGCTTCAACGTCACCCATTAGTGAGGATGAGTTAGAGTGTTTTTGTATAGATATTGCTAATGATTTGGTGGACCAAACACTCTCCTCTACCCTAGTTAGTGACACTCTTGATAAAAATGCAAAACCTTCTAAAGAGATGCAACGAAGGTTGAACCCGGACATGAAAGAAGTCTTGGGTTGGGAGAAGAGTCATGATGTTATGGTTCAGGAGGAAATTGTAGAAGGCCATAGGTTGTCTAAGGAGGGTATTGGGGTTGATAGAGCTACGATAGATTTGAATGCGAACTCGCCCCCTCCCTCAAATGTGAAACAAGTTAGAGCATTTCTAGATCATGGGAGTTTCTATAAGGGATTCCTTAAGGATCGTGGGAAGTTAGCTAAACCATTGACTAGTGTGCTATCTAAGGACATATCAGTTGAGCTCGATGAGTCTTGGTTGGAAGCTATTCATAAGCTTCGATCTACACTTTTTGCTGCTCCCGTTAGGCATCCACCCGACTACTCTCTCCCTTCTGAAATCATGTGTGACACTTCTGATTGTACTGTAGATGTTGTCTTAGGTGAGCTCGATAAAGTTGTTTCTTTGGTTGATGCCATTACTTGATCTTCGCTAGACCCATTGCGCCCGGCTGAAGGTGTAAAACTTAGCGCTCCTAGGAGGCAGCCTAGGTCTGTTATTTTTTTTTTTAATTTAGTTTTGATCTAATTAGCTGCTTCGAGGCTTGTTTTCTCTCTTTTCAGGTTCTTGTGTCGGTTTGAAGGATCTCTACATACATGTCCACGTCGTCTCACCACGTTGCATTGCTCCATCTCACCTATCTCTTTTGCTTTAATGATTAATGTTATTGCATTGAGGACAATGCATGATTTAGGTGTGGGGGTGAGGCTCATTTGCATATGCTCTTTTGTGGTCAAATTTTTAAAATTCTGAATATCTTTTTGTGCATTTTGAGCGTGCATTATAACCGTTAGCTAAGTTTTCCTTGATCGACGCGTATGTTATGATGAAAGTGGGATTAGTTGTTTATTTCGTTCTCTTAATTCCATTAAATTAAATGATTCTACTTCATACTTGTTAATTAGTGTTGTTGATTATTGTTGATATGAATGGGTTTTACTCATGCCGCTCACATATTCACTGAGCACAGGACTTTCATGTTGCGGAAAATTTGAAAATTTTGAGTAAACAACCTTATATATCTTGAGTTTTGCAAGCCTGCCCTATTGGCTTATCCTAATCTCTGCCCTTGATGTTATGTAAAGTACTGGTTGGTCAATGTCAATTGTAATGATGAAGTACGTATCGTAAAAAAAAATCCAAAAATGGACAGAAAAGAAAGAGGAAGCAAAAAGAAAAAAAAAAGAAAAAAAGAAAAAAAAAAGGTTTCCTCCAAAAGAAAAGGCAAAAGAAAACGAAAAATTAAAAATTGATGTACGTTCGTGATAAAGTTTCTTTTGTGCTATAGCGAGGTCAGAATGTTGTAAAGTGGTCACTCATATGCCACTTAAAATTTCTGTATGTATAGGCATGTGTTTAGGTGATTCAATGGTGCGGGTGCACAAAACCTTTATATATTTGGTTGCGAGCGAGAATTTGAGGAGATTTTGTGGCATGAAATCCTATTCACTTTCACTTGTACGTTGCTTGAGTAATTCTTATTAGTTGATACAGGGTTAATGAAATTCTATGATGAGTTTTGAACTTTAATCATCTAAATTCATAGAATTGGAGAATGCTCTAGATGATTTAATCTTGTCTTGAATTGTAATATAGATGTTAATCCTGAAAAACTGGGTGAAGGTTGGGATGGTGGGGTAGTTGGTCACTGTAGTCTTTATGTTAAATCATATGCTTTGCTCGAGGACTAGCAAAGATTAAGTGTGGAGGTGTTGATGCGTCTCATATTTATACATCTTTTAATTGTTATTTTTAATTATTTTACACCTATTTAATTATAATTCTACACTCATTTTTGCAATTTTTATGTTTAGCAGGTTTGAAGTTAAAGTTCCGGAAATTGCCAAATGTTGGTGCAAATAAGACAAATTCGATGCGTAAACAATTAAATCAAGTCAATCGAGATTCGGGACAAGAACGTAAAAGCTCGACCCGCACCGCTACAGTACCCGAGCCAGCACTATTCATCATCTTCAACCCCTGGCCGCACCGCTACAGTAACCGTCCTCAGCCCAGCCCAACTTCAGCTCGTCACCACCGCAGCCCACCAGCAGCACCAGCCCATGACGACATCAGCAGCATCGACCACATCCCAGTTCTAGACCTCAACACTAGGCCCATGAACAGCCCAACTTCAACCCGTCACACCGGCCCGACTCGACCTTCAGGCCCGTCCACCACCAGCACCGACTTAGGGTTTCGTTAGGTTCAATTATAAGAGGAGGAGAACGAACGGAGTTGGGCATGGTGGTTTGGGGGTTGACCGCATCTCTCTCTCGGCCGTTCTCTGCTCTTCTCTCTCTCTCCCTCGTCCTGTTGTTTACTTTCCCCATTTATTATATTTTATTTTTTCGTTAAATTGGAACGAGAGCGAAATTATTCTTCACCGGATCATCCTTGATGGAGAGCTAACTTGCTCTCTGGGGTTAGATGAAATCTTAGCCTTTACTCTTGTTTACTTTTAATTAAGCTTAATTTGATTGTTTACATGAATTGCTTGGTTGAGATAAATACTTTGAAGTATTATGTTTTATTGTTTATTTAATTGATATGATTATTGAATTTGTAACCATTAATTGTTGATATTGATATTTATAAATTAATTCTTTGTGCTTGTAGCCTTAGGATTAATTAATCAAGCAATAGTATTAACCGAATTATTAATTAAAGCATATCTTCCCTATGCTTTAGTTAGATAGGGTCAATACGTAATAATTAACAATATGTTAGGTAGAGCCTATTTTTCTTATGCTTTAGTTAGATAGGGTCAATACGCAATACTAACAACATTATCTTGGTAGGTTGAAGCTTGTAGCCTAAACCACTACCCGTGTGACAATTAATAATCCCAAGTTAAAAGTTAACTCAAAAGTAATTGGCTAACGATGGATTCGAAACCCTAGGTTCCAATTTAATACACTTTTTTGATTAGAAGTAGATTACTTTAGTTTAATTGTTGTTTCCTTAGGTTAATTAATACAAACACCTCTCAATTTTATTTAAATCAGTTTAAGTCATAGAGTAAATTCACGCACTCTTAGTCCTTGTGGTTCGACACCCTCTCGCCCTACACTTCAATTTAGGCGTGTTTAATAGATATGTTTTATATTGAAATTTGATAGACATAGAAAAACACATCACTAAGCCATAGATAGACTTGGAGCACATGGTATGGAATGTTGTTTGAAAGACCCATAGTCAAAGATAAGTTTGGATTACTTGTATGTTAAGACTATAACGTGACACTTTAGATGACTTGTCTTGGTCATGTGGATGGGGATCCAAAAGTGTTAGGTTAGTGTGTTCAATAAGATTGACACACTGAGTTGGACCATGTGGGTTACTTATTTCTAGACTGCTATCGCAGATGAGTGATTCACGTTGTACTGTTTGAACGATGACTCTAAATCCTGAGGGTATTCTGGACTTGTGCATGGAGCGTTAGTTACTTTGGTGTACTATAAGTAAGGTCTAAATGAATGATTGAGATCCCACGTACATTGGGTAGCAGCGTGAAGCGTGACAAGGATCAGGTATTCAATAGGAAATCTACAGTCTCTTATGAGATACAGGTGTTCTCTTAGTTGATTCGCAAATATTTGAATAGTTTGGAAACTTTGGCCAAAGTATTCTAAGTGTTTGACATTTGAAATTTATACTGTAAATATGTTCAAGTATAAATAAATTATTCAGTGAAGGGCGTGTCGGTTACTAATGGAAAAGCTATGAGAAGGATGATGGTAGTGGTTATATTTATCCTTTGTCTTGGACATCTAGTGGAAGGGTTGTTGTCATCAATACAGTCTATTAGGGAGATATCGAATAAATAATTTAAGTTTGGAGTGCAATGAGATTTATTTAGTGGAATTAAGTCTCATTAAATGGTAATTAAATTATTTTATGAGATGATTAATTTAACCCATTTGGAGCTAGACTTAAATTGTCCCTGAGGTCTCTGTGCAAGCCTCGGTATTTTAGTGCCTTTGGAAAAATATTAAAGAATTCATGAGATGAATTATTTATCCATAAGATGGGTAAAATTAATTTTGCCAAATATTATTCATAAGATGAATAAGAATTGAAAATTATAAAATAAAATAATTTTGGAAAATTAAAATTCATAGGATAAATTTTTACATGTGGGAAACAAAGCAAAATAGAAAAAAATTAACGAAAAACTGCATAGGGATAGTGATCTGTGGCTAATGCTGGCAGCCAATCAGTGCGCGACACGTGTCACGCGCTGGGCTACCCTAGGGGAGGATTCATGTGTGCGTACTCCGGCTAATCACAGGCTGACACGTGGCGCGCAAAAAAGGATAAAATAATCTGTTTTTGAACTGTTTGTGGAACGCAGCGTTTTAGTTGCTTTTCTAAACGATACGACCCTTTTTGATTTAAACTGGGCAATCCCACATCGAAAAAAATTGGATTTTTTTGCTCCGGTGTACTCCTATAAATAGAGGTGCTTATTCCGAGGTCTGACATTTAAGTTGAAATATTTCTTTAGGGTTTCTAAAATTGTTTCGGAGATCTAATTGGAGAGAAAAATTTCTGTTGAAAATTTTCTTTCCTCAGTTTAATATTTTTCAGAGCCCACCCTCCGGGTAGTTCGAGGTCATTGTATAGAAGATCGCTGGGTCTCGATTTTCTTGGTTTTCTTTATTATTGGAGCAATTCTAGGTATGTTCTTCTTTCTTTATTCTTTTTTGCTTTTCTATTTATTTATAGTATTTTTTATTATGCCTGTACAAGTTTATGTATTGTTATGAACGTATTAGAGTAAAAGGCCTATAGATCTAAATGAAGTATTTAGATCTGTTGATTTAAATTTTGAATTTAAGTCAGTAGATTTAAAATAACCCTAGGTTTAGAGTTATGAATTCTAAACCTGTTCTGCTGTGTTAATTTTATAAACTTTAGGGAGAATTTTTGAAATTCATCCCAACAACCGGTATTAGGGCAAAGGGTTTATAGAGAAAAACCTATTCCCGGGAATTCTCGCACGTGAGGTGTCATGAAGTGTGACTCTCCGACTGAGGGCTTAGGTAAAGAGAAGAGTCTCTTATTCTAAGTGCTCTAATAGGTGCCTGTTGTTGTAATCATAGTTGAGAACTGTGAACCCAATAGTCGGCATCAGAGTTTATTTTTCCAACAAAATTCATATCTTTTCCCAATAGATATGAAATATAAAAAGAAAACCCTTTTTTATGATTTGATGCTCCTGACTATTGGGAGGATATCAATGGATTAAAGGGTAGCGAGCCTTGAACAAATTGTGGAGTCCATGAGATAATCACTAGAAAATTTGCAGGCAGGCCATAATGCATTAGAAAAGTGTCTTGAAATGGCTTAACCATTGCTCAGCTTAAGTCCCAACATTTAGAACAAAACATTCATAGACTAGAAGATAGTCATGCTCGGTTATAGGGTATGTTAGAATAACAAAGGCAATTGTTCAAAACACACACAGCCAGTTCGACGGTAGTACCTTAGGTGCTAGCAGCCCTCCCCTGGCTCCTAATGGTACCATGTAGTCCGGAATCAACCAGACGCTTGTGATGCTAGATCGCGGGAGAGCTCTAAGAGACCCCTATTCTTCATGAATCCAAAATTGTAGGAGCCTAGGCATGACCTTGAGTATCACCTGGATAACCATGATGAGGGTAATGGTTTTTACCCAGATGATGAATACTAACCACATGAAAGATATCGAGACAGACGCCCTAAGAACCCTCCCTTTAGACCCTGTCGTGGTAACCATCGATATGCCCCTCTTGATGACCCATTTGACATGACTAGGGAAATCAAAGTCGACTTTCTAGAGTTTGATGGGACCCTTGATCCCATTACTTTCCCAGATTGGTAAGAATGCCTAGAGGATTATTCTAATTTTATGGGATGATTGATACACATTGAGTTCGTTTCACTAAAATGAAACTCATAGGGTTAGCATAAAAGTATTGGTATTGTGTCCAGGATGACCTAGAATATCGACATGAACCATCTGCCACTCTATAAGGCGAAATGAATCAAAAGTTAATAGATAAGTATCTTCCCATCATTTACAAGAAACAATTGTTTGATGACTTGTTAAATTTGAGGCAAACAAACTGTAGTGTCCTGAGTGTTACAACTAATTTGAGGAGCTGAAACTTAGACGTGGGATATGGGATAGTACTTGGATGACAACCATGAAAGTCCTAAATGGAAGCGATCCATCTCCTAAGACGAACTATAGAATACTACAAAGATAAACATGAGGATTTACGCATGGTCTTCAGTGATATGGATAAGGCGTATGATAGAGTTGTCACGATCCTAAGATGCATGACTCAATTCTAAGGAAAAGAATCGTGAATTTAGAGTATGGAATGAGAAAGAAATTTAGAATATGGGATGAGAAAGAAATTAGTGTATGAGATGAGAAAGAAGTGAAAGTTAAGATGAGAAGATAGAATATTTCATTGATTTGATATTGGATGATTAATCCATTACATTGGCTTCATAGGCTTCATACTTATAGTGCTCAACCATTAACTACTTAACTTAGTACAATGAACTAGCATAATAGCTTACACAGCAATCAAGGCTCACGTGTGGCAAGAAATAAGAAAATGGGCGGGAGAACCCTTTAACTCCCCTAGATATTTCTAAGTATTATTCTAGAACATTTCATAAAACTTGGGCCAAGAAACCGGTAGTTAATTGGGCATGGCCAAAGCAGCAAGCTGGGTTGGCAAAGTCAAGGGCCTTGACATGGGCCAAGACAAGGTCCGTGACAGGGCCTCGGTAGCAAACTGG
Organism: Simmondsia chinensis; assembly: GCA_018398585.1. Taxonomy (NCBI): domain Eukaryota; kingdom Viridiplantae; phylum Streptophyta; class Magnoliopsida; order Caryophyllales; family Simmondsiaceae; genus Simmondsia; species Simmondsia chinensis. The sequence goes on from JAGTTD010000022.1 coordinate 10,337,814, forward strand.
ATTTGGGTTTTGGCAAGGATCGTGACAAGAGTTCCAAGAAAGGTCCCATGGAAGGTTTTGGAAAAGAAAGGCATCCCCGTATCTTATATTCTAGTCATTAGAGATATATATGAAGACACATCAACTAATGTACATACAACAGAATGAGAGACCAATGCTTTCCCGATTATTGTTGGCTTGGATCAAGGATCAGCCTTGAACCCTTTCCTGTTTATTCTAGTTAGGGACAAGCTCACTTAGAACATCCAATGGGATGTGCCTTGATGTATGCTTTTTGCAGATGATTTGGTCATGGCGGCCGAGTCAAGAAGGGGTGACAGGAAGCTGAAATTTTGGAGAAGTGCATCAAAATCCGAAGGTTTTTGACTCAATAGATCAAAAACTTAGTGTATGGAATTTAAGTAATGCACCACAACCAAAGCAATTGTAGAGGAAGTAAAGACTGAGACAATGCATTCTAAAAAATAATGTTTCAGATATTTGGGTTCCATTATGCAGCAAGATTGCAGAGTTGATGAGGATGTTTAATGATCGGATTAAAGTGGGATGATATAAGTGGAAGATGTTGAATGTTGGCAGTAGTGAGACAAGCTATGTCGTATGGTGTTTAATGTTGGCTACGTAAACGATGTCACCCCTAGAAGTTGAAGGTTGCAGAGTTGAGGATGTTGCCATGGATGTGTGGATATACTAGGAAGGACATGATATAAAATAACGTTATTAAAAAAAATAAAAAATTAGGCCTAACTTCCATTGAGGATAAGTTAAGGGAATGACATCTGTAATGGTTTGGGCAAGTTAGGAGGAGACCGATTACTGCCTCTGTTCGGAAATGTGAACAACTACAGAACACACATTGGAAGAGAGGTAGAGGGCATGCCTATAGTTGCAGGGAACTCCTAAAATACTAACGTTTCATGCTTCAGAAACACGATCCGACATTTCAAAGTTAGGTTCGCGTTTCCTACACATATCAAACTCGATGGAATCATGATTCAAACAATCATTGAATCATTTTGATAAGGAGATACTTATTTGATTATTTATTGACTAATTATATTCCTCGATTTTAAAAAATGATTGAATTGTATGGATATGTTGAAGTCAAAGTATTTAATCTTCTTGGTTATCATGTACATTGACTCTGTTTTGATGTTTATGCTTTAATAGATCAATTGATAACAATTAATTAGTTTTTATTATATATCTAATATATAGTAATATAAGTGCTCCATCCTCACTCCCAACTTTTAAAACTTCTATAACTGTCCGCTCCCCCGTTCCTGCTTCCTTTTTCACTCCTGCTCACGCTCCCGCTTTGTGCAACAATGGGCATACCAAAGAAGATCTGGATGGAGATGATTAGACTTTACCCACCTAAACCTTACTAAAAAGATGACTTTAGACAGAGGTCAGTGGTGGTTAGAAAATACGTGTGGCTGAAAAAGATGTTCAGGAGAGAGGAACACAAAGATGCTAGTTTACAGTGTCCTTAGGCTTGGATGTTTGTTATTGTTGCTGCTTTATTATTGTTTGCATGTCTGATGTTGCTTTATTTGACTTGGATTTCGTAAAAATTGCTTCTCCTTTCTTTTTAGGATCGAAGACTTTCTACAGGGTAGCATCCTGTAGGAGTAAAGTTACGTATATCTTACCTTCCCCAGACATTGCCATGGAGGGGGTCACTTTGAGGCATTGGGTGGTGGTTGTTATTATTGTCTTAAGCCCCACCTTCAAAAGGAGGTACGCTAACATTACTTGAAACCTTTATTGACGCTTATCATAAGGCTTTGGAAGTTGAGAGATACTTGAAGATCTCTTGCTTTTGTAGAGTTACTTTCCCTCCTGGGGAGTCTAATTATGCTAGATCAGGTTCCAGCAAAAAGTTTGCCCTAGCAACTTACACTTAGGCTCATTCCCAAAGTCAAGTAGTAAGCTCTGATGGGGTAAAATGAACTCCTTCGAATTGCACGCTTTTGGCAACAAAATCAACAAACCCAGTGTCTCAAAGTTTCCTGCATAAGTAAGGTCTGGGAGGGATGGGATGTACGCAGCCTTGCCCCTTTAGGGTGCTACCTTAAAGGGAGGTTGTGTCCGAGGACCCCCAACCTAAGCATAACAAACAAGCTCTAAGTATAAGTGTAAAACAACTGCATGTAACAAGCACATAAAGAGTATAAAGAGTATAGAGTATAAAGTAGCAAATAAGCAATAAAGTGACAGATCAATAAGCAGTCAACACACAACAAAATTGCGTATAATCAAACAGGCATACATAAAAGCCTTGGGGCACTAGTATTAGCTTAGAAGTGCTCCTCGATCCTAAACTGCTATATCGACTACACTTGTGCTAACCCTCTATTTAGCTCTATCTAGTGCCATCTCCTCATTTAGGTTGAGGTAGGTGAGGTCATGCTGAATCATCTTCATCTAGCTCTTCTTTGGTCGGCCTCTCCCCCGCTTCTCGTGTGTAATATGGAGTTTTTCGCATTTTCTGATAGGGGCCGTGGTCAATCTCCTCCTAACATGACCAAACCACCGCAAACATTGCTCCCTCAGTTTATCCTTAATTGGGGCTACGGGTGCAAACGAGTCGAGTCAAGACGAGAACCCTTTTGTTAGAACTCGAGCTCGATAGGTATTAACGAGTTCGAGTTCGAGCCGAGCTTTAAACGAGCTTTTAAACCTAAGTTCAAACTTGGTTCGATAAGGAACTAGTGTGCTCGGTACTCGACTCGGTTGGGCTCGATATGGTTAACGAGCGGAGTCAAGCTTGCCAAACTTATTTTCCAAAACGAGCTTAACCGCGCTTATTTTTGTGATCGAGCTTAATCAAGCTCATTAGCATTATCGATCACACATAATAGATAAATTTGCATTATGAAACCAAGCTCATTATTGAGCCGAGTTCATTATAGAGCTTGATTAAATATTACTGAAGCATTATCAACCTATAAAATGATTGTTGTGTTTTAGAAAGCCCAAACCGAACTATTGTTTGATGTTGGTAACTTTAATGTTAAACTTATCTTAACAAACTTAGACTTAAACTTTGCTTCTTAAATAGTTATCTATTATGATCCGAGAACATATCTTGCTGGGACTCAAGATCTTCGAAATACTCTAACTCTAGCAAAGAGTCTTCATAATGATCAACTTGTTCAACCTCAGGTTCCTCCAACTTGTGTTCATCAATTTCGGCATTACCTTGGTCCAATTCATCTTGAACGACATTAAGTGGCTCCACATTGTGCACCTCAAGCTGTAAAACCGCTCTTCGAGGACGAAATATCTCAGCTAAAATCTCTTCTAAACGCTGTAACTATTTGTCAGTAGAGCGCTGTACGATCTCCTCGAGTTCGGGTGGCAAGGGTAATTCGGAATCAGTTGTAGCTCCCATTTCTCTTGCTTATGGAAACTGAATTTCGCATTTGATTCTGCTAAAGTAATCACCGCAGATTCTAAACCCCAACTTAAGAACTTCAACTCAGAGAAAACTTGAACCAGAACCCTAACCGCAGTGTTAGCTTGAGTAATTCGAGCCTTGAACATGAATTAGACTCGAACTTAGCTACAATTACTGGTTCAACACTCTTCCAACCTCAGTTCTCAAGAACAATGTCAGATTTCTGCGAATTTCCTAAGTTCTTTTTAACCCTACTTCGAATACGTTGAATCAACTAAGTTCTTAGACACTTTTATGCTTAACACACAATTTTCCTCCAGATTTCAGCAACACAAGTGTATTATGAGAAATTGATGCTTAGAGATTAAGAATCTGTTACCTTCCTCAATTTCTGAATTTGCAGAATCCGAATTTACCTCAATTCAGTTTTGCTAAAGCTAATCTTACTAATTTTGAACAAGCGCAAGATCGATCCAACACTCACTTCAGCCTTTTCCAGTAACTTGATGAATTCTGATGATCAAGAACACACGTTGCAGCAGTACAACTCTATGCACTTTGTTTACTGATTTGGGCTCAATTCTGTATTGAATTTAACAAGGATAATGCAGCAACCAGAAATTGATATGCTCAACTGAATGTGATCAATGTACTGCAATTAACTCATGATCCTGATCACATATACGACCAAAACAAATTTGCTCTTCAATCACTGAACTCTGCTGTTTAACTGCCAACAATGAGTTCAACACAAGCTTGAATTCAAGGACTCACATCCGATCACCAATTGAACCTCTTTTTATGTGTTATAAAACAACTTTTTTCAGTTAACAACTGCAATTTACAATCGAATTCAAAACTAAATTCTTAAGCAAATTGCAATGCAATCAAAGGATATTTGATATCAAATCACATTTGATTTGGAAGCCAAATGAGGCTCTGATACCAATTTTTAAGATCGAGATTAAATCTTGATCTTAACCTAAGATAAAGAGAGTATGGGATGAGAAAGAAGTGAAGGAGATGAGAAAATAGAGAGAGTTAGATGAGAGAAAGAAGGTTTAATCTCAAAGAGATTGGTTTGATATTTTCATTGAATGAGTAAAAATTACACAAGACTAGCTACTTATAAGAATCTAGTACATTGGATCAAGAAATAAACTCCTAACCTACTAACTAATGAAAATATCTAAAGTATTGAAAATATCTAACTAACTAAAATATCTACTAACTAGCACCTAAAGCATTGGTGCCAAGATACTACCTAAAGCCCAACTGTAACCTGATTCTGCAGGTTATTACAATGCAGGTCATTACAATGCACTTTATTACCACTCATAGCTAGACAATACTTAACCAAGACCAATACATCTTTATTAGCTAACAACCCCAAAATATCAGCACCAATTCAGCCACATAACAGCCCCCAGTAGCAGCTACTAGTTGCATACTGACACAGCATTAAACCCTCTCAAGCCTTGGATTCTCGGATCATAACATTATCTTTGTTAAATTTCACAAAACGTTACTAATTTTAGGATCGTTGAAAGCGTTGACAAAATGCTGTCCTAACATTGGAGATTAAGCTTACAAACGACGATAGAAAAAACAAACGAAATAAAAAATGAGTACATAGCGATTTAACGTGGTTCGGTCCTAACTGACCTACTCCACGGTTCCCCCTACCACTAGAGAGTTCTATTTTATTAATATTACGAGCCAAAAAATTACAACTAGAGAAATTAAAAAGCGCTTTCCATCAAACCAAGCTATTAATTACTGACCTTTCTTTAAATCAACGAAAATTAACAAAAGAAACGAATAACTTAAAGAAAGAGTAAGAAAAATATACCTACTCCTTGCTTGGTGCTACAGTACGACACGGTCCTAGACCAAGTCCCTTCTTGATCTCACTACGTGGATCACAACACCCTTAAGCTAAGTAACTCACCATTAACGAGTTTAGAAGCACGAAAACTCTAGGAGAAGGCCTATGCCATGGAGAACCACTGTGAGGAAGAGGAGGAAAATGAGAGGGCAAATGAGGTTCTGATTTTTCACAGTGAAAAAAGCAAGCCTTAAATATACAACCGACCCTCAATCCAAGTAAGGCTCATTTCATCTGTCCAAATGAAGGAGATCAAAGGCCAAGATGCACTCAAAACAAACACAACATCAAGCTACTAGCAAGAGACACGTGGCTCAACATGAGCCTTCGGATCAAAGCAAGATCGACGGCCCACAATGCACAAAACAGACCCATTTTTGGATCGTTGGATGTGCGACGCGTGACGCAATCGTGTCTCTCCATTTCAAATGAATAGGTTATGCGGCTGCCATTGACCCTGAGCAATCAAATGAAGTTGTGGAGCCTTTAGGTGAGGAGATTTTTCACAGCTAACAGGAAGCACTAGTAGGTTTTGGGAGAACGATAATGTCATGGGATGTGGCTTTTGGTCTCCTGTTGGCCTAGACACTTGGAAGCGGACTAACATATTCGAGACCTTTGTAAATTGTGGGATTAGAACACGTAGACTTGTTATCGATGGGGGAAGTTCCACGAATGTTATATTCGAGTCCGCTTTTTTCCCATAAAGCATGTGATAACTGGACAGAACCTGACACGAGGTCTAATTGCATACGGTATGTCGGGCACGACCGTTTGGCTGCAAAGCTCATGATCCATATTTTCTCTGCCGCTATATGAGTATACTTAGTGTTACATTGTGTTTGGAATTTTTCTTCACCAAGACTCCCTGTTAATTTGGTCAAGAAGACCTACTGTTATTTGATCTCAAACACTAGAAGAGTAACTCTAGTTATCAATGCCTTTGAAATAATTTTAATTCTTTAGAAAATTCAATAAATTGAGTACTCTAGTTATCAATGCCTTTGAAATGATTTTAATTCTTCAGAAAAGGCAATAAATTGAGTATAATGTGACTCTTAGGCTGATGTTACTGTTTCTGTCTTCATGGTGTGTGTTCTTGTGTCTTTTTCTTATCATTATCTTCTGATGGTATTTGATCTTTTCATATTTCTATTTATCCTTTACTTAATATAGTTCTATTTCAAGTAACTCATGGATTCCGGGGACCCATTACGTGATTGGTTGCTAAGTAACAATATTTTGTGATGGCCTTCACAACCATGTTTGTTTCTCGATAACAATGCCAAAATTTCATATTTTGTTCCCTCCATGTTGTATTCAGTATGCGATTCTCCATTTTTTGACTATCCCATAGGGTAGTGAAATCTCCTTAATCGCATCGATCATAATCTCATGATCATTTTTGATTTGAATATTCCTAACCCCATGCCAACAGCTCGCAGAATGCCATCTTTGGCAGCGATTGCTTCAACCATAATGATGGGGGCTTTCCCAAACTGTGTAATCCTCGCAACAAGGAACCTACCTGCACCGTCTCTAATTATGCAGCCTGCGACCCATTGACAAATTTTCACCTTCTCCATGGGTCTTTGATAAGTTTGTCTCAGCAAGCTCATAAATTTTGCATGCTTCTGCAAGTATCACTTCTGTTTTGACAAATTATCTATATTTTTTCTTGATTGGAAATCGGGATACTTGGTGTTCCAAAAATAAGAAATAGAGATACTTGGATTTCTGCCAAGGGTTTCTACCATACAATTGTGAAGCATGGAATCAAATTATGGTTCATAGTGGCTTCGCAGAAGCGGGATGTTGCGGTCCTTTACATTTCAGGGCGCATCAATTGCGTTGAGGTTTATAGGACATTTCAGGGCGCATCAATTGCTTTGGAATATAAGTTGCTATTAAGCCTTTTGTTTGCAAATATTTGAATGAAAAACCTTATCATTAATTTTAATACCGCATTGATAGTTTTGAACTTATAAACACATTTATGAACACATTCTATTGTGCTGAGGTTTGATGTCTCTTATGCAAGGTTATCAAAATCGGGATTCTACGTAGATTCGACGAGGGGTTAGCAGAATCAGAATTGTAGAATCGAATCGAGAATCGTAAGATTCTACCTTCTGTGTAAGTAAATTATTTATATTGACAAAATTAGTATAGTAATTCTCAAATATATAATAAAGAACATCAAAAAGTCCACAACACAATAGTTTTACAATACATTAAAAATCCAAAGATAGGAAGAGTAACATCATTCTAACAAACATAAGCTCAAGTCTCTCAACTCATATAGCACCATCAAATTCATATCCGAAATCAAAGTTACTGTCGTCAATATCATTTGCAGTACTAGTGTTTGTATTTCCACCATCATTAAGAGAATCATCCCTAATGGTAGCATCATCTCCAACCAAACCTTCCATATCATTTGAGGCGACGATTCCACTTGCATCAACTTCATTATCACCACCACCGCCACCGCCGCCACCACCACCACCACCACCACCGTCATCATCACTAGCAGCAAATATCTCCATACTATCCATATCTCCACCTTAAGGAAAGAATACAAATCAATTATTAAAAGAAAGTAATAAAGTTGGACAAAATATTATTGAGATAATAAAATGATGAGACATATAATCGACTTACCCACTTCTCTCAAATTGGATAAATGAACCCGCCCATCTACATCCTCTTCGTTATCAAGTGCTTATCTAGCCTCATTCTAAGCAGCCCTGTCTAGGGCATCTAACCAATTTGCTTCTGTTGGAAGGACGAGTTCCTCCCTCTCCGTTAGCCATTCATCATCAGAAGGAATATCATCCAAAGAAATGGGCTGTTGAATTATACTTGATCTCTTCTTGTGTCGATTTCTTAACTTCAAGTAGTACATCACAAAAACCTAATCATTCATTTTTTGTTAATGAAGATGGTTTCTTCTCTGTGTGCACCATTTCAAATGCACTCCAATTTCTTTCACACCTAGAAGAGCTACATGTCAAATTTAAAATTCTAATAGCAAACTTCTTCAACTCAGGACATCCATCGCCATAGGAGTCCCATCAATCAGCTGTATTTGATATGCAGAATTTAATAAATCTAAAATTGAACTAAAAACAAATTCAAAGGATGGAATGTACTCGGGTTTTTCTTTGTTGTGGCTACTGTTGTTGGTGCTCCAAAAAGTCCCCTTGCATTTTTGAATGCATCAATATGTAAATCTATCTTCACTCTCTCTTCAGGATTAGAAATCATTCTTTGCAGACAATTGTATAACCCAATTTTTATTTCTGCACTAGGTTTGAATTTGGGACTATATTGAAAATGAGGATTCAAATAGTACGTTGTAGCATGCAATGGCCTATGTAGCTGAGATTCCCATCGCTCGTCAATGATTTTCCATACGGGCTTATTGCTATATCAAAAGTAAGAAAGGAGATTCTCAAATTGACAATAAAGAAAGTAATATAGAAATATTAACACCTAATAAAAGTCCAAAAAGCTTAAAATATTTAAATTGCACAAAATAATTATTTCAATGAAGTGGAAAGTTACTGTTTTTGAATGTTATTGAAATTTTCTTTGATTTGCTCTTTTGCCCTATCCATTGCTTCATAAATGGGCTTTCATCAGAGTTGACCATGCGAAGCACCTTAACTAGAGGTAGTGCTGCTCGTAATACAACAATTAGGCCAAAAAACCCATCTATCCAAAGCAATTTTTTTAACATTCTTCCCTTCCTTTACTTTGGCAAATCTACTGGTCTTCCACTTGTTTGATGAAAACATGGTGAGCAAAGCAACCTTATGCTCATGAAGGCATCGCAATGTTAAGTATGAGGTTGCAAATCATCGGGTGACAGTTGGCCTAATTAACTCCTTTCCACGTGTGAACTCTAGCATCCACGCAAGAAGCATAGTCCTTGAATACATAAATGTGGTTATCCTTCTAGCTTTTACGATTGTTTCAGCATGGACTTTAGTTTTCTTGTCAAAATCCTCCAACATTAAGTCTATACAATGAGCAGCACAAGGAGTCCAAAACAACTTATTCCTCTTTTCCATTAATTTTTCACCGGCAGCGTTATAATTTGAAGCATTATTAGTGAAAACTTGTACAACAATTTCTTCTCCCACCTTTTGAACAATGGCATCTAACATGCCTAACACCCTCTCAGCAGTTTTAGAAATATCAAAAGTGTCAATGGATGACAAAAAAATTGCTCCCTTAGGGCAATTGGCAAGAAAGTTGCATATTGATCTTCGTTTCCCATCAGAACAACCATCTGACATAATAGTACATCTTGTTTTTTTTCCATTCTAACTAATACTCTTCAAGCATCTCTAAAGTGGATAAAACTTATTTTTGTAAAAATGTGACTCGAATTTCATGATGAGAGGGAGGTTTAAGTCCAATGCCATACCTTCCAATTTTGTCAACCATAAGTGTGAATTCTGGATTATTCACCACATTAAAAGAAATGGCACTAGTGTAGAAAAATCGAGCAATTTGTTGACAAACTTCATCTCTTTCCTCCCTCTTAATCATTTGTTTTAGTGTTGCTTGAGCTCTTGGTCTCCTTAAATATGCTTCCATTGCTCCTCTTCCCTTTAAATCTCAGATCTCATTCTCATTACATGAATCATCTCCTATATCATGCAACTTTCTTTTCTTTTTATCAGTTTCATTCGCGGCAGCTTGCAAAATATTTAGAAACTTCTTTTTTACATCATCTGGAACCTGAAGACAGGGCTCAACATTATTACGGGTGCCGGCAAGATGATGTTTTAGTCGAAATATGCCACCAGAACGAACAACTCCACAATATCGGCATTTGACCTTTGTTGGATTGTCATCAACCTCAAATCTATGTACCCAACCTGGATCTAATTTTTGACCTGGAGCATTTATTTTCTTTGATTTTCCAGATGTAGAAGGTCGAGAAGTTGTATTAGACGCCATATAAACTACAATAACAAATTAGATAAAATTTTATAAGCATATCACAATTGAATAAAAGAAACCTAAATGTAAACTCTTATATGTATAAATTGAGTATATGAATGACATAAGTAAAAACATTTGAACTAAGACTAAAATTATATTAGTTATACTCTCAAAATTTAAGTACTAAAATAGTAAAAACCCAAACGTAGTTTTACAAATTAAGCCCAAATGTAATATATAAACCCTATGAATGACATAAGTAAAAACTTATGAATTAGGACTAAAATTACATTAGTTAAGCTCTCAATTTCAGTACTAAAATAGTAAAACCTCCTTAAGATATACAGTTGTATGTAGATTTTTACTTCAATAGTTAATAGAAAATATAAAATCAAAGATGAGATTAATATTGAAAGTTAGGGCTTAATATATTATACAAAAATGTAGACAAACACATTAAAATCTAAATTATTTGAGTTTTGGCATTGAAACTAACCTTTTAATTAAAGAAAGGACCAAGGATGGTAGGCGGAGAGCACGGATGAGATGAGAGTTGATAGATACCACATCGGCTAACAAAGAGACCGGAGGTTGGACCGATGAGCAGAGATTTAGCGGTTGGATGGTGGCGGAGAGTGCGGTGGTTGTCGTTGGAGTTGGAGAGACGAGTCGTCATTGTCGAAGCAGGGGAGAGCGTCGTCGTCATCTCTAGCGAAGCGAGAGAGAGGAGGTAGCGTTTGTTGAGTGAAGCAGGGGAGGCAAGGCAAAAGCAGGAAATTTTTTTTTTATTATTTTTTAATTTAACACGTGACTTGCACGTGACATATACTGTCTTTGAGCTGAATCGGCTCAGAATCACGATTTTACTGATTCTTAGGCGATTCTGATGCGATTATGCTCTAATTCTACTCGAGTACGATTTTTTTAGCGATTTAAATCAATAGGTTAAAGTAAAATCGTAAAATCGAACGATTCAACAATTTGAAACATGATTTTAACAACCATGTTCTTACGGGGGAGCTTTTGCATATCTTGTTGGTTCATGGAGCTATTAAATTTTGAACAAGTATATGTGGAATATTCATTTTTGATGATGAGGTCATCCATCTACTTCAGTAGACGTGATTGATTTTGAACATAGGATCTGCTGTATAGTGCAGGTGCTGTATTCAATTTGGTCTGTGATCACAGAGACAACATGGTGATGGAAAAGATAGAGAAGTTTTTTGGGACGAAAGTTACTGAGGTGATGATAAATTCTACTTTTGAAACATTCTTTCCCATTGAATGGGTCGTATGAGCTATGATTAAGGATTTCGTTACCTTTGTCCTAGAAAGGATAGACACATACGGCATGTTGACTGCGAAAATTTTCTAGTTCTCCATGAAAACTTTCCAAAACCCAGTGTTTTCTATGAAAACATGTTGGGAAAGACCTAATCTTCAAATATTTTTAGAGAACATGGTTTTCCATGGATTTTTCATTGTGTTAGAAATTGTAAAATGTGCTTATCTTGTTTCCCGGGTTTTCTTTTCTTAATCAATGGGGGTGTTTGTCCTCGGACACAACCTCCCTTTAGGGTCGCACCTCAAGGGGTAAGGCTGCGTACATCCCATCTTTCCCCAGACCTTGCATATGCGGGAGCCCTTGAGGCACTGGGATTATTATTGTTGTTGTTGTTGTTGTAATCAATGGGGGCGTTTCCCTTACTTTCTAAATTTGTGAACATTTTTCAGTTTTCCTTTTCTATACAAAACACTCTGAAACTAGGAAAATGTTACGGTGAAGTGAATTTCAAATCTCTTGACAAGGAAAGAAATCATTAGGTGAAAGCATAATGGGGATATGGCCTGCTTCAGTTAGCTGTATCATGAACCTTTTACCGGAAATAGAGGGCCTTGCTCTAGAAACAGAGGGGCTATCCGAAATATTGTGCACGCACATTCATGCGCATGTACGTACTTTTATAGTCCATCCGTTGGAACATGAAGTACTGGTTAAATACTACGGATGAAGCGCTAGGCTCTGTTTAGTTGGATGGAAGATGTTATTCCTTTTGGAAGTGTTTTTTGATGTGAGATTCCATGTGGAGAAGTTTCTCTTCCATAACAATGATGCCGTTCATTCTCTTTGAGAGGACCCTCTCCTTTCAGTATGAGTTCCTCTTAAGCAGGTATTTGGGTCAAGTTATGTGCACTTCGACCCTTTCTCCGCTTGCATGGGCAACAAGCATTTAAAGATTTCGCTACGTGGAATAGGGTAGTTTGGCCCCACAAATGTAGGGGCCTATTTCATATCATTTTTGCTTGTTCTTTCTTTGCAAACCATGTTCTCTTTTTATGGTTCTTTTTGTTATTTAGTTTTTTTCGTAGTTTAGAAGAAAACTAAAAATTATAAACCAAAGACAAGAGAGAAAGTTCATTTCCTTTTCAAATTCAAAAACCAAAAATTGTAGATAAAAAACAATACCCAACATGCTTTAGTGGTAATGTTCAACCAAAAAAATGAAAAGCTATAGTGGTTGGCCAAGAAAAGAGCATCTAATTGCATCTCAGACTTCATGCTTCATGCACTGGGTCGGTGTGTCCTATGCTTTCACTTAAGTGAATTCCTTAGGGTTTCTTCAGATTAGTGTTACCATTGGCACTAATGCATTGGATTCCATCATAGCTCTTGAATTCATACTCTTAATCTACATAAAAACAAGATGGAACTTCCTCCGACCAAATTGAGCCCATGTTGTCGAAACTCAAAATGGAGAAAATCATTTTTGACGGTTGATGCTCTAACATTGATTCATGATGTCTTGCAGGTGCCATCATGGGATAGCGATGAGGATTTTGAAGTTGCTCTCAAGGAGGCGGGCTTGCTTTAAGCAAATGTGCACCGGTTAAATGATGTTCTGGGTCAAGACAACTTCCATCCAGCCAAGGAATATGTAAAAGAAATATTTATTGATTATGATCTCTGCGCCGCTAGTTCAATTGTTTTGTGAGTTCTGCCTTGGGGTCTGGTGGGGTTTGTTTCTGCTTCGCATATTAGCTCTCTTTCGTTCGTGTGTTGCTTGTGAAGTTTTCCAATTAGGTGCTTTATTAGGTCCTTCAACTATTATTATCAGCCGAGCTGTTATGTATATGTTCATTTCTAAGTTTCTGAGGTTTAGCCAAACGATTGCTTTGGTTATGGATAATGCTATAATGAGTTTCTCTGCGAACAGTTCTTAATGCGTCCTAGAATGGGTAAGCAAGTAATGATGCAGATGACAAGTGCAGGTAAGCGTGCAAATTTGAGCGTTTTAATAAATAAATAGTAGACAAGTCTTGTTATTGGGTTGTAAATGGCGATGGAGATTAAGGAAAGCCTTAGCGGTTACTCCATTAAAAGAAATTTCCCTCCCTTTTATTTAGCAGGCAAAAGGAGCGTTAAATGTTAAACTGTGACTGTATTGGTTTACAATCGTTGCATTAATTCTTTGTAACACTCTTAATCCATTATTTCCTTACACAGTTGCGGCAAGAGAAAAGGCGAGAGCATAAGACTCTGCAACATTTTAAAGAAAAAAGCAAAGAATTAATCAGAAAGCAATGCGTATGTACATGAAGTAACATAAAGTTTCTGTGGATTCATTTCCCCGTCATCTATCTTTTTGAATCTTTCTAGTTAGTCGTAGGATTTTTTTTTAATAGTCTTTGAAATTAGGTTGTACTGTTTTCAATTTTATCTTATGCAAATTTAGAATTTTGAAAATAGAATCAATTTGTATTTACAACATAAATGGTAGCATCAGCTTCTTTGAACCGAGATGGACAATTTGTGCCTACCACACATTTGCTCATAGAAGTTATAAGGCCATGCCACGCACAAAACAAAATCTTAATGAGATACATTTAAATTTGTCCATCATGGGGTGTCTCAGTTGGTGGCGTTTCCTACCCATGCGGTTATCGTTTAGGGGTTAGGACTTTGATTCTCGCTGAGGATATATTTATGACTTATCTACACATGGGGGCTTGTGTGCTGTTCTTATGGGTTAGAGTTGGCTAGAGCAACCCAATCTCTCGTTAAAAAAAAATGAAGGAACATTTAAATTCCACTCTTGTCATGGCGGCCGCTGTAGGTACTGCTATAAATTTGTAACTGTTGCTGTAATTCATTAAATTAAAATTCGATTAAACACATTACTTTGCTGCATGCAAAGCAACGGACATGCAAAAATGGGTTTTAATGCATAGGCTTACTGTGGAGATTAGAGTGAGAATTAACTCATTAAATACATGCGTATTGTGTGTTCACAGTAATGAAATGCTTACAGTCAAAATAATTATAAGGGTTTGTCTATCGTATATCCTTTGGGTGTATTAATTGCAATTTCATTTTTTTTCTTTTATTTTGATTATAGAAAAGTAGTATAGACCTATGAGTTATATTTAGTATCTTCCAATTAAAATATCATGCATTAATAAGTGTCATTTTTGTTATAAAAAAAAAATGTTAGTTCAAATTCCAATATCAACTTGTGAGCCAATTCGTCCCATGTGGTCGTAATACCTGGAGGTAGTGACATTAACTACCTTTTGGCTTTGTCCTTGAGTGAGAATGGGAACAAACTCAAGCGAATTGTATCTCACTAAGCAACCCACCAAAATGGACTATTTGTTGTATCACCTGTATGATGGTGCGTTTGATTTCAAAATTATTAGCTTAAGTAGGTGGACGCCTAATGCTAGGCAAGCATCCATCAACAGTCGGAACCACATACTCTCTTAATGATATTTTGTCTTCACCTTACTCCGCCATTTCCTCGGTTTGCTTCTTTTCCTTGGTTTTTCGAAGTGTTTTTTTTTTTTAATCTCGGGATCAAAGAGAGTGATGTATCCTTCCTACAATCTTAACATATAAAAAAAGAAAAACTAAAACGAAAATAAAATACACTATGCGAATGACGTTGGATTTTGGTGTTCGGCTAATATCAATCGATCGATTGCATTGCTCGATGGATCGACCCCCAATTATGCATGAAAAGTTCTAGTTGCTGGTGGCTATTGATCGATCAGCAACAAGTTTCATTTAATCGGACCCGTTCAAGTGCGAAACGATTCAAATAGCGAAACGGATTAATCTTAAACCTAATTAATTCCTAAGCCTAATGAAACATAATAATTCAAACCCCTAATTCAAAATCAAAATAATTATCTACAATTAAAAGCCTAGTTACTAAAAAAATAAATCTTAAATCTAATAATAAGCAATAAAATTATAAATGAAAAATGAAATTAATCTCCAAATTAGTACAAGTACTAATTGGTATTGATATCAATTAAACAAAAAGAATCCCTAACAAAGGCGCCAAAAACTTGATGCGAGCGAGTCTTAGCAAGTATACTAAGTTGTATCAAGTAATAAAGAGGGAGTTGAGTATCATTCACATAAGGATTGTTTATTGATTGAATATAGAAATTGTATAGTTCTAATTCTATTTTAACGACAGAATCTTGGAATTTAGATGCAAAAACTAAAGAAAACTAAATATTAAGAAAGGATCACTAATTTAGTCCTTGGTCCTTAATTTGAGCCTTTAACTAATGTTTGGTCTTAACCAGCTCCTATTTGGAGTAATGAATACTTTTAAAATATTAAAATATTGGTCCAAACTAGTTTGGAGAGCTCAATCATTAACTAAATCAATTATTATTTGATCTAGTTCTTGGTCAGTTTTAACAAGCTTTTGCTCCCTCCTTAGGTGTAACGATGTGTGTGATGCTTATCAAGTATACTAAGTCATACCAAGTAATAAAAAACGAGTTAAGTATCATTTCCATGAGAATTGTTTATGGATTGAGTACTGAAATTATTTAGTTCTAATTCTACTTGAACAGCCGAATCTTGAATTTGCATACGAAACTTAAAGAAAATTAAAGATTAAGAAAAGATCACTAATTTAGGTGTGCATTTGATTGAACTAAGGTCTAATCCAATTTTACCTAATTGCACTGATACGACCTCTAGTTCTCAGTATTCAGTTGTTTATTCATGTTAAGCTCGAAACCGTGATTTACTATTTGCTCCCGAGCAATGTCTAGCATGCTCTTGTACCTATTAATCCATCAATCTCTTGCATTAATTGAAATTTAAAAAAAAAAAAGTTTTGAAGATATTTGGTTTTTACATACAAGACCATACAAATTGCATTAACCTATCACTAGCATTTGCTCCATTTATAGTATTTATTACTATAGTAATCATCACAAATCTCCTCTTGGACCTTGATGTGTTTTAAACGTGATTTAAAAACCGTCTACTTGCAAGCGTACGGAATTGTCGTAGCTCAATCGGGTATCTCAGAAACGAAATGTTTCAAATATTCCAGGAAATTCTTGCTCCCATTGAATAATTCGTATCTATATGCATCAGAATCCCGATTCATGGATCTCTTGGTTCGAGATATAAAAAAACCACAAAAAATCGGTGTTTAAGTCGGATTTCGTTATTTATAAGTTATCCGGTTTTTTGGGTTTTTGATGATTCTTTGAACAATTAGCCGAGGAAAGCAACAAAATCTATACTAAAGGTGTGAATTCAATTGGAGCTGGTTTAGGAAATGAATTTAGGGTGACTTTACTCGAATCCCAACATTATATTTTACTTATGACAATGATTTAAGAGGCTTAGGCTACAAGCACTAGGCTTGGGTTAATATTTAAATTATGGCTGAGGGTAATTAACTAGTTTAAAGGTATAACCTACCATATCATTCTACATGTAGCATAGGTTATCTCATTAGCACTACTTAATTCCTTTCTTCCTCCTAATTCAATATTAACCTATATAAAAAATTGTATTCAGGATTGGGTATAACCTCATCCTTGACCATGCTTGAAAACCTGTTATGTTAAAGTCTAGGTTACAAGCTCATAATGCAAATAAATTGGAAATCCAAACATAGCTACAAGCACATCCAAAGAAAACCAATTAACATGAAGAATTCCCACAAGGGTGTGAAAATAACTGATGTGTTTTAAATGTGTGTTTTAAAACCGTCTATTCGCAAGCGTACGAGATCATTGTCACTGAATCGGGTATACGGGTCGTATCCGCAGGGAATCGGAGTTAAGTTGGATTTTGTTATTAACGAGTGGTTGAAATCGAGTTTTGGGTTGGTTTAAATGATATGTTAACTAAAATAGCAAAACTAATGATAAACTAAAAGTGTCAATTCAATTGAGGTTAGTTTATGGAGTGAATTTAGGGTAGCGTAACAGGTATCCTATCATTATATTCTACTATAACAATGGTGGGTTAGTACTTGAATTAGGACTTAGGGTAATGAACTAGTCTAATGGCATAACCTCCCATATCACCCCTACATGTAACATAGGTTATCTCATTAGCACTACTTAATTCCTTTGTCACTCCTAACCAAATATTAATTTGTATAAAGATTGTGTTTAGGGTTGGGTACAATCTCAATCCTAACCACGCGTGAAAACCGGTTATGTTATGGTCTAAGCTACAAGCTCGTAGACTAACGCTAATAACTTGAAAATCTTAACATGGCTACAAGCTCACACAAAGAAAACCAAACAACGATCCTAAATTCCCCACAGGGGTGCGTATTTAACATAACAAAACCATTGTTTACAATAAAATATAAATCTGGGATATGGATGGCTACCCGTCCTTCATCCCTAAACTAAGAGTCTACTCCTCCATAGGAGTTCTAAACATCATGAAATCTAAGAAAGAAAATAATAATGATAAAACTAAGGATTTGAAGACTCCCCCAATTGATGTTGACGTTGATCCTTGCTTTGATTTCCCTCAGTACTCCGACCACTTGCGCTTCGGCGTTTGAGAACCCTTTGGATCTTGTAGCGGCTTCGGGAAGGAAAGGATGAGAGGAGGCGTGGCAAAAGATCTCTTAAAATAATTAGGTATTCAATATTTAAATCGCGCGGCAGAGGCGGCGGCGGCGTGTTGTGCCGCCCCCCTTTTGCTCCCGGCAATCTATATATATATATATATATATATATATATACAGTATAATATAATATAATATAATATAATATATAATATTATAAAAGATATATATTAACTATTCATGAAGCCTATTTGGGTTACCGAATTACAACCCGATTGGTTATTCTTTTCCACATGTGGTCGGGTTTCTAAAAGTAGTCTTCAATTATGCCTCGATTACATTTGATTCTGCGACTTTTCAACCTTCGTTTGCTCCGTTGCACTCTAAGCCATAATGTGCCTAGATTACAACAAAACACATATGTAAAAGCCAAACATATTGCGGGGATGAAGAATAAAATATGTAAATATAGATCACATCAATAACATAACTCAGTCATTATCAAAAGTACAATATAAATCTGGGATATAGATGGCTATGCGTCCTTCATCATTAAACTAAAGGTCTATTCCTCCATGGGAGTTTTAAACATCATCAAATCTTAAAAAGAGAAAACAATGAATAACACTTAAAAGCAAAGACTCCCTCAAAATTAACATTGACATTGATCGTTTCTTTGATTTCCCTAGCACTCCAACCACCTGTGCTTTAGCATTTGAAAACCCCTAGGATTTCATAGGCAAAAGATAAAATTCGGTCTCCCCCTCTTTATTGTCACGCTGCAGGAAATTGATCGGCCCAGCGATTGACTGGGTTTCTGCAGCCAGCCGATTGATTGGCCTTGTTTCCCGATCTATCGACAGTTTCACAGTAAGTTCATCTTATTGTGGGCTACTAATTGATCTGTACTTCGTGCTGATTGGTCATTTAGTATCTGAAACTCAATGAGATCAATTTGAGTTACCGAATTATGACTCGATTGGTCCTTCTTTTACACACATGGTCGGGTTTCTCAGAGTAGGCTTTAAATATGCCTCGATCACACTTGATTTCGTCACTTTTCAACCTTCATTTGCTCCGTTGCACTCCAAGCCTAAATGTACCTAGATTACAAAAAAAATACATATGTAAAAGCTGAATATGTCACCGGAATGAGGAATAAAATATGTAAATATAAGGCACATCAGACCCATTATGAATCATTAGAAATTTTGAATGGTAATGAAGCCCCCGAAAATCGTGAAGAACAATAATAAACACTTCAATATCGAATAAACAACAACAAATATTTTAAACTAGAAAAAGTTTTATCCTGCAACTACAGCTACATCATATCCATAGAAATAAAAATTTAGTTCATAATTAAACTAAAGAAAAAAATAATAATAATAATAAAAGCAGAGAAAAACAAAAAGAGATATAGGATAGGAAGGATCTCAGTAATTCGTGGAATAACTGAGTCGATCTTCTCCTTTTGCCCTTCTCGTATTTCCTCTCCTTGTTTGCATCTCAAATCTTCAAGAGCCACGCCCTAGCTACTGCTGCTCCATCAAGAATCATGCATGCCTCCCCCTTTGCTATGTAATTATAAGCTTCCTTTAGGGTTTGTAAGTGTTACATGTAAAAGGCCCTACAAGCAAACAGACCTCTATCCAATTGTTTATTGTTTTATCTCCTCAAGCCCTCCTAGCCATCCCCCCTTGAAATACTTGCTGTGGAAGTACTTAGTCTTGCTTATTGTGCAGAAATAACCAATATACTCGGATCTGAATCGAATCAAATACCACGACAATAATGAGAAACAATCGGACTAAAAGAGAAACGAAACAATAGACACAAAGATTTACGTGGAAACCCCTTTACAATCGAAAGGAGAGAAAACCACGGGCGAAGATCGGAGCTTTTCTTATTGAACAAAAGAAGAAGAAGAATTACAATATTCTCTCGCACTCAATATATTGGTTACGGCGCCGCAATAGGGAAAGCCTCTCTTTTGACTTGGATAAAAAATATGACGTACCCTACGTCCGTACTTATAGAAGCGCGTAAACCCTGTTTCCCGATTGATCGGGGTCCCGATCAATCGGTTCCTCACCGATCTATCGGCCGCCTCTCTGTAAGCGTCCCTATTTTACGTAACATTCCCGATTGATCGAGCTCCACCCGACCGATCGGGCTATCCACGGCCCTTCTCCTTAATGCGCCAAGTAATTTTGAGACATAAAACCTAACAAATCTCCACCTTGGCTCAAAATCAACATCAACAATAAAACAACTACACTTTCTCCACAAACAGCCCCTCAACCAGGGCTAACATACATCAAATTGAAAAACCCACTAAATTCGAGCAATGCTCGAACTTGCTTCCTGATAGAACTTTTTTGAACATGTCAGCTGAGTTATCTTCAGTCCCAATCTCCCTCAACCCCACCTTCCGCTCGTCAATCAGATCTCTGATAAAGTGATGCTTCACATCAATATGTTTCGTTCGGTCATGATGAGTCATCTGATCTTTTGCTAGGTGAATAGCGAACTGACTATCACAGTAAACTTCTGTTACTGCCATGTACTCGGCCTCGGTAGTAGATTGTGCTGTAACAGGCTGCAAACACGCTCTCCAACTGATAGCTGTGTCACCTAAACAAAACACATACCCTGAAGTGGACTTCCTCTTATCAAGGTCTCCACCATAGTCAGAATCTACATACCCAACCAAACAGCACTTACTTTTCCCATATTCCAAACACAAATCAGAGGTTCCACGAAGATACCTGAGAATCCATTTTACTACATGCCAATGTTCTCTGCCCGGATTTGCCATGTACCTACTAACTCTGCTCACAGCAAAAGCAATATCTGGACGCGTGCAAACCATTGCATACATAATACTGCCCACTGCACTAGAATAAGGAATCTCAGACATGTACCTGATGTCCTCCTCAGTCTGAGGCGAATCTAACACTGAGAGTCTGAAATGAGCTGCTAAGGGCGTGCTAACCGGGTTAGCATCCTTCGTATGAAACTTGTCTAACACCTTCTCAATATACTTCTCCTGAGACAAGTATAATTTTTCAGCTTCTCGGTCTCTATGAATTTTCATGCCTAATATCTTCTTAGCTGCTCCAAGATCCTTCAACTCAAATTCACTCTTCAGCATTGATTTCATAACATCGACATCTTTCGTATCTCGTGCTGCAATAAACATATCATCAACGTACAAAAGCAAATAACAAAGCCTGAATCTGTCTTTCTGAAGTACACACAACTGTCGTACTTACTCCTGATGTAATCATGACTTGTCATGAACTGATCAAATCTCCTATACCACTAGGAGATTGCTTTAAACCATATAAAGACCATCTAAGGAAACACATATGATCTTCTATTCCTTCAATAAAAAAACCCTCGGGCTGATGTATAAAGATACTCTCTTCTAGTTCACCATGAAAGAATGCAGTTTTGACATCCAATTGTTCAAGTTCAAAATCATGCATGCCAACCAAAGACAATAATGCACGAATCGAAGCGTGTCTAACTACAGATGAGAAAATATCATGAAAATCAACACCTTGTACCTAACTGTAGCCTTTAGCTACCAAACGTGCCTTGTACCTCGCATCTTCCACTCCAGGAATGCCCTCTTTTCTCTTGCAGACCCATTTGTATCCAACCAGTCTTTTCCCTGTAGGAGGCTTCACCTGTTCCCAAGTCTGATTCTTATAAAGAGACAGCATCTCTTTATTCATAGCAATGAGCCACTTCTCAGCATTTGATCTCGATACAGCCTCTGTATACGAAGTCGGCTCACTGTCATCTAACATTTCAGCAGTTGAGAGGGCATAGGCAATCATCTCCTCATACCCATATCTCTCAGGAGGCCTGATCTGTCACCTCGGTCTACCACCAGCTATAGTAATATTCTCCACCTGCTGACCTGTTTCTGCATTATCAGTAACAACATCAGAAACCCGTACCTAAGGTGCTGGAATACTCTCAAGCTGAACAATCTGCTGATCAGACTGTATCTCTGTATCATCAGGTGTCTTAACTTGAACATTATCTCTGTCAATGGAGGGTGTGTGTGGTGGATTAAGTAGAGCAGACTCATCGAAAGTAACATCTCTACTAGTCAGAAACTTCTGAACACATGGATCCCACAATCTATATCCCTTTGCACCTAACGTATAACCAAGAAAGATGCACTTCTTGGCCCTAGGCTCCAACTTTCCATCATTAACATATGCATATGCAGGACAACCAAAAACTTTGATCTGAGAATAAAGTTGAACCAGACCATACCTCTTTAGGAGTCTTCATCTGTAATGAAGAATGCAGTGTTTTGTTTACAAGGTAGCAAGCCATGCTAACTGCTTCTGCCCACCATTCTCTCTTTAAACCTACATTTGAAAGCATACAACGAGCCTTCTCAAGTAATGTCCTGTTTAACCTTTCGGCCACTCCATTCTGCTGAGGTCGACCTGTACATGTCTTGTGTCTGACTATGTCCTGATCTTCACAGAATTTAGTGAAGTCCCCTTCGACAAACTCAAGACTATTATCAGTCCTCAACCTCTTGATCGGCTTCCCTGTCTGCTTTTCAAGCAGAATTTTCCACTTCTTGAAGATATCATACACTTCATTTTTCTGCTTAAGAAAATAGACCCAAACTTTACGTGAGTAGTCATCAGTGAACGTTAGAAGATGCCTGGACCCACCTTTAGAAGCCACTCTGGAAGGTCCCCACAAATCAGAATGTATGTAGTCTAACGTTCCTTTGGTCTGATGCACTGTTGCCTTGAAGCTGACTTTCTTCTGCTTCCCATAAATACAGTGCTCACAGAATTCCATCAGTCCTGTTGACTGACCACAAAGAAGTCCCCTCTTACTCAGCTCAGACAATGCTTTGTCACAAATATGACCCATTCTCTTGTGCCATAGTCTTGCGATTTCTGCATCTGTCATAGCAGATGTGGAAACAACAACTGCACCTATCATGGTTGTACCTGCAAGCTCATACAAAGTACCAACCCTATGTCCTTTCATCACAATTAACGCACCCTTACTGACCCGCATGACTCCACCTTCAGCAGTATACTTGTACCCATTAGGCTCAAGGGTACCTAGAAAAATCAAGTTCTTTTTTAAATTCGAGACATGGCGAACATCACTTAAGGTTCTAATATTTCCATCAAACATTCTCACACGGACTGTTCCAACACACACTACCTTACAAGCAGCATCATTACCCATCAAGACAACCCACCTTGTATAGAATTATACGTGGAGAACCAGTCTCTGTTCGGAGTAACATGAAACGAACAACCCGAATCCATGACCCACTTATCTATGGACCCGGACTGAGGATCAGCAACTAATAGAAATTCCCCTTCACTATCCTCCTCTACAACACTAGCCTCAACGGACTTGTGTTTACCCTAGTCACCTCTGTTACCCTCTTTTGATTTATTCTTATATTTGTAACAGTCTTTCTTTATGTGCCCCTTTTTGTGACAATAGTGACACGACGGGTTCTTATGTCTAGATTTGGACCTAGACTTATTCCCACCATTGGATCCCCTATGTTCTGATCGACCTCTCACATGTAAGCCACTACCCGAGTCATTCACCGAGTTAGATAATACATTATCTACCCGTTCTTTACTCACTAGGTTTCTTTTTACTTCATCAACAGTAATAGTTGGCCTACCCCCGTATATCATGCTTTCTAAGAAGCCCTTATACGCATTTGAGAGCGAACACAGTAATATTATAGCTTGATCCTCGTCCTTAGAGACATCATCCAAAGCTTTTAATTCATGAATAATTGAGGTAAATTCGCTAAGATGGTTTTTAAGAGATGTAACTTCTGACATATGAAAAGTGTACAGCCGCCGTTTCACTGCGAGTTTGTTGGAGACTGACTTGTGGCAAAACATGTCTAACAATTTCTCCCATAACTCCTTTGCAGTTTTAATCTCCAATACCTCTGACAAAACATCGTTAGCCAAACACATCTGTATAGCCGTGAGAGCCTTCTCATCCAACTCTTCCCATTGTGCCCCGGTCAATGTTTCTGGTTTCTTCTCTTTCCCCTCCAGTGCTTTCTTCAAGCCGTTCTGAGTCAGGAGTCCTTTCACACCGACCTGCAATAAGCTAAAGCTTCCCTGACCATTGAATTTCTCAACCTCGGTTTTGATACCTGATGCCATTGTATCAATTCGAAGAACCAAGCTCTGATACCAATTTGTGCGGAAATAAACAATATACTCGGATCTGAATCGAATCAAATACCACGACAATAATGAGAAACAATCGGACTAAAAGAGAAACGAAACAATAGACACAAGGATTTACGTGGAAACCCCTTTACAATCGAAGGGGAGAAAACCACGGGCGAAGATCGGAGCTTTTATTATTGAACAAAAGAAGAAGAAGAATTACAATATTCTCTCACACTCAATATATTAGTTGCGGCGCCGCAATAGGGAAAGCCTCTCTTTTGACTTGGATAAAAAATATGACGTACCCTACGTCTGCATTTATAGAAGCGCGTAAACCCTGTTTCCCGATCGATCGGCCGCCTCTCTGTAAGCGTCCTTGTTTTACGTAACATTCCCGATCGATCGAGCTCCACCCGACCGATCGGGCTCTCCACGGCCATTCTCCTTAATGCGCCAAGTAATTTTGAGACATAAAACCTAACACTTATATGTAAGTCTTTTAAATCAAGGGATAAATATTCACATGAATAAAATAATTATATACAACCAAACTTCTAAAATCTAAGGATAATGGTCTCATCTAATTTTCCTTATCCCTTTCGTCTCTATATGACTACCTCACTTGGCATGATTGGGTTCAATTGATGATTTAATTGGACTCTTTGCTCTTGTCTTCAGCCTCGAGCTTGGGCTTGAGTTGATTTCGTGATCCGTTTTAGTCTCAAAAATTGTATATTGCTCATTTCCTGCATAAAAGGCAACAAGTGCTAAAGTGAGTAATATCCATTGAGATTAAGTGCAAGATAGTTAATAAATAAGTCTAAAACCACATAAAAAGTGCATATAAAATTAGACTTATTAAGTAATATAATTCTTTCCAAACTTTCCTCTGAATTTTAAGTGGATAGTAGAATTCTCAAAATTAACTAATTTTTCATAAGATTTTTCCTTGTACTTTTTTTATTGCATTTCTTGTAGCATTTTCCTCCACATTTTCTTTCCGTTCAAAAGATTTTCTAGATCCAAAAGTAGCCTAAATTTCCCCTTGAAAGTAGCCAAAGGGTCCATGTTGTGGGGCTTGTCTTCCATCAAAGACCTTTGCAAAAGAGTTGGATCGAGTTTGCCACCATAAATATTAGGAGCAACATGCAATGGGTTCAAAACAATGACAACTTAATATGATACATAGTTGATTGTGAAAACGGGCATGATCACCAATATAATCTTCACAGCCTCAAATTTTTTTTTTTTTTTTTTTTGGTTAACACATTACGACTTCAATTAGAATCCCAACTACAATTACAACCAAAATTACTATTGGGCCTACTATTTCTATGGCATCAAAAATTTGACATGATGCTCAATATTACATGTTAGAAAAAAAAAATAGATCATTTAGGTATCGCAAAGCTCCAATTATTTTTTTGAGAATTTATAAATTGCATTATATCATAGTGTATAAAATATCTATTCTTTCTTCTCTCTTTTTCTGACCTATTCTTCTTGTGTAGTATTTTTGCCTACAATTATTTTAGTAACAAGTAATCCATCAAATCAATGCGAGACTTTACTTTTACTCATGAAGGTCATAATGGTATATATATATATATATATATATATATATATATTGGCTTTTGGACTTTGAGAATCTAATATCATATTTAGATTTGACTTTTTCTTGTTTTGATTATCTACTTTAAGTCAATAAAAGGTTTGGCAAAAGACTAAAAAAAAAAAATGCATTTCAAAAACTAGATTTTAGTGTCTAAAAACCAATAGCTTTAAAAAAAAAAATAATAATACCAAACATCCCTAATTGAGCCAGATTCATGAACGGGCCCTAATTAAATAAAAAAAGCAGATGAAACACAAGGAAAGTTAAAATGTCACCATGTATAGGAAAGATATCCAAGACAGTAAATTACTGTAAAGATGTTTACTAAAATATCATGTTTGAGGAGCCATAAGCTCTCATTATTTGAATATAAAACTGATCAATATCAACATTAGAATTCAACCTAAATCTCAGGTTACTCCATCTCTCTTAGTCCTTTTTATCTCAATTGAGTACATGAATTCAGATATAGGATATTCTCTTCGCTTTTAAATGCAATTTTTTCCAAATTACTCATAATAAATCTCACAACACAAAGAAAACATTCCTTGTGCATCCTTAATTTTTTTTTTTTTTTTTTTTTTAAAAGTTGGTAAGGAGGGGATGGGGAGCTGTAACTACTGGGATTCCATCCCGGTTTGCTTGACCGGCCCTAATGATTGTTACGGCTAGCTCAAGCTATGTTTGGCCGTGCGTCCAAATTTTATCATGAACAAGGGGAAGGCAATACTTGAAGTTGAAAGAAAGCACAATGGTAGGGTACCATATGATTTTTGTTACTTTTTCAAATGGATATCCACTTAGATATGGAGCCTTCTTTTCAAATAATGCCAAAAAAAATTCTCAATTTGAGATTAGAACTTTTTTTCTGAATTGATGTCCATAACATGTT
Source organism: Simmondsia chinensis (assembly GCA_018398585.1). NCBI lineage: Eukaryota > Viridiplantae > Streptophyta > Magnoliopsida > Caryophyllales > Simmondsiaceae > Simmondsia > Simmondsia chinensis. The sequence goes on from JAGTTD010000022.1 coordinate 10,364,657, forward strand.
CTCGGGGACACCCAGTTGTCGGGCCATTTCTTTGGGTGAACGTGGAAGACCCACGAAATACAATGCCCACGAACTTTATATCCATTTGGACATCAACTTGGAACATTTTTTTCCCCTACACTCAAATGAGATTTCTTTGGCATTATTTGGGAAAATGTTCCATATAGACCATTGTGTTTTTTTTATTGTTAGAATGTGGGTTGTTCACTTTTCTTCAATAGGTATATTAGATTGGGATTGAGATTTGTATCTAGAATTTTTTTTTATTTTTTAAGGATCTCAATCCTATTATTGTTACAACTAAAACAAGACCTTTCTGGGTGGTGCAATATAATCATATTGTACTCAACTCATATGATAGTATGTATTTCTGTGTGTGTGTGGAGGTGTGTGTGTATGTAATACGTTAAGGCGGGATTTGATTTCATATGTAGGACACCACCTCCCAAAAGCTTTATCAGTTGAGCTAGTAAATATCTTCTGTATGATACATATTAAATATTGTTTGTATTCGAAAGAAAAACATTTAATAAGAGTTACTGACTTTTATTTATTGATGTGTTCAATTGAATACTTATACTGTGTACATAAAATATTTTGTTCTTTTGTCCAAAGCCATTTCACGGTCTAATTGGGTATTAATGTATAATATGCTTCTTTTAAATATATTTGGTGGTAAAATCATGGAAATTGAAAGGAAAAAATATGCAGCAATTGTCATCTGCAATGCATTTATGATTACTATGATCTTGAATCATAATTGGTATGTTTAACATTTATAAGGTGTAGACATAATAGAGATAGGATTACACCAATGAGATTGATAGGGAAAATTAGAACAGAAAACACGAAAATCAATGAGATGATATGAAGTTTACATGGTTTGATCAATTGTACGTATGTCTATAGAGTTGTAGAAAATTTCACTATTTTAAATACATGAAAATGCACCTGTGACAACTCAAATAAGTTAAACTATCAGCATAACATTAGTGAGAATTCATAGCCACGCACAAAATCTTGGGGCATTATAAAACCCCCCAAAAGCTACAATCAGCTATAAACCCTATTTTTCTCTCTATAGACATTCCCAATTTGCAAGAAAAAACAACTAGGCTCTACACATGAGCCTAACAAGATCTTCGTTTAGTGGTGATACGTAGGCATAAATGAGAGTCTAGGACAAAAGATCCTAGATAAGACATGTACGTCGGCTAACCTATAACATTACTCCGTAGTATCATTCTTTTTCTTTTTTAAAAATAATGTCGTACTTTTCCTACTCTTCATTATGTGGATTTTCCTTTTTCTTTTTACATTCATAAGGAGGGTACAATATTTTTAAAAAAAGGGGGCACCAACTTTTGTAAAATCAGAGATGGTTTTTAAATCCAAGACACCTGATTTGGAAATAAAAATTGAACCACTATACCAACAGATTAGTCTTTAGATTCTCTATGTATTTGTTGGGAAGTGTAATCTAATTTCCTCTTTGTTTTTATCAAGTAAGCAATCAAAAAACCACTACAAAACCATAAGCAAGAGCTAAATATACCAAACAAATTAAATTAGCCACAAATAAAGCAAGACAAGCGATTTTTAGTTGGAAAATCCCTCCAATGTGAATGGCAAAAACCATGGTTTTCGCTAGAGGAATTCAAAACATAAAGAATGCTCTTGGAGCAGAAAGTCTCCAAAAAAGCTTACCCTAAGGTGGAAAGCTTCCAAACATCAAGCACAAATTAGGGTTGAGTGAAATAGCGACTTTAGAGAGGCAAAACGATGATCGAACCATTAGATATGAAGATTAAAACAATAGGAACATACTAAAATCAATGAAATGACAAGACACAAAATTTACATAGATTGCCAATTGTGCCTATGCCTATAGAATTGTAGAACACTTCACTATTTCGGAAAAGAGTACATGAACAGGCACTTGAGATAGCTCAGCTAAGTTTAACTGCAAGCATAGCCTTCATAGCCATGCACAAAACCTTGGTGCACCAAAGAAATCCACGAAAGACCACAATCAAATACATGCTATCAACCCTATTCTCCTCTTCATTTACATTTCCCATTTTCGAACAAAAAAAGGATGATATAGTATAGTTCGTTTGTCAATACCCTAGACGATTATAAGTATAACTATATCTTTCCCATTGGATGTTTTTTATTAATTGCTATTTCATCAATCTTATTGATTAGCTTACATGTTGTACTTAATTACTACTTCGGTGTTGGACAAGTAACAAAAATATCGTATTTTCTTGTACATATTCTAAGGATCCTCTTACATGTTCTTGTCAATCTTATTGAAGCAAGTGAGAAAAACTATATAATATGGGTATCTTGAACAAATATTATGTGGATCCACATCTTTTTTGTTTCCAATCGCAAGGAGGGTACAATGTTTTCCCTAAATAGAGACACCGGCTGTTATGAAATTTGGAGATGAGCTTTGTGTGAAACAATAAAATTGAATCTCTATTGAATGAACAAGGAGGTACAACCAAGGCTCTATTATAGAGCTCAATGTATGAAGCAAAAGACAAGAGTACCCCTGGACAATACAAAAGGGAGAGGGGTAGGAAGGACAATATACAAGACCTAGCAATACTTTCCTAAATCTCTCCTTCAATAGGCCCCCTCAATCTAAATGGAGAACAGTGACGTGAAGATTGGTCTTATGAAAATGAAAGGCATCAAAAGCGAGGCCTTTGGTGAAGATGACAACAATTTGTCGTGTGGTAGGAGTGTACCGAACCTGGAGATCACCTTTGAGGACTTTTTTCCCTAACATAATGAAGATCAACATCAACATATTTACTACGACCATTTGAGACAGGGTTAGCTGCATGATACGACGCATATATATTATCAAAGTAAATAATAATTGGTCCAGAGTGATGAAGGCCGATGTCACGCATGATGTAGCGAACCTAGTCACTTTCTGCTACAGTTAGGGAAACTGCACAGTACTCTGACTCAGTGGAGGACTTGGAAACCGTGGCTTGTTTTTGACACACCATGAAATCTGTTTGGGCTCGAGAAAAAGAGCATATCCCGTAGTTGAGCGTTGAGTATTAGGGCAACCACTCCAATCAACATCAGTGTAGACCACTATAGAGGAATAGGAGCCTGCTAGGATGAACAAACCATGGTCAGGGGTGCCTTTGTGGTATTTAGGATCCACTTTACAACCTGCCAATGACTAGTCCTTAGGGCATGCATAAACTAGGAGACAAGATTAACACCATAGCATATATCATGATGTGTCATTGTGAGACACTAGAGAGCACCAATGACACTACAATATTAAGTGGGGTCAGGTAAGGGTTCTCCCGCATTTAGGGAGAGATGGGTGCATGCGAGTAAGGGTGTTTTGATTAGTTTGGAATCTTGCATTTGATGTTTAGTGAGAAGGTTGATCGCATATTTAAGTTGTGAATGGAAAAGTCCATTGTTGGTTCTTTTGGCTTCAATGCCTATAAAATAGTGTCAAGGTCCAAGGTCCTTCATGTCAAATTGTGTTGAGAGCTTATGAACTAAGGCGTCTAGGGATTTGGGGTTGGATTCGGTGATGATCATGTCATCAACATAAAGTAAACGGCATATTATGTCATTATTGTTTCGAAAAAAAAATAGAGAAGGATCTGTCCGACAACAAGTGAAACCAAGAGTATAGAGGAAACTACTAAAGCATTGAAATCAAGCCCTCAGGGCTTGCTTGAGGCCATAGAGAGCTTTGCGTAAGTGACATACATGAGTTGGAAATTTTGGGTGGATGAACCCTTTGGTTGGCGCATTTACACCTCTTCTTTAAGATGACCATTTAAGAAAGCATTTTTCACATCCAATTTTCTGATAGGCCAGACATTGGTGATGTCAAGTGAAAATACAAAACAGATGGTGGAGGGTTTGACTACAGGGCTAAAAGTTTTCTTGAAGTTAATTCCTTCACGTTGGTGAAAATATCCACTTTATATTTTACTTTATATTTCTAGGTACTTCCTACAAGGTTCATGGATGTGTCATAGGGGACAAGGTCTCAAGTATTATTTTGGAGAAGTGAATTAAATTCATCCGCCATAGCATCTTGACACTTGCAATTGTTTACAGCTTGAGAATAGCATTTTAGTTCCTGAATTACAGTTATAGAAGAAAGGGAAGGGGGATGTTTAGGTTGAGATTCATTTGTAAACTTCTAGAGAGAGGAAGTAGAGAGAGATTCTCTCAAAAAGCCGATTTCCGGCCACCGTACGCAGGCGGCGCGTGGCTGCACGTGAGGTTTCTCTCCCATCTTCACCCTGCGCGTGAGGGTGCGTCCGAGCTCCTCCGACGATGTTCTTTACAGATTCGGGCTCGTCATCTCGTGATCTTTCACGTGGTATAGTCATTCGTCCATTTTCATTACTGATCAGAGGGTGAAACACAGGTGACCAAGAGAGGCGTGGGTGGCTGTTACGGTGCTGCTTAGGACGCATTTTCTTGGTGTTTGACGCCGGAAACTCCACTAATGTGCCCCTTTGTCCATCATCTTGCTCCTTTGATCAACCCCCATGATGTTTTGGCTTGGGTTGTGGCTTGGCTGGCCGTTTTCTCTCTTCTCTCCATTGGAGCTCTAGAACTTTCTTCTCTATTTTGGTAAGTCTATAAGTGAATCTCCCTCATATTTTCAGTTAAGGAAAGTGCAAAAATTATGGATGTTGTTCCCCAAATCACGCGCCGTCCTTTTCTGGTGGTTTTAGCGAATTTTGGGAAGTCTCGATTTTAAGGATTCGATCCCCGAAATCACGCGCCTTCCATATTCGTTTTGTTGTTTGAATTTTTCCAGGGCAAGAAGTGGTCACCGGCAGTTCTAGGGTGGTTTGTTGGGTGGTTTCCGTCAAAAAATCACAAATTCAATTTTTTTGTCCATTTTTCCTAGAGTGCTGTTTTCGGTCATGGCTGAGTGAGATGATGGGGTAGTGAGAGAAAATAATGGTAATAGTGGGGTGGGACTTCTACTTTGCCTAATACCGAAGATGTCTCCTTGAACTTTATTCTCCCTAAAGTCATGGATGGTAAGGTTGTTACATCTATCATTGGGTTTGATATGAGCAAGTCCGAAGAAAAATGGGAACGTACCCTTATAGGGTGCCTCATTGGAGGTCGGGTTGCTTATTCCCAATGTGTAACTCTAACAAAACTACTATGGGGGATTAAGGGTTTGGAATGTGTCCTCTCTGAAGGTGATTTGTACTTCTTTCAATTCAACACCCGGGAGGCTTCTGAGATGATACTACAAGAGGGTCCTTCGCACCTCAAAGGTTTTAGTCTCAATCTCCTGCGTTGGACGCATGGTCGACGACCCAAGCATGATCCGGCTATCATACCCATATGGGCTCGAATCTATGGCTTACGTGCATCTTAATGGACGAAGGAGGCTTTCAGCGCTGTTGCTAGTGGTGTGGGTACTCCAGTTCGCATGGACAAGTCAACATTTGTGTTCGCATCAGTGCCAAGTATGAACTGCTTACGCAAGTGTTCGTTGATGGTGGTGGTGAGTTGTTTCCATTAGAGGTCAGGTATGAAGCTCTCCCCAAACATTGTCAAAAATGTCACGTTTTTGGTCACTCATGCCATGATCCTATTACTCTTGTCTCCTCCTTTGAAAATCCGGCCAAAAAAGCCGAGAAAAAGTGCCGGAACAAGAACCGATGCCGTAAGGTTGCCGGAGATGGTGGTCCGGCTGGGGTGCTCGTGACTGGGCCGATGGGCACTGCCATGGTGGGTGGCGTAGGCCCAAGCTTTGGGCCGGAACAAGATATGGCTAATGGGCCTCATGTTGAGGCTAATGAGCCCCCTTGTGATGGGCCTAGGCTTGGGTTGTATGAAGGTGAGGGTAGTGGCCCAATCGGGACTAGTCATGGGCCTCTAAATACTTGTGATGGGTTACAAATTGGGCTTGGTGATGGGGGGTTGCAAAATGGGCCGGGTGTTGATAATCGATTTGGGCCTTCAGTTGCTTGGCTCCCCTTGTCCACGTGGCCTGCTCTTCTCACTGCTGGGCCTCGCTCTCCCCAACTCCCCTATGCTGAGAGGGGGAGTTCTTCCCTAACTGGGCCTATTAGTCCAGCTCACACACGGTCCCCCCACGCTGAGGGGGGGACGCATGCCTGTACTGGGCCTCAAAACCCAGTACGGGTATTAGGCCAGCACCATGGCGGTGCTGGCCTCCATTCGGGTATACCCGAGCCCAGCAAGGGCTCGGGTACCTCTTCCCGACCCGGGTCCTCCACCTGGGTCGGCGACTGGTTGGGCCTCTCTGATTTTCGGTTGGATGCGGATTCGTATACCCATGAGGAGGATTTGAATTGTGCTATGATTCCAGTTGAAATAATTGATGCTCAAGATAATTTAGTTGGGCTCGTGGAACCCGATTCTTGTGGCATGAACATGGAAGCAAGTATTCCAAGTAACTGCGATGTGAGTTCTAGTGATCGGGACACATCTTCTTACACTATCGAAACTGCTACTACTATTGGGTCTGAAGAGAATTCAAGGGTTCAGCCTCAGATTGAATATCGGATGACTAGAGCTGCTTCGAAGAAGCAGCCTCAAGTTAGTGACAAGAAATCTAAGGGCAAGAAGAAATCCTGATTTTATCGTCTTGCTTGCTTCGGATTTACTTTGATGTATTGATGTACTCATTGTGTTTTTCCTTTGTCTTCTCTTTTAGAGGTTTGTATTTGATGTTCCTTTGTATTTCCTTTTTGTTGCTTTTTCGTGCTTTGCTTTCTTTTTGATTGCTTTTGTAGGCTTCGGCCAGCTTGGGGTATGCCCCTTGTACTCATGTATGGACATACATCGGTGCGGTTTTTTGATATATATACACTGACTTATCAAAAAAAAAAAGAAAGGAAAGGGGATGTTTTGTTTTGCGAATTCCATTTCTAAGTTGAGTTTGCATATGGTGAGAGTTGTGGGCAAGGGTTGGGGGACCTAAGGCTGTAGGTTCAGGATCGGGGTAAGGAAGGTCAGATGCTGTGTCTGGTATGGGTGCAGCCACTAGTGGGGTGCTGTAGGGGGCGACGGCACACACTGTGGCAGCGACTTTGTGAGCCAGTCCAGAAAGTTGTCTAGAGGAGAGTTAGGCAAGACGGCGGGTTTGGGTTCAGGTGAGGTGCAGGTCATGGGAGTAGAAGTGCTTGGCGAGGCTGCGAGGCATGATCGTCGTTGATCTGACAGTGAGGTGGGTGACAGAGGAGGGGACCATCTGTGGGGGTTTGGGTAGGAAGGGGTGATTTCGGCCGAGGGAAGCACCAACAACGACTTCTAGAGATGTCATGTGTAAGGGTGAGGTTCGTGGGTTGCCGGACTGTGAGTGAGGCCCGGTAACCACCCAGAGATTGTGCTTCAGTCAGGGGGAGGGAGATGGGATAGATAGGGAGGGGTATGGGTAGGTCAACAATGGCAGTTGTAGATCCAGGAGAGGGAACCATGTTAGGACTTACAGTGTCATGTCAGAGGAAGTTAGACTCATCAAATTTAACAGGTCTATTAATGTAAATTCTTCCAATTTTGGGGTCTAAACATCGATAACCTTTGTAACATGCTGCATAAGCAAGAAAATTGCATGATATGGACCAGGGGGCCAATTTGTGATGGGCACGAGTTGTGGGGTTAAAGTAACATGCACATCCAAAAATGCGAAAACTTGAATAGTCTGGGATCTTTTGAAATTGTTTTTTGAAAGGAGATTGTTTTGCTAAAACCGAGGTAGGCAAAAGATTAATAGCAAAACAGGCGGTATTGGCTGCGTCATCCCAGAAGAAGTAAGTAAGTTTGGATTGTATGAGAAGTGTTTGTGCCATTCAACAATGTGCTACCCCATTTTGTTGTCGGGTGTTGGGACACCAAAATCGGAAGTGTATGCCATGTTGACGATATAGAGCATTCATTCGTTTATGGTTGAATTCACGCCCTCAATTACTTAAAAATTTTATTTTTTGTGGAATATTGATTTTCTACAAATGATTTAAAAGTTTCGAAGGTTTCAAACACATTGGATTTATAATTCATTGGATAAAGCCAAGTAAAACGCGTAAAGTCATCGACAAACGTACCATAGTACTTATTATAAGAAGTTGATGATATCGGTGATTTCCATGCATCGGAGAGAATCAATTGCAATGATGTATTCAAAGATTGCAAAACACGTTGAAACGGAAATCGATGAGTCTTACTAACATGACTGAAAACCACTAGTAAAATGGGAACTGTAAATGAGTTTACAATTACATAACATGTCCATAGCGGGTCGCCCTAAATGACCTAATCGATGATGTCAGCGATCACCAGACTGGGTGCGGGCCATGAGACCAAGGGAATGAGGCTAGAAGCTATAGAGTGGTCCATTACTACGAACCCGAAGAAAAGGGATCCCCATAGCCTTGTCCTTTATAAAAAAAAAAAAAAGTTGGAGTCAAACTGAACATAACAGTTATTATCATGACACGGACGCTTGATAGAATCCACGTTGGGAGTTAGTTTAGGAAACACCATGATATTCTTAAGATGTAAGGGTCTGTTTTTAGTTTTAATGGAGAAATAGAAAGTAAAGCACCATCTCCAATTAAAACACTTTTATGACCGTTGTAAAGAAGAGGGCTATAAATGATACCCGATTTGGGGGTCATATGATTCGACCCGCCTAAGTCAGGGTACCAACTGTAGTCTTGTGAGTCACTTAGTGTCATGCATCAAGCGAGTGGGACGGGTCCGGGAAGGAAGATTGATCGAAGGAGTGGGGACATGAGACAAAACTATGACGTGTGTGGTTACAAATTTGACAAAGTGAAGGTCTGGGCCCATGAATACCGGTAGTGTGAGGTGCTGGTTCTAGAGGGGCACGGTAATGGGCATGCTGTGGCGGTCCATTTTGACTCGATTGTTGCTGTTGATTTTTCCCACCATAGCGGCCCCCTCGATTTCCACGATGACCATTATTTCAGCCCTTATTGCTCATCTGTGGCGACATTGACCATGATTGGACCCTTGAGGTCTTGTACCCACAACAACTAAAGCGCGAGTTTGTTCGGAGGGTTACGCCCTTGATACCGATTTTGGGCACCTTCTTCATTTAGAAGAACAATTTTTAGCACTTCAATCAGGAGTGGGGGAGGTATTTTTTGGGTAAGAGTCCCAAAAGCCGCATATTCAATGGGGAGGCCTAAGAGGGCATAGTGAACTACTTCTCCATTCGAAATAGGGGAATATATGGCAGCTAAATCATTGGCTATGGATTTTAATTCAAAGAGGTATGTTTTCATAGTTTTGCCATCTTTTCGTATGTCGACAATTTGAGTTCTTAATTTGAATTCCTTGGCCGTAAATGATCTCGGAATCTCTTGAGAAGGGCATCCCACACGGGTTAGGAAGTGGATTGACGGACAATGTCATTAATCAAGGGTCGAGAGAGAGTGGCAGCTATGCATGAGCGTAAACTTTGCTATGTCCTAACCCAATTTAGATGTTCAGGGTTAGGGATAGAAGTTCCATCATGAGATGGGTGGGTGGTTTGGGGAAAGGGTACGTACCATCTCTAGAACCCATTAATTGATGGCCAATTAAAAGCATATAAAACTGGTCCTACCAGGTGGGATAATAAGTTGTGTTTTCAAGTTTAATTGTAACAATATTAGAAATACTTGTAAGAGAAAGAAGTAAATGGGAAGTATTAAAATGATAAGGGTTTGTATTGAATGGTAAACCAAGGGGGGACAGACCCCAAGCAAAGCCAGCCAGACCTGCGGCAGTGCCACCAAGTCGACCACGGGTGGTCCCCAGTGAGCTGCGCAAATACCCAAAACCGGAAGAAAACAAAGTAGTGGCTACACCTCCCTGTGCTGGAGTGAGGTTCAGGTTGCCGGAGGTTCGGCCGATGGTGGTCACCAGTAGGCGAATTGGGGGAGACTGTGATACATGCCTGAGCCAAGAAATTGAGAAAATTGAGGCCTCAGGGGGGCTAACGATGACGTTAGTGTCCGTAAGTCTATTGAGGAATAGTGCCAAGGATAGTGACCCGATATGGGGGAAAGCGGGCATCCACTTAAACAACCACCGTTATGAGAAGATCCGGTATTGGTGTTTGTGGGTGGGACGTGTGGGGGAGGGGAGATGGGGGAGGAGGGAGGTTCGAATTATTAGCTTCCATAGACCGAAGATTAATAACTCAAAACAAAAATAACAACGAATAGATAACTAGAAACAAAATTGCAAGGAAAAAAAATGAATATTGAGATAAAAATAGAGAGTCGCTCTAGGGAGGCTCTGATACCATGTGAGACAATAAAGTTGGATCTCTATTGAATGAATAATGAGGTACAACCAAAGCTCTATTTATGGGGCTCAATGTATGAAGCAAAAGAAAAGACAAGAGCACCCCTAGACAATACAAAAAGAGAGAAGGGTAGGAAGGATAATATACAAGACCTAGCAATACTTTCCTAAAGCTCTCCTTCAATAGTTCAAACTTGGGATTAAATTAAATAACTACACAATTTAAATAGCTAATTATATGGATCTTTATGCTTCTTAAGCCTATAGAAGCAAGTGAGAAAAAGTAATTTATAAAATATATCTTGAACTACTAATATATATAGCACTAAATCTTGTATCCCACATAGATGTTCCAAACGGTGGGAAAGTTACTTTGTATACCTACTTTGTGTATATATATGTACATCCTTGTATTAGAAAAAAAATGTACTTTGATTTTTTTTGCTCCCACTTCCTTTTAATTTTATAACTAGCACAAACCTAAAAAAGAAACCCACATTCTCTCTCCTCCATGAAAACCCTAAGCCCCACATATCTCTCTCACTCTCTAACTTCCCTCTCCTTTTTTTGCTTAATTTAGAGCTAGTTCTCTGATCTAGTGTTGAGTCATGATACGTTTCCAAATTAGGCATTTAGGTTTTATAGTATTAGGGTATTTAATATTAGGGTAGTTCAACAGTAGTTATAATGGGCCCCACCTAGAGAGGGGTTATTCTATAAATAGAGGGGTTCATTATAATCCAAAGGCAACCAAATCCTATGTCATCTTTTATATTTTTCTCTTATCCTTTATTTTCAGTATTTTAATGTTTTCTTTTAGTTTATAATTTCCTTTGATTTTACGTTCGTAACATCAGATCCAATCAGTGCTCAGATTGTGGGTTAAATGCTCTCAAGAAGGGTCCTCGTTAACCCCCAACCGGCGACCACCACCTCCCTTGCCACAACAACCCACTCCCCTCCACCCACCACCACCCATTTTGTCACCCACCTCCCTCCATCCTACCTCCACCAGCCAACCCACTTCCTACCCCTTACCTCCACCACCCACCAAACCCACCTCCCTCCCTCCCTCCCCCATCCTTGTTCACAACCCCCAGACCCAAACCCACTCAATAGCAATTGATCCGGCAGCGATTGTCAAGATTCAAAATAAAATAGCAAAAACTCGACGAGCTTCAAGACGGGTTCAAAAATCAGGAAAAATCAGTACAAATTACCATGCCAATAGTAGTGGTGGTTTCTGGTAGAGGTTCGCCGCCATTTGATTGTGTTGTCCCGGTAACACCGGAGCCACCACTTCTAACTGAGACTGAGACATTTCTATTAACAACATCGAAAGCTGAAGAAGAAAGCAGGAAGAATGATGAAGACTTACCATAGTTGGACAATGAGGTGAGACGCCACCACCACCACTACTACCGCTCTTTGCCGGAGAAGAACACGAACCCGGCGTCACTGTCCAAGCCTGGTGCGTGGCGACCGAGGAACATGGTCCAGAGCCACTTCGAATGCCACAGAGAGAGAGAGAAGGAGAAGAGGAAGCCAAAGGGAGAGAGGGAGCCGCCACGAGCCCCGCTAAGGGCCGCTTCGAAGCACCGCCGTCGTCTCCACTGTAGTGTCGATTCTGTTGCCGTCGACGGAATGGCGGCACCGGAATCTGTTGGGCCTAGGGTTACAAGCAGGTTTGGGGTGATGAAGAGAAGAGGGGGTGGTACTAGTAGAATGTTAGGGTGGTTTTTTTTTTTTTTGGGTCCAAGATTGTTAGGGTTCAAATTTAGAGAAAATTACAAATTTTAGTTTATCGTAATTACCATTTTTTTAAAGCACAAGAAAGCCCAAAGGCGGATAATCAAATTTTCATTTACTTAAAATTTTAGAGTAAAAAATATAGGGCACATTTTACTTGTTTTACCCAAAATAATTTGTCAAATTTGTCTCTAATGTGTTTGACCCAAGGGGACAAAAATAGAATATATATTAATCAATAAAAAGGATGACATCAAATTTGTCTATTGTTTTTCTTAAAATAGTTATAAAATACTATACTAGACTCTTGAGGACAAGGGTCTCTCGAAGAGGAAGTATTAATACATTCCCAAATAATGTATTTAGGTTCTATAATATTAGGGTATTTAATATTATGGTAGTCCAATAGTAGCTATAGTAGGCCTTACTTAGAGAGGAGTTATTCTATAAATAGAGGGGGTCATTGTAATCCAAAGGCAATTAAATCAAATGTCATCTTTTATATTTCTATCTTATCCTTTAATTTTAACATTTTAATGTTTTCCTTTAGTTTATAGTTTACTTTGATTTTAGATTCGTAACAATTCGAGTCGTGTCGAGTCAAGTCTGTGGTCGATTATCTCGGAGTTAAGTTTGTTGAGCTCGATATTAGGGAGAGAGAGAGCGTTAGAAGGAAGCCCTAAAAGTTCATCCTTTTTAAGAAATCAAGTGAAAGCTGCGAGGTTGTGGGAACATGCTATGTTGTTTCACTACTGAGCAAATTGAGGTGTACTCAAACCCTCACCAGAGGTACACTCCAGTGTTAGGTACCACGTTAACCCCCGGAGTCAGAGTGCCAAAGATCCCGTTTATACCAGTGTGGTGGCATAAATGACTTAGGACAGAAGTTTACACCTCGGCCCTGTAATTTTTTGGTTTGATTCCTTTCTTTGTCCTGGAACTCAAGTTCGATCCCTCTACCACGCCTAGTCGGGGAAGACGTCAAGATTGGTTCTGAGGGCATATCAGAGAAGGAGAGCTTCAGGTACTTGGGGTCCATGAAACAGCACAATGGCGAAGTGGACGCGGATGTCAACAACCGGATTAAAGCGGGACAACATAAGTGGAGGATGGCCTCCGCGGTACTTTGTGATAGAAAGTTCCCCTTGAAGCTAAAGGGACAATGCTTTAAGACAGTTGTGAGGCCGGCCATGACATATGGGCCGGAGTGCAGGGTGATGAAACAATAGCACACATAGAACATGAAGGTAGTGGAGATGCGAATGTTGAGGTGGATGTACGGATATACAAGGAAGGATAGGATCAGAAACGACGTCATAAGAGGCAAACTGGGCGTAGCCTCCTTTGAAGATAAATTGAGGGAGCAATGTTTGAGGTGGCTCGAACATGTTAGAAGGAGACTGGACAATGCTCCAGTAAGGAGATGCTAACAGCCCCTTGCTACACTAGGCAGAAGAGGAAGAGACAGGCCAAAGAAGAGATGGATGGCGACGATCCGACGAGACCTCACCCACCTAAACCTCCAGGAGGAGATAGCCTTAGCTAAATCCCAATGGAGGACTTACATAGGGATATAGATGCTCCTGTAGGAGTAGGGTAGTCTAGCTTACTAGTACTAGTGCTAGGCCTTGACATCCGCTTGGCGCTCGTAGGTTGTGTACTCAATCTCATGTGATCTACTGGCCTACTTATCATTATCTCTATCTTTATCTTTATCTTATCTTATCTTATCTTACCTTTATCTTATCCTATATTATCTTTGATTCCTGCTTGATGTGGCTAGGTTTGAGCTTCGTGGTTTTTTTTTGTTTTTTTTTTTTTTTTTGGCCCAACTCATGTTTTGCTGCTCTCCTGCTGACAGGTCTCATACCCTAGGCTGCGGACCAACTTCTCAGGTTGGGGGTCCTCCGAAACAGCCTCTCTTCAGGGCAGCCCCCTGGAGGGGGAAGACTGCATACACCCCCCCCCCCCCCCCCAAGACCCAGCTTATGCGGGAGCCCTTGGAGGCATTGGGTTTGCTGTTTTTGTTGTTGTATTCCTTTCTTTGTCCTTTTCATTATTCATACCTTTCTTAAAGTATGCTAGCCATTTTATTTTCTTGCCCGGTTGAGCTTAAGCTTTGTGTTGCTCAAGCTTATGATGATTCTGTTTATCTTGAGGCTAACCCCTTTTGAATATAAGCTTGGTCATGTAAAAGCTCTTGATTAACTCCCTTTGAGGTTGGGGTCAATCCCATTGAGGTTAATTCAATTCTAGGTTAGTAAGTTTCTTTTCTAAAGTTGATTAATCATTTCAAGTTCCTTTGTTTGTCTTGAATTCGCGTTTTGATTGCTCATTAACCCCATATTTTTCTAACAACCTAAGTCATTTAAGTATAATGACTAATCATATTACAGTGCAGGCTGATTTCGTTGTCCCTAATACGTTGATAAATGAACTCTTTGAAATATGAATAATTATTGTATGTGGTTGGACTAGATGAAATTCTTTCTGAGGGAAATTTAGAGTCCATTGTGCGCTTCTAAATGATAAAGCGTATGAAGGGTTAAATAGGGATTTTAACAGAGGACAATTGAATTTATGGAGAAATAGTCATTCTTGACAACAAATTGTGGGAAAGAATAAAATGTGTTGAACTTCTGCTTATGCTGATGAATTGCTAAATTCGTCGCCTTGTTTCTCATTTAGTGATTAGTTACTGATGGCATTATCAAGCGCCTTTAACTGAAGGTTTTGTAATGTTATCTTCCTGCCATATTTTTTTGGAAAAAAAAGGTGTAGATATCATATTAATTTCAGTTCTTTTTATTTTTATTTTTATGAAATTAGCTTGTGTGTCTCATGCACTTTTACTGTCGTGCATATTTATGCCATTATCTTTGCATGGTTGCGTAATCAACCACTGATGTTGTTCCAGTGATATCTTTTGATGCCATGATTATAGGTAGTAAAAGGTACGATATCTCATTTGTGGATGACTAATCGAGATTTACTAAGGTATATCTTTTGAAGTTCAAAGATGAGACTATCGAGAAGTTTATCAAATATAAAGCAGAAGTTGAAAATCAATCATACCTTAAATCAAAAGGATTAGGCAGAATAAAAGTGTTGAACAGCTACACACTACGCTAGGCAGAAGAGGGAGGGGCAGGCCAAAGAGGAGTTGGTTGGAGATGATCCAACATGACCTAACCAACCTGAACCTAAGAGAGGAGATGGCTTTAGATTGGGCACGATGGAGGGCTAGCATAAGGATAACGGATGTGGCAGCGTAGAATAGTGGGGCGAGTGAATGGTAGTTTAAGATTTCTAGGCAGTCATAACCCCAGGTAGTGCACTTATCTGCTGTTTAGTTGTTTTCCGATTACTCGGCTTTTATTGGCCATGTACTATTGCCTTTATTATGTACCTGTAGTTGTCTCCTGTAGGGTATATTTATAGTGCTAGTCTTATGAGGGGTCCAAAGCTGATGCTTGTGGCTTCTATGATCTGCAGGATACCATGCTCGCATGACGACTCGATCTTCAGGTTGGGGGTCCGCGGAAACAGCCTCTCTTCTACTCGGAAAGGGGAAGGCTGCGTACATCCAATCCTCCCCCCCCCCCCCCCCCCCCGCGACCCTGCTCGCGCGGGAGCCTCTGTGGCACTGGGATTGTTGTTGTAGGCAGAATAGAAGTGTTGAATGTTATACCACTTTCCTCGAGAGTGATTATGAGGAAAAATAAAATGCTTGATGACATGATGAATGTGATATCTTATAGTTCTGAGCTACTCTCAAGGTTGTGGGGGAAGCCCTATTAGGGTACTACCTAATTTAAAGAAAATCTAATTTAAAGGCTCAATAAAATACCGTAACATTTCTATCACTACCTATAAGTGTGGGGTCTCTAGCTGAAGTAGGTTTTCTTGACTATGTTTTCGTGAGCACCTTGTTTTTGGGTAATTATGCCGCTAGTGCATTCATGATAAAGGAAAATCTAAAACCCTTAATGACGTTATGAAACCATAATTGTACCTATCTTGAAAGAGTTTAATAATAGCGAGTCAGATTCGATTATGAGCAGGTGTTAGCGGATCTCCTTAGGGGTTGACAGAAAAGCAAATTATTGAATTATGATATTAAGGAAGAAACATTTATGGAATAACTTAAGGGGTTTTAAGCCTCCTGATTGAAAACTAACGCTCATATGTTGGAAACTCCCTGTGTGATATTTATCAAACCCCTACACAGCAGCTTTATAATTTGACTGTCCTCAGTTGTGTGCGAGTTTGCTTGTGGCACTGCTTGAATGTGTGAATAATCATGTTGATGATAACTCCTTTTTGGCACGAGTGTGACTACTGTAAATAATATGAAGTCTTTCTTGAGTTTATGTTTGATGTGAAAGACCTATGTGGAGCAGTGACACTTAGTGAGAAAATTGTTGGGATTGCTGTCCTGAAAAACCCAATTAGTTAGTTTTAAATATTAAATAAATAAAATTATGTTAACTCCCAATCCTAAATTGAAAGTTAACATTATGAAAGAGATTGATTAGATGAGAAGAGAAGAGAAAGGGGATGAGAAATAGAGAAGGAGATGAGAATTAGAGAGTGATTAACCAAAAGGAAATCTGAATTTTATTGATTGAATGATGAGGTTACAAGATTTAGATCTATTTATGATAGATCTTGATACATTGCACTAAGACTCACCCCACTTAACCGACTAACCAGATTTTGGCGCCAAAACTCAAGCTAGCCGCCACATTTGACTTATTTTGACTACTAACCGACTTTGGCGCTTAATTGGCCTGCCAACTAACATTTGAATACAACACCCAATACAACTCTAAAGCAAATACACGCAATACAAGACCAATTACAACCAAAATTAAAGGAATCACAACATTCCCTTCCCCTTGAGAAGCTCCTTGTCCTCAAGGAGAAACGCATGGAAATTGACTCTTCAAAAATGCAAAGTTCTCCCATGTAGCAAAATTCTTGTCCAAATTGTTCCACTGTATCCAAACTTCCTGCAATGTCCCATCTGCAACCTTCACCTTCCTGTTACCCTTGACAACAGCTAGCTGCAGCAACAATGCTCCATTAGCTCCAACTTCTGGTGCTTCCCGTGAGCTCTTAGCTCCTTTCTTCACCTGCTTTTTAAGTAATGATACATGGAACACTGGGTGAATGTATGAATTAGGAGGTAAGTCAAGTTTGTATGCAACTTTGCCAATCTTTTCCAAAATCTTGTATGGGCCAAAGAAACGAGCACTTAGCTTAACATTCTTCTTGATAACCAAAGAGGACTGTCTATAAGGTTGTAATTTGAGGTAGACCATGTCTCCAACTTCATAATTTTTGTCTACCCTCTTTTTATTAGCATAGAATTTCATTCTTGCTCGTGCTTGGAGAAGATTGTCCTTAAGGACTTGCATCATGTGCCTCCTCTGCTGCATGAATTTAGCTGCTGCAGACTCAGATGAAGTGGATTGCTGCATCATAAATGGAGTGAGAGGAGCATATCCATATAGAGCTTGGAAGGAGAAGTGCCAATAGATACATGTACATGAGTATTGAACCAATATTCAGCTAAAGAAAGCCAACGGTTCCACTCTTTAGGCTGTGAGAAAACCATGCTCCAGAGTTACTACTCAATACATTGATTAACACGCTCGGTTTGTCCTTCTGTTTTGGGATGGTATGATGGACTAAGTACCAATGTGGTACCTAGCAGCTTGAACAATCCCTCTAGAAGTTGCTTGTAATGATCTTGTCTCGATCAGATACAATGGATTGAGGCAATCCATGTAACTTATATATATTGTCAAGGAAGCTCTTGGCCAACCTTTCTATAGTAACAAGCCGGATGAGTGAAATGAAGTGGCTATATTTGGTGAAACGATCCACCACTACCCAAATTACTTCCCTGCCATCTGATTTGGGAAGTCCTTCTATAAAATCCATGCCTATATTGATCCAAGCACCCTCCGGAATGGGAAGTGGCTATAAGAATCCCTTGTATCTATGATCTCCTAATTTAGTTTGTTGACAAACTTCACAAGATCTCACAAAGTCTGTCACTGTCTTTTTCATTCCGTGCCAACTGAAATAAGCCTTAACTCTTTGGTATGTACCTTCAATCTCGGAATGACCTCCCCAAGCTGAATCGTGTGAGGCTTTAACAATTTGATCTCTTAGATTTGTAGAGGAGCCAATGTAAAGCTTATTCTGCAATCGGATGATACCTTTCAGCACTGATACATCAGCATTACTATCATCCCCATTTGCATTTTTCACCAAGTTGGCGGCCACACATTCTTGAGCAAAAGAATCACCTTCATAAGACTTGTAAACTTCATCCATCCATGTTGGCACAACAATGGACATTGCATAACAAGAGCCTTGTTCACAATCCTCAAATCTTCTTGATAATGCGTCTGCAGCTAGATTTTCCTTCCCTCTTCTATATTCAATTGCATAATCAAGGCCTAGCATCTTCATTAATCCCTTCTTTTGAATTCTTGTCACGATCTTTTGCTCTAAGAGGTGCTTAAGACTCTGATAATCTGTTCTAATGATGAATCTATGACCATCCAAGTAATGCCTCCATTTCTCAATTGCTAGAAGAATAACCAAGTATTCCTTCTCATAAGTTGACATGGCTCGATGCTTGGAACTAAGAGCTTGACTCAAATAAGCAATAGGCCTCCCATGTTGAGAAAGAACAACTCCAATACCTGATCCACTTGCGTTTGTCTCCAGAATGAAAACCTCAGCAAAATTGGGCATGGCTAGGACCGGGGCTGCACACATGGCTGTTTTGAGAGCTTCAAAGGCTGCTTGAGCCTTTTCTGTCCACTTGAAGGCATCTTTTTTAAGGAGTTCAGTTAAAGGCTTTGCAATGGATCCATACCCTTCAATGAACTTTCTATAATACCTAGTCAATCCCAAGAATCCCTCAATTGCTTCAAAGTCATGGGAGTAGGCCAATCTTGCATTGCTTAAACCTTGGAAGGATCGGTGGAGACTCCTTCATGAGAAATTACATGGCCCAAATACTCAAGCTTGGTCTAAGCAAACGTTTAGACAGCTTGGCATAGAACCTGTTCTGCCGCATCACTGCAAATACCTCTCAATGGTGAATGAGATGATCCTCAGAAGAAGAGCTATATATCAATATGTCATCGAAGAAGACCAGTACTGATCTCCTCAAAAAATGCTTAAAGATGCCGTTCATAACAGCTTGAAAGGTGGCCGGAGCATTTGTTAGACCAAATGGCATAACAACAAACTCAAAATGCCCATGGTGAGTCTGAAAAACAGTTTTATATATATCCAGCTCAAGAACTCTGATTTGATGATATCCCTACCTCAAATCAAGCTTAGAGAAGAAATGGGCTCCATATAACTCATCAAGCAAATCATCTATAACAGTAATAGGGAACTTATCTTTCACTGTCAAGGAATTCAATTGGCGATAATCAATGCACATCCTAGCTGTCCCATCCTTCTTCTTCACAAAATCACAGGTGAGGCAAAAGGGTTGTGGCTTGGTCTAATGAAGCTCATCTGAAGCAATTCATCAACTTGCTTCTCAATTTCTGACTTCTGAGCATGAGCATACCGGTATGGCTTTATCTTCACTGGATCAGAATTGGCTCGAAGTGGAATGGCATGATCAACACTCCTTTGAGGAGGCAGAGCTTTAGGTAGCTCAAAGATATCTTCAAACCCTTAAATCAAGGCTTGCACCTCAGGCTGAATTACTGGCTGAAGTTCTGCAGGTGAAATTGAGAACAATTGCCCTAGCCACTAAATTGCATTCTTCTTAAATCCACCATGCAAACGCTTGCCATTGATCAACCACAGCTGTGCTTGGTCAAAAATTCCCTGCAGTGTGACCTTAGTTCCATGAACTTCAAAAGCAACTGTCATCTTTTCAAAATCAAACACCACCGGATTGAATGATCTCATCCAATTAACACAGAGCACCATATCACATCCTCCCAAAGGAAGAACTCTGAAATCAAAGGTGAATTGATGATCTTGCATAGACCATTGGAATGCATGACACTTGTTTTGAGTGAGAATGGAGTTGCCATCAGCCACAGTCACAACTAATGGTAGAGGTGGCAAACGGGCGGGCCAGGCTGGGCCGAGGCCCGGCTAGGAACCGAGCCTGGCCCTGCCAGGCCAGGGGGCCTCAAGGGGCAAGCCCGGGCCCTCTATTGTACGGGCAGGCCGGTCCGGGCCGGGCCGGGCCCGGGCCCGGCTTTTAAAGGGAAAAAAAATTTAATAATACAAAGTCGTTTTGTACTAAAATTATTGTAATTCATTGATAAATAATATAAGATACAAATACATTTTTTTTAAGCACTAATAATGCTAAATATACATTAAATATACGTAATAAAATAAAATACACAATAAGTAATGGTAAATATCTTATCAAAAAAATTAATGGTACATAAATAACGTAACAAATATAAGTACAAATACAAAGTTTGACATATGGGGGGTGCGGTCGTCTTTGGAGGTATACGGGGGGTGCGGTGGTCTTTTGAGGTATACGGGGGGTGCGGTCGTCTTTTGACGTCAATATTTAAAAGTAGATAATTGACATATAAAAGTGTTGATATGAGTCGCCTTGGGGGTTATCTAGGCCATCATTTGAGGTATCAGTTGTACGGTCGTCTTCTTCATCGCTCGATGAATTCGGCTTCATTCTCTGTTGTTCTCTTGCCTCTGCTAGCAGCCAATCCTTCAAGCACACGGACATCTCCAAGCTTGACGGCGATAGCTTCGCCCTCTTCGTTCCAAGCAACCTGCCACCAAGACTGAAAGCACACTCCGATGCTACTGAAGACACCGGATAACTTAGTATATCACGTGCCATGGTGGAAAGCACGGGATACTGGGTTTGGTTTGTGTTCCACCATTATAACAGGTCAAAAATCGAGTTGGCCGGCGGCCCAAAAATATGGACCATCGGTGTCCGCCAATAATAATTTAACTCGTCACATGATGTGGGGGCTGCTGTGGGCGTAAATTGCTCTAACAGCTTTCACGAATATGACGTGTGTGAACTACTTCCACTAGATGTGGAAGATCCTACTGCAGCAGTACTAGGATTATTGGACGCTAATTGACTGGAATATTGAGAAAATAAACTATGCAAGTTGTTATCGACATCAATAATGAAAGTGTCGATATTAAGAGTAGGATTCAAATAAGTGAAAAAATGTTGGCAATACAAGTTGAAACCCGAGCGTTTACAATGAGGGTCTAAAATAGTTGCAAAGCAGTATGTAAGAGGTAGTTCAAAATAATATTTGGCAAACTTTTCTTCCATTGCCTGAATCGATGCGAACAAAACGGGGTTGGATTAATTACCCACCATCCAATTGACAATATCAAGCAATCTTGATATTGCTTGAGGCATGGTCGGATAGTAGCAACCCAAAAAAATGTTGTTGCCTCTTTAAACATGCTAAAAAAGTTACAAATTTGATCTATTGTCTCCCAATTTATACCGGCCAGGTTATAATCGCTCCATTCTGCACGATTTTCCTGGGCGTATTCTATTAGAATGTCTTTGTATGGTAGAAGGCGCTCTAATATTTCTACTGTAGACGACCACCTATTTTGGGAGTCTAATTTGAATTGTTTATATTCTATGTTATGCAACCTACATAAATTTTTAAATTTTCTTTTTCTAGTGCTGGATGATTTTACATATATTATTATCGATCTTAAGGTGATAAGGGATGCTTTTATGAGATCTAAACCATCCGTTACCATTAAATGCAAAATGTGACAAATGCAACGAATATGGAAACACTTCCCACCTAACATGGGTCTCATTTGCCGAATTAAATGTGCAACGGCTGCAGTGTTATTGATAGAACGTAAAAGCGTCCCGCTTTACAATATTCCAAGGAATCCTCACAATGGCGGGATTCACATTTCGTTCGAGGTAGTTGACGAAATTTGGGTCTTCGCCGGTATTAAAAGGCCTTTCACTCATAATTATATATTTAGCTAGCCCCTTTCGGTTGCTCTCCTAAGAGAACCTAAAATTAGCAAGTGCACCGGTCACTTGCTGTACTAGACATTGTTGGCTCTTTTCTGGGAATTGCTCGGGGTGGCACCTAAGTATATGTCTGTTTAATGTGCCCGTCTCACTTCCAGGTTGATGGCAAAAATCCTTAGGTGGGTCACATAGTTTAAAATTTGTTTTATTAGTTGTCTTATTAAGGGTAAAGTGCTTCCATACCCACTAGTTGTACGCCTACTAGTAGAGGTACTAGTTTCAGGCAGGGCTTCGGTGGTGGAGGTGGGTTCCTCATCAGTTTGTGAGTCTCCAACCTCACCATCACCTGACTCATGATAATCTTGTTGTTATGAAAAAGTCATAATCTATGCTATCATCAGGGTATGGGGGTGATGGGTCTGGTTGTATAAAAGCTCGTTCTTCAGTATTAAGCAAGACAATTCTACTCCTTTTAGGGATTCTGGGTGGCCGAGAAGAGCTAGAACTAGCACGACCGGCTCCAGAGGATGACGAAGAGTTGTGTGCCATATTAGTATAAGTGATTAGTATTTATAAAACACAAGTAGTAATGCAAATTAAATAACTAAAAATGCAAATCAAATAAAATTGCGATACTAAAATTACCGAAATGAGAGAACAATGAAATTCAAACTTCAGCCAAATACTTTACGAACTTCGAACTTTAGAGCACAATTTTTGCAATTAGCAAAGTTAGAGAAGATGGGAGATGATGAATGTACAGAAAGAGAAGAGAGGATTGAAGAATTGGTGAGAAAATGAGTTGGGAAGGTTTAAGTATTTATAGGGAAAAAAAATATAATTTTTTTTTTTTAAAAATAAAATAGCCGTTCAACGGGTCCTTACAAAAGAGAGCCATTGGGCCCTGGCCCTGCCCGGGCGAGTGCGGGCAGGGGTAGGGCCAGGCCGGTCTCGGCCGAATATAAAAAAAGGCCCGAGGCCCGGCCCGGCCCGCTACAGTTGGCCCATAGCTTTGGTGGTGCGGTTTCCGGGCCGGCCCGGCCCGTTGGCCACCTCTATGGGTGAGTTTGGATTACTTCATGCTTCACTTTCTTCACCAATTTGGGATCAACGAAGCTATGGGTGCTTCCACTATCTACTAGAATGGTAATGGAAGTTTTTCCAGCCTTTCCTCTAATGCGTTTGGTGTTGTGAGCTCCATTCCCGATTAATGCTTTCATAGAAATCTCAATCTCATCTTCAATCAAATCATCTTGTGAATCATGCTCAGAATTGTCATCATCAGCCCCGGTAGTGTAACCATCTGAATTAGCTTCTATTCGAGAGCCCCTTGCAGACATCAAGAATTTGGAATTGCACCTATGCTCAAGCTGATATGGCTGATTACATCTGTAGCATAATCTTGTAGATCTCTTGTCAAATGCACGACCTACCTTGGAGCCTGATGATTCTTTGTGATGAGATTTGAAGGTGCTGCCCTTGAGTTTTCTCTTGTCACTTAAAGATACAACCGTAGCTTCGATCAATTTAGCCTTATTATAAGTTTTGGACAATGTCTTTAGCCCAATGGCCTTAACCAAGTTCTTGATTCTTGGTTTTAATCCACTAATGAAACTTGAGACATAATATGCCTCCGTAGCTTGTGGATTAATGGCTATCATGCAAGCTCGTAAATTCTCAAATCTTATCATGTATTCCCTCACGGAAGTAGTCTAGTACACCTTATTAAAACTGTCAACAACATCACTTGTGTCCTCTTCTCCATATCTCTTGCATAACTCTTCCACGAATTAGCCCCAAGAAAGATTAGGATTGCTCTTCAACACACTATAGAACCATACCTCATGGTCTCCATGAAGATGCACTGCTGCCAATTCCACCTTTTTAGCTTCATTTATGTTATAGAAATGGAAATACAGTTCACACCTTCTCAACCATGACTCAGGCTGCTTGCCATCAAAAGGCTTGATTTGCACCCTTGGCTGCCTGTGAGCATTGCTTCTGCCACCAGAAGTAGCATCATTACTCACGGACCTGTGCTGATGATGCTAATCAGGTGGCCTATCCTAATGTCGAGGTCATCGAATGAGTTTCTGTGGTGATTAATAGGATCAGGAGGTTTGGAATTCAAACCTGAGTTCTAGCCAGACAATCGGGAATGAGCTTGATTTGTGGTTCGATCCTGAGCACCTGCAGTAACCTCAACCTCTAGAGGTCGATCATCAACTAATTTGAAATGAACTGAAGGTCCAGCCTCCATTTGAATCATAGGAGATTTATCACGATTCCTTTCCAAACTCTCAGCTCTGCCATTGTGAGCTTGATATTGAGCCACTTCAGCTGGAGGGATGAGCTGACTCGCAGGTTTGAGAATCGTATTTACCGATGATTCTCCTTGCTTCTTAATCTGATCTTGCAGATTCACCAGCTTAGCCTCCAATTGTAACAATTGATCATCATTTTTCTAGTGGTTTTCCAATTGTAAGCGCTGTAATCTCAAGAACAAGCGCTCTTCAGTTTGTTCAAGTGATTGTTTTTGTGAATTGGTGATGTGATCATACTGTTCTTTCATCTGATCAGTAGTAACATACTAAACTTCCTTCGTGGTGTTCGAACCAGCAGCAGCATATGATACTTTTGGATTAACAACTACTGCTACATTTCCACCACCAGCTCTTGATCTTGTTCTAACTCCTTCAGCCATACTTTGCTTGTTTTTCTTTGGTTTTGCCAGCTCAAATTAAGCAACTGACAACTTGAACTGGCTCTGATACCAGTTGTTAACTTCCAATCCTAAATTGAAAGTTAGCCTTGTGAAAGAGATTGATTAGATGAGAAGAGAAGAGAAAGGGAATGAGAAATAGAGAAGGAGATGAGAATTAGAGAGTGATTAACCAAAAGGAAATCTGAATTTTATTGACTGAATGATGTGGTTACAAGATTTAGATCTATTTGTAATAGATCTTGATACATTGCACTAAGACTCACCCCACTTAACCGACTAACCAGATTTTGGAGCCAAAACTCAAGCTAACCGCCACATTTGACTTATTTTGACTCCTAACCAACTTTGGCGCCTAATTGGCCTGCCAACTAACATTTGAATACAACACCCATGCAACTCTAAAGCAAATACACGCAATACAAGACCAATTACAACCAAAATTAAAGGAATCATGACAAATTATTTTATTTATTTATTATCTAAATATGTTTTAAGAGTCAAATATGCGTGTGATAATTTTTCTAGAATATTTCATGAGATGGACGTAGTTCAAGATAACATGTCAGGTTTGGTTTAAATAATCAATGAGATTCAGCCATGGATAGACTTAAATCAAATTAGTGATATATTGTCAAAGTATATGTTTGTAGTCGGTGATGAGTTTGGATAACTTGTATGATAAGACTATAATATGATAATTTAGATGACTTGTCTTGGTCATGTGAATAGGGATCCAAAAGCATAATATTGGTATTCTCTATATGATTAGAACGCTGAGCAAGACCACTTGAATTAGTTATTTCTTTACTGCTGTCAAAAATAATTAATTCTAAAGGAACATACCTAGTGCCTCATGGGCTCCCGCCTCCGTAAGGTCGGGGGGGGGGGGGGGGGGGGGGGGGGGATGTATGCAGCCTTTCCCCTTCAGGGTGTTAACTTGAAGAGAGGTTGTTTCCCAGTGTCCCAGGAATAGTCTGTACTCGTGCATGGATTATTCGATGCTTTACTGTACCAAAAGGATTAGTTAAAGTGTGTTGGCTTAAATCTTAAGTACGTTGGGTAACGGCATGAAGTGTAGCGGGAATGGTTGTTTTACTTGGAATCTATGGTCTCTAATGAGATAAGGATATCCACTTAGTTGATTTGCCAATATACGAACGGATTTGAGAATCTTTGGCCAAAGTAATCTATGAGTTGACATTTGGAGTTAGTATTGAAATTGATTTCTATATTATTGAATTATTTGCGAAGGGCGAGTTGGGAACTATAGTGAAAGCTGTGAGAAAACTAAAGATAGCAGTTAAAGCTATTTTTTCTCATGGATATCTAATAGAGAGGTTGATTGTCACAATGAAATTCATTTGGAAATTATTAAATAAATATATTTAATTCTAGAGTGCGTTTACACCCTAATTTGGCCAGGGTTGGGACGACGACGGTTTTGGGAAAAGTGCCATGTGCTGATCATGTGAGGTCCTCCTTGAGGGAAGTCATGCCTTTAGGTGCTATGGTAACGGTGTCTCGAGCCTAGTACCTAGGAAACGTTATTACCCTTGACAGGGGTATCAGCCACTTGAGGCTAGAGATGTCTGAGGGGTGAATTGGGTCGAGCTCAAGGGCTGCTAGGAATGCTGTAAGAACGGTAGTTTCCAAGCTCGAGGAAGTTACTTGGAGCGCAATTTTAGTTGCTTGGGCCTAAAGCTTAATTTAAGAGAACGTGGGCCTTCAAGATGGAACTTCTATTAAAAATCTGGATGTGGGAATCAAGGATTTCCCTTTAAAACTCAAGACAAGCTGGTGAAGAATGAACTTGCGCAAAAGAAGGGCTTAGTGGCCAGACGTGGAAGAAGTTGCCGCAAAATAGGAGTAGCCGTTATTTTCTTTTTCTATAGATAAAGGACTCTGCGTTAGTCCAAAGTAGTACACAGACACTCAAAGCAAAACTTCTTCAAGTTTTCTTTACAGCACACTTGTGCTCTTTTCGAGGAGCAGCATAACTTAGCAAGGTGTAACGTAACTTAGATCGTTGATGTATTTACCTCCATAATAATACAATTCTTGGGCTTCAGGTATGACTTTCCAATATTAATTTGTTCCCATAAATCGACAAGATGAGATTTGAGGCTTTAGTTTAAGGCTTTGACGGCCAAGGCTTTGTTCCTTGATTGCGTTGGTCTTAACACTACTATCACTGCTTAATAAGCTAGGTGAACTTAGATTCGTGCCATTGATTAGGGCTTTGATGGCCAAGGCTTTTTGTCCCTTGATTACGTCTGTCCTAATCCATTGACCTGAATACGGCTTGCTCCATGTTAATCTTATCAGACCAGGACTCATTCAAGTATTATAAATTGAGGGTGCCAGGATTAAACACTTGATTGACTCGAGCTTGTAAGTGGATTGCTGTGCACTTGGGTTTGTCTCCGCCCCAGCTCCTGACTTTTAAGTGTACGAGGAACGGTGTCTGTGGGCCCTGCTCTGTCACTGTAATTGCCACTTGAGTTACGTCTATATCCTCTAATTATCTGTCTTAAAAACACATAAAAAATCCACAAAATATTTGATAAAGCCTTCTTAATTAAAGCGTAAGCAAAATTTACGTATAACCGAAGTCAGATATACCAATATATCACAACCTTTTCTCTAAAAACGGTGGGTGGTTGAGGTCAAAGATGTATGGTTCGTAATTTGGCTCATTCGTTAGTCGCGGTGAGTACCTTTTGCTTTTTTTTTTTTCACATTTACAACGACCACGCACACACCACTTGAAACAAAATAGAGCAAAAATGCCTTTTGGCAGCTACAGTGGGAGCGCTTGAAACAAGACTTACATCGTCTTTAGCCATCATGGATTACTAGAATGTAATTGCCAATCATTCACAAATGGTTAGAACCAAGAGGTCTAGTGCCCTTGAATATGAGGAGCCAGAAGGCTTTGCCCTTATTGGATCCTCGCTTGAGCATCCTCTTGAGCAAAGTCCCATACCTCCAAGGGATGAACCAAGTCACAGCCACAATAGCGAAAGTGGTGGTGATGATGACATCCCAGCAGATGAACGTATTGGGCTCAATGACCATTCTTGCAAGAGTTTCATGGCTATGTTCAAATGTTGTTTAGAGATTGTGGACCAAAGAGTCCAACAAACAATGAGAGAAGCCTTCGAGAGACAACTTGCTGAAACATAGCGCAATCTGGCCGCTCAACATGAAAATTTTGCCGCCATGAGAGCAATGATTAGTGATGTTGGAACCTCTATGAACGAAAGGATTCACAAAGAGACCGATAGAGTCTTGGTGGAAATGAACTCGACCTTGTCTTCTACTACTACCCTTATTGCTAAAGATGTGGCTAGGTAGACAATGGTTGAAGTCAAACCTATCTTGGTTAGACAAGCTGAGACTCATAATGGCTTGGTCTAGGCCGTTAAGGAGGATATCAGGCAACTTAGGCATGTGCCTCCTCCATCAGTGCCAGTTAGTTATCCTCATGAGACACCCTCAAGCTCAAGTTTACTAGTTGCTTAGGCTAACTATGCGGTCCCTAAGAGAACGAAAAACCCAACAGTGGCTAACACAGGTGTTATGCGCTTGAAATCCAACCATGGAATCGATACCGTGCCTCTTGAAGTTGATCGACCTTCCAATCAGAGTTTCTCTCTGACCACGAGGGATCCCAACCCCTCTACGCCGTCGTTGCCTGTCCTCAAGACTGGGGGAAAAAGCAACAACAACAAACCCAGTGCCTCCAAGGGCTCCAGCACAAGAAGGGTCTGGGGAGGGTAGATGTACACAGCCTTCCCTTTCAGGGGGCTACCCTGAAGGGAGGCTGTTTTCAAGGACCCCTAGCCTAAAAAGTTTGTCCACATCAATCAGCCCAAGACCTGGCAACAAGAGAAGCATTGAAAGGTGCATGAGTATGGCGCAAAAAAAAAAAAAAAAATCTCTCATAGAGTGTGCACAGGCATCGAACACAGATAAGGTGAGATAAAGAAAAGAATTAAAAAAAGGGCTATAGATAAAGGATAGAGATAGAGGTAGAAAAGATAAAGAAAGAGAGTGAGAAAGAGATAAGTGTAGACAAGGTAGGGACAAAGATAAGGTAGAGACCAAGACTACCCTATTCCATCCGGATCATCTGATACCCTTATGAAAGCCCTCCATAGGGCCCTATCTAAGGCCATCTCCTCCAGGAGGCTAAGGTGGGTGAGGTCTTGTCGGATCGTCTCAAGCCATCACTTCTTTGGTCTGCCTCTGCCTCTTCTGCCTAACGTAGTAAGGGGCTGTTCGCATCTCCTGACTGGAGCGTTGTCCGGTCTCCTTCTGACATGCCCGAACCACCCCAGACGTTGCTCCCTTAATTTATCTTCAATGGAGGCTAGGCCCAATTTGCCTCTTATGATGTCATTTCTGATCCTATCCTTCCTTGTGTGTTCGCACATCCACCTCAGCATTCACATCTCTGCCACCTTCATCTTCTGTGTGTGATGTTGTTTTATCGCCCTGCACTCCGCCCCATACGCCATGGTTGGCCTCACAAACATTTTATAGTATCTTCTCTTTAGCTTCAAGGGGAACTTCCTATTACAAAGTACCGCAGAGGCCATCCTCCACTTATACCATCCCTCTTTGATCTTGTAGTTGACATCTTCGTCCACTTCGCCATTGTCCTGTATCAGGGACCCCAAATACCTGAATCTCTCTTTCTTCGATATGGCCTCATGTCCAATCTTGACTTCTTCTCGGCTAGGCGTAGTAGAGGGATCGAACTTGAGTTCCATGTGCTCGGTCTTGGCTCTGCTTAGTCGTAAACCCTTCGACTCTAGAGCTCCTCTCCACAGTTCCAGCTTCTCATTTATCCCTTCTCGCGACTCCCCTACTAGTAATATGTCATTTGCAAAAAGCATGCACCAAGGTACACATCCCTGGATGTGCCTAGTGAGTTCGTCCATTATCAGAATGAGCAGATAGGGGCTCAAAGCAGACCCTTCATGAACCCCTACTGTTATCGGGAAAGCATCTATCTCCCCATCCACTGTGCGCACCATAGTCTGTGCTTCTTCATACATATCTTTAATGGCTTGCATGTATGGTACGGGGATGCCTTTCCTATCCAAAACTCTCCAAAGGACCTCCCTTGGCACTCTATCATATGCCTTCTCAAAATCAATGAAAACCATATGAAGGTCATTTTGTCTTTCCCTATATTGCTCTATCGTCCGCCTTAGGATGTGGATGGCTTCTATTGTTGATCTTCGGGGCATAAATCTGAACTGGTTCTCGGTCACCTCAGTTTGTTGCCTTAACCTCTTTTCTATGACCCGTTCCCCCAACTTCAGAGTGTGGCACATTAGTTTGATACCCCGATAATCAGCACAACTCTGAATGCCTCCTTTGTTCTTATATATCGAAATTAATATGCTCTTCCTCCATTCCTCAATCATCTTGTACCCCTGGAGGATTCGGTTAAATAGTTTAGTCAGCCAACTGACACCCTTTTGTCCAAGACATTTCCAAGCTTTTATGGGTATGCCATCTGCGCCAACTGCTTTACCCCTTCCCATGGATCTCAGGGATTCCTTGACTTCGTCGAGGCTAATTTGCCAATAATCGCAGTGGTTTGATGCACCTTAGATGTTTGGAGATCACCTAGGAATATCTCTGTCCCTCCTTGTTTGTTGAACAGCTCTTGGAAGTACATTTTCCACCTAGCCTTGATTTGATGCCTGTCCACGAGTACATGTCCATCTTCCCCTCTTATGCATTGAACTTTGTCCAAGTCTTTGGTCTTCCTTTCTCTAGTTTTGGCGATTCTATATAAGTCCCTCGCACCTTCCTTGGTCTCCAACCTTTTGTGGAAGTCCTCATAAGCTCTTGATTGTGCTTCTCTGACTGCTTGCTTTGCTTCTCTCCTGGCTTGAATATACCGCTATCACTTATCCTCATCCCTGCTATGGTCCCACTCTCTGAAACAAACTCCTTTCGCCTTAATCTTCTTTTGGACCTCGTCACCCCACCACCAGGATTCTCTGTTGCTTGGTACCCTTCCCTTTAACGTGCCGAGAACTTCCCCTGCCAATCCTCTCATCTTATGGGCCAGATGGTTCCACATCTGGTTTGCATCTCCCTCGAAGTCCTCCCTGAGCTTAGCCTCCACTCTTTCCTTGTATTCCTTACACTTCTCCCCCTGTCCTCAAGAGTGGGGGCATAGCCATTAATACCCTCCTCAAATAGTGGAGGTTTCCTCGAGGCCCACTCAAGGTCTGGAACTAGAAATGCAAGGTTAGGTTCCTATTTTTGGGAACCAGAACTCTCATCCTAGACCTCTTAATATTTATCATATTAGGGGGGGGGGGGCAAAATAACAACCCACTTCCTCAAGATCATGACTTAGGGGTTGATCAGGTAAGGATGAACCAACAACATGCTAGTACTAGTATGTTTCCAAGCATGCCATGTAACTTAGGTCCTACTGGGGCATACTTCACGGTCAACCAAGCTCATGGTCATTATGATCAAGGGGTTTATCCAGGGTTTGGGGGGCAACAATCATTCCCACACCCGATTGTGATGGGTGTTCAGGGGTATCCTGTAGATCCCCCTCGAGATCCTCGCCAGCTTGGGAGGCCGTGGCAGGCGCATAATCGTGTGCCTAGCCTTTCCCTCCAAGATAGCTGCCCTTATTGAGCAAATGTATGGACCGAGCCTCGTAAGGGTCAATAGACCCTTGTATAGTAAGCCTTACCCTGACTACATAGACATGGATTACTTTTTTTTTTTTTTTTTTCTTTTCTTTTCTAGATGATACAAAATCCCCGAGTTTAACCTCTTTTCAGGGGAAGGGATCGTTTCTGCTCTCAAGCACCTAGCAAGGTTTAATTTCCAGTGTAGAGAAGCGGTAGATAAGTAATATTTCAAATTAAGGCTGTTCCCTAGCTTATTAACTGGGACCCGCTTTCCAATGATATATCAACCTTCCCTCTTATTCTATTTACTATTGGGACGATATGGCCAGGTAGTTCCAAGCCTCATTCCCGAGATTGAAGTTACAAACTTCCATGTCAGACTTGGCTCGAATGAGACAAAAATCAAATGAATCAGTGGAAGAATATATTAACCGGTTCAAGCGAGCTAGGTTAAAATGCATCGTAGCCACTCTTGAGGTTGAGTATGCCAAGCTGGCCCTTAACGGCTTGGATATTGAATTCAGGAAGAAATTTGAAGGCTCTAATTTTACGGTGCTTCTTGAGCTAGCAGAATGTGCTGCTAGATATGAAGCGGTCTTAAAATAAGAAAGCCTTAAGAAAAATAGCGTGTGTTGGACCTACGTGCACAACTTGATCGAGGAGGAGGAAGATCCTCCATATGAAAATGACGTAGCTGAATACTTCAAGGGACCTCTCATGGTTTGTAATCCTTTGATCAAGAAGGATATCAAAGCCCGAAAGTCTTACTAATCCCAAGACTTGAGAAAATATTCGTTTGACCTTTCTAGAGCTGACGTAATATTCGATTGGCTCGAGGCAAATAATGAACTTAACAATCAGGGGTAAACACAAAAAATTGGATCCCAACTTGAATAAGGGAAAGGCATACTGTAAAGGGCACGATTTGTTAACTTGGTCAACAAAGAAATGCTTGATCTTTAGAAACGCGGTTCAAGATGCCATAGAAGCATGGGAGTTGATCTTCCTAGGAGAAGAACATACGGACGTTAATAAAGACCCTTTCCCTAGTCCTTCCCAGGTCAACATAGTTGAGGTAGTAAAGCCTTACCATCCCCATAACTGCTAAACTAATGGCGGATCTTTGTGCAGAATGAATACAGATAAGGAGGACACGACTATGGTCAATGCTTTGTTTGATAGGCTTCTCGAATTAGGGTCATTGAGGTTCCCTCGAACCATGTTGAGAACGCCTGAAGATCACTGTAAATGGCATATCACGATTGAACACTCTACAAGTGGTTGTGGAACGTTGTTAAGGTTCATAATGAAGCAGTTAGAGGAAGGCACCATTCTTCTCACTAAGGAAGAAGAGTTAGTCATGGCGATTCTCACAGATGACCACTGACAAATAGTCTTTGCTTCAAAGAAATAGGTGTCAGGGAAACTTCTGCGCCTCACCTATGACCTCTGTGGGGGTTTTGGACACAAACCGGTATCTGAAATGATGAAGCTAAATCTTTTTCCAAAGAAAAGGATAGCTCCCACAACAAAGGTGCCATCGTCAGGGCTTTCACAAGGCTATGTGCAAAAGACTCAGATCATTATGAGGGCAGGGCACCCTAAGAGGAACCCAAAGTACACCTTACTGGACGTGGACACTAGTCTGGCACCACGGCAGTCAGGATATCAGCCATCGGGCATCAAGTTTGGTAATGTTTGGTGGGGCAATCACCTTGATCATGATGCAACTAGTCCTTCTAACCTTACGCGAACTCAGAAAAGAAGACAGATGCACAAAAAGCCAGCTCAGCCAAGAATCACGCTTGATTCTTACCTGATTGGGCTTCCTCAAGAAGAAGCCAGGGTTCCCAAGGGCAAGCAAGCCGAGCACGTGGATCTTGAGGATCCAGTGATGAGTCCAAGCCTTTTACTACAAGTAAAGGGCCAATTCAGAAGAAACTTGAAAGATGAGCTAGTCTCTCATCTTCTAAAGGACAAGAATTTTGGTGGGATCACCATGCCAAGGACTCCCTAGCTCTGAAATTAGCTGAGGATGAAGAGGAGTATGCCCCTCTCAGCATTAACTTAGTGGAATCGCTGAACCATGTCAACTGACTTGGTCTGACATTTAAAACGATTTCCACGAAGAAGACTTCCCATAGCCTATCGAGCAATCTTAAACTTTAGAGGTTGATTTCAAGGACCAACCTCAAGAACAGGACATGCTGACTAATGGTAGTCCTCGACAGCGGGATCAGGATACACCCATGGTTAACAACCCTTAGAAGGGGACAGACCAAGGGATCCAGATAGAATTCGGGATGCTTCCTTAAAAGGTTGATGTCAGAACTGCCCTACTCCTTCTCTTGGAAGTTCTTGGCAGCCGATGCTCAAGAAGATCTCGAGCATGATGTGATGGCATCAGACGAGGAGCCTCAAGTGGAGCTCGTGGCTAAAGTAGTAGCCACTAAAGGTACACTTGATCCTTTATCTTTTAATGTTAATGCTAAACATCCAAATTGCCCGATGATACCCGACATAATGAAGATGATGTTTATCGGGCCTAATACTACCAATAAACACATCAAACCCCTATATATCAAGGCCAAATTCGATGGCATTTTGGTAAATAGGATCTTGGTGGATAATCGTGCCGATATCAACATGTTGCCTTCATATATGTTAGGGGTCATTGGTAAATCTCGAGAAGACCTAATCACTTCAGATGTGGCAATCTGTGGCTTTTCTGGAGCTACCACCAAATCTAAAGGAGTCATCCCGATTGACTTGAATGTTAGTGGCTTAAGTAAGCTGATGGCTTTCTTTATGGTGGAAACTACCTCGATCGATAATGCTTTGCTCGGTAGAGATTGGCTTCATGCTAATTATTTTTTTCCATCCTTACATCATCAGTTGCTAGTCTTCTAGAACTATGACAAATATGAGGTTGTTATGACAGATAACAGGCCATTCATGGCTTGCTCCAACTATGTTGAGGTGAAATTCTAAGAAGAAGATGTGGGACCCCTAGACGTCGAAAGGACCACTCCACAATCTGCCTAACCACAAGATACGATAGCCATCCTTGGCAGCCCATTAACTGAAGCTGAGGTTGGTCAAGCGGATGTTGAGTCTGAAGATTCTAACTTTTAAAGATATATGGACCCTTCTCGACGAGGGGGACTTCTAGAGCACTCTAGAATCCCAATGCAGAGGCAACAAGACCTCCCAATAATGGCTTGAGGGGCAATCTCCTCAACATTACCAAGGCTTGTGGCCTAGCGCGCTGAGGATCAGCTTTGGACTGAGCAACCATTTCATGGTTTTCAAGTCCATATAGCACAGGAAAAGGAGTTGAAGCTCTCCGACCTGAGAGCAGCGCCAACCAAAATGGAGGATCTAAGGACTGAAGTCCAAGATCTCCTCTTCGAGGTTAATTTGGACTCAACCGAAGACCCAAGACCTACCTATTTGAGCGCTGTACTTTCTCAGGAGCAGAAAGAGCCATTCCTGACTTTGCTTCACGAAGTCAATGATTGCTTCACTTGTGACCATCATGAGATGCTTCGCCTTGACAGAGAAGTGGTTGAGCATAGGATTCTTATCAAGCCAGGCTCAAAGCCCATCATTCAAGGCCAGAGAAAGATGTCCTAAGAAGTCATTAATTTGGTCAAGGAAAAGAATGAAAGACTCCTAAAGGCCAAATTCATCAGAACTGCCATGTATGTTAAGTGGCTGGCTAATATTGTCCTTTTCATTAAAAAGAATGGCAAAATCAGGGTTTGTATTGATTTCAAACATCTGAATGTGGCCACCCTGAAGGACTAGTACCCAATGCCTATTGTTGACGTGCTCATTTACTCAGCCTTGAGACATGAGTTTCTGTTCTTCATGGATGGCTACTGTGGATATTACCAAGTTATGATTACTTCGAAGGACACCTACAAGACGACATTCAGGTGTCCTAGTTTAATAGGGACGTTTGAATGGGTGGCCATGCCCTTTGGTTTGAAGAATGTTGGCGCCACCTGCCGAAGAGCCGTGAACATGATTTTTCATGACCTCATTGGCAAAACCATGGAAATCTGTATAAATGATATCGTGGTCAAATCAAAATCCTAAGTTAATCACTTGGAGGATCTGAGGGGTGCGTTCCTTAGGACGAGAGCTCCCAACCTTAAGATGAATCCATTAAAAAGGCACTTTTGGCAAAGAACTGAAAACTTTCTTGGATTTCTGGTACACCAAAGGGGCATCGAGGTGGATATTAATAAGACCAAGGCCATCAAGGTGGCCAAGCGCCCTTCATATAGAAAGGAGCTTCAACGCTTCTTGAGGCAGGTTAACTTCCTAAGACGTTTTATCTCGAATATTACATGAAACATGAAGGTCTTTTCTCCATTGTTGAGGCTCAAGTCTGAGAATGACTTCAAGTGGGAGGAGCCACATCAAGCAGCATTCGAGGCCATCAAGGAGTACTTGATTAGGTCGCTAGTATTTATTCCACCAAAGCAGGGCCAGCCGTTGAAGATCTATGTCTTTGCTTCTAAGGAATTTATTGGTTTTTTGCTTGTACAAGGCAATGAGCAAGGTTTTTAACAGGTTGTGTCCTACCTTAGCCGCTGCGTAAATGAGTGCGAAATAAAATAATCCTCAATTGAAAAATTGTGTCTATCTTTGCTCTAAGCATCGACAAAATTGACACATTATTTCTTGGCATTCCCTATATATGTGGTTGCCCAAATAGATTTCCTCAAATATAAGCTAGATAGACCATTTTTGAGAGGAAGATTGAACAAGTGGAGCTTAGCTCTGCTTCAATTTGAGTTGGTTTATGTCTCACAAAAGTCAGTAAAGGGGCAAGCCTAACTACCCAAACATTCAAACTGGCTTTGATGATGAGCCTGAACAGCTTCTAGTGGTAGAGCTAGCTCCTTTGAAATTATTATTTGATGGTTTAAGGACCAACTCTAGTGCTGGAGCACGATTATGATAGAATCCCTAGAGGGAATCATCACTAAATTGGTTGTCACCTTGGTGCGAAGATGCTTTAATAACATGGCTGAGTATGAGGCTTTGATAATTGGCCTTCAAACTCTTCTGGAAATGCAAGTCTTCAATGTTCTTATCAAAGGGGATTTACAGTTGGTGATCTGCCTAGTGAATGGGGAATTCCAACGTCTGAGTGATACTCAAATTGATATTTTTCAATAGTTTGTAAGTTATTGAGTAAATTCAATGGGGTATAGTTTGAGCACATTCCTAGAGAGCAAAACAAGGCAACCAACGACTTGGCTTAGTTGGCATCTAGGTACAAGTTGCCTAGAACTTGGAGTGAAGAAACTATAGTCATTAAGACTTAGGTTTTGGATCATGAGATCAAGTGTACAGAGTCCTTCAAAGGTACGCCAAATGGATGGTTGGAGTACTATGAGGCACATCAAACTATCTGATATGTCTAATTTAGTATAAAATTATTTTAATCATTTTGATTCATTTTTAAACATTTTGCATCAAATTTTTATCGCTTTTGCTTGGTTTCGCTCTTTTTTGCTCATATTGCTATTTTCTTGCAAAAACACTTATTTTATGCTCAATCTTGCTAGGTTTTGTCATCAACATCAATATTTTAATGCAAGATACATAAAACAAAAGCATAAAAATGAGCTAAATCAATCAAAATACTAGTTTTAGCAAGAAATCACCAAGTTCATGCACAATTTAACTCAACTTGCAAAAATAGGTAGCAAAATGCACAAATCAAGAGCAAAGATTGATTAAACGAAACATTAACATGTCCAAGTTGATTTAAACTCTGAATTTAGGTGGCACTAAGCTCAAAAATCTAAAGAAAAACAGCAAGAACAGCAACAATGCAGAGAATGAAAACCAGCCTCCACAATTCACTTCAACTTGCAATTTTAGGTGGCAAAATGGATGAATCAAGTGAAAGAACCTCTTGTACACTTCAATAACATGTTTAGGTTGATGTTAAGACTGATTTTGGGAGGCCAGAGATGGAAAAAATTTAAGAAAAGCAGCAAAGAATAGAAAGTTGCAGAAAATTAACACAAGCCTGCACAATTCACTTCAACTTGCAATTTTGGGTGGAAAAATGAACAAATCAAATGCAATAATGACTTAAAAAATTCACTAACATGTCCAAGATGATTTCAAGACTAATTTTGGGTGGTGCATAGCAAGGAAAATTGAAAAAATTAGCAACTTGTTGAAATCTGCAGAACTGGGTGGCAAGGAGCAAGTAGAAGGTGCAATGAGGTTTTAGCTTGCTATATTTTTTATTTTAAGTAATCCCAACCTCAAATAATATAAATAGGGATTCTTGGAAGGTCTTTTATCATCATTCAATCCATAAAAATCATTTATAAAGTAGAGAAATAAGGTAGAAATTCGTAGGAAGAAAGGAGGAGGAGAAAAGAAGTTTGGTTTGAAATTTTGCATTTTCAAGTTCTTTTCTATTATTCTCTTCATTAAGTTCATGAATTTTGTGTTAAATATGTCTTATATTAAGTTTATCATGAATTAATTTTGTTATTCCAAGGCTACGATGTAGCCTAAGTTGTAATATACGCTTATTTCTAGTTCAACCTATTCAATGTTTTGTTATTGCGTTGTTGAAGTGTTTATCATTGTTCTTCATGAGTTTTAAATGCTTGATCACCATTTAAGGCCTATAGTGATTCATAATGAGTCTGAGAGGAGATTTATGATGATTGCTAAGGTGATAAGCACCACAAATTGAGCGAATGCTCGAGAGAGATTAACGCAATTTGTGTGATTTTTAGTTAAAAATCGTAGATCTTTAAAAATGCTTTTCTTATTTAAATTTATGCACGAGAGTGATGGGTTAAATGTAAAAGAGGATGCTAATTGTTGTTTGTGAGAGAATATTTAGTAAATTAGGATTTTTAACCATCGACACGTAATAACAACTTGAATAACTAGAATAGAAAGGCGTATTAATGCAATTAGGTGAAATCAAATGCCTTGGATTTTATTAAATCATAAAAACCACAAAAAATCAGTAAACATTAAATAAAATTCAGTAAACAAATTTTGTTTCCTTTTATTTTAATTTATTTTATATCAAAAACCTCAATTTTGGTCTTCAAATAGTGTTAAAGCTACTAATTTCGGTACTTGCTCAATAACAATCCTGGTGGGAACGACACTCCACTCACTACTTTATTACTTGACACGACTAGGACACTTGCTAATACATACGCAAAGTAAGCATCGATGTCCTGAGTCAACAAGAGGACTGGAGCAAGCCTTTAATGGATTACATCAATAACCCTCGAGATTACATTAAGGACAGGAAGATGAAAATGAGAGCTCAAAGATTCCATTAAGCCTTTTAAATGGTGAGTTTGGAGAATTATATAAAAGGGATGCTAGTGGAGTGCTTCTCAAGTGCCTTGACTTGGACGAAGTGATGCTAGTGATGGTAGGAGCCCATAAGGGAATCTGTGGAGCCCATCTAGTTGGCAATAAGATGCATTGGCTCATCAAGCGCTATGGTTACTATTGGCCATCAATGATGGATGATTGCATAAAGTATGCCAAGGGATGCAGAGCATGCTAAAGACATGGACATGTACCTAGGGTCCCTACAACTGAGATGCATTCCATTATCAAACTATGACCATTTAGAGGTTGGGCAACGGACATTATAGGTGAGACCAACCCCCCTTCCAGCAAGCAACATTCTTATATTCACATGGCCACTGATTAGTTTACAAAATGGGTGGAGGCTAAACCGTATAGGAACATCAATCCGCAGGATGTGATTGATTTTATCAAAGAATATATCTTATGTAGGTTTGGTATTCCAGAGACCATCACGGTAGACCAGGCTAGAGTGTGTAATGGAGCTGAGGTAAAGGAGTTTACTAAAAGTTTCAATATTGAAATTTTGAACTCAACACCTTATTACGCTCAAGCTGAAGGTCAAGCAGAATCGACTAATAAGATTCTAAAATCCAACATTGAGAAGATGATTGAGGATAATCCCAGAAGATGTTATTAGTTGCTACTGGATGCCCTTTGGGCCTCAAGAATTTCTAAAAGAGATGCCACTGGGACAATTCCTTTGCATTTAACGTATGGCCATGATGCAGTGCTCCCCATGGAGATAACAGTTGACTAGCTTATCAAGGGAGATTTTCTAAACTTGAATATGAACGGTCCTTAAGGTGATGTAATCTTGCCTCCAAATGATGGATTTCATCCTCCAAGCCTCTGATCCCCTGACCTTGTGTGTCTTGGACCCTTCTTACTGTTTGGAGTTCTTCAAATAGTAGCCACAAGCCTTCTAGGCTAGCTGAGCGCCCTAGGTTCCTGATGGCATCCTGGCAGTGATGTTTTCTCTAGTTGAGAGTTGGGACCTCTTGGTTGATCTTCAAGAGACTTTGAGGACCTCAAGTTCCCTAGAAATGGAAGGAGCTACCTTCGGATCTTCTTTCAAAGATCTCACTAAGGACATGGGCTCTTGGAAAATGACTCCATCAGCCAGGGTCAGAACAGGGTAGTGTATAATTTCCCTCAACTATTGGAGTTGAGGAGATTCCTGGTCAAGTTGCTGAAAGGCCAACCCACCACTCGCTCCAAACTTCTCTAATGGAGAAGATATTCCCCCTATCTTTGGAAAGGGAATGACTTTGGGAGGAGTAACCTGAAGAAGTTAACAAGATCAGGCAGAGTTTTGACTTTAGAAAAAACAACCAAGTTTTAAAAGGAACGCCTTGACCTCTGACTCCTCGATCTAAGGCAAGGAAGGTGCCGCTGCTGGTAGGGCTTCCATGGGTGCTGCTAGTGATAAATCCATCATTAGGGCTTCAGTAGGTGCTTCAACTTGCTGCTGGCTCTTCAGCCTTCTCCAAGGAGAGCCTCTGGGAGACAATACTTACATGTTAGGACCAATTATCGTTTAAAACATCAAGGGATGGAAAAGTCAAATAGAGCTCTACCTTTAGAGATCTCTTTAATGGAGACTGGGATTCAAGAAGGCGGAAAGGAAACTGAACAAGGCCCTGGCATAGGTAATCGGGGAAGAAGTTTCTTCAGGAGGGTAATTAAAAATTGGCTCCATAACTGGAGTAGCCATGTCTCCTTCTTCTCGAGCACTTCAGCTCATTGATTCAGTATCCTGAGGAGGCTTTGAAGCAGTCTCTTAAGATGGAAAATCTGGAATCTCCATGACATATGGAGCTAGCTCTTCCTGCGGCTGATGAAAGCCATGTTGGAAGCTGCTTTGGCAAGAGATAAATGAGAATGCCAATTAAGGAAGACTAATACCTCTATTATAGAAAGCCTGGTCCTTCTTTTTCTCACTAATTGTGAGATGGGTATTTCTTCCTCTTCCTCCTCTTCTCCCTCTGCTACAGCAGGGAAAGTTGGTGGAGCAATATCCTTCTTCCTCTTCTTAGAACTACCAACCCTAGGGGCTGGTGAAGATATTCCTGGAGGAGACTCCTCAGTTAGAATTTGAGTAAAATTCCCAGTCCTGGCACTCCTACGAGTCACTTGGATGGTTGCTATAAAGGTAAGAGAACAAGGATTAGATCTTGTTCAAGCCACTAGTAATTGAAGCATACTTTACAGTGGCTAGCTACCTAATTTTGTCTTTTGCGGAGTAGGCCTGAGGATGACTGGCTGACTTCTTCTGGAGCTAGGACTTGCAAGCTCAAGCAGAGGCATAAAGTGTTGCTTGGCGCCTCTAGCCTCGAAGGAGGACCAATAGGCTTGGTACCAAGCTGAAAAGTGTGGCGTGGCACATGGAGTGTACCTACAAGCCACAGGATACTCCTAAAGAGATCTAATCTCTTAATTGAAAGCACAAAGGTCTGGAAGCTAAGCAGGTGGAAGAGAAGCCCTCTATACCCACCAAAGGTTCTTGGTCCTTTGTTATGATCGAGATATAATCTCAAATCATAACCTAGGGGAAGATAGAATCAAAGAGAGTTTAGATGAGAAGAGAATTGAATTGAGATGAGAAAATAGAGAAGGTTAGATGAGAGTAGAGAGAATTGATCTCAAAAGAGATATTTTCATCATCAAAGTTATGAGATTACATTTATATACTGCTTACTAGCTATGGCTAATGCCTTGAATCAAGACAATCTAATCCTACTAATGCCTAAGCTAGCCGCCACAATGGACTAGCCTTGACTAACGACATAATTGACCTTGACTAGTTAGACTGCCATGACATCAATCAACTAACATACATCACTTATTGCATTCATACTCTAATTCATATGCCCCTACTATGAGAATCATAACAATACTCTCCCCTTAAGAAATTCTTGTCCTGAAGAATCTAAAAAGAGTTGAGACATTAAGATCAAAGCTGCCGTAGCAAGAAGAATGAGCTGGATGAGAGTACATCCTTGTACCATGAGCACATCTTGAGTACAATTTTCCAGAACTAAAGCTGCTGTGCACTGGAACTTGCTGAGAAGCTTGTTGTCCCTGCTGAATACTTCAGTATGAAGTTGTTGTTGCCCACAATGCTACCCATGATGGTTATACGTTCCTCCAGAGGTCTTCCCAACTCAAACCAATTGAACCAAGCAGCAAAATTACCTTCCAGAAAGCTCCAGTTGCTACTCAAGCAACCTAGCAACACCAGCTTGTTGTAGAAACATATAGGAGACCAAGGAGAGTGCAGCTGCCAGCCATTGACCTTAGTTCTCCTCAAAGATGTGTAATATTTGAACTTCGTTTTACCAAACCAATACACACCAAGCTCACCTCTTCCTGCAGTGTCTTCCTATGTCACCTTCTAAACTGCAGAATTCAGAAGTTCGATAGTGCAGATCTCAAGCAAAATGTAGCTACTGCCGTCAAAGAATACAGCTCGTATAATGTCCAGAAGGAAAATTCCTGTCGTCAACAGGTTCATAAGACCTCTAAAGACCACAATTGCACAAACCGTGGTTCCATTCAACGACTGATATGCTGCTGACAGTGAAGGGAATGAGATTCTCCAAGAATTTTTAGCAGCCTCTATTAATTCTATTACTTGAATCTTGAGTGTAAACTTGTATGATCTGAAGGTCTCAGCCTTTCCATCCCAAACTCTTGCATGGACCACACAAACTAAGATTTCTTAAGCCATTGTTGAATTCCAAAGACACAATGTCATTACTTAAATTCCCAAAGCATTCCAATTGGCAATGCTCACGCTACAGCTCACAGTTTCCTTCCTGTTCACAAGACTTTCTTGGATCCCATGCTCTTCCAGCCACCAAACTTGCCTCAATTATACAAACTTTGCTTTCTTGTCAACGAGCTTAATTATGAACATCAAATCAGGAACCCAATGGCATTTCAGAATAGCTATGAACTTCTCCAGAACAAGTATGGTTATGTCCTGTTTTTCACTGCTGTAGTACAAGCTAATTTTAGCTAAAGCTATTCTTGGTTTCTCATTGAACTCTTCAACCCAAGCATTTTAAGGACAAAATAGATGATGCATCCGATTCTTCCCTTCTAAACAAACACAACAGTTCACCAGAATCAGATTCAAACTCTGTCTCCAATCTTCAGCAAACCAGTATGAGAGATCTTGGTTGAACTGCTCAATTTTAACATCTGAATTTGCCCCATTGCTCAGGTACTGCACCTCCACTTCAAATTCATGAGGCCTCACATTTGGTTGCGCCATTGGAGCATGTTCTTTTCCAATAGCTTGATTATTACACAGCCTTAGTTTGGAGCTCAATACACTTGCCAATTTGTTGTCCAGCACTATTATTCCAAACCTAACGTAGAAACCAGATTCCACCAAAGCATCAGTGGGTCTTCCAACTTCGAACATAACCCAATGACCTTCAATTCCACTGGAACTTGGCTAAACATACTTAATTTTCAGCTTATTACCCAGCTTGTGAACTTCTAACACATGCAAAAACTTTTCTAGAAACGAAACTTGGCCTCTGCTGAACTAGGGAATAAACTTTGGCAGCTTGATTAAACCTTTTCTCCAACTCAGCCTCACGTTTTAGCCTCTTGTAATCATGATCTACCTCTTTCGGATTAAGAGGGAGCATGTTATAAGAGTTTGCAACTTGATAAACCTTCTCTTCACCCAAAGGATGTTGCAGTGCATCCAATTGGCAGCTTCTTGCACACCCCAGATTATGATTCTGCATACCAATGTTCCATGGAGAAGTACTTAATGTATTTTGTGATGCATTCATTGATACCACAACAGTAGCATCAGATTTTTCAACAGTACGTTTCGGTTCTGCAATACTATCCTCTTGTTTGTTGGCCGAAACCTCAATATGCTCATCTTATGAATCACTACTACTAAGAATCACTTTACTCCTTATTTTCTTAAGCATTCTCTTGATCCATGAAGAAGCTCCAAGTCTTTCCACATACCAAAACACCATCCTCATTTTTCCCACTTCAATATTCTCTACCATATGTTGCTTCTCGAGGAATAACTTGTTTTTCTCAAGGAGTAAGAAGTTCGGAACACTTCTTTTATAAACCTTTAATGGCTTTTCCAATTATCTCAATCTTTTATTCGAGAAACACTTCTTTTGATTAAGGCAAACTTCTGAATTGATTTCAATCTTACTCCGAAAAGTGAGCTTAAACCTCAGATTTCTAATGGTTAGAATCTCAATGCTCACTTGCAACTTCTTTGCTTTACTTCCCAGTTGTTCACTGGATTGAAAAGCTCTAACAACCTCTCGATTGTTGCTTGTATCCTGCTATACCGGTTCACTCACACCCTGCTGTAAAGATAAATTTACTGCAGCAGCTTCAACATCTTGCAACAGCAAGTAATTCTCAGTTTTCCCCGATGTGTGAGCTTTAACTTCAACACTTTCA
Organism: Simmondsia chinensis; assembly: GCA_018398585.1. Lineage (NCBI taxonomy): Eukaryota > Viridiplantae > Streptophyta > Magnoliopsida > Caryophyllales > Simmondsiaceae > Simmondsia > Simmondsia chinensis. Next base: position 10,409,016 of record JAGTTD010000022.1, read on the forward strand.
AGCTTAAATCCAACATTAATAGCCCCAGTTCCCATTTCCATCTCCTCTGTTTGCAAGATGTGCAGCACATCAAGGTCTTTGCCTTCAACTGATTCAGCACATTCTTCATTTGACTCCTCTTTTTGATTAATATCAAGCTCAGGTTGCTCAGCATCATCTTCGGCCTTACTTGCAGTAAGAACTTCACCAGATTTCCCAATTTCCACATAGGGAATGAGGAAATGAATATCCAAACCACAACAGCAGTAAAAAAGGTTTCTTCCCTGTCTTAGCTCGATGGCAGAAGCTTGATGCTCAGATTTCCCAATTGCTTGTGCTCTCATAGAGAAGGTCATTCGAGCTTGAGCGACTAAGGAGGATGTGGAAACAATTACAATTCTTACAACACTTCCACAAGGATCAAAAACTTGATGAAGAATGTCTTCATCGATCACACAAGGAACATTGCGAATGGTAACCTCGATTGTAGACTCTTCGAAGTTCCATCTTTTAAGGGTAGCCTTTGCTAGACTCCGCCTCATCTCCTTAAATTTGCGATCAAGCCACTTACTAAATTCCTCCATTATAGATTTGTACAAATAATCTTGCTCAAATTCTAATTCTTTCGGTTCAAGGAGTGTCGTAGAGTACAAACCCTAACCTTGCTTACTGAAAAGAGAAACGCACAATCGCAGTCAAGGATTCTTTGCAACAAAGAATCAACTCTTCGACACCAACAAATCAATGTCACTTGTAAACTGCTAATCTGATGTATCACTGCTCCCAGGCACTGAAATGTTAAATGATTTGTAGCGGTGCAAATTCCAGCTCGAAGTCACAGAAGCACGGGATTTGATTCGAACAACTGTAGCAACTAATTGCTTACTGCAACCTACTCCTTAATACGAACTAACCACCACTTGATTTCTGCTCAATAATCATAACAGAGCTTAAACCCTAACTGTTGAACTCGCGAATTGAAGAGAACTCAAACCAAAACTCTAACCGCAGTGAATACTTGATTAATTCAGGCTATGAATCTGAATTAACTTGAACTTGGCTACAATTACTGACTTAAACACACTTCTAACCACAATCCTCAAGAATAATGTCAGATTTCTGTAATTTTTTTGAGTTCTTATTAATTCCACTTTGATCAAGTAGAATCAGCTAAGTTCTTATACCCTTCTATGCTTAACAACACAATTCCACCAAAAATGCAGCAATACTCAAATAACAACTCACTTTAGCAAAGAGGAAGAGGATTATGATCAATTGTAACTCAGAAGTCCAGAAACTGTTACCTTCGCCTCAATTGACTGAATTACAAGATTTACTAAGATGATTCTTCTGATTTTGATCAAGAATAACCTATTCCAACAGCTTACTTCAACTTTACCAAGCCGATTTGTAGACTTCTTGATCAAGATATGATGAAACAAGCAGATTGTAATGTGTCTGTAGTACAGCTTCAACAGCTTGCTTCACACTGAATTAAGACTCGCAGTAACTGAATCAATTCAACCACTTTTTTTATTTGTTTCAATGTAATTTTAAGATATGTTCTTGATTAAATACTCAAGAACTTGATATCAATTAATCAAGAATTCAAAATTGAACTCCTAATCAATTGGCAATGCAATCAAAGATATTTGATATCAAATCACGTTTAATTTGGAAGCCAAACGAGGCTCTGATACTAATTGTTATGATCGAGATATAATCTCAAATCATAACCTAAAGCAATATAGAATCAAAAAGAGTTTATATGAGAAGAGAATTGAATTGAGATGAGAAAATAGAGAAGGTTAGATGAGAGTAGAGAAAATTGATCTCAAAATAGATATTTTTATTATCAAAGTTATGAGATTACAATCTTGAGATTACATTTATATACTACTTACTAGCTATGAGCTAATGCTTGAATCAAGACAATTTAATCCTACTAATGCCTAAGCTAGCCGCCACAATGGACTAGCCTTGACTAACGACATAACCGACCTTAACTAGTTAGACCGTTATGACATCAATCAACTAACATACATCACTTATTACATTCATACTCTAATTCATATGCCCCTACTATGAGAATCAGAACATCCTTAGACTTAGAAAAGGGTACATCTTGGACCATACCAAATTGCCTGGCAAACAACCCAAGCCTATACATCTCAACACCTGGATGAGTCTAGTGATGAAATAACAAATCTTGGGGGCACAGGATTGCTTGCCAGGTTTGGGAGTTGATGTCTATTAAGACATCATTGTGAAGGCCTAGTTTCTTGAACCATTTAGGACTAAGGTTCCTTCTCTTGAAAAGAGTCCGTTGAGTCTCTTGCCTTTCTCGAGGGGATATAAGCCTCAAGGCATTGGTCAAATGACCATCCCAAAGGAAGTTCGACCTCATAGCGAGCAAATCGCTCACCAAAACAAGAAACACCATCTCCTATGGGAGCATAGGGGCCTCTAGGACATAACTCAGGGAAATAGGCTTAGGCCCATAGTTGGACCAGCCACAGGGGACCACCTACATGGACATTATAGTTTTTGGCTATGATGTTTCTAAGGCACCCATATACGTGGGCAAAAATAGTGGTCCCAAGCTTAGAGGGCCATTACTAAAGGCTAGGTTGATGGCTATGGTCTTTAGAAACTTGAGAACTGAGTTAAAAGAGTTTGCGAAGAAAAACTTGTTCAATGAAAATGAGTAGAAGCATACCTCTTCCTCTTTAGAACCCTGCCCAAATCTATGAGCTTTTGTTAACAAAAGACTCATAGCCTCCAAGCATGTCTGTGACAAAGAAGGAGGAGGCAAAGGCTTCAGCCTCCGAAGAAACGAAATAATTAAGGGGCAACTCTTCTCTCCCGAGAAAAACGACCCGTTAGGGCCGCTATGTCCTTTAGAGTGATTCCTTAAAACACCTTAGGGAGGACAAAAGCATTATAGCAGGTGTTCCAACAGCAAGTTAATGCTGTTATAATGGGAAAGTCATACCTGAGAGCGATGGTTGATAGCCTAATGGCCTCATAGATACAAAGACGCTTCCATTTATCGCCATGGGTGATCACCAGATCATCTACCCATTCCGGATATTGCTTGTTCAAGAAAATCCATCCTCTAAAGGGAGCCGGTTCCTTACAAATGCGTCTACCTCCCCTTAGTTGTTCGTTGCTTTAATGTACCAAAAGAATTAGTCAAAGTGCATTGGCTTAATTCTTACGTATGTTGGGTAACGGCATGAAGTAGCGGGAACGGTTGTTTTATGTGGAATCTATAGTCTCTAATGAGGTAAAGATGTCCCCTTAGTTGATTCGCTAATATACGAACAGATTCGAGAATCTTTGGCAAAAGTATTCCATGTATTTGACATTTGAAATTAGTATAGAAATTGTTTTTTATATTATTAAATTGTTCGAGAAGAGCAAGTCAGGAACTACAGTGAAAGAGGTGAGAAAGTTAGCGATAGTGGTTAAAGCTATTTTCCTCACGAACTTCTAATAGGGGAGTTGATTGTCACAATAAAAGTCATTTGGGAATTATTGAATTAATATATTTAATTCTAGAGTGCATTAGTATTCATTTAGTGGAATTAAATGTTGCTAAATGGTAATCAATGTTATCAAGTGCTGATAATTAGATTTGATCCATTTGGAACTAGAATTAAGTTGTCCCTAAGGTCCCTCTGCAAGCCTTTATAAGTACACCGGTTGAAAATATTTAAAATGAATTCATGGGATGAATTATTTATTCATAAAATGAATTAATTGATTTTGCTAAATATAATTCATGAGATCAATTATTATTTATAAGATGAATATAATAATTTTACTATAAAATTTTAAAAGATGAACTTATACATGTGGGAATTTACAAAAAAATAAAAAAATAAAAAAAATTGAATACAAAAATGCAAAAACAGCCCATAATCCATGTGCCGCTGCAAGCGTCACTAAGAACACTCCGCGTGGCGCGTATCTCATGTATCTGTGTCTAGATACGTGGACTAATAATGGCGACAAGTGGTGTTGACTGTGAGTAGCTGCATTTTCTTTTTTAGTGCGCATACGATGTCGTTTCCTTTTTATTTAAAAAAACGTGTTTTAATTTGTTTCTTGTAATCCTACATTGAAAAATTAGTATTTTTTCTACCAAGTATCCTGTTGTAAATAAGGGGTCCTTGGGGTTTAGTTAGCAATGAATTAGAAAATGAATAATTATCCGAAAATATAATTTTTTTAAAAATTAAAAAAGAGGAATTTCTCTTTGAAATTTCTCCTAGTAATATTTTTCGGAGCCCACACTCCAAGTGTCAATGGGTCATTGCCGAGAAGATCTTGTAGTCTTGATGATTTCTCCTCGGCAATAATTGCAGTCTAAAATCCAGGTATTCCTTATAACTATTCTTTTAAAGCTTTCCTTTAATTTTCGTAATTTTATTTAAGCTTTTAATTTAATGTTTATTATGCTTTGATATTCTATGTCATTATGTATACATTAGAATACAGGTCCTTAGATTTAAAATTAAAGAATTTTAAAGTTATTTCTAATTCCTTTAATCAAACCAATCTATGAAAAATTTTGTTTCCGAAATTAAAATTTTCCAACAAAAATCACTAGAGCACCTAAAGGGTTTAACTCTTGATTATGTAAAGAAAGTCCTTAGAGAGTTAGTCATTTTGATGACAATCTATATGGCCCTAGTATTCACTTGAAAAGGAGAAAAATGTGGTATTGCGTCACAAGCTAAAAACGCTAAGGTGATTGTTAGTATTATGTTTTGATGAATAACACAACACTCGTGCTATTATATCATATGTCGGTAGTAGATCTAGTCTATATAGCTTAATCCAAATGATGAGCATTGAAGTGCTTTAGTTAAATTGTTGAGGTACTAGTGAAGTATTATGAATGGGATTACGTTGTACTAGACTCTTTATTGTGTTATTCTGATGTCAATTGGATGTCCATATTGATGAGCAATTTTCTATTAATGGCTATATGTTTAGGCTTGTTAGTGAGCTGTATCTTGGGATACCCCTCTTAAACCCACATTATTGAATTGACATTAAAGTCTAAGTTGGTAGGTAGAATATTTGAATGGCTTAAGAATGTAATGTGAGGCATTCCATTGGGGGTTTTGTTAGAACCCGAGAGCCTATGAGATATGTTGTCTGACCGTAATCTCTTATGATTATTGTCGTTCCAATTCCACAGATGTTCCCTAGTTATAGCTAGCTTATGCAAATTGATTATGGTAGAAATATTATTGTGGTGATTGTCCAAAGTCAGTGCGGATAATTTGATGATGCTAGCACTTGGGCTCAATAGCCCTGTGGATGTGCGGGTTGCCATAATTTGAATGATAAAAGAAAGTTTATGGGTTATGGTCTTCTGTGAGCTAACTGGTGGTGAACTAGTTGAGTTGAGATGATAATGTTTCTCTCTTATGATAGAATGTTAATCTAGTACTTTGCGGTATATAATTGATTTGCCAACTATATGTATACTATGTGTGTACTTGAGGTAGAGATGTGATTTTATTGATATAATATGTGCTCTACTATTGTGTTACGCTCACTCTTGTTGAATTTGATAGGCCATAGAGTTGGTTGTTTAGCAGCTTGTTGCAGATGCCTCAATATAGGGGTAAGAGCAACATGTGATCGATGTTGGTAGTGGCCAACTTACATACCGTCTTGTTTTATGTACAGTTCCATAACGCCATTTACTAAGGTTGAGCTTGATGCTAACCTATCTATAGTTCGTGAAGGATGGTGTGAGCACTACACACCTAATGGGTTTGACAAGTGAAGGGCAATGTTGCCTTGACTATGGTGTCGAGAGGCACTCGTGATCTCTCTCAAGTTAAGAATAAGATTTCTTGACGGATCTTCTATATAAAGGCCTTTTAAAAAGGTGACTTATACTCAAGGGCTTTTAAGAAGGCAACTCATTTATTAAAGGCCTTTTGAGAAGGCGACTTGTACTAAAGGCCTTTTAAGAATGCGACTTATACTAAGCCTTTTAAGAAGGAAACTTACACTAAAGGCTTTTTGAGAAGGCGACACATATCTAAGTGCCTTTCAAGAAAGCGAGATGTGATATGGCAGCGAAAATGGGGGTTAAGCCCATTTGTGTGTTCTGACCCTGATGGATACCCGTCTCGAGAGTTACTCTTGATGTTTGATAGGTCAAACAATGTCAAAGGTTGGGAAAGTCATGATTAAGCCACCCTAGCCCGTTCCAAGTTAATGTTGTTTGGTGGCTTAAGAATCTACTAAATCTGTTATAGTGCTAAGGTTGAGCTCCAGCCTCTTAATGTTGTCTATAGCTTGTTATGATGGTGTGGGGCAGCACACTTGATATACTCATCGACCTTCTATGATGTTGAGGATAAGCTTTATGCTCTTAATCTAGTCCATATCCTTTTTGGTGGTGTGGGGCAGTACACCTGATGTACTCGCCTACAGTAATGTGGGGGTGGTAAAACATCCTTTGTCGAGTGTAAAGGCTTACTCTCTAAAGCGCTTCTGAGTACCTAGGCATAAGATTTGTTTTGTTGTGAAGGACTCATACGTTCGGATTACTGAGTGCGTTTTAACCCTCGAAAAACACATAAGGGGGGTGTGTGTGCTCTTCACAATGACTGCCAAGGTTCAAGACTATGTTCACCTACGGTGGTTGTGAGACATGCATATTCACGCGTGTTGATTCAAGTCCTAATGACATTGGCATCGCCAAGTTTGGGTTTCATTGCTCAGTAAGTGTGAGGCATGCATGTTCACTAGGTGTCGATTCAAGTCCTAATGGCATTGGCTTTGTCAAGTTCGTCAAGTGTGGGACTCATTGCTTAGTAACATCTTTTCTTCCACTTTCTCAAAATTGAATCATATGGGGGATTGTTGTAATTCGGGATTAGTATGCTTTATTTTTGTTCAAGTAGCACCAAGTATTGTATCCCACATAGATGTTCTAAATGGTGGGAAAGCTACTTCGTATACCTATTTATATATATATATATATATACATCCTTGTATTAGAAAAAAAAATATACTTTTTTTGGCTCCCACGTCCTTTTAATTTCATGACTTGCACAAACCGTTGAAAAAAACAACCTACATTCTTTTTCCTCCCAAAAAACCCTAAGCCCCACATATTTCTCTCACTCTCAAACTTCCCTCTCTCCCTTTTTTTGCTTAATTTAGACCTAATTGCCTAATTTAGTGTTGATTCTGGTCATATTGGGTTAAGTCCGTAGGCGATTATGTCGGAGTTAGGTTTGTTGAACTTGATATAGAGATCCCAAATCACAAATCCGAAATAGACCCAGAAATAGAGTATGGGGGAGAAGAAGAATTAGAGATTAGGTTGGAGTGGAAAAAGGGGATAAGAAAGAGAAAGTTTGTATTAAATCTTTTCATAAAAAACCCTAATTAAGCACTCACCTAATCTATTTATACTATTGACACATTAAAAGAAAATACTAAATCGGTAAATTAAGTAAAATCCTCAAAATGCAGGAATTAACCCATCTGAAATTAGGATTCTATGCACATAGGCACATGCTCACAACTAAGCTTCACACGTACTGGAACTGTTCCCGCCAAAACTGCAACGGCTACTAACTGAATTAAACCCGATAGAAGCCAAAACCTAGAATTTGAAACCCGATTACAACCTAATACTAAATATTGGAGCTCAGCTTGCCAATTTAACTGTATTAACACCCTCCCCCTCAAAATCACCCTTGTCCTCAAGGGTGCAAGTCAGGAAATTTGAATTGGAGATCATAGAGGAACTCCCAAGTAGCTTCCTCATTTGGGAAACCTTTCCATTTCACCAGGACCCTAGTTGCAGCTCGATTACCCCTGTTAACCATCTTCCTATCTAGAATTTTCTTAGGTATCTTCACTAGCTCCATCTCAATGTTAGCAGGATTGGGCAAGATGGAGGTTAGAGGAGGACCAATGTAAGGTTTAAGCTGGGATACATGAAACACATCATGGATATGAGCTAAATCTGGTAGCTCCAGTCTGTATGCCACCTTCCCCACAGCAGATAATACCAAAAAGGGCCCAAAATATCTTGGAGAAAGCTTCTAATTGAGGCGATGTGCTACTGAGATCTGTCTGTATGGAAGGAGCTTCAAGTAAGCCCATTCTCCTGACTTAAAGCTTCTGTTAGTACGCCTTCGATCTGCTATTTGCTTCATTCTGTTCTGAGCTCGTGGCAGGTGATACTTGATGAGGGTGATCATCTCTTCCCTTTCTGCAAGCTCCTATCTACTACTACCACTTTTGCTTCTCTTGGTATATATGGAATGTGTAGGGGTGGAGGCTGTCCATACACTATTCATAAGGAGTCTTTTGTGTGGCTGAGTGCCATGTGGTGTTGTACCACCACTCAGCCAAAGGGAGCCACATGGACCACAAGTGAGGTTAAGAACTGCACATGCTCGTCAAATAGGTCTCAACTCCCCTATTGACCCCCTCATTCTAGCCATCAGATTGAGGGTGATATGCTGTGGACAAGTGGATCTCTACCCCTTGGATGGAGAATAACGCTTGACAGAATTCACTTTTGAACACATCATCTCTGTCACTGACTATACTACTAGGCATCCCATGGAGCTTGTAGATGTTGTCCATGTAAATCTGAGCCACAGATAAGGCTGTGTAGGGTGTTTCAGGGAAAGAAAATAATCAGCCTTGTTGAGTCTATCTACCATCACCAATATAACATCCTTTCCAAATGATTGGGGAAGACCATCAATAAAGTCCATAGAGATGTCTATCCACACCATCTCTAGAAGAGGTAAAGGCTGGAGAAGACCCGGGAAGCCACAGTGTCAGATTTGCAAGCCTGACAAATGGGGCAACTTCTAATGTAGTCAACCAGAGCCTTGTACATTCCCTTCCACCAGAACATTGATCCAATTCTCTGTAATGTGGCATCTCTCCCTGAATGTCCTCCACTGGGTGAGGAGTGAAGCCATTGAAGTATCTTCATCTGAAAAGCTCCATCTTTCCCCACTACTAACTTCCCTCCCCTTCTCAATTGGCCATCCTGCCAACTGAACAAGGGATTCCTTTGAGGTTCAGACCCTAGCTATTGAATAAGCTGCTGTAAGCTTTCATCAGTCTGCCAAGAGAATTGAATCTCAGCATATAAAGTACTATCCACTACAGAGAGCAGCATACATGTGATTTGGTGGCCTAGAATTCTAAAAAGGGCATCAGCTACCACATTCTCCTTTCCCGTCTTGGAGTCAATCACATAGTTGAACCCCATCAACTTAGCTAGCCACAATTGTTGGAAATGGGTGTGTATCTTCTAACCTAGGAGGTACGTCAAGGATCTTTGATCAGTTTTGATGACAAATGTATTATTCATCAAGTACTGCTGCCATTTCTGCACTACAGCTACTAAGGCCATGAGTTCCTTCTCATATACTAAAAGGGCTTGCTGTCTTGGGCTCAAGGCCTTACACATGTATGCCAGGGATGCCCTCCCTGAGTCAAGACTGCTCCCACCCCAGTATGGCAGGCATCTAACTCAATGACAAAGGGCCTTATGAAATCTGGTAGAGCTAACACCGGAGCTGATAATAAAGCATGCTTCAGTTCTTGGAAGGCTTGCTGAGCCCTTTCACTCCATTCCCACTTCTCTCTGCTAGTCAATTTAGTGATGGGTATAGCAATAACCCTAGACTTCTGGATGAACCTCCTATAGTACCCAGCTAGACCTAAGAAGCCTTTGAGTTGTTTGAGGTTGGTAGGTGTGGGCCAACCCTTGATGGCCTCCAGTTTCTTGGGATTTGTGGCTACTCCACAATTCCTGATGATGTGCCCAGATATTCTATTTATTGTGCAGCAAAGGAGCACTTGCTGGCCTTAGCATACAATTGATGCTTCTATAGTAGCTGAAAAACTTCCCTCAGGTGCCTGGCATGATCATCCAAGTGAGGACTATAGACTAGGATGTCGTCAAAAAACACCAAGACAAATTTCCTGAGATAGGGGGCAAAGACGGAGTTCACGAGGGCTTAAAAAGTTGAGGGAGCATTGGGAAGCCCAAAAAGCATTACCAAGAATTTGAAATGCTCAAAGTGAGTCTTGAAAGCTGTCTTTTGCACATCATCTTCATGCATTCTGATCTGGTGGTAACTAGATCTGAGATCAATCTTAGTAAACAATCGGCCACTCCCTAGTTCATCCAGTGGCTCCTCAACTAATGGAATGGGAAATTTGTCCTTAATAGTAGATTGGTTCAAGTCTCTGTAATCTATGCACATCCTCCAGCTGCCATCTCTTTTCTTAACCAAAATTGCTGCTGCAGCGAAAGGGCTAGTCCTATGTTGTATGTATCCCTTTCTCAGGAGCTTTTGGGTCATCTCCTCCATTGTGTCCTTTTGGAGGGTTGGATACCTGTAGGGCCTTTTGCTAATGGGCTGAGTGCCCTCCCTTAAGTGAATCCTATGATCAAAAGGGGGTTTACGAGGAGGTAACAGCTGGGGGTTCTTCAAAAATGGGAGCATACTGCGTTAACAGCTCAATGATGACCCATGGAACTGCTTCTTGCTGCCTTTCTTCCCTATTTAGACCCACCATCATCAGCTCTACTTCCTTCCAATCGAACTCTGACACATTAATTTACAATAAGGAAATCATAGGTGAACTTTCCATGGCCCTTGTGATTGCCTTAGCTCCCACTATCTTGCACTCACTGGCTCCCTTGCCTCGCAAGATGGTAGTCTTTCCGTCCTTGGTGTAAGACATGGTAAGCTCCCTAAAGTTACATTGGATGTCTCCCAAGGTTGAAAGCCACTCAATGCCCAACACCATATCACACCCCCTAAGGGGATTAGGAGAAAATTGGACTGATACTCACCCCCTTACATCTTCCAAGTCAGATCTCCACATTCCGAATAGCATTCCAACTTGCTTCTATCAGCCAGCACAATAGGCAAGGAGTGAACTGGTTGCAAGAAACATCCCATCTTGAGGGCTAACCCTTGATCTATGAAATTGTGTGTGGAGCCAGAGTCGATCAGAATGTGAATAGGCTTCTTCTTGATGGACCCAGTGACTCTAAGGGTATGGTAATTAGCTGTTCCAGCCAAAGCATGGAGGGAAATATGAGCTGTTGGCTAAACAACTAGCTTTTCAGCCTCTTCCTGCCCTATCTCCCCAGCTAGCTCTTCCCCTTCATCACCATCCACTTTAATCACAAACAATTGTGGCCCCCTGGTCTTACACCTATGCCCAGTCTCGAATTTCTCATCACAAAAATAGCACAACCCCTTAGCCCTCTTTTCCTGCAACTCTGTTCGAGACATAGTCCTTTGGGTTCTGTTTGATTGGTTGCCATTATTAATCTGAGGTGGAGCTCTTAGAGGAGCTGGTTTATAGGAATTGGGAGATATTTTAGGGATGTTAGGAGTGGGAAGTAAGGGAGCCTTGAAATGCAATTGCTTAGCCAAGGCTTCTACCTTGGCCTCTGCAAAGTTGGCCAATCAACAGCACCCTGCAATGTAATTGGATGTCTAGATCTGACCTCTAATGCCAAATCTTCCCTAAGATCAGTGAGGAAGCAACTAATCAGCTAAGTTTCATTCAGATCAGCTCGAATAGAGATGGAATCAAACTTAGCTAAGTATTCCTTAACCGATCCATCATGTTTCAGGCTCATAAGCTCAGACATTAGATCTTCATAGATCCTACCAAACCTCCCCCTTAGCTCACCAGCATATTTATCTCAAGCCACATTCCATAGATTTCCTCTAGTCTTAGCAAACTTCAGGTGCCAATAAAGGGCTAAGCCCCTGAGATGGATCAAAGCTAACCTGATTTTTTCAGCCTCAGGTGTGTTATCCAATAGGAATAGTTGCTCACACATGAAAAACAAACCATTAACATCATCACCCTCAAAAATGGGAAGTCCATTCTACTTAATCGAGTAGTATAGGGGCGATTACAATTACTAGCTTCCGGTGCAACCTCTCTGATGAATCCTCGAGCTACTGTAGAGTTTGATCCACCTCCTTGATTGCTTCCCCATTCATTTGGTCCCCTCTGCTGTAGAGTCTAGTCCATAAACACTTGCCTGAACTCCTAGAGCTCATCACCCACTCGTTTCACTGTCTCTTCTACTCCTCCGACCATGGCATTCAGCTCAGTGATCGATTCTTCAGTGGCCCTGATCTTGGTGGCCAGACCCTCTTCCACTATGTGAATCTCAGCGTTGGCTCATGCCTGTCTGCCATTTGATTGAATTTCACCGGCAGATCTGAGAATCAGGCTCTGATACCAATGATACAGAGATCCCAAATCACAAATTCGAAATAGACCCAGAAATAGAGTATGGGGAAGAAGAAGAAATAGAGACTAGTTTGGTGAGGAAGAAGAGGACAAGAGAGAGAAAGTTTGTATTAAATCTTTTCATAAATAACCCAAATTAAGCACAAACCTAATCTATTTATACTATTAAGACATTAAAAGAAAATGTCAAATCAGTAAATTAAGTAAAACCCTCAAAAAAGCAGGAATTAACAAAAAACTCAGCTGAAATGGGATTCGGCGCTCACAGGCATGTGCTGGGCATGTGCTCACAACTGCCTCCTACCACTCACGAGCTTTGCACGTGCTGGAACCCTTCCCGCCAAAACTGCAATGGCTACTAACTGAATTTTAAACCCGATAGAAGCCAAAACCCATAATTTGAAGTCTGATTACAACCTGATACTAAAAAGTGGAGCTCAGCTTGCCAATTTCACTGTATCAGAACTTGACATGGGTGAGATAGAGTGTTAAAAGGAAACCCTTAAAGTTCATCCGTTTTAGGAAATCAAGTGAACGCTATGAGATTGTGGGAACGTGTTGGGGCTCTTTTATTGTTCCATTACTGAGCAAATGAGGTGTACTCTAACCCATCACCCGGGAGTACACCCTTGTGTTGGGTGCCGTGTTAACCCGGGGGGTCGAAATGTCAGAGATCCTATTTGTACAGATGCGGGGGCATAAACAACTTAGGGTAGAGATTTACACCTCGACGCGGTAATGTTTTTCTTTGATTCCTTTCTCTATCCTTTTCCTTATTCATGCCTTTATTAAATTGTGCTAGTTGTTTTATTCTCTTGCCTGCTAGAGCTTAAGTTTTGTATTGTTCAAGCTTATGATGATTTTGTTCATCTTGAGACTAGCCCTTTTTGAGTATAAGCTTGGCTATGTAGAAACTCTTGATCAACTCCCTTCAAGGTTGAGGTCAGTCCTATTGAGGTTAATTTTATTTGAGGTTAGTTAATTTCTTTCCTAAACTTGATTTAAGCATTTCAAGTTCCATTGTTTGTCTGGAGTCACGTTTTGATTGCTCATAACCCCATATTTTTCTAACAATTCTTCCTTGAGTCTCTCACCATCACCCTAGCTCTCCTGCATTCTTTCTTCCGATACTTATTATATGTTTGCTTTATCTCATCAAGTCTTGAGGGACAGCACCAAAATACAAGCTCTACCTTGAATAGCCTCGTGCGTAGCCATGATTTCCTCCTTGTCAAACCTGTCCGTACCCATTCATCTCTTTTTACCTCTGTCCCAAAGCAACTTTGTTAACTAAGACTCCTTCACATCTTGTCAAGTGCTAGTTGTCATATCAGCCTTATTGCTCGGTCATGGTCTCTACTCACAACCTCGTTGTGATATCATTATTTATAATATAATTGAGTAGTTTTCTTTTGTAGATGGGCAAGCAAGTTATACAGGCCATTATTATATAAAATGGGATAGCAATAGTTTGTAATTATATCTCTAAAACATTATAAACGCCCCCTTGTAAAACGCAATGTAGGGTAAGAGACCCACCAAAAAAATACCACCAACCATAACGCCCAACACCCAGTATATATAAAATGCCACCTTATATAATTGTTAGTTCAAGTTCCAGCATCAACTTCTGAGCCAATTCATCCTATGTGGTCGGGTACCTGGAAGTAATGACATTAACTACCCGTTGGCTGTGTCCCTGAGTGAGAAAAGGGACAACCTCAAGCGAATGGGATCATCAGTGATGTCATTATGCTTAAAGGTATCACATATCTCTAAAAAGTTAGAAAGATGAAAGTTTGGATCCTCACTAGGCAACCCACCAAAATGGACTATTTGTTGTATCACCTATATGATGGTTCTTTTGATTTCAAAATTATTAGCTTAAGCAGGTGGATGTCTAATGCTAGATGAGCATCCACCAGCAGTCAAAACCGCGTACTCTCTTAATTATCTTTCGTTTTCACCTTACTCCGCCATTACCTCGGTTTGCTTCTTTTCCTTGATTTTTTGAAGTGTTTGTTTTATCGATTTTGAGATCAAAGAGAGTGATGTATCAAATAAAAACAAGAATGAAAGCTAAAAAGAAATAAATAAATCAAAATAATATGCGAATAATGTTGGATTTGTGTTGGGTGAATATCGATCAATTCGCTACAGTGCCTGATGGATCGACCCCCAGTTATGCATAAGAAGTTCTAGTTACTAGTGGCTATCGATTGATCAGCAAAAAGTTTCATTTAATCGGACACCGTTCAAGTGTGAAACAATTCAAACGGTGAAACGGACTAATCTTAAACCTAATTAATTCCTAAATCTAATGAAACGTAATAATTCAAACACCTAATTCGAAATCAAAATAATTATCTATAATTAAAAGCCTAATTACTAACGAAATAAATCCTAAATCTAGTAGTAAGCAACAAAATTTTAAATGAAAAATGAAATTAATGTCCAAATTAGTACAAGAGCTAATTGGTATTGATATCAGTCAAATAAAAAGAATCCGTGACAAAGGCGCCAATAACTTGATGCGAACAATTCTTAGCAAGTATACTAAGTCGTATCAAGTAATAAAGAAGGAATTGAGTATCATTGACCCAAGGATTATTTATTGATTAAGTACTGAAATTATATACTTCTAATTCTATTTGAATGACTGAATCTTGGAATTTGAATGTGAACTAAAGAAAACTAAATATTACGAAAGGATCACTTATTTAGTCTTTTGTGCTTGGTTTGAGCCTTTAACTAATGTGTGGTCTTAACCAGTTCCTACTTGGAGTAATTGATACATTTAAAATATTAAAATATTGGTCCAAACCAGATTAGAAAGCTCAATCAATGATTGAATCAATTATTATTCGATCTATTTCTTAGTCAGTTTTAACATACTTTTGCTCCCTCCTTCGGTATAATGATGTGCACGATACTTATCAAGTATACTAAGTCATATCAAGTAATAAAAAGTGAGTTGAGTATTGTATCCATGAGGATTGTTTATTGATTGAGAACTGAAATGATTTAGTTCTAATTCTACTTGAACGACCGAATCTTGGAATTTGAATGCATAACTTAAAGAAAATTAACGACTAAGAAAAGATCACTAATTTAGGTGTTTATTTGATTGAATTAAAGTCTAAGGCATCCAATTTTACCTAATTGCATTGATACGGCCTCTAGTTCTCGGTATTCAAGTTTATTCATGTTGACATTTGAAAACCCTGATTTACTATATATTCTCTCCCGAGCAATGTCTATCATGCTCTTTGACCTATTAATCCATCAATATTTTGAATTAATATAAATACGAAAAGTGGTTTTGAAGATATTTGGTTTTCACATACAAGACCATACAAATCGCTTTAACATATCACTAGCGTTCGCTCCTTTTATGGTGTTTATTACTTTAGCAATCATAAATCTCCTTTCGGATCCATTATGAATCATTAGAAATTTGGAATGGTGATCAAGCCCACGAAAAGTGTGAAGAACAATAATAAACACTTAAACATCGAATAAACAACAACGAACACTTTAAACTAGAAAAAGTTGTATCTTACAACTACAGCTACATCGTATCCTTAGAAATAGAAATTTAATTCATAATTAAACTAAAGAAAAAAAATTAAAAGAAAGAGAAAAATTAAAAGAGATATAGGATAGGAAGGAACTCAGTAATTAGCGGAATAACCAAGCGGATTTCTTCTTTTACGCTTCTCATATTCCCTCTCCTTGCTTGCTTCTCAAATTTTCAATGGTCACGCCTTGGCTACTACTACTCCATGAAGAATCATGCATGCCTCCCCCTTACTTTGTATTTGTAGGCTTTCTTTAGGGTTTGTAAGTGTTACATGTAAAAAGCCCTACAAACAAGCAAACCTGTATCTAATTGTCGTTTTATCACCTCATGCCCTCCTAGCCATCCCCCTCGAAATACTTGCCATCTGATGTGTTTTTAAAGTATGTTTTAAAGCCGTCTACTTGCAAGCGTATGAGATCTTTAAAGCTTAGTCGGGTATACGAGTGTCCCATCCACGAGGAATCGGTGTTAAGTCGAATTCATTTATTAATGAGTGGGTTGATTTTAAGTTTTGTTGGTGAAGTGAGAAATTAACCATAACAACGCAATTAAAATCATGAAAAGGGTGTCAATTTGATTGAGGGTAGTTTAGGGAATGAATTCAGGGTAGCTTAACTCGTATCCCATCATTATATTTTTCTTAAGATAATGATTTAAAAGGCTTAGGCTACAAGCACTAAGCGTGGGTTATTATTTAAGTTAGGGCTTAGGGTAATGAGCTAGTTTAAAGGCATAACCTATCTTATCACCCTAAGTGTAGCATAGGTTATCTCATTAGCACTACTTAATTCCTTTCTTGCTCATAATTACTTATATAAAGATTGCGTTGAGGATTGGGCACAACCTCAACCTTAACCACGTGGGAAAACCTGTTATGTTCTGGTCTAGACCACAAGCTTTTGGACAAAAGCTAAATAGTTGGAGATCTAAACATGGCTACAAACACACACAAAAAAATCCAAACAACATGAATAGTTCCTCACAGGAGTGCGAAAACAACATAACCAAATAATTGTCAAAAATATAATACAACTTTGGGATACGGACAGCTATCCATCCTTCATCCCTAAACTAAAAGGGTCTATTTCTCTATGAGAGTTCTACCCATCATGAAATCTAAAAAAAGAAAACAATAATGAATAAAACTAAAAATTGGAGACTCCCTCAATTGTCGTTGAACATTGACCCTTGCTTTGATTCCCCTAGCACTCCGACCACCTATGGTTTGGCATTTGAGAAAGCTCGGATCTTGTAGCGGCTTTGGGAAGAAGAGGAGGAGAGAAGACAATGCAAAAAGATGGGAAAAATTAGGTCCCTCCATCTATTTATAACCGAGGTGTGACCTAGGGTCTGCAGCGGGAATCTTGCGAATCAATCGGCATGATCGATCAGCTATCCCACTGTATGTTCTGTCTCACTATAAGCTGCCTATCGATTGGTTCTTTGTGCTTATTGATTGATTAGTTCCTGAAACCTTACAAGATCTATTTGGGTTACCGAATTACGACCCAATGGGTTCCTCTTTTACTGACGTGGTTGGGTTTCTCAGTGTAGTCTTTAAATATGCCTAAATTCTGCTTGTTTTCACCACTTCTCAACCTTTGTTTAATCTGATGCATTCCATGCCTAAATCTCCCTAAATTGCAATAAAACATACATGTAAGAGCCAAATATATCGCTAGAATGAGGTATAAAATATATAGAAATTAGGCACATCAACATCCCTAAATCCAGACCTTGGTTTTCCTTATGCAGAATTAATCTCAAACTAGCTAAAGATTGAAAATTTTAATGAATCATGTAATGACAAGAACTATTTGTGAAAAATATTTTCGAGCATATTTGAAGGTGTACCTAAAAGTAGAGAATCCTTAATATAAATCACAATAATTCTATGCTAATCCATGCAAAACCTTCACCATTTTAAACAAATTATGCTAAAAGGACAAGCAAAAGTTCAAAGCAAACATGCCATCACCGACCCCAAATCTTGGATTGTCCTGAATGCAAAATAAACAAAAATAAATACAAGCAAGGAAAGGAAAGAGACGACCTAAGGTTTATGTGCCGCGGAGTTAACACATTCAGCTATGCGTGGTGGGCAAATCCAAAAGGAAAAGGATGAAATAGCAAGCTATAAAATAAGACATAAAAGACAAAATACTAAGCAAACTTGTTAGTAGGATGAGCGACATGGACAATTCAAGTGTTTAGTATCAGAGAAACAAAGTAGTCATGGTAGGGATAACAAAAGGATTTGCGAAAGAAAGAGAGTTCAACCAAAAAATTACATTAAAACACACAACAAAAGTAAAAGTTGGTTCAGTTGCCTCCCATGTTAACAACTTCAGCTACATGCAATGTAGAATGCAAAGTTAACCAAAATCTGAAGCAATATCCTTGATATGAATTAGGTTGAGCTATTAAGAAAAATCCCCATACCCAATAGCGTTTCTAGATCTGTGACTATCAAGGAGAAGAACATAGCTAGCATCGGGGTCACAAATCTCTATCCTACGAAGCTTAGGTGATGACTTACCAATTAACGCATAATGTTTGACATAGACAAGGACATTATTCCAATCAACACTTTTAGTAGAATCGGTCGTACCTAATTCTACCAATGGATCAACCATCAACCCTGTAGCATTCAAACTCGTCCTTAGTCTTAGGGGGCCGAACAATGTTGGAGACCTTCAATTTTTCCTTGAGGTTTCGAAAAGAAACCTCCAACACTCTCGTTCTACAATGAATCACAGCATTGCCCGTGACTAGGAATGGTCGACCAAGAATAACAGGAGTGTTGTTCTTCCGCCTAGGTATATGGTCCATATCTAAGACAATAAAAGTGATCAAGAAGACAAACTTGTCAACCTTGACAAGTGCATCCTCTAACACACCATGAGGTATATGCTTTGTCCTATCGTCCAGCTGAAGTGTGATATTAGTTGGCCTAAAGTCTCCTATATTCCTCACAAACTAAGTAAGATGTGAATTGTTTCTTGGTCTAAGAGAGCTCTACTAGTGCAACCCTCCCCGATCACACGTGGAACCATAAATTCCCTGCGATCTCTAAGCTTTGGCTGGGCGCTCGACACCAGAATGCTACTCACCTTCTCAGTGAGTCGAACCTTCTTTGGAGTGTGCGCCTGTGCACGCTTCTGTTATGATTCTCATAATAGGGGGCATATGATATAGAGTATAAATGTAAAAGGGTATTGACTATAGCTGATTGAGTTGTATTAGCGTGAGGATTTTTTAACTAGAATAAGTCTTGATGTAACTAGTTGCATAAGTCCCTTGTTAAGTCATGTAATAAGTGAAGTCGAGAGCTTGTTAGTTGCAGTGGTCGAGCTAGTGGTCAATGCTGGTCAATAGTGGCGGCTAAATAGGTGGTTGGCAGTTATAGCATAAGTTAGATGTAATGTAATAGATCATGTCATGTAAGTAGTATAAATAGTAAGGCTTAGGCTTGTAATCTCATAACAACTTGATGAATGAAATTGATATCTTTTGATATCTCCCTCTCTACTTATCTCCTTTCCCTTCTTATCTCATCTAAACTCTAAATTCTCTTCTCATCCCATACTCTCACTATCCCAACCAAGGTTAAGGTTCAAGAGCAATATTTAAATCTTAACAATTGGTATCAGAGCCAGGTTTGGCTTCCGAATCAAGCTCTAAAATAGGAAAAAATATATAATCTGATTGATTGTGTTGCAATTAATCAACAAAAATAGTTTTGATACTGATTTAGTTCAGTTGATGTGATCAAGAATTCAATTATGAATTCTAAATTTGAAGATTGGCGGTTATTGCCTTATTGATCTGCAAGTGCCTAGGAATTGCTTCAGTTGGGATTAATTTGATTGAGTTACATTGAAGAAATTTTAATTGCTCAATATTTGTTGATTACATTCAACATCAAAGCTGATTCAGATTGAATTTAGCATAATTGATCAAGCATTAGCGGCTGAAGTTGAGTGCTGAAGCAATGCATTAGTTGTTGAAGTTGAGTGGTAGGCATAATTGTTCTTGATCAAATATTCATTTGATTAGTTCGAGAAGAAGTTAAAAGTGAGCTACTGGATCAACATTACACTTGATCATAATCAAAAGATCAGAAACAAGCTGCATTGAGGTGATTTCAGGTTCTATAATTCAGTTGTTGAGGTTGAGGTAATGGTTTTATGAACTTTAAGTTACAATCCGATCAGAATCTGTGTTTGTTGCTGGTTTGTGTTATAATTCGTGTTAATAATCATAGAAGTGGTGAGAATTCATCAGAATCTGCATTTGATTCTTAAGAATTATGTCTTATTGAGTCAGGATTTGCTTAGACGAGAATCTGACATTGAACTGAGCACCAAAAGTGTGAAATTTGACTTTGTTCTTTAAGATTGCTTTGACTACCATGTTGAGGACTTGATTGCATTCTACAGTTGAGCTTAATTCAGAATTGTAAGTCTGAATTATTCAAGAACGCATCACAGTAAGGGTTTGTTCGAGTTCTCTAAGTGGCAAAAAATCGGCATATTAGGGTTTGGAATCAGTGACGATTGAGGAACCGTTAGCAAGTGATTGTTTGTTCAAGCAAAGGAGTATAATTTCTTGAAGAAATCATCTGTTGAAGTGATTCGAATCGAATTTTGTTCTTCTGCGATCTGAGGTTGTTCTTATCTCTACGAACTGAGTTGGTTTTTTTTCGAAACGCTGCTTAATATTGCAAATATGGTTGGTATGGTTGATGACAGCTCTTGTCAATCTGTGTTGAGTGATTAGTTGAAGAAAATAAAGCAAGCATCTAGACAAGATCTCGAGGAGATTTGGTGGGAAAGCATTGAGATAATGAAACAGGTAGTGGACGAATGGCTGCAGGAAATTAAGGATAGTCAGTTTGCAAACAGCAATCGAGATTGTGCTGGTGTTCTTGATGCAAATGAGCTTTTGGAGCTAGTGCATAGTGTTAGACAACAAGAGTTCAATGTTGAGCAAAAAGAGAAAGTGGAATCTGTTGCTGTTGAAGATGAATTCGACCACGATAATGCTGAAATTGGTGAACACAAGTTAGAAGAACCTGAGTTTGATCAAGATGATCATTATGAAGACTCTTTGCTCGAGTTAGAGTATTTTGAAGATGATGAGCTACAGTAAGATTTGCTTCCGGAATGGGAATATGATTCACATGTCAAGAGAATGATAAAGAAAGCAAAGAGTAAAGCAAAGAGAAGCCATTTAAGTGAAGCATCGAAAGATTTTTGGGGTAAAAATAAGTTGACAAAGCCGAAATTGAAGCGTGAGGTTGTGTGTCAGTCTAAGGAGCTTCTCAGTTTGCAAGAACAGAACAATGGACAACCAGTTGTTGCTGTAATTGAGTCCAATTCAACTATAGGACATCGGGATGATCCACTGGAACAAGTTAGGATGCTTGATGATCAACAATAACTAACTCAAGATACTGAATTTATCGATGAATATGCTGGTATACAAGGATCAGATATATATGCTGGTATACAAAGATTGGTTATAGTAGAACCTTTGATTTCAACTGAAAAATTTGATGCTACTGCTGTAATATTAATGAATACATCACCAAATCTGTTAAGTATTACTCCATGGCCAGCTGGTATGCAGAATGGAAGCATCTTTACTGCTGAACAATCACATTCTGTTAAGAAATCAATTGTTGCTGCTGTGGTACTATCAGTGTGCTTTTGAGTGGGGAAAAGGTGCATTCAAATACACACTCTCATGAAGAGTTACCTCCTGATCCGGGAGATTATGTTCAAACAGAGGTGAAGCTGAAAAGAGTTGATTTTCTGCTGAAAAGAGTAATCGAGCTGCGAGAGTGCGTTTCAAGGTTCAACAAAGGCGAAGCATTATGCCTATACAAGCAATTGAGTTGTTAGAGGTGTACAAATTCAGTAATTTGCTAGAACAGATTTCTGATCAGACCAAAATCAGTACAATAGATGCTTTAACTGATGTGTTTGAAGTTGGAAGATTCCCTAAGGTTTTGGTGGAGTTTGGTTTCAGTTTTGAGTTTGAGTTGAAAGTGTTGGACAACGAATTGGCAAGTGTATCGAGTTCCAAACTAAGGCTAGGTACTAATCAAGCTATGGACAAAGAACATGCTCCAATTGTGCAACTAAATGTGAGGCCTCCTGAATTTAAAGTGAAGGTGCAATACTTGGGAACTGGAGTAAATTCAGTAGCAAAAATTGAGCCATTCAATCAAGATCTGTCAAGTTGGGTAGCTGCAGAAGTAGAAGTAGTTCAGATAGGATCTGATGGTGTTGTGAGCTTCTTGTTTGTAACTAAAGATAGTAAGCCTAGCAAAGTAGTGGTGCAGAAGATAGCAATTGGATTGGGGATTGAGTATGGAATCATGAGAGGCATAGCAGCTGCTGAGAAGTTAAGACATGTTCTGAATTTGAGCACTGACATCAGTAGTGTAACACTGCTGCAGCTTAATAAATCAGGTAGTAGAGGCAGTATATACAGCAGCAGAGTCTTGAATGGATCAGGCCTTGCTTATGAATTATGCACAGTTGTTCAGATGTTGCATTGGTTCCTTATGCTAGTGTACTTCGTGTACATACTTTAGCTCATTGATAAGAAAGCAAAGCTTGATCGTTTAAGGCAAATTTGGTGGCTGGATGAACAAGGGATCCAGGAGAGTCTTAAGAACAGGCTGAAATTTTTGAGTTGCAATGTTAGCAATGCCAATTGGAATGTGTTTCGGGTGATCTGTTGTAGTTGTTCTGAATGGAAAAATCAGAGGCGCAAGCTTTAATATTTTTTGAATTTTAGGATGGAGTACAACAAGGAAATAAGCTCAATTCTAGCGGAAAATATTTTACATTTTAGCAGTAACAATCAAGACAGATTTCCTCTTGTACTGAAATTAATCTCAGTTATTTAGAAGTGTCATTGGTCTCCTAATTTGATGTTCATCCTTAAGTCTGATGACTGGACTTCATTTGTGACCCATGAGTACTTGAGTTGGTGGAGCAAAAGTCTAGAACTTCAAGCCAAAGTCACAAGAGCTCAATTGATTAGGATGGAACAGCAGGAATTCAAGGTAGCTACTGAGAATTCTTGGAGAATGACAATTCCTTCACTGTCAGCAATAAATGAGTTGCTTAGATTGAGTGTGGTTGGTGTTATTATGGCTTTTGGAAGATGTAATAACTTGTTCGCATCAAGAAGCTTCCATATGGACAAGAATCGAGCTGAAATCTATAATGTCCGCAGCTATGAGTTGTCTTGGGTATACACTGTTGAATTCTTGAAGTCTGCAGCATATCATGTGGAATTTGAAAGCAATCAAGTGTTCGTTGAGCTTGGTATAAGATGGTTTAGTAAGTGGATGTTTAAGCAATACAAATATTGGATAAGATCCAAGATGAAATGGTTGCAGTTGCATTCTTATGGGATTTCAATGTGTTTTGATACCAAGATCAGGATATTGGGCTGTTTGAGCTGCCCTTGGGAATGTCTACAAGCAGATTTTGATACTTAGTTCTCTTGGTTTGAGTTTGGAAGGCCTCCCGAGATGTTTAAGGACTTCATAGGTAGTTTTATGGGTTTAACGACATACAAAATCTGTTGTGCAGCATTTTACAAGTAGAAATTCAGAAGTGTTGATGCGTTTTATGGTTCTCTGCAGCAAGATAGAGTTTTGAGCTGTATTAACTGCATCATGAGGTGTCGAGGATGTGTTGTTGATGTTTGGTTTGATCAGTGCAGACCTCCTGAAGATTATTATACATTTGAATGCAAAACAAGATGTCATCCTCATGTATCTGCTGCATTTCAGATTGAGTTGCTTCAGATGTCTTTCCAGCCGCAGAACTTCAGCATGAGATCATAAAGTTCAACTCTCCTTTCCACAACAATAAGAGTTCTTGAAGGTCTCAACTCTTTTCTTGATTCTTGGGGACAAGAATCTTTTAAAGGAGGGAGCAATGTTATGATTCTCATAATAAGGGGCATATGAAATAGAGTATAAATCTAAAAGGGTATTGAATATAGCTGATTGAGTTGTATTAGCGTGAGGATTTTGTAACTAGAATAAGTCTTGATGTAATTAGTTGCATAAGTCCCTTGTTAAGTCATGTAATAAGTGAAGTCTAGAGCTTGTTAGCTGCGGTGGTCGAGCTAGTGGTCAATGCTGGTCAATAGTGGAGGCTAAGTAGGTGGTTGGCGGTTATAGCATGAGTTAGATGCAATGTAATAGATCATGTCATATAAGTAGTATAAATAGTAAGGCTTAGGCTTGTAATCTCATAACAACTTGATGAATGAAATTGATATCTTTTGATATCTCTCTCTCTACTTCTCGTCTCCTTTCCCTTCTTATCTTATCTAAACTCTAAATTCTCTTCTCATCCCATACTCTCACTATCCCAACCAAGGTTAAGGTTCAAGAGCAATCTTTGAATCTTAACAGCTTCTTTTTCAAGCAGAGGCCCTTAAGAAACTTAGCATGCATAGGAATATATTTAATGCAGTCAATCGACAACATGTTGATTTTCACGTCTTTAAACAAATCCAAGAGCTTAGCCCTCTTTGGGTCGTCCTTTTCCTTTGGCCTTGTAAGAGCCGAAGGGAAAGGGGCAACGGGTTCATAAATCCTATCTTATGATCCCTCTCCATAAGCAGTGGAAGGGGGAGTCATGTTCTTCTCAACCTCGACCTTGACTTTCCTGACGTTCTCCTCTCCTGACACTGACCCAACCTTAACTTGCTCGTGAATGAGCATGCTAGGGTTAGAACTAGTCGATCTTGTGAGATTTGTGAGCGGTTGGGAGGGTAGTCTCCCTTCCTCTCGTCTATTTAATGCTTGGGGCAAATGCCCTTTCTGGTTCTCTAATTTGGCGATAGATTGAGAGTGACATCGAACCAGTTTTGTAGTGTCCCCCATAAAGTGGAGCATGCATTCCTAAAACTAGGAAGTGTATCTTGGAGGTGGGGAAGGGTATTACAATGAATAAACCGTGGAGTGAGGTTATGCATATTACCTTCATTGAAAACCAAGAGGGCGTTCATTACCTACAAATCCCGGCACTAGTTGCTTTGTGGTTGATTCTGATTCGCATTCTGCTTCCATGAGAAATCTGGGTGATTGCACCACCCAGGATTGTAGGTGTTGGAGAATGGGCCATTATTCTGAAAATACCCTAAGAAATAATTTCTCTAATTTATACGACTTTAATAGTTAACTTTTCTGTTTTGTTTTTATTACTTCATTTATGTTGTATCATTACTTATGGTGTCCTATAACACGATATAAAATAATTGGTAAAAAATATATATTATTTAAAACATACAAGAAGACATCACAATGGGGAATTATATTTTCCTTTGAAATAAACAACCGAAAACCCCACTCGGAATTTATATTTCCTTGGAAAATCTTTTTCGAAGAAAACTCAATTCTTAGATTATACTTTTCCATCAAAATAAACAGTGCCTTAATGTATAATATGCTTCTTTTAAATATTCTGGCGGTAAAATCATGAAAATTGAAAGGAAAAAGTATGCAACCATTGTCATCTGCAATTCATTTATGAATTACTATGATCTTAAATCATAATTGGCATGTTTTACCATTTATCAGGTCTAGACATGATAGAGATAGGATTAAAGTAATGAGATTGATAGGGAAAATTAGAATAGAAACCATGAAAATCAAAGAGATGATATAAAGCTTACATAGTTTGATCAATTGTAGGTCAATAGAAGGAGCACATTTTCTAATAATAAGGGTTCGTGTATCAGGCACTAATGCACCGAGTCCTATTAAAACTCCAAAGTTAAGTGTGCTTGGACGAGAGTAGTACCAGGATGGGTGACCTCCTGGGAAATCCTCATGTTGGGGGGTGCTCGGAAACAACCTCTTGGCAAGGTTACACCCTGAAGGGGTAAGGTTGCGTACATCCACCCCCCGACCCCATTTAGGCCGGAGCCCTTGAAGCACTGGATCTGTTGTTGTTGTTGGTTTGATCAATTGTGCATATGTCTATAGAGTTGTAGAAAATGTCACTACTTTGGAGAAAAATACATAAAAAGGCACTTTTGACTAGGGATGGCAATGGGGCGGGGCAGGTACAGCGGGCGCCTCCTCCATACCCGTACCAGCCACACAAATTCTATACTCGTACCCGCCCCATTACCCGCCACGGGTATGAAGTGGGTACCTGTACCCGCCCCGGCGGGTACAAACCCATACCCATTGCCCGCCCCAACCCGTCCCGTACCCGCCTGTACCCACCCCGTACCCGCTGCTCGTACCCACCTTGTTACCTATACATTGTCCAACTTATTAAACATAAAATTCTTTTCTTTTTCCCTTCAATAATAACCATGACTTTATAATTATAAATTGCATGAGAAATTTAGTTTATATAAAATAACACAACGGGGATATGCAGGTACAGGGAACAGCGGGGCAGATACATGCGGGTACGAGACGAATCGGAGCGGGTACAATCCTATACCCGTACCCGTCCCATACCCGTGACGAGTATTGAAATGTGCACCCTACCCGTACCCGTTACCCACATCATCTATACCCATACCCGCCCCAAACCGGGTGGATACCTACGGGTAACGGGTTTTAACCCCCCACACCCCCCCCCCCAAAAAAAAAAAAAAATTTGCCATCCCTACTTGTGACAATTCAAACTTCAACCATAAGTAGAGCCATAGTGAGATACAGCCATTGCCAATGTTCGAAAAAACAACTACTTACACATGAGCCTATCAATATCTTGGTTTAATGGTAACACACAGGCATAAACGAGAGTCTAGGACAAAAGATCCTAGATAAGACATGGACATTGGCTAACCCACAACACTACTTAGTAATATCAGTCTTTTTCGTTTTTAAAAATAATATCATACTTTTCCTACTCTTCATTAGAGGAGGCCAGTGGGCCGAGTCTGGTTCCCCGCCTCCCCCTATTTTTTGAATATATATATATATATAGGCTAACCCACAACACTATTTTTTTAGCATACAATACAATCATAATAGTGCCTTACAAAATTATGAAAAAATATATAATCATTTTGACCAAAAATTAATTATAACTTATTGATTAATAATGTAACATGCAAATACAATACAACACAATCATAATTATAAATATATTTAATAGAATAAAATGTATCATAAATTGTTAAAAAATACAACTATAATAATATGATAACACTATTTAAAATTACAAATATATTTTATAAAAGAAATATGTGATAAGAAAATAGAATTATAACAATATAAATAGCTTAGTCTAAACTTGCTACGGTTGGTGCAAGACTTGCTGTACTAGTGCTATGATCGACTTCTTCATCGCTTGATGAACCCAAGTTGAGTCAGTCTTGGTCTCTATCTGCTGTAGCCATCTACTCCTTCTAGCATACCGACATTTCTAAGGTGGCTGGTACTAACTTCGCTCTTTTTGCTCCAAGCAATCTACAACCTACAGTAAAAAGCACACTCCGATGCTATTGAAAACACCGGACACGTTAGTATATCACATACTATGGTGGAAAGCATGGGATATTGGGTTTTATTAGAACACCAAAAATATCAAAATTTGGATTCTCCTGTGTCGGGTTAAAGTCGACCATAGGCCAACGGAAGTAAAAATCAAGCTCATCTTATGATGTAGGATTTTGTTTGGGCTTTAATTGGTTTAACATATCCTATGCACATGATTTTCCTTGAGACGAAAAGATGATGTGGAAGAAACATTTGGATTAGCAGATGATAATCTTCGAGCATATACAGATAATAAATTTTGTAAATTTTTATCAACTTCCGCAATAAAAGATGTTACAACATAAGTTGGATTTATTTTTTTGTAAAAATATTGTGTAAATAATTGTAAACTCGTATGTTTACGACATGGATCAAAAATTGTGGCCGTACAATATGCCAGTTGTGATTCAAAATAATATTTTAAAAATTTTATCCTCATGGCGGAAATAGAGGCCTCCAACACGGGGTTGGAGACATTCTCACCCATCTAAGTAGCAATATCCACCAGTCAAGATATTGCTTGTTTAATTGTTGGATAATGACATCCAAAAAAAATATGATAGCATATTTTAAAATAACAAAAAAACTACATACTTCATTAATTGCATTCCAATCTACACATTGGAAATTAAAATTCCTTATTTCTAAAGGATTTTCTTGTATATATTTAATTAAGACATATTTATATGGTATTATTCTTTCTGACATCTCAACCGTGGATGACCACCTAGTTTGTGTATCTATTTTAAATTTTTTAAAAGAAATGTCATGTGTATCACAAAGATGTTTAAATTTTCTTTGCCTATTTTCAGATGTCTTAATTGCTATAGCTTATTGTCTTAAACACGCAACAGAAGCATCTACAAGTTGCAAACCATTCATTACCATTAAATGTAGTATATGATTGATACAACGTAGATGAAAACATTTTTCATCTAACATGGCCCTCATCTGCCTAATTAATTGTTTTACAGATGCTTCGTTGTTAGTAGCATTATCAAAAAAAATACTAAAAATTTTGCTGTCTATCCTCCACTCACGGCATGCCTTCATAATGGCAAACGTGATTGCTTAAGCAGTATGGGGATATTTAAGAAGGCAAAAATGAATTATTTGTTTTTGCATGATATAGAAAGAATCAATTCAATGTGCCGTTATGCACAAGAAAGGCACACCGGGTTTCGACTTCCACGTATCCTACGTCAACGAGAACATGCTTGTGTTCACCTTAAAAAATATCTTGGTGGTCATTTTTACATTCTTTAAATGCGTCCCGCTTTAAATTGTTCCGAGGAATCCTTAGAGTGCCGGGGTTTAATGCGTTTTGACGGTACCGGACGAATCTGGGGTCTTTGTCGGTGGTAAACGGCCTTTCAACCCCAATAACGTATCTCATTAATTAACGTCCATTAGTTTCTTGTGTAAACCTAAAGTTAGCAAGCGCACCAGTTGCTTGCACGAGATGTTATTGGGTTTTATCTGCAGTTAATTCAGGGTGGCTTTTTAATAGGTGTCTTTTTAGAGTGCTAGTCCCACTACCACATGGATGATTGAAAACTTTAAGGGGATCACATAACGTGCAATATGCTCTATTATGCTCACGATCTAGTGTGAAGTGGCTCCATACATCACTAGTATTACGTCTGCTACCAGAGTGGATTTCAGTTTCATCGGTGGTGGGTGTGGGTTCGTTTTGAGAGCATCCCGCGCCACCTTATTCAGGATAATCATGCTTGTAATGCTGTTGTTTTTCCCAATTTAAGGTATCTTTAAAGGAAGGTGGCGAATCGGGTTCTAAAAAATTCATGTTCCTGGGTATTAAGCAGAACTAATTTAGGGATTTTAGGCGCTAGAAAAGAGCTGGTAGTAGATCAACCAGCTCTAGATGAAGATGAATTATGAGCCATGATATTTTTAATTTATAATTATAAAATATAAGTAAGAATGCAAGTTAGGTAAATAAAAATGACAAGTAAATAAAGTTTTGATACAAAATTTACCGAAGCGAAAACTAAAACTTGAACTTCTACGAGTAGAACACAGTTGAAAATCCAAACTTGAGAGATTTAGAGCAAATAATTGTATGTAAGGCAGTAGAGAAGAGATAATTAGAAAGATTGTTGTGTGGTGAAATAAGAAAATAAGGTTCGTATTTATAGAAAAAAAAATTGAGCCGTTGGGCCCAAGCTTCCTCCATTTAGAGGAGGCCCATGGCCCGATCCAGCCCATTGGCCACCTCAAGCCGTTTGGGGGCTTTGCTCCCTAATGGCTTTATGCCTCGAAGTTGTTGGGGCTGAATCAAAAAAAAATATAAAAAAATTCAATTTCTTTCCCTAGAAATACTATCTCATGTTCTCATTTTACTACACAACAACCTCTCCAATCCTCTCTTCTCTACTTACTTGCATACAATTATTTGTCGTAAATATCTCAAGTTTGAAGTTTTAACTGTGTTCTGCTGGTAGAAGTTCAAATTTCAGTTTTCCTTCGTAAAATTAGTATCCAAATTTTATTTACTTGTCATTTGTATTTGCTTTACTTGCATTCTTACTTACATCTTATAATTATAAATTAACAATACCATGGCTCATAATTCATCCTCATCTGGACCTAGTCGATCTAGTACTAGCTCTTCTCGACCGCCTCAAATCTCTAAAGTAGTTCAGCTTAATACCCAAGAAGGGGAATTTTTAGAACTTGATCCATCACCTTCCTACACAGACACCTTAAATTGGGAATAAGAGCAGCACTACGAGCAGGATTATCCAGAAATGGGTGGTGTGGGATGTTCTCAAAGTGAACCCACACCCACCACCGATGAAACTGAAATCCGCACCAGCAGTAGACGTAATACTAGTGATGTATGGAACCACTTCAGACTAGATCCTGAACATAATAAAGCATATTGTACATTATGTAATCCCTTAAAAGTTTTAAGTTATCCACATGATAGTGGGGTTGGCACTCTAAAAAGACACCTATTAAAAAGTTACCCCGAATTAACGGCAAATAAAACCAAACAACATCACATACAGCAAGCGACTGGTGTGCTTGCTAACTATAGGTTTACATAAGAAACTAATAGACGTGAATTAATGCGATACGTCATTGGGGCTGAAAAGCCGTTTACCACTGGCGAAGACCCTAGATTCATCTGGTACAGTCAAAACGAGTTAAACCCGGCCGCTCTAAGGGTTCCTCGAAAAACTTTGAAGTGGCATGCATTTACAGAATTTGTAACTATGAAAATTGAGCTTAAAGATATTTTTAAGACGATCATGCGGATGTTCTCGTTGACATTGGATATATGAAAGTCGAAACTAGGTGTGCCTTTCTTGTGCACAGCGGCACATTGGATTGATTCTTCCTACATCATGAAAAAATGAATAATTCATTTTTGCCTTCTTGAACATCCCCATACTACTCAGGCAATCACGGGCGCCATTATCGAGGCATGCCGTGAGTGGGGGATAGACTGCAAAATTGAATATATATATATGTAGGAAAATCCTTTAGAACTAAGGAATTTTAATTTCCAATTAGAACTCCGAAGTTAAGCGTGCTTGGGCAAGAGCAGTACCAGGATGGGTGAGCTCTTGATAAGTCCTCACCCTCGGGTTGGGGGCACTGAAAAACAGCCTCTCTTCAGGTTAACACCCTGAAGGAGAAAGACAGCGTACATCCGCTCCTCCCAGACCCTGGGTAGACAGGAGCCTTTGAGGCACTGGGTATGTTTTGAATTTCAATTTCCAATGTTTAGATTGGAATACAATTAATGAAGTCTGTAGACTTTTTTTGTAAAGATGCTATGACATTTTTCTGGATTTTATTATCTAATAATTACACAAACAATATCTAGACTGGTAAATATTGTTGCTTGGATGGATGAGAATGTCTCTAACCCCATGTTGGAGGCCTCTCTTTCCTCCATGAGTATAAAATTTTTAAAATATTATTTTGAATTACCACTGGAATAATGTATTGCCACCATTGTTTATCCACGTTGTAAACTTACGGGTTTGTAATTATTTGCACAATATTTTTACAAAAAAAATAACTCCAACTTATGTTGTAGCATCTTTTATTGCAGAAGTTGATCAAAATTTACGAAATTTATTTTCTATGTATGCTCGAAGATTATCATCTTATATTTCAAATGTTTCTTCCACATCATCTTTTTCGTCTCAAGGAAAATCATATGCGTGGGATATGTTAAACCGATTAAAGCCCAAATAAAATCTCAGGTCATATGATAAGTCAGATTTTTACTTGCGTTCACCTATGCTCTACTTTAACCTGACACTAGAGAATCCAAATTTTGATATTTGGCAATGGTAGTGTTCTAATAAAACCCAATATCCCATGGTTTCCACAATGGCATGCGATATATTAACGTGTCCGGTGTCTTCAGTAGCATCAGAGTGTGCTTTTAGTATAGGTGATAGATTGCTTAGATCAAAAAGAGAGAAGCTAGCACCGGGCACATTAGAAATGCCTGTATACCAAGACCGACTCAACTTGGGTTCATCAAGCGATGAAAAATACGATCGTAGCACTAATACAGCAAGTCCCGCACCAACTGCAACAAGTTTAGATTAAGATATTTATATTGTTATAATTCTATTTTTTATAACATTTTTTTTATAAAATATATTTGTAATTTTAAATAGTGGTATCATATTATTATAGTTGTATTTTTTAACAATTTATGATACATTTTATTCTATTAAATATATTTATAATTATGATAGTGTTGTATTGTATTTGTACGTTATATTATTCATCAATAATTTATAATTATTTTTGGTTAAAATGATTATATATTTTCATAATTTTATAAGGCACTATTATGATTGTATTATATATATATATATGTGTGTGTGTGTGTGTGTGTGTGTAAATGTATATGTATATATTATCTATCAAAAAAATAGGGGGCCCTGGGCCCAGGCCCGAGCTCAGCTGGCCAACTCTACTCTTCATTATGTGCATCTTCTTTTTTTCATTTACATTAGTAAGGAGGTACAATATTTTCCCAAAAAAGGGGACACCAACTTTTGTGAAATCGGAGATGGGTTTTAAATCCAAGACAGCTAATTTGGAAATAAAAATTAAACCACTATACCAATAGATCAGTCTATATATTTTTTATGTATTTGTTGTGAAAAGTTATCTAATTTCCTCTTTGTTTTTAACAAGTAGGCAATCAAAAAGCCACCACAAAACCATAAGCAAGAGCAAAATATGAAAAACAAATTAAATTAGGCACAAATAAAGTAGGACAAGCAATTTTTAGTTGGGGAAACCCCTCCAATGTGAAAGGGGAAAACCATGGGTTTGTTAACAAACTGTACCTTCTACTATCACCAGATTCTAAGACGGTACAACCCATTTGCCTTGTTTAGAACAAGCTAGAGGAGTTCAAAACATGAAGAATGCTCTTGGAACAAAAAGTCTCCAAAAAATCTTACTCTCAGGTGGAAAACTTCAAAATATCAAGTACAAATTAGGGTTAAGTGAAATAGCAACTTTGGAGAGGCAAAATGATGATCAAACTTGTTGGAAAAATTTATACAATCAAGCACAACGGAAGCGAAAAATAACAAAATAATAATGAAATCAACACACCAATATTTATGTGGAAACCCTTTCTCAACTAGAGGGAAAAACCATGAGACCCAACGGGTGCCTCAATCCACTATGAAATTAAGGATTACAATTTTTAATTATACCTCCCAACCCCATACAATCATCATCAATCCAATCATCAACATCAATGTGACTATTGCATGGTCACTAACCATCTCCTAGTGTAATCGCTACAGGCAAGTCACCACCCATCCTCAATGAAGCTTTTGCAAAGTAAGCCACCAACATTCCTCAATGTAACTACTGTACGGCAAGTTACCAACCCTCCTTAATATAACTACTGCACAGCGAGTCACGAACACTCTTAAATGTGTAGCTTCTTCACGGCGAGCTACCAATCCTCTAACACATAGCTTTGGAAAGAGAAAGCTACAAACTCCCATCAATGTCTCTCAGTTATAAAACCTCTCAACATCAATCTCTCTTTCTCTGCCCGGGTACCCCCCAGTTACCCTTTTACAAAACCCATATGCTCTCACATCTTTCCTATCTTTTTCTCACACTTTAAACCAATAATCTTAACCTCTATTTATAATTGAGTTACCTAAATCTAATCTAATTTAAAATATCAATAGAAATCAAAGGTAACCCAATCTTAATCAAATATTTCCCAAATCAAATTCAAACCATATCTAAATCATATGAAATTAACATGAATTTTGAGAAAAATAATATCCTACCAATCTCCCCTTATCTCAAAATTAATATATATATTTTTCTTAGAATTATCTATTTCCTTCTTTTTTTTTAAAAATCATCTTTCCCACCCAAAATTAAAACTTAGCCAAAAAAAGGTCACCTACAGCACTCATGTCACCGGCACTTAAACTAATCACCACCGCATGGGCCGTCGCTCGAGCCACTGACCACGACCACCACATACCTATCCATCTCACTATCACTGGAACCTCCGGGCAAGCTTGAACTAGCACCTATCCCTTTAGTGTAGTTTAGGCTCAAACAACCGCAAACTCCTCTGTTCTTTAAGTTCAACTCCAGCACCGACCCATTGTTCTCTTCATCGCTGCAACAACTAGATTTCTCCTGTCCTTAGTAGATTTTCCCAACCTAGCTCTGATACCACTTGGTGGAAAATTCAAACAATCAAACACAACGGAAGCTAAAAACAACAAAACAATAACAAAATCAACACACCAATAATACATGAAAACCATCTCTCAACTAGAGGGAAAACCCACGGGATCCAATGGGTGCCTCAATTCACTACGAAATTAAGGATTATAATCTCCAATTATAACCCCCAATCCCATACAATCATCATCAATCCAATCATCAATATCAATGTGACTATTGCACGGTAAGTCACCAACCATCTCCAAGTGTAGCTTCTGCACGATGAGCCATCAACCCTCCTTAACGTGCCTATTGTACGGCAAGCCACCAACCCTCCTCAATGTAGCTACTGCACGGCAAGTCACCAACCCTCCTCAATGTAACTACTGCACGGCGAGTAACCAACTCTATTCAATGTGCAGCTTCTTCATGGCGAGCCACCAATCCTCCAACATGTAGCTTTGGAAAAAGGAAGCTATAAACTCTCATCAATGTCTCTCAATCACAAAATCTCTCAACATCAATCTCTCTCTCCCTGCATGAGTACCCCCCCAGGATACTCTTTTACAAAACCCGTATGCTCTCACATCTTTCCTCTCTTTTTCTCACACTTTAAATCAATAACCCTCAACATCTATTTATAATTGAATTACCTAAATCTAATCTAATTTAAAATATCAATTCAAACTAAACTTATTTAAGTATCCCAATCTTAATCAAATATCTCCCAACTCAAATACAAACCATATCTAAATCAAATCAAATTAATATTAATTTTGATATAAATAATATATTAGGATTATATCTCAAATTACTTGTTTTAAGTTTATGGGTTGCCGTGGGGTCACCGATGGATCCGGAGGGAAGCCTGATCGATCGGGTGATTTAAGTGAATTTTTCGGATTTTTGGGCCGTAAGAGGGCCAATCGATCGGACCCTCCCAGACACGCGGGCTATATATAGAGCCCTAGGGTTCCGGTTTCTATGATCCAATAGATCCAAATAACAGTGAGGCACCACCACGGCTAAGAGTGAGGTGATTTCGTAATTCCTTCAATTCAAATTTTGAGTGCTACGAGAGTTAAGAGAAGGTGATTGGTAATTTTTTCATAGATCTCGTTCAGAGGAAGTGCCGTTGTAATTTTTCCTTTCAGTATCAATAAAGAATCTCCATTTCCGCCCATGGTTTTCTCCCCTCTCGATTGTAGAGGGGTTTCCACGTAAATATTGTCTGTTCTCGTTTGTTCTTTCTTTCTCCATATTTGTTTACTTCTCGTTTGTGTGAGTCATATTATTTGAATCAAATCAAGTGGTTAGGGTTCACGCTTCCGCATCAAGATTTCCCTAACAAATTAGTATCAAAGTATATTAGATTTGTTAAGTTTCCTTACAAATTGGTATCAGGGCTAGGTTCAGAGCCTTGGGTGGAATTTGTATCAGAGCCCTGTTTATTTTGATTTGGTAATATGACATCCGCAATTAGATCCGAAGTTGAGAAGTTTGGTGGTCAAGGGAGCTTCAGTTTATGGCAGGTTCGCGTTAAGGGCCTCGTGACTCAGAGTGGCTTGAAGAAAGCTTTAGATGGGAAAGAGAAGAAACCAGAGAATCTGCCTGAGCACAGTGTGAGGGGATCTTTGTGTGGTCAGTCTACAGGATTGAAATTCTGTGAACAAGGGCTTTATGGGAAGCAGAAAGGTTTTCGCTTCAAGCAATTCTTGACTAGTGGACGTGTTACGTTTGGTGAGTCTTCATTATTGTCTCCACAGAAGTTGTCATCAGTTGTTTGTGATTCAGGTCAGGTGAGTAAGCTAGAGAGAGTTAAGTTGAGTAACATAGTTCAACAGTAGGTGGATGTTTCATATAATGTGTCAAGAGCCAATTCAGAGATGAAGAAGACTGGCATTGCTGATAACCTCTCAGATATGTTCACTCAGTCGATACCTAGCAGGAAGTCGAAGCTTTGCTCGCACTCGGTTAGGTTTCGTGTTTTGTTGAGATAACCCCATGTGTGGGGTGTTCAGTAGAGAAGGTGGAGGAAATTCTTTTATGTATGTAATTTGAGCCAAGGTGGAGATTTGTTAGGATTATGTCTCAAATTACTTGTTTTAAGTTTTTGAGTTGCTGTGGGGTCACCGATTGATCGGGAGGGAAGCCTGATCGATCGGGTGATTTAAGTGAATTTCCGGATTTTTGGGCCGTAAGAGGGCCGATCGATCACCTTGATTCCGATCGATCGGGATGCTGATCAATCAGGCCCTTCTAGACACGCGGGCTATATATAGAGCCCTAGGGCTGGTATCGATCGGGATCCCCCCCCCAACCCCCCCTTTTTAGTTAGGGTTGGTATGCTCTGATACCATGTGAGAATATGGATTAGTGAAGCATACCCAATAGGGTTATTGAGGCATATATTTATAGCAAAGAGTACAGAAATAATTACAGAATATTATCAGAATAAATTAATATAATATATCCTAATAATGTCCATTATGTATAATTTTTTGCTTTAATTTTAAAGCATAACACCATTACTTTGACTGTTACTCTTTTTTTCCTTCTTGTATTATAAAAATTGATATTGTGCAAATTTTCAAAAATAATAAAATTTTGCAATTGTTACTTTTAAAATAATACTTTGAAAAACCCAAATTTTGGGGCTTTCTAAAATCTGATAAGGCAAGCAACTGCAAACTAATATATAAAGATAGATTAGTTTTCATTTTGTTGGATTTTAATTAAATTTTAAATTTTTTTTTAAAAAGTTGAGTAATGGTCTAAAAATTTTTTGGGCCTCGGTTTGGCCCCAGGTCAAGATTCGGGCTTGTGCTGGTGACTTTAGCAAAATTTTTAGGGTTTCATATGTGTGCCTATTTATACCCGGTTCTAGGGTTTGAGAGAGCAAACCGAATTGAAGAAAAAATTCAAAATTCTGTAACAACTTTAAAGTAATCAAATTCTCCCTACAACTCAGTGGACGAAGGCAATTTTGGCTGAACACGTAAATCTAGGTGTTTATTTTTTTTTATTTTCCTCGTTGAATTTTTTGTTGTTTAATTGTTGTGCTTCCCAATAGGGAAGTGCGGTAATGTCCTAGAATTTCAAGGATTGGGAATGGGGGATAGAAGACATTTGAGATGAGGAACTTGTAATTAATATATACTAGGTTTTTTCAGTGTGATGCACGGGTTGTTTGTATATAGTTTTTTACCTGTTGATTCTTAAAAGCTATAAATCTTGTTTGTTTTATATTGATTAAAAATATTTGTCATGCATAAAAGTCATTGCAAAAAGCTATAAAAGTGTAGGAAATCCAAATAATTTTATAGTTGCTTTTACTCTTTTATATATATATATACTCTAGCTTCTTTCCTTTATTTGAGATTACAGTTTTCTTAACACAGTCCTTTGAGAATTTGTTACATATTTTATTGATTGATAAATGATTGTGTATGTGTAAAATATATAACTTTTTTTACATATATATACGGAGAAATTATTGTTACGTATATACACACGAATATATATACATATATATACGACATTAACAATTTACAAAATATTATAAAATATCTTTTTTTGGCTTTTCTTACCATATTTTTTGGCTATAAGTTCTATTTTTCATTAACTTTTGGGGGTCTCATATCATAACTTTGATAATAACTGGGGAAATAATTTCTAATAGTTTTTTTTAACTAAATTTATTGCTATATTGTTAAGAATGTTGAATATAGTGCCTTAATATAATTTAATCAACTTTAAGATTTACATTTGCCCTATTCTATTTTTTGAATATTAATTATTGAAATCAATTTTTTAGGCAACTAAATTCTAGTGTAGTAACATCAAATCTATTTCTTTATTTTTGTTAGTTTTTTTCTTTTATTTAATAAAAGAATGTCAAGAGTTTTTTTTTTTTTTTTGATTTATTAATTTTGAATTTAATGTTTTGAGTAGTATTTTCTAAAAACAAATGATTAAAATTAATTTTTTTAGGTAATTAAGTTCTGGTATAGTAACTTTAAATTTATTTCTTCAATTTTATTATTTTTTTCTCTTATTCAATGAAAGAATGTCATTTTTTTTATTATTACTTTTGAGTTTCATGTTTTGAGTAGTAATTTAAAATTTGTCATATTAGTGTCATTAATTGAGATTTTATTTTTCATTTTTATTTGTTTTTTCTATTGAATAAAAGAATGTCAAAGGTTTTTCTTGATTTATTACTTTTTAATTTCAGGGTTTGAGTAGTATTTTTTGAATATTAATTATTGAAATCAATTTTTTTGGCAATTAATTCTAGTTTAGTAACTTCAATTTTATTACTTCATTTTTAATTGTTTTTTTTCTTACTTAATGAAAGAATGTCAAGAATTTTTCTTGATTTAATACTTTTCAATTTTATGTTTTGAGTAGTAATTTAAAATTTGTCATATTGGTGTCCTTAATTTAGATTTTATTTTTATTTTTATTAGTTTTTTTTCTCTTATTTAATAAAAGATTGTCAATAATTTTTTTGAATTTATTATTTTTTTTTTTATGTTTTGAGTAGTAATTTAAAATTTATTATATGTGTGTTATTAATTGAGATTTTATTTTTCCTCTTTCTATTTTTATTAAACTGAGATATTGTGTTCTCTTTTTATAATTTTTATTCATCTTTGAAATTGATTTTTTCCATTGGTTTTGAATTAGTTCATAATTATTTTTATTTCATTAAGACCTATTCTTACTTTTTTTAAAATTCAAAAAATGGTTTTTTATTTTGTTGATTTTGTTCAGATTTTGCCATACTAATCTGCACATCAGTTTTAGATTCTATTTTAAAATTATTTTTATTGGTGCAACTAGTTAAGATTTATTTTCTAT
This sequence comes from Simmondsia chinensis, assembly GCA_018398585.1. Lineage (NCBI taxonomy): Eukaryota > Viridiplantae > Streptophyta > Magnoliopsida > Caryophyllales > Simmondsiaceae > Simmondsia > Simmondsia chinensis. Next base: position 10,448,039 of record JAGTTD010000022.1, read on the forward strand.
TTAATTTTTGCATTAATATTTTATTTTTTAAGATTTTGCTTAAAAATATAAAATTGGTGTTTTCTTTTGTTTTATTTGAAATGTGAAATTAGTGTTTTGCTTTTTATTGATTTCTTTAAGACTTTATTTTTCCTATATTGAATTTTTTATAATTTGAGTTTAGATTTTAATTTTTTATATTTTCGTTCACACATAAATTTTTATGGTTTTTAAGGATTATGAAAATGATTGGTTTAGTTGAAAATTTAATGCAAGATGAGGCTTCTAAAATTGTTAGGATGGAGGTTGGAAGGAATTTGGGGAGAATAGGTACTTCTCTATAATATAATATAAATAAAATAAAATAATAATATATTCTTGTTATTGTTTATTGTGGTTGAATCATTAACTTCTTATAAAATCAGTTTTAACATAATCTAGAGAAAGATAGTTATATATCTTAGAAAATTTTGTCATGTGACTATGTTTGCCAAAAAAGTATGCATCTTTTGCAACGTTTATGAAGCATAGCAATTAGAATACATCTAGAACCCAATTTTGGAAATCTAACTATCATGTTTAAGAACTAAGAAAGCAATTTACAGAACAAATCAAGAGTAGGAGAAAATGGAACTGTTAAACTCAAATAGAATAGGGAAGTAAATCAAAGTGTAGTGCAAATTCTCCATCTCCACATCTCCTTCTCAGAAAGAGTATTTACGGAACCAAAATTAGGTTCCAACATAAAGAAGCAACACTAAGGTTATGTTTTTTCAACAAATGTATGAATCATAATTTAATAGTATTAGTCAAAATGCCAAAAATGTTTTCCTTCAATAAGAAAGAACCATTTTCTTTTGTGGAGGTAGAAACATTTTCTCATGTTATATGTTTTACTTCAATCTCAATTTTGCCAAGCATAAATCATAATACGTACCACCTTATGTAGACAATATAATTGTTTTCTAAAACTTGCTTTGACATGTCAATTCTTTTTTTTTGGTAAGTTTTGAGATGTGAATTCTCTTTAATATGATTTCCCCCCGTGAACTCCACATGACTTTTCCACTCAAAGTGCCACTAAACATCTCAGGTTTCTTTTGATAGTCTTTTTTAATAGTGAAAATAGGTTGTCTAGGTTTGACACTATTTCTTTTGTTCTAATAATGAGTTTATGGAGTGGCAATTCTACGTTTGAGCTTGGTTTTCAAATTTAATTATTGTTACATAACATTTTAACTTTTCATTCAATGATTTAATGAATTCTACCATTTTGAATGTGGATCTAGGGTTAAATGCAGTATTTAGATTTTTACGTTTGGAATATGAATGGTCATGTTCTAAGATTGGAGTATTGGGGTTAGAAGAAATATAGTTTTGTTCATCAATTTTTATTTGTTATTATTATTATTAATTTTTTTTTTGTGATCTATTTTGTAAATCAAATTTAGTTGTACTTGGTTCTCTTTATTTTGAGATAATTTTTAATTTTTCGATCTGCATTATTTATGTGTCGATGTTGTTTTAGTAGTTGTATGATTTTGATTTAGAGGACTTTTTGAATATATCTTTTCTTATTTGTAGATTATTTTTTAAATTTTCTATTTAACATTGAAAGTTCTCTCAATTTTTATTTTCATTTTTGAATTTAGATATTTCTAAAATATTATGTTATTTCGTCCTTTTTTATGTCATGTTTTTCAACAAAATATTTTTTAAATTATTATGCATAATATATGATAATAAATTTATAATTCTGACATGTTATTTTTTATTATCAAATGTTTTATATAAATTTGTTTATTATTTCATCCTTTTATTTTCTTATGTCATGTATGAAATAATAATAATTTTATTTTATATTTTATAAGGGTAGTTTTATTTTATATTTTATGAGGTTAGTTCTGATTATATAATTAAGCATTTGGTTTTCTTTGTCTATTCATCTTCCTTTTCCTGTCTTTCCCTAGGGCCATGAATAAATGCCTATAATTTGAATGAATGAATGCTATTAATGAGTTTTTAGTAGCTACTTTTGATTTCTTAAGGACTCTTTTCATTATTGGGAGTATATTAAAGGACTTTCTTTTAAATTATAGGGATTGAGATTTGATGAATTTTGGGAGAAGTTGGTACTCCACAATAATATATAACAAAGATTATTATTATTATTATTATTATTATTATTATTATTATTATTATTATTATTATTATTATTATTATTATTATAGATTATAGATATAGATTTTATCAATCTTATTTATTGGCATACATGTTTGTGTTTACTACCCCCGGGTGGGACAAGTAACAAAAATATCATATTTTTCGGCACATCATTATGGATGGATTAGCCTCGCTAGTGCATATTCTTAGTTTTATCATCTCTTAAACCTATTTGTCCTGAATCCAAAAATGATCCCTCCCCTAAATTCTATTTCTTTGAGATTGTGAGATGCTCTTCACATGAGCCTAACGACCTTAATTTAGGGGCAACATATAGTCAAAAATGAGACCTTCAGATTTTTTTTAAAAAGTAACATCATATCTTTCCTACTTTTCATTATGTGGATCCTCACTTCTTTTTTTTTTTTTTTTTTTTTTTTTCCTAGCATTCGTAAGCAGGGTAAAATATTTTTCCTAAATAGGGACTGAACTCTTGTGAAAGTAGAGGTAAGTTTTGAATCCAAAACTTTTACCTTCGAATTAAAAATTAAACCACTACACCAACTTCAAAAGCGGATTCTGTGGTTCCTCTTACATGTTCTGGTCAATCCTATAGAAGCAAGAAAAACTAATATAATTTGAGTATTTTGAACAAATATTATGTGAATTTAAATAGCTCATTCTATGGATCTTTAACTTATGCTTCTCAAGCCTATATATATATATATATATATATATATATATATATTTTTTTTTTTTTTTTTTCTTTTTTTTTTTTTTGAACATGTGCTTCTCAAGCCTATAGAAGCAACTGAGAAAAACTAATTTAATGTTTATATCTTGAACTACTAATATTCATTATCTTGAACAAAGATCATATTAATCGCCCTTAGTGATTCTTCCTCGAGTCTTTCACCATCACCTTCACTCTCTTCTATTCTTTCTGCCAATACTTATTATACACTCGCTTTATGTCATCAAGTCTTGCGGGACAACACCCGCGGCAAGCTTAACCTTGACTAGCCTCATGCGCAGCCATGATTTCCGCCTCGACAAACCTGTCTGTACCCCTTTGTTTTAGGCATTTTTGGTTAGGTTCGTGGAAGGCAGACCGTTTTCAATTTCCCCAAACAAGAATGAGTACGTTCTATAGGATGAGAGCCGGACTCAAGCTCTTGCTGGAAAGTTAGCTACTGGCGCGTTTGGTCCGGACATTCCTGCATAATAAGCATGGCGGTTAGAGGGACCCACCCACGGTAGTTTAGACCGCGGGGGAACCCCTGATAAGCATGGGTGAGCTTGAGGAGAGAGAATCGGGTGGCAACCTCGGAGGGGGAGAGAGTCCCGGGCCTTAGGAGAAAGAAAGAGAGTGTGGGGTGGAGTTTGGTAATAGGGGAAAGAGACCCCATGTGGAGGTGTAGAGGAGAGAGAAAAGAGAAACCCCTTGTGGGGTTCTTGTCCCCTGGTTGAGTGGGAAGTGGTTGGTATTTATAGAGGGGGTGAGGTGTTGGCAGCTGGTGAGAGGAGGTGACGGTTGGTGTAGGTTGGCAGTAGTAGGTTGCCGATAAGAGTGGTTGGCGGTAGTAGGTTGCCAGTTGGAGTGGTTGGCCGTAGTAGGTTGACGAGTGAGGTTGGCGGACATCGAGGAGAGAGACAGGGATGGGGGCTGCCTTGAGGGATTGAGTGAGGAGAGAGGAGAGAGAAATAGGGAAAAGTGGGGTGGGGTTTATTTTGTCGTTTTATGGCTTTTATCTAATTTAAACTTATTATTTCGTTATCCAATTTTAATGCCAACTAAGTTATTTTTATCTTTAACAATTAGCCCCCCACTCCATAGGCGAACTGATCAGGTTCGGGGATGGAGTGTAAACTTCATGCCCTATCAGTCTAAAGGTTAAATGGGTTAGGACGAAATCAATTTAAATTCGTACCTTGTCCACTTGATAGTTACTTTTAACTTGGGTGTGTTTTGTGTCGGTATTTGATAGCTACTTGGATTTGACATGCCAGTCTTAAGCTTGGATTTTTCCATGGATTGGCATGTGAATAGCCCTGGTAAAAATTCAAATTTCTCTTGCGAGCTTGCGTATATGGTTGAAGTTGGCACCGGTATCCCAGATTGGGCGACACTTAACGGCGTTGGTGTGATGTATGGGAATCATCAGTTTGTGGCCTCTTGTGAGTTCTGTTGCTTGTTCTTAGACTTTATCATTTCACATTATAGATATGTAAAGCTTTAGCTTCTGGCCTTTAGTGGTAGGCCAAGTATTAAAGAATGTAGGACAACTGTGGTTCGTATTCGCCAATGTATATATCATTGACGGAGGGCTTCCAACGAGTATTTTTACCATGAACGGACATTAGGGATTATGGTTTTGTTGGGCAGAGGGGTGAGTAACGCCTCTTTTTGAGTGATGGAATTGCCTTTTTAGTCTTTATTCGTATTTCTAAGTTTTTAGCGCCAGTGTTCACACTCGCTATGTGTACGCCATGCCAACAATGTATTATGATCTTGGCATAACGTGGTGTTATAATTTCTCCAAGCTTGGCTATTGGCTGAGTTATGGATTGGGTTAATTTCGCAATTCGCAACTTGTGGTTTTTGATCTATTGCATTGTTGAATCATGATGACCAACCCCCTAGCTCCCAGCCATGGGCTGAGGTGGGGTGTATTGTGGATAACAACTTTACGCTCCCAATATTACTCGGAGTGAATCACAACAGCCAGCCTCGGTGTTTAAATGGGGCACAAACAACTGCGGACTCCCGATATTAGTGGGAGTTTACCGAGCCCGAATAACTCCATGCTCCCAGTATTACTTGGCGCAAATCACAACCGCTAGCTCTGGTGTTTAGATGGGGCACAAACAATTGCGGACTTGCGATGTTAGTGGGAGTTTACCGTGCTAGAATAACTCCATGCTCCGAATATTACTTAGACCGAATCACAACCGCCAGCCCCAATGTTAGATGGGGCACAAACAACCGCAGACTCCCAATGTTAGAGGGAGTTTACCATGCCCAAATAACTCCATGCTCCCAATATTACTTGGAGCGAATCACAATTGCCAGCCTCGGTGTAAGATGGGGCACAAACAACCACTGACTCCTATTAGTGGGAGTTTACAATGCCCGAATAACTCCATACTCCCAATATTACTTGGAGCAAATCACAACCGCCAGTCCCAATGTTAGATGACATACCAACAACCGTGGACTCCCGATGTTAGTGGGAGTTTATCGAGCCCAAATAACTCCATGCTTCCAATATTACTTGGAGCAAATGACAACTGCCAGGCCTGGTGCTAAATGGGGCACAAATAAGCGCGGACTCCCGATATTAGTGGGAGTTTACCGCGCCCGCATAACTCCATGCTCCCAATATTATTTGTAGCGAATCACAATTACCAACCACGGTGTTAGATGGGGCACAAACTATTTGGAATAGTGTCCTGAAATCAGGGTTTATTCTGGATATATGTTATGACCCGGGAATCCATGGTTGATGGCTATGTGCTGAGTTGTTCTGATGGCGTGCTGTTAGTGCTGCATATTGTTCTGTTATACTGTTCTGTGTTCTGTTGGTGGCTGCTGCTGGTGTGTTTCTGTTGTATTGGGCTAGTGCGGCTGCTATTAGTTGTTAAGTAGTTAGGTCTATGAAGTAGTAGCTTGGCTTTAGTTGTTGCATTGCATTGCAATAAGCTACTTCTTTCTTCTGCTTGGTAAGCCTGCAGTGCTGCAGCAGGTCTGTTGGGTTGGCGCCATATGGTCTTAGGTAGTTAGTTAGTTAGAAGATATTTTTGGTTAGTTAGATATTTGTAGTGTCGGTTATTAGTAGTGTCTTGCTACAATGTACTTGTTTTGCTTGTCTTACCTATAAATAAGTAGTAGGCTGCTGTAATCTGATCATTCAATCAAATACATGATAACAATCTCATTTTGAGATCAAAGCTTCTCTCTCTCATCTAACTCTCTCTATTTTCTCATCTCCTTTCCCTTCTTATCTCATCTAAACTCTAAATCTCTTCTTTCTCATCCCAAATTCTCAACCTATCTTCAATTTTACTTAGCTTACGTTTGTGTTCCAATCACCAACGTAACAATTGATATCAGAGCCTTGATTTGGCTTCCGAATCAAGCTCATATCCAAAAAAAAATCTAAAATCTGATTAATTGTGTTGCAATAAATCAATAAAAACAATTGTGATACAAATTTAGTTCTGATTTTGTGATCAGAAAATTTAATTCTGAATTTTGAAGCTGTTATTGGCGGTTACTGCAAGTCTGACCTGCAAGGCCTGGGATTAGCTTTCGGTTGGGATTAAAATTGTTCCACTTTGCACTTGATCATCATCAAAAGAGCAGAAACTACTGCATTGAGGTGATTTCAGATGCTAAAATTTGGAAACTGTGGTTGAGGCAAAATTTGTCAGTGTAGGCGAAAATCTGACATTTTTGAGCTCCGAAATAGTCGAAATCCGATATTGTTCTTGAAGATTTTTGTGTATCGTGTGTTTAAATCATCATTACAGACAAAAATAGAACCAATTTTAGATTCTTAGTCAGAATTATTCAAGATATCATCTCTGTCAGAAATCGTTCGAAGTTAGGGTTTGTCGAATTCGTTGTGCGCGAAACTCTGCAAGCTAGGGTTTGTAATCAGTGACGATTGTCGAACTGATAGCAAGTGGTCGTTTGTGAGTACGAAGGAGTAGAACTTCATTAAGCAATCGATCATTGAAGATTTACGAAACAAGTTTCACATTTCTGCGAACTTGTATTCTGCGAGCTGTTGTTTCAGATTGAAGTTGTTGTTCAAACTTGCGTTTGTTGCTATCAGTTGAAGTTCAGACTAGATTGTGAAGATTCAAGGTGAATTTATGGCTGGAGGCATGACAACCAGATCAGTAATGGCCAAATCTGTTGCAAGTCCACCTTATGCTGATGTGGTTAGTAATAATGCAGAACAGGACCAGCAAGTTACTCGTGTTGAGTTGAATGCAGATTTAAAAGCGTTAATGATTCAGCTTCATCAGGAACAACTAGAGAGAGAGCAAAGAATGGAGGATCGGTTGCGCAATTTGCTGAAAGAATAAGAGCAAACATTTGGTGAGTGCTTCGGTTTGCATACTCAGCGTTTGGAAGAGAAAGTGGCTGATCAATTACATCAACAAAAGCAGCAAATCGAGGAGGCAATGGTTGAACGAATGATTGAACAAGCAAACGAGATTGATGGAAAGATTGATGCTCATTTAAATCAACAATTACAAAATTTTGAAGAGAGATTTATTGAGATCAACAAACAACCAATCGATGCAAGAGTGAAGGAGCAATTACAAGGGATTGAGGGTAGAATGGATGGTCGTTTGTCGATGTTGCAAAATCAAACACAAAAACATAATGTTGTTGCAGATGGTGGAGGTTTGTTGCCTATAAGTCAAATATTGAGAGCCTCTAATTTGCCTTAAACACAAACACTAAGTGTGGGAGATCATCAACAAGTAGGACTTCAGGGAATTAGTGCAAGTATTGAACCTCACATTCCTGAATCAGATGATGACCGAACTCAAGATCAGGTTCCAGTTGCTGCTAATGTTGGCAGACCTCAAAGGCAAGCTACTGACCAGAGGCAAAGCCGAGCTGAAAGCATGAATTTTGGACAAAAAGATCACCCTCCGGATCCACCTAATCGACCACCAGATCCTTCTATTTTGTTGAGATCCAGGTCTGAAAATTCAGGACATTTTGATATAATACACACGCAGCCAGTTGGTTCGAAAGCTGGGCTCGTTGTTTAGTCTGGTGTTTCGGTGCAACAGCATCACCACGGCCAAAATGCAGCTAACATAGTTCCTAATCTCAGCAACGAAGTCTCGTATGGCAGTAGAAACAATGGGTTTAGACAACCAAGAGTTCAACTCGAAAATTTCGATGGGAAGTATCCACACTCTTGGCTAAGACATTGTGAGCGATATTTCCGTTTCTATTCCATTCCCGATGATCAAAAGGTGGAATTGGCCGCGGTTTATCTCCAAGGGGATCACGAAGTGTGGTTCTACAGCCTATTAAGGAGCAATCCCACTCTTACTTGGGATGGGTTTATGACCGAGTTATGTGAGCGCTATGGTGATGAAGAAGTGGGTGATGTAGTGGATAGCTTCAACAAGCTAACTCAAGACACAACCGTGAAGGCATACATGAGAAAATTTGAAAATCTCCAAGCTAGTATGATCACATTTGCCCCTTGAGCCCCTGAGTCCTTTTATGTCTCGAGCTTCATCAGTGGACTAAAGCCTAGAATCAAGAGCTTGGTAAAAGCACTTGAACCTATTTCCTTGTCTCAAGCTTTTGCCAAGGCAAAGTTGGTTGAGGCCACTAATTTCACATCCCTTGATCGACCAAGGCATCAGGAGGAAAACTTCCAACATTATTACAAGGGGATCGAACAAAAAGGGGGAGATGAACGTAAAGATCCACGAAACTTCGAGAAGGAGCCTCGACCCCGCTGTTTTAAGTGTCATCAGCCTTATGTACCGGGTCATAAGTGCAATCCTAAATCTCTCATGGCATCTAGAGGAGTAGATATTGAAGAACAAACCGAAAGTGATCAAAGTGCTGCTGATATTGTTGGATCAGTTCGGGATATCGATAGTGAAGAAGGGGCTGACATCATAGTTCGAAGCAAGGAAGGAAGGAACATGTTTAAGAAACTGTCAAGTTCCAAAGCACTCAAGTATCTAAAGGGCAATTTCTACAACAAGTGATCTTCAAAGTCTCAACTCTCTTTCATTCTTGAGGACAAGAACATTTTCAAAGGGAAGGGAATGTTATGACCCGGGAATCCATGGTTGATGGCTGTGTGCTGAGTTGTTCTGATGGTGTGCTGTTAGTGCTGCATATTGTTCTGTTATATTGTTGTGTGTTCTGTTGGTGGCTGCTGCTGGTGTGTTTCTGCTGTATTGGGCTGGTGCGGCTGCTGTTAGTTTTTAAGTAGTTAGGTCTATGAAGTAGTAGCTTGGCTTTAGTTGTTGCTTGCATTGTAATAAGCTACTTTTGTCTTCTGCTTGGTAAGCCTGCAGTGCTGCAGCAGGTCTGTTGGGTTGGCGCCATATGGTCTTAGGTAGTTAGTTAGTTAGAAGATATTTTTGGTTAGTTAGATATTTGTAGTGTCGGTTATTAGTAGTGTCTTGCTACAATGTACTTGTTTTGCTTGTCTTGCCCATAAATAAGTAGTAGGCTGTTGTAATCTGATCATTCAATCAAATACATGATAACAATCTCATTTTGAGATCAAAGCTTCTCTTTCTCATCTAACTCTCTCTATTTTCTCATCTCCTTTCCCTTCTTATCTCATCTAAACTTTAAATCTCTTCTTTCTCATCCTAAATTCTCAACCTATCTTCAATTTTACTTACCTTACGTTTGTGATCCAATCACGAACGTAACAATATATTATTTAATTAATAAATAAAATTGAAGTCCTAGTCGTTTTCTAGTTAAATTTATGTAAGCGAGCATTTATACTGCATGTGATTTTCTTTTGGAAGAGATCCATGAGATAGGCGTAGTCCTCAGACTACAATTTACATGTTTGTTCTAAGTGGTTTATGAGACTAACCCACATATAAACTGGGAACAAATGATATGGATTGTTGTTTGAAAGACTCGTAGTCGAAGACAATTTTGACCACTTGTAGGTTAAGACTGTAAGGTGACACTTTAGACGACTTATCTTGGTCACGTGGATGGACATCTAAAAGTGTTAGGTTGGTGTGTTTAATAAGATTGACACACTAAGTTGGACCATGTGGATTACTTATTTCTAGACTACTACTGGAGATGAGTGATTCACGTTGTACTGTTTGAGCATCCACCCTAAATCCTAAGGATATTTTGGACTTGTGCATGTAGCGTTAGTTACTTTGGTATACTATAAGTAAGGTTTAAACGCATGGCTGAATTCCCACGTACACTAGGTAGCAGCATGAAGTGTGATAAGGATCAGGTATTCAATAGGGAATCTACAGTATCTTATGAGATACATATGTCCCCTTATTTGATTCACGAATATTTGAATAGTTCGAAAACTTTGGCCAAAGTATTCCAAGTGTTGAACATTTGGAATTTATACTATGAATATATTCAAGTATAAATGAATTATTCGATAAAGGACGAGTCAGTAAATAATAGAGAAGCTATGAGAAGGATAATGGTAGCGGTTATATTTATCCTTTGTCATGGACATCTAGTGGAGGGGTTATTATCATTAATATAGTCTATTAGAAAGATATCGAATAAATAGTTTAAGTCTGAAATGCAGTGAAATTTATTTAGTGGAATTAAGTCTCATTAAATGTTATTGAAATTATTTTATGAGATGATTAATTTAACCCATCTGGAGTTAGATCTAAATTGCCCACGAGGTCTCTGCACAAGCCTCTGTATTTATTGCAATCAGAAAAATATAAAAGAATTCATGAGATGAATTATTCATCCACAAGATGGGTAAATTACTTTTGTTAAACTTTATTCATGAGATAAATAAAAATTAAAAATTATAAAATAAATAATTTTGGAAATTAAAATTCATAAGATGAATTTTTACATGTGAAAAAAAAAGAAAAAAAAAAGGCAAACTAGGGTTTATTAGGGTCGGATACGCGTGCTTCGAATCCGACGAAGCAGCACTCGACATGTCTCGTGCGCTGGGACGTCCGGCTGGTGATCTACTTCCGCGTTTGCGAATGAATAAAAGGATGCCATGTGGCACGTGTTGATAAGGCGGTGGTTTGATGAAACGCTACATTTCGAGTGTGTTTTTGAATAAAATGACGCGTTTTGCTTGTTTTAACTGAATTATTTTAGCAAATCCCACATCAACCTTTTTATATTTATTTCTTCGGTAGCCTACTATAAATAGATGTATCTATTCCAAGGGTTTGATATTCAATTGAAATAAATCATTATGAGTTTCTTAAATTGTTCCAGAGACCTAATTGGAGAAAAAAATTTCCGTTTAAATTTTTCTTTCCTCAGTTTAATATTTTTCGGAGCCTACCCTCAGGGCAGTTTGGGGTCATTGCATAGAAGATCGCGGGATCACAATTTTCTTGGTATTATTTATTATTAGAGCAATTTCAGGTATGTTCTTTTTTCTTTCTTCTTTTAGTTTCGCTTTTCTATTTATTTACAATATTTATTATTATGCCCGTTTAAGTTTATGTATTGTTATGAATGTATTAAAGTAAAAAGTCTAAAGATCTAAATTAAGAATTTAGATCTATAGATTTAAATTTGAATTTAAATATGTAGATTTAAAATTAGGAAATTTAAATCAACCCTAGGTTTAGAAATATGAATTCTAAATCCATTCGGCTATGTAAACTTTAGGGAGAATTTTTGAAATTCATCCCAACAACCGGTATTAGAGCAAATGGATTTATAGAGATAACCCTATTCCCGGAAGCTCTCTCACGTGAGGTGTCACAAAACGCGACTCTCCGACCGGGGGCTTAGGTAAAGAGATGAATCTCTTACTCTAAGTGCTCTAATAGATGCTTTTCGTTGTGACCATAGTTCAGAACTGTGAACCCAACGATCAACAAAAAGTTATCTTTTTTCCCAACAATTGCTATCAAAGCCTGCTTCTGATTGCAATCATAATATACATAAATAGGTATAATAAGATCAAAATGAATAGATTTGCGATTTAATAAAATAGAGATTTTATTAAGAAGGAAAGCTAGTTTAATTTGACGGTTCGATTTAAATTGTTTAAATCAATAATGAATTAATAGTTAATTCAGATCATTGCATAAAGCAAAGATTTAAATTTTTTAAGTCGTTAATGAATTAATTGTTAAATAAGATTATATAAGGTAACGATTTGAATTGTTCAAATCATTAATTAATTAAAAGTTAATTTGATCATTTATAGGTAACGATTTAAATTGTTTAAATCAGTAATGAATTAATCTGTAATTCGGAACAACCTATTAATTTGCGATTATGTTGTTAGTATAATGGGATTGTAAGTTCTCAGTCATGATTTACGAATTAGGATAAAATTGATCTAATGAGATTAGATTCGATTAATTTTTACTAAATTAGATAAAATTGATCTAATGAAATTATATTCAAATATTTTTTAAGAAAATTCGATAAAGTTGATCTAATGAGATTGGATTCAATTATTTTTTATGAATCCGATAAAATCGATCGAATGAGATTAGATTCAATTTGTATTAAAATTAAATATTTTAATTTAAAAATTAAAAAAATCGGACGCTCCTATCAATGTCAGGCTGATGCGGATGTTAGCACCTGACGTCAGCGTCTTTTTTAATTTAATTTAAAAAATATTAATTAATTATTTTATTTATTAATTTCTTTTTAGAATGAGATTCTAAATTAGATTATGAGATACTCTACGGTGAAAATTAGTATTATTTAAACTAAAAATTAATTTTAAATTATTTTAAAATAAGATTTTGAAATAGTCTACATAATATTCTAAGTCAAATTTATTTTTAAAATAAAAGTTAAATTTTATTAATTAAATTTTAGAATAAGATTCTAAACTAGACTATTGGATAGTCTAAGCTCATTCTAAAGTAGACTATGTGATAGTCTATACTTAAAGACCTTACTTATTTTAAATGAAATTAATTTTTATTAATTAATTTAATTTTAGAATTAGATTATAAAAAAAAATAGATTATGAGATAACCTAAATTTATGGTACTGTTTTAATAAAAGTTAATTTCTATTAATTGATTTTATTTTAGAATGGGATTCTAAAAGGTAGATTATATGGTAATCTAAATTAGATGTTGGTATTGTTTTAATTAAAATTAATTAATTAATTTTATTGATTGAATTTAGAATGAGATTCTAAAGTTAAATTATGAGATAATCTATATTTTAAAATGATAATATTTTAAATAAATTAATTAGTTAATTATGGTTTATTTTTAGAATGAGATTATAAAGAGGATTATGAGATAATCAAAGTTGTAAATGCAAGTTAATTAAAAATCACTAGTTATAAAAATCAAGTGGGAGCGAGGTTTCATTGTTGTAACCTCACGTCTCCATTACCTGTCTACAGTATAGTAGATCGATAGACCTCCCTGCAGAGGATATCGGTTTGTAGATTATAGGGTTAGACTTCTATTAGGATAAACCAAAGTGCAAAGAAGCGATGCGACTACGTTGCCGTGGAGTATTACATGTATTTGTATGGAAGTTTATGTAAATATTTACACTTGACTAGCATGGTGCATTAGCCTCCCCAAGGAGCTCTGTTGTGTCCTATTAGAGACTAAGGTAAAGTGGTGAGTTAATTATGTTTAATAAGAGTTATGAGAAAACAGGTTAATTGAGAATAGTTCTCACCCGAACTAGCTTCGTGTGACCCCACTGTAGGGGAGTAAGAAGTGGTGTGTTTGGGTCATCATTGTATGCATGATAGTACAATTTAGTGGATATTTGACTTATCGTGTATGCTAGACTGAAAGAATATATATCATGCATTATACATGACTCTTTTTAGGCAGTTACACAAATGTTTGCATTTATAGTATTTTTGATATGGATACGGTTGGCGAACTTCACTTGATTTCGATTACATAATGTACTCACTGGACTAAATCACTTTTCCTTGAAAAATAAGTTAGACTTACTCATTACTCATAAAGGGCATATTAGAAAGAAAGGAAAGGGCAAGATTGCTATTGTAGCAACAAAGTCCATAAAGAAGTCAGCAAAAGAAAAGTATTTCTTTTGTAAGAAAACTAGGCCACTGGAGGAGGAACTACACTAAGTACACAGCTACTCTTCCAACAAAGACTGCTAAGCCATCTGGTGAAGGTATGTCGATATCTCACTTAGTTGAATCATGAGCAGTTGAGAGTCCACCGGGTCCCTAGTAGGGTGGGCTCGGGTTCAACTAGCCATGTCTGTAACATATTACAGGGGCTTAGGCTAAGCAAAAGGCTACCAAATGGGTGTTGTACCTGACGGTTAGGGACAATACAATAATAGTGGTCTTAAGTGTAGGAGATGTTAGCTTAGACTTTAGTGATAGAGTTCTGTTTTAAAGGATTGATTATTTAAACCTTCGTTGTACACGAATTTGATTTCTGTATTTCTGTTAATCAAAAATTGCTATTCAGTTGATTTTAATAATGAATATTTTAATATGAGAAATAAATTGTTTATTTGTACATATACATGAATAAATTGTTTATTCATGTTATTTCCTTATCAAAACTATGGTAATTGTTTAAATGAATCTAGCATAAGTTTACTTGTTCAATCTTCTAAAAGAAAATACCCTAAAAGTGACAATTCCTACACCACGCATCAAGGTTTAAGTCACACCAATGCAAACAAGATCCAAAGACTGGTAAAAGATGAACCGATAGAGGCTTTGGACTTAAGGTCATTACGAGTCTGCAAATCCTGCATAGAAAGAAAGATGTCCAAGTCTACCTTTAAGAGCAAAGGCAATAAGGTTGGTGACTTGCTTGAGCTGGTTTACATAAATGTATGTGGACCAATGCATGTTCAGGCAAGAGGTGGGTATAGGTACTTAACCACATTTAGTGATGATTACTCAAGGCATGGATATATTTACCTGATGAGACATAAGTTAGACGTTTTTGGAGAAATTCAAAGAGTAGAAAGTTGAATTTTAAAAGCTATTAGGTAAACAAGTTAAGTCACTTCGATCAGATCGAGGTGGTGAATATTTTTCGTGTGAGTTTTTGGTTTTCCTAACTACAAATCTCAGCTTTGTGCTCTGGGTACACCACAGCAGAATAGTGTTGCAGATAAATTTGATTCAAAAGTTCTCTTCTAAATACAATGCAAAATACTTAGAGAATCATTTTGCAAGTAAGCTACAAAACAAAAACAAAATAGTATTAAAGGAAAATGACACTAATTCCAAACAGCTAAACACAACTCAAGACATAGTGGATGCATTAGGTACACCTACTGATAGGCACAAAAATGTTTTAGGTACACGAGAGCTTATATGTAGTGGGAGTTTTGTTAGGACCCTGACAGGTTCATCGCGGGAGCCTTAGAGGTAGACCATGGCATTGAATATGGTCCTTTTAGCCACAATGAAGCAATTAAGTCTTCTAGTTTTGTGCAATCGGTTGCTCGACCCATGCGTGTACAAATGACATTAAGAGAAAATAGTGACTTTCTTAGTGTTATATGTCAACGATATACTCCTCATTGAGAATGATGTAGGAGTGTCATTAGTTGTAAAGATTTGATTGTCGAGAAAGCTTAATATGAAGGACATGGGAGAAGCCAACTCAACTCTTAGGATTAAGCTTCTGCAAGTTCGCAAGAGTAAGATGTTGGGTCTCTCACTAACCACTTATACTGATAGGACGTTGTCTAGGTATAGCATGGAGTTCCTCTTTTTTTTTGAGTAGTGTTCTAATACACCTCAAGAGGAGGAGCAATTGAGAAATATTCCATATGCTTTGGCAGTGGGAGGCCTCAGGTATGCCATGATGCAAACGAGACTTGATGTCTACTGTGTTGTGGTATATTAAGCAGATATCAGTTTAACCCAAGTCCGATGGACTAGGTGGCAGTGAAGCGTTTTCTTTAATTTTTGAGAAGAACGAGAGACTATATGGTGATCTTTCAAAGTGACGAGCTGGTTCCAGTTGGCTAGACTAATTTAAGACTTCCAATCAGATTAAAATGATAAAAGTCCGACGTCTAAGCATGTCTTTACCCTTGGAGTGGGAGCCATTAGTGAGAGAAATGTCAAGCAGTATTGTATTACTTACTTTACAATAGAGTAATTGAGCTCACGAAGGATTAGGCTAAGTAGACCTTTGGTTCAAACTTAAAAAGGGTGAGTATGGACTTTGTCATAAATTGAACTTAGGACAAGTGGGAGATTATTAGAAACAGTGTCTTCAAATCCATATTTATTCTAGACATATTATTTAATTAATAAACAATATTGAAGTCCTAGTCATTTCCTAGTTAAATTTGTGTAAGCGAGCATTTATACTACATGTGATTTTCTTTTGGGAGACATCCATTAGATGGGTGTAGTCCTCATACTACAATTTACAAGTTTGTTCTAAGTTGTTTATGAGACTAAGCCACAGCTAGACTTGGAACAAATGGTATAGATTGTTGTTTGAAAGGCTCGTAGTCGAAGACAATTTTTGACCACTTGCATGCTAAGACTATAATGTGACACTTTAGATGACTTGTCTTGGTCATGTGGATGGAGATCCAAAAGTGTTAGGTTGATGTGTTTAATAAGATTGACAAACTGGGTTGGACCGTGTGGATTACATATTTTTAGACTACTATTAGAGATGAGTGATTCACGTTGTACTGTTTGAACGAGACTCTAAATCCTGAGGGTATTCTGGACTTGTGCATGGAGCATTAGTTACTTTGGTGTACTATAAGTAAGGTCTAAACGCATGACTGAATTCCCACGTACACAGGATAGCGGTGTGAAGTGTGACAAGGATCAACTATTCAATAGGGAATCTACAGTCTTTTATGAGATACAGATGCCACCTTAGTTGATTCGCGAATATTTGAATTGTTCGGAAACATTGGCTAATGTATTCCAAGTGTTTGACATTTAGCATTTATACTATGAATATGTTCAAATATAAATGAATTATTCAGTGAAGGGTGAGTCGGTAACTAATGGACAAGCTATGAGAAGGATAATGGTAGTGGTTATATTTATCCTTTGTCATAGACATCTAGTGGAGAGGTTGTTGTCATCAATACAGTTTATTAGGGAGATATCGAATAAATGGTTTAAGTCTGGAGTGTAGTGAGATTTATTTAGTGGAATTAAGTCTCATTAAATGGTAATTAAATTATTTTTTGAGATAATTAATTTAACCCATTTGGAGCTACGTTTAAATTGTCCCTGAGGTCCCTGCGCACTCCTCTGTATTTATTGCCATCAAAAAAATATTAAAAAATTAATGAGATGAATTATTTACCCATAAGATGGGTAAATTAAGTTTACCAAACGTTATTCATGAAATGAATAAAAATTAAAATTTATAAAATAAAATAATTTTGGAAAATTAAAATTCATAAGATGAATTTTTACATGTGGGAAGGAAAAAATAAATAAATAAATAAAGAAGGCAAAATCGAGTTTATCAGGGTCGGATCCGCATGCTTCAAATCCAACGAACCAGCGCGCAACGCTGGCGATCCAGGTTTGCGTCTACTGATGAATAAAAGCATGCCACGTGGCTCGCGATGATAAGGCAGTGGCGCACGGATTTGGTTTGATGAAACGCAGTGTTTTGAGTGTGTTTTTGAATAAAACGATGCATTTTGTTTGTTTTAACTAGGTTATTTCAGCAGATCCCACATCGATGTTTTTATATTTTTTCACTCCGGTAGCCCACCATAAATAGAGGTACCTATTCCAAGGGTTTGATATTCAATCGAAATAAATTATTTTGGGTTTTTGAAATTGTTTCGAATACCTAATTGGAGAGAAAAATTTCCGTTGAAATTTTTCTTTCATCAGTTTAATATTTTTCGGAGCCCACCCTCTGGGCAGTTTAAGATCATTCTGTAGAAAATCGCGGGGTTTTGATTTTCTTGGTATTCTTTATTATTGAGCAATTCCAGGTATGTTCTTCTTTCCTTCTTCTTTTAGTTTCGCTTTTCTATTTATGTACAGTATTCATTATTATGACTGTTTAAGTTTATGTATTGTTATGAATATATTAGAGTAAAAGGCATGAAGATCTAAATTTAGAATTTAGATCTGTAGATTTAAATTATGAATTTCAATCTATAGATTTAAAATTAGGAATTTTAAATCAACTCTAGGTTTAGAATTATGAATTCTAAACCCCTTCCGCTACGTGAACTTAAGGGAGAATTTTTAAAATTCGTCCTAACAACCGGTATTAGAGTAAAGGGATTTATAGAGATAACCCTATTCTCGGGAGTTCTCGCCCATGAGGTGTCACAAAGCGTGACTCTCTGACCGGGGGCTTAGGTAAAGAGAAGAGTCTCCTACTCTAAGTGCTATAATAGGTGCCTTTTGTTGTGACTATAGTTCAGAACTGTGAACTCAACGATCGGCATCATAGTTTATTTTCCAACAAAAAGTTATCTTTTTTCTGAACACAAACAACCGCGGACTCCCGATATTAGTGGTAGTTTACCATGCCCGAATAACTCCATGCTCCCAATATTACTTGGAGCGAATCACAACCGCCAGCCCTAGTGTTAGATGGGGTAGAAACAACCGCAGGCTCCCAACATTAGTGGGAGTTTCCCATGGCCGAATAACTCCATGCTCCCAGTATTACTTGGAGCGAATCACAATCAATGCCCCGGTATTAGATGGGGCACAAACAAACGGGAACTCCTGATATTAGTGGGAGTTTACCACGCCCAAATAACCCTATGCTTCCAATATTACTTGGACCGAATCACAACCGCCAGCCCCGGTGTTAGATGGGGCACAAACAACTACAGACTCCGGATGTTAGTGGGAGTTTATCGCACCCGAATAACTCCATGCTCCCAATATTACTTTGAGCGAATCACAATCGCCAGTCCCAGTGTTAGATGGGGCACAAACAACCGCGGACTCCCGATGTTAGTGGGAGTTTACCGCGCTCGAATAACTCCAGCCCTTAGCCCCCTGTCTGGCGCTGAGTTAACACAAATTATACAAGAAACGTCAAGCCCCCAACCCCCGGTTAGGGACTAGGTTGAACGTAACATGAATGGGTAATATAATCACGTCACCAATCGCCACTGATGAGCATGAACACTGCCACCAATCATCATTGGTGAACGGTGGATTCCTTAGTTGCCAAGGGGCCACTTGCAAGATTGAAATGCAAAAAAATATCAGGTGAAATCTTGAATAAATGTATTCAATCTTCCCGTAGGGAGTGCCTTGAGTGTGCATACTTGAATAGGTACTAGTGAGCATTCCGTTTGGGTGTATAAAACCGTTAATGCAATTACGCGCATTTTTTAATGAGCATGCCTTGTGGTTTTCCCATGTTTCATTAAAAGTGATAGACTTTGTTAGGCGCCAAGAGGTGCCTTGTAAGTCTATATAAAGAATATCATGCCTCTTGAACCGTGAAGGTAGGGGGTCTTCTAAGGCTTCATCATTGGCTCCAAGAATATTAGCCTCTTTGTTGGAGAACGGATAAACTGAAACGAGTGTCACGAAAAGTTTACTGCCACCACTGCTGGTAATAGCATCTAGGTGGATATGTTAGTGGTAGTACCTAGCCAGGTTTGTTGGCAGTACTACCTGATTGAGATTATTAGTGGCTGTGACTAGCCCAAATATGTTGACATCATTGCCCAACTGGCTTGATTGGCGGTGACATATGATCAAAGCTACTAACAGTAGTGCGAGGCCAAGTTCATAGGAGGGGTCTTGACTGAATTTATTAGTGGCGAGGCTTAGTTTATTTGAGCCCGTTATTGATTCTAAAGGATCACCACTGTGCTTGGCTTTTAATTTAGCAACGGTAAGCTTCTCGCTTAAGGGATTGGCGAGGCCATCTAGCCAAACTTGTTGGCAGCTGTGACTGGTCAAGCTTGTGGGTGGCGCTGTACAACCAAGTTTCTCGGCGATAGCACCTAACTATCCTTGTTAATAACCACGCGTTTTTGAAGAAACTTTTGCCAGTATCACTAGCGATAATTTTTAAGTTTGTTTATTTTAGCGTTGTTCATTGGTAGCCCATGGTAGTCTATTGTACCATTGGTTGGTAATGGTTCACCTACTACCAATTTCTTTTTACTCAAGTCTAAAGGTGGGTAGCGATGTTCTCAAAGAGCTTTCGCCAACTTGGAGCGTTGATGGTAACATCTCTACCAGCGAGTCCTCTGCCACGCTTGTTAGTGGTATCCCAACTAGGTTAGTTGCCCATAATTCCTTTATTGGTGAACTAAACCTCACGCCTTATTATTGGCGCCCCTTTTGGGGGGTGCTTGTCTATCCCGAGGGTGACAATATTGTTATCGGGGGAGCCCCTTGCTTGGCTTCCCAGTTGTGCTTAACTTCTAGTTTTGACTTTAGTTCTTTTCATTCAAATTTTTTGGCGGTTGCGGTTCTTACCTATTAACTTGTACACCAATCAAGCTGACTTAAGTTCTTAACATTCAACAAGAGCTTTTAGCTTAACGATTAACGGCAGCCCCCTGTCTCATACGGTAGGCGGTAGGTGGTAGTCCTCCACCCAACCTAAGCCTTAATTTTCTTTTCAAGCAAAGCCTAAGTCTTTGATTTAGGTTATTTGAATTTCTCATAGGTTCATTACTAAGGACCCTGCCATTTTAACATGTAATGACTCCTTAGTTTAATTTAAATGCCATCACAGATGTGTGAGTTTTAACGTATTAACAAGTTTGGATTCCAAAATATTACGTTTGAGAGTGGACAAAGCAAAGTGTAAGAACAAAATAACGGCTAAAATTATTTTTGTTTACTATTTTTATTACTATTATTGCTGCTACCGTTATTTTATTTTAGTCTATTTTTGCCTAGCCCTGGCTTTGATAAGAGATTCGGGTGTTCCTATCTGGGGCCAAAAGAAGACTCGGTGGACTGCATTTTGGGATAATCATTGGGCTTAAGGTGAGCACCAAAGCTCCCTGCCAAAAACTTAAATACTTACGCTTCTTTAAAAACTTTACCAGATAGGTACCGTAGCCCCTAACCCTGTGAGGGTCTTAGATATTTTGAATGGGATGCCAAGTCAAACGCTAGTAAGCTATCTTTCCCAAAGACGGTGCCACTTGTTTTAGGCATTTTTGGTTAGATTCGTAGAAGACGGACCGTTCCCAATTTCCCCAAACAAGAATGAGTAGATTCTTTAGGATGAGAGTCGGACTCAAGCTCTTGCTGGGAAGTCAGCTGCTGCGCGCGTTTGATCCGGACATTCTTGCAAAATGAGCATGGCGGTTAGAGGGACCCACGGTGGTTTGGACCGCAAGGGACCCCTAATAAGCATGGGTGATCTTGAAGAGAGAGAATCGGGTGGCAACCTCAGAGGGGGTGAGAGTCCTGGGCCTTAGGAGAGAGAAAGAGAGCGTGGAGTGGAGTTTGGTAATAGGGGAAAGAGGCCCCGTGTGGAGGTGTAGGGGAGAGAGAAAAGAGAAACCCATTGTGGGGTTCTTGTCCCCTGGTTGAGTGGGAAGCGGTTGGTATTTATAGAGAAGGGGAGGTGTTGGCGGCTAGTGAGAGGAGGTGACGGTTGGCGGTAGTAGGTTGACGATTGGAGTGGTTGGCGGTGATAGGTTGACGGGTGAGGTTGGCGGACATCGAGGAGAGAGCAAGGGATGGGGGGGTACCATGACGGATTGAGGAGAGAGGATAGAGGAGAGAGAAAAAGAGAAAAGTGGGGTGGGGTTTATTTTGTCTTTTTGTGGCTTTTTAACTAATTTAAACTTATTATTTCGTTATCCAAATTTAATGCCGACTTAAATTATTTTTATCCTTAACACCCTTCATCACAGAGCGACTTTGTCAACTAAGACTCCTTTACATCGCCTTATTTATCACAGAAGCCTTATTGCTCACCATGATCATGGTCTCTACTCACGACCTTCTTGTGATACCATGTGTCACTAGATAAGGCATACTCGTTTCTTAGAGTGACCATGTCAAGCAACACAACTTTGCCAATCTTGGCATAATTTGAGCTAGAGGCTAGAAAACTTAGACATTAGGCACTAGGGGGCGCAAAAAATGATTTAAACCGTATTCCAAACTGGACCAAACCGTAAATTACGGTTTGGTTTCGTTGAATTGGTTTATGATTTGAAAAATTACTGTTTTGTTTAGAAAACTTTGGTTATTAGGATTTACGGTTTAGGTTTGGTTTAAAACCAAACTTAAACCATAAACTAAAGAATCAATGATTGTTTACGGCATCCGAATCATAACAACATATGTTAGTGGCAAAAGTTTACTTGATAACCTGATAAAAATAATTAGGATAATTTACACTAAAGGTCTTTATACTTTTCTAATCGTATCAACTTGGTCCTTATACTTTTAATTTTGTCAATTTAGTCACTTTATAATTTATATTATGTCAATTTCGTTATTTGGTCAAATTTGACATAAGGTGATGATGAAATTTTTAACAACATAATCATATTAGATGCAAGTAAAATCCATTCTTTGATTCAATTTAACCCAATATGTGACTTAACCACTAAATATTTCATTAACAACTTAGCAAAAATTTTAATAGACCTAATGTTATTGCTAAATTTGTCCAAAAAACGCTACTGCTGAATTTAACATACTCATTTTATGTATTGTTTGTAGTTTTTATTTATATAGTATATAGTATAAACATATTTTATACTATGATAGATATGGTGGCCATGAGACTTGGCCTGGTTATATGGATGATTTTCAGGAGTGTGTTACGGAGGCCGAGCTTACGCCTATTCCTTCTTCTGGACTTCATTTTGCATGGTCCAATAGTGTTGAGGATGAGAGATTGATCCTTAAGCGGCTTGATTGGTTCCTTGTCAGTGAGGGTTGGCTTCATGACTTCCCTGTTGCATCTGCTGAGATCCTCACTTGTTGTTTAATTTCGGAACATACTGCTATTGTCGTGAGAGGGCTTGGGGAACGTCGTGCCAGGCAACTTCCATTCAAGTTCTTAAGCTTTTGGGGTGATCATGAGGACTTCCTTCCCACTGTTAGATGAGTCTGGAACAATTGTGTTGAGGGTACTTTGATGTATCAGCTCACTCAGAAGCTGAAGTTGCTGAAGAGTGAGTTGAAGGCCCTCAACACCCGCCGTTTTAGCCATATTTTGGCCAGAGCCGAGGTGGCTCGCGATGCATGGGCCATGCATCAGAGGGCTTTAAACGAGGACCCTGAGAGTCCTACTCATCGATTAGAGGAGCGCCACCTATTCAGTGAGTGTTCACACTTATGCCAGGATGAGGAGGCATTCTATCGTCAGAAGTCGGGTATTTAGTGGTTTTCACTCCGAGATCAGAGCACTCAATTCTTCCATTGGTCTGTTATTCATTGATAGGCCCGAAATAGGATTTAGTCGATTGTTGGTCTGGATGGTGTGAGGACATATGATCCGTAGTTGATCTCTCGTACTAAGGTTACTTTCTTCCAGGAGCTGTTGACTGAGCCTAGTGGTCCGTTGACTAAGGATGTTTCAGACCTCTTTAAGGCATACATTTCTAAGGATCAAGCTCGCCTGCTAATCTCCCTGATCTCTGCTGTCAAGGTTCGTGATGCTCTCTTTTCTATTAGTAACGATAGGGCCCCGGGGCCTGATGGTTACACTTCCCTCTTTTTGAAGAGGGCTTGGGAGGTGGTGGGTGGAGCAGTTATCAAGGCCGTGTAGCCTTTCTTCATTTCAGGGCGTATGCTGTGTGCCCTGAACACCATAAGGACCTGTCCCATGCGTAAAGTGGAGACTCCTTTCACTTTCGGTGATTTCCACCTTGTCTCTGGTTGCAATGTGATTTATAAGTGCATCACTAAGATCCTTGCAAACAGGCTGAAGGAAATCCTTTCCGTGTTGATTGATCAGGCTCATACCGCCTTTGTGCATCCTATTAATGCAAGAGCTGATGCGGGATTATCACCTTCAGGTCTCACCTTGTTATACACAGGAGGTTGATATTTGCAAAGCTTTTGACACAGTCTATTGGAATTTTATTCAAGAGGGTATGAGGAGTATGGGATTCCCGAGATCATGGTTGGTTGGGTCCGAGAGTGCCTTTCTACTACCCACTTTTCTGTCTCCATCAATGGTGAACTTGAGGGTTTCTTCCACTCCAGTCAAGGTGTTCATCAAGGTGACCCACTCTCTCCTTATTTGTTTGTTATCGCTATGGAGGGTCTCTGAGGTTTTGTTGGCCATGCTATAGATGACCCGCAATTTTGTTACCATCTATGCTGCCGTTGTACTGGGCTAACACACTTATGCTTAGCTGATGACCTGATGATCTTTTATCGGGGTGATTTGGGTAGTGTCACAATTGTTCGTGAGGATTTAGATCACTTTGCTATTCTTTTGGGGCTCTCCTCAAATGTAGCAAAGAGTTCTACTTTTCTGGAAGCAATTGATTTTATGACTCAAGGGGATATTCTTGGCATTTTGGGATTCAGTTTTAGTCAGTGCCTGGTTTGGAATCTGGGAGTGCCACTCATTACTTCACGGCTACGGTATAGACCTCTCGTTCTCTATTGTATGGTGGCTACCTGCAGCCCATCCGATCTGTGCTTTTCACTATTCAAGCCTACTTGTCATCAATCTTCATGCTCCCGAAAATATGATTATGAAGATTGAGTCGACTTTAGCGACGTTTCTTTGGCACGGCTCTTCGCTAACCTCGGGGGGAGTGAGGGTAGCTTGGAGGCATCTGTGTTATCCTAGACAGGAGGGAGGTCTAGGACTTCATGGTCTTGCTGAGAGGAACCAGGCTTTGATTATAAAGCACATCTGTTTTCTTCTTTTTTATCCTTCCTAGCTATGGGCGCACTGGGTTCATCTGGACGATTTGAGTGACGAGTTCGACTTAGTGGTGTTAGCATCATATTTTGTCAGTCCGTCACCTCCACTTTGGTGCGATTTATCACGTCATGAGCGATGGCCTTGACACTGCCCTATGGACCGATTATTGGCTGCCGTGCGACTGTGGTTTGTGCTTCCCTGCTCGACTGCTCACTTCTTCTGGATTTCTATGGGATTCTTGGGTCTCAGCCATTATTAAGGGTGATTAGTGGAGATTTCCACAAGGTTGTTCGAAGCACCAACCCATATGGGACATGATTGACTTTAGCCTTCAGTCTAGTATGGTGGATGCCATCCAATAGTTGGGTGACCCTTTGGGGAAATTCACCACCAAGTCCGCTTGGGAGATGTTGCAGACTAGGAGAGATAAGGACACTATTCATCACCTCTTGTGGTTTCAGATGCATATTCCGAGGCACTTCTTTCTTCTCTGGCTCACTTCTCAGAAGTGGCTTTGGACTCGGGACCAGCTTCTGCGCTTTGGAGCACCAGGAGTATAGAGTGTTTGTGTTCTATACGGCCTTGCTGATGAGACTCATGAGCACCTTTTCTTCGCTTCTACCTTTTCTGCCTTGGTGGGGAGCTCCATCATTCTAAGTACATCTATTGCTTGGCCTACCCTTCCTTGGGACAATCTCATTGTTTAAGCTGCTCAGCACCTCAAGGAGCGAGAGATTAGTCGTATCATAGCTTGACTTTGCCTGTCAGTGATCGTGTATACTCTCTGGTACGAGCGCAGCGCCCTCAGTCCAGATCAGTTATAGCCATGCGAGAGAAGATTACGGGTTTGCTCAGGAGCCCCTTACTTGCCGCTCCTTCATTCAGAGAAGCTCACCGCCATGCCTCCTTGCTTCGGCAATGGGGCTTTGAGTATTAGTTCTTTTTGTTTCCTATGTTTTACTTTGGTTGCTCCTTGTATGGACCTTATCTAAACTATGTTTTGACGTTGTTTCATCTTTGTAGGCTTTGGCTATGTCCTGGGGTATGCCCCTTGTAGCTGCACTATATTCTTTCATCTATATGTTTTGCTAACTTACAAAAAAAATGTTTTATACTATGAATTAGGAAGAGAAGTAAGGGTTTCATATTTTTGGATGTTTTTGTAGTTAATGATGATTTTAATATTGACCAAATTATGTTCATATTAGTGTTAATAACAAATTTTCTATTACAGTGGTTAAAACCATAAACCGGACCGAACCGAACCATAATTACGGTTTAGTCCAGTTTGGTTTGTGAGACAAAACGATTTGGTTTTGGCTTTGGCTTGTAAAATTGCCAAACTATATTTTTATAGTTAGGTTTAGTTTGGTAACCATAAAACACAAAACCAGATCTTGTGCAACTGTATTAGGCACTCACCAACACCAAATCACTCACGCTTGTAGAGCAACAAAGTTTCTTACTGTTAAAGTGTATGCTCTACACTTTGAATAGGGGAGGTGATCTAAATATCTGTAAGGCAAAGTACAAGCTATTTATGGATACATAATATGTTCTATATACACAATATTTTTTATGCATAATATATGATCTCATGTATCCTATTAATAGTTATGCAATCAAACTACATGTTTACACTCCCCCTCAATCATAATGAGAGCCGAGCGAATAGAAGGTTGCCTTTGAACTCATAAAACAAGTATTATGGTAAACCCTTTGAAAAAATATCAACATACTGAAGAGAGGAGGGAACATGAAGAACCCAAATGTGACCTAGTACAACTTTTTCATGTACGAAGTGTATGTCGATCTCAATATGTTTGGTACGTTGATGTTGAGCCGGATTTGAAGCAAGATATTGGCATTAAAATTATCACAATAGATAATAGTGGCTATAGATAAAAGAATTTCGATTTCCGAGAGAAGCGAACGTAATCATATAGTCTCGGCTTCTATATTGGCCATAACCCTATATTCTGCTTCAGCACTAGAATGAAAGGCAACATTCTAATGTTTTGAAGGCTAAGAGATCAGAGTAGAGCCCAAAAATACACAGTAACCAAAGATGGAACGACAGGTATTAGGACACCAAGCCCAATTAGCATTTGTATAACTAATCAATCGATCAGAGGAGGTTGAAGAAATCTAAAGGACATAATGAAGAGTACCAACAATGTACCGCAAACTATGTTTAGCAGCTTTAAAATGAACATATCGCAAATCATGCATAAATAAACGAACTTGTTGCACAGTGTAGGCAATATCAAGGTGAGTGAAAGCGAGATATTGAAGGGCACCAACAATGCTTTGGTATCAACTGGGATCCACAGCCATTGGGTTGTCAGGTTTAGCCAATAATTTTTCTATGGAGTCAACAGGAGTTTCTGCAGGATTAGCATTGGACACACCACTACACTGAAGAAGGTCAAAAGCATATTTAGATTGTGATAGGAAAAACCCATCCTTACTTCGAGTAACAGAAATACCCAAAAAATAGTTTAATGGTCCCAAATCAGTCGTAATGAACTCATGTTTCAATTGTGTCATAACCAAACTAAGTAATGTCATAGAAGAGGCAGTAAGCGCAATATCATCAACATAGAGCAAAAGAAGAACTAAGTCTCACCCTTCATGATAAATAAAGGGATAAAATTAGCTTTACTGGGTTGAAGATCGCAAGTCAACAAAAACGATGCGAATCGCTGATACCAAGCCATATAGTTTGCTTCAGACCATATAATGCTCGTTTAAGATGACAAACATAATCAGAATGATTGTTGCAAACAAAACCTCTGGTTGATGCATATAAATGGTTTCAAATAAATTTTCATTCAAAAAGGAATTCTTCACATTAATCTAGTGGATAAGCTACTGACCAAAACATGCAATAGAAAGAACCATGCGTACCATACTGGTTTTAACCTTGAGATCGGTCAATGCTAGCTTGTTGAGTGAACCTTATGCCACTAAGCGTGCTTTAAAATTCTTAATACTCCCATCAGAACATGTTTCAGTGTGATAAACATATTTGGAACCGACAATGTTAGCACTTGGAGGACGTGGGACAACTTCCCAAGTATCATTTCATAATAGAGCATTATACTCATCACACATAGCATAGCACCCCTTGGGATCTTTTGAATCCTTAGGAATGTAAGAGACAAAAGGGGGCACTAAAAGAGGGTACAACCTTTTTCTTATTGGTACCAGCTTTGGCTCGGGTGGTCATAATATGCGTATTGGTGGGCGGTGGTGCAAAAGGATGCAGAGAAGCAAGAGGAGAAGACAACATCGGTGGGGTCCAATTTGGTGTTGGGTTAGGAGTGGCATGAGTATGGCTCGGTGTCGGTTGGAGCACAACATGTGTATGATTTGGTGTCGGCTTCAGTATGAAATTTGGCATAAGTGTGGTAGGATCCAAAAAGGTAAAAACATCGTATGACTGGGGTGACAGACATGAGGGTAAGGCTGCATAGGGAAAGCTATTTTCATCAAACACCACATGACGAAAGATGATAAGTTCATTTGTTGATAGATCAAGACAACGATGACCTTTGTGATGATTAGGGTAGCCTAAAAAGACACATAAAGTTGAGCATAGGGCTAGCTTGTGAGGAGTCAGATGGAAAAGATTAGGATAACAAGCACACCAAAGGCAAGTAAATGGTCATAGCACAGTTTCTTATGGAAAAGAGTCTCATAAGGGATCATTAAGTAGTGGGGTGGGTAAGATATTAAGTAAATAAAAAGTAGTGTGAAAAGCCCCAATTCATAAACATGTAGGCAACGAAGCATAAAATAGCAATGTAAAGATCATATTAACAGGGGTGCAATGCATATGTTCAGCTTTACCATTTTATTATAATGTGCCAAGATACGAAAACGATTCAAAATACCATTGTTAGCCAAATATGCAAATGAACCCGTATCATCATATTCTCAACCATGATCACATTGAAAAGATCTAATGTCTTGCACAAAATGATTTAGCGCAAACGCCCGAAAACGCTTAAAGCAACTCAAAGCTTCCGATTTGTTATGTAAGGGAAAAATCCAATAGTAGTGTGTATAATCATCGAGCAACAACAAGTAATAACGATGTCTACTAATACTTATCGCAGGAGATGTCCGTAAATCAGAATGTATTTATTCAAAAGCTTGAAAGGACAATGACACTGAACTGGAAAAAATGAAGACAACATGTTTACATAATTGACATGCATGACATAAATGAGAACTAGTATTTTATTGGAGTAAGACATAGAATAACATTGAACTAAACTAGATTAAATCTTCTAACCGAGATGACCAAGAAGTTGATGCCACAAGACAAGCGGAACACGAGTGGCAGTGAATGAAACAAGCGTCGGAGAAAGTGCTGGCAGTGACGTGTATAGCGGCCACGAACTATTGCACCTGAGAGTTTTGATCTTTGTTGACGGGTCCTTAACAGAGAAACTAAAGGGGTCAAGTTCAATGCTACAATTATTATTAGACATAAATTAGCACACAGAAAGAAGATTTTTGGCAATATCAGGAGTAACTAAAACATTATTGAGATGAAAGGAGAAGGGGGACTTCTATATAGATGTGGATCCAACATGAGAGATAGGAATAAGAAAATCATTTCCTACTTGAATGGAATCAGAACCAGTATAAAGACGTAAAGAAGATAAGATACCTAGTGAGTGGGTCATATGTGAAGAGGCGCCCGTATTGAAGAACTAACCATCTGACAGGGCTAACTAAGGACCATAAGTAGTATAACCTTGAAAAGGAGGGGTAGATCGAGGAGAAAAAGGACAATCTCGGGCATAGTGACCATAGCTATAACAAGAATGATATTGGACATTAGGATAAGCATTAGTAGACATCATAGAATTACTTGGACCAAACGTTGGCCTTGGGCCAAGAATACTAGGATCCGAATTAAGTGACAGGTCAAACCATCCCCCATAGGGGCAAAGGGAACCACGACCACCTCCACCTTGCCCATTTTCTTTGACCATTTCAGTCGTTCCAACTCTAACCATTCCAATTTAGACCATTTAATCCCCAGTTATATCCACGAACATCGCCATGGCCTTTTTGGCCACTACAGTTGTTACCATGGCCACTGCCTCCCGATTTCCCGTGGGATCAATCTGTAGCATAAGTTGCAAGTGGAGCGGGGTTAGGTGGTGCAACAACAACTGTTTTAGACTTATGTCTCACAAGTTTACTTTCCTTGGAGAAAAGAGATGTCCGGACTTCAGTAAGACTCGGAAAAGGATTCATATTCGTTAGCGTGGTACTAATAGTACCATATTCCTTAGGTAAAGCACGAATTATTTGAAATATAAGATCAACTTCAGTTACCACGCAATTAACATCATTAAGACGGTTGGCAAGAGTCTTCATACATTAAAGATAGGAGGAAATAGAGAGATCACCTTTTTCCATGCTACGAAGTTTAGATTTGCA
Source organism: Simmondsia chinensis (assembly GCA_018398585.1). Taxonomy (NCBI): domain Eukaryota; kingdom Viridiplantae; phylum Streptophyta; class Magnoliopsida; order Caryophyllales; family Simmondsiaceae; genus Simmondsia; species Simmondsia chinensis. The sequence goes on from JAGTTD010000022.1 coordinate 10,478,186, forward strand.
AACCAATAGTTTTGGCTTGGGCCTGCCATAAGGCTTTAATCTTCTTCCACACATACTGAGAAGTTAATCCAGTACCTAATTTCATTACAATTTCACAAGAATAACAAGAATATATTCAAGTGACAATAAGGAAATCAGTTTGACGCCGTTGATCATAACCGGCCTCACCGGCTTGAGGACATTGAGACTAACCATTGATGTGTCCAATAACACCATGACCTTTGAGAGCATTGATGAAGAATTCAGTCCAAAGCTGGAAGTTCTCATAGTTCAACACGTTAGTAATGGATTCTTTGATATTTCTAGAGGTAAGAGGATTTCGAGAAGAGGTAATAGGGATAATAGGAGAGGAGCTTTTAGTTTGAGAGGAATTGGCAGTGCTTTCATTGGCCATGGTGATTCCAAGGGCAAGAGATAGAGGGGGCACAAACTACAATTTCGAGTGAAAAGAGGAGAGGGGCGGGCGACTAGGGGTCCCAGAGAGGAAAAAATGAATTTTAATTGTTAAGGATCCGATACCATGTTAAAGTGTATCCTCCATATCTTTAATAGGGGAGGTGATCCATATATTTATAAGGAAAATACAAAGCTATTTAGGGATACACAATATCTTCAAGATATACACAATATTCTCCGTATATAATATACAATTTCCTATATCCTAGCAATATTCTATACAATCAAACTTATCTTTATAATATCTTTACACTTACGACAAGCACACTAGAGGAAAGGAAGGGAAAGTATTTATATGAAGAGCATAATTTTTTACATTTATAATTAGAGGTTGCCCCTCCTTATATAAGAGGGGAGAGAAGTCTTCCCTCATAAACAACTCCAACTTTCAACTATAATCTACCACATAATATAAGTTACTATTGCCATTTGCTATCAGTTGACTCCCCCTGCATAATATTCCTCCTTCCTATTTACAAGAATAATTTTAGAGTTCACCGGCCTCCTTGATTATGTTAGCGCTTTCGTGACATCATGTATGATATAAGGGTAACTGTGCTACAAATTCGAGATACTGAACTCAGGGAGGTGTCAACCAAAAAATGAAGATGTGCAACATGCTTTCAATAACAAACGTGAAAAATCTAACAATCAAAATTTTTTCTTCTTATGCTTACTTTTCTTCAAAAACAGGAAAAACTTATCTGTAAAACGCAATTCTTGGTTTTTGAAAAACAAGAAACTAGAAACAAAAAATGATACCAAACAATACCTACAAGTCTAGAGCATCTCATTTCAGAACACCACAACTCTTCTATGCTTGAGAGAAGCCAATATGATAGGATGCCAGGGAATGAGAATATTTCTTTTCTTTAAATAAGTAATGATAATAAATGGGATTAGATTGTTTTGATCCGAGAATCCGAGGCATGGGCTTAAGGTAGCTAAGTGGTGGGAAGATTGGTTAAACTATTAAATTCTGTTGCTGTTAAATTCTGTTGTGTTGTTGCTGCTGCATTGTTGCTGTTAGTTGCTGTTTTGGTGCCAAATAAATGGGTTTGAATATTAGTTAGTTAGTTTCTAGAATTTTCTAGATGTTTCTTCTAATAAGATGTGTAGTGTGGTGTCTTGATTCATTGTAATTGCTTATAAATAGCTGGATGTATTGATCAGATTTAATCAATGAAAATTCATAAACGAATATCTCAATTTGAGATTAATTCTCTCTCTCATCTAACTCTCTCTATTTTCTCATCCCCAATTCTCTATTTCTCATCTAATTTCCCTTCTTTCTCATCTCAAACTCTCAACCTAGCCCTATTTTACTTAGTTTACGCTTGTGGTTCAATCCCAAGCGTAACAATTGGTATCAAAGCCTCGTTTGGCTTCCAACAGAGTGCGTAATCAAAAAAAAAAAAAAATTTCAGAAAATCAATTGCAGTGCTGATTTGATAATCAAGTTCTGAATTCAGTAGATTCTGATCGGTTCAGGGCAATCTGACCGAGAGCAATTCAAAATTGTGAATTTCAAATACAATCTTGAAGTTTCAAGAAATATTGCAATTGAGCTCAAAATTGTGAAAGTCTGCTGCATTGTTCTCGTTCTGCAGAAATTAGAGCAGATTTTTGTTACAAAAATCAGATCATTTCAAGACAATTTGATCAAGATCAATTCAGATTTTGATCAAATCTGGAGGTTGTGCTGCTGTAATTCGAGCCAAGTAGAGCAGTCCAGCATTGTGCGGATTGAAAAGAACAAATTATGTGTCGCATCTTAGCTCAGTTCAGCTGGTCATTGCAAGATCACATCAATCAACTTCAATTGTTAAAATCACAACAACAAAAAAAAAATCATGACTAATGGTGTTAGGACCAGAACCGGTGCTGGAGGAGCAAATGCATCAGGTCCGGACACCTTTGCTGCTGCAGTAACAGGTGTTAATGCATCTCATTCTGCTGAAGCTGGTGTAAATGCTACAAATGAACCTCAGTTTCTCACAACTGCTTATCTCCAAGACATTAATCAGAAGATGGATCGAATTTTGACAGTATGTTGGAAAAAGATGAAAAAGATGCAAAGGTTCAAGACCGGTTACAACAAATTGAAGAAAAGATTGTACACTTGTAAGATGAGGTGAATAAGCAAGTGGAGAAATCAGTGGCTGAGCAAATTGACCAACAAACACAGATGTACAATGCGAAGGTAGCTGAGATTCAACATCAGTTCAACTGCCAAACTCTTGGAGTAAATGAATGAGGAGAACTTTTTGTCTCAACAATTGCAAGGTGTTGAAGAAACAATAACTGAACAAGTGAATTAGCAAGTTCAGGTGTTGGAGGATAAGATCACAAACCAAATGAACCAACAATCACAAACCTTGGAAGAGAAGCTTGCTGAGTTGCGACACCACTTGAGTAAACACAATTGCACAACATGTCCTGCACCTCTTCTGCCCGAGAGTCAGCTAAGGCGTCATGGTGTTGAGCTTAATCCCCAGGTGATACATGCGGCAGAGAGTTCAAGAGCTTGTCCTCAAGTTTAGCTTCAACCTAACAATATCAGAACTCAGAAACTGGTTTCTGAAGATCTAGGTACTACCAGACAGCATGAACATCAACTGGATCAGGAGCATATTCGATCGGTGAGCATAAATTTTGATCAAAAGGAACATCCTCCAGATTTATCAGAAGGTTTCCCCGGTTCTGCAGCACGGAGCAGATCAAGACATGGAGGACACTTTGATCCATTTCATGATCCATCTCGCACACGACATGTTTGTTTGAATGCCTTGCACAATGTTCAAGCACCTGAAATTGTTCAGCAGTATAACCTTGGACAGAATGCATCTGAGTTGGTTATTAATCGAAGCAATGAAGTTTCTTATGGTAATGGACGCAATGTCTTTCGACAACCGAGAGTTCAACTAGAAAATTTTGATGGGAAGCAACCTCACTCTTGGATAAGAAGATGCGAGCGATATTTTCATTTTTATTCCATTCCCGATGATCAAAAGGTGGAATTGGTGGCGGTTTATCTTCAAGGAGATCATGAAGTTTGGTTTTATAGTCTTTTGAGGAGCAATCCCACTCTTTCTTGGGACGAGTTTATGACCGAGTTATGTAAGCGCTATCCTGATGATGAAGTGGGTGATGTAGTGGAAAGCTTCAACAAGCTAACTTAAGTCACAACCATGAAGGATTATATGACAAAATTTGAAAATCTCCGAGCCAGTACGATTACAATTGCACCTCAAGCCCCTGAGTCCTTTTATGTCTCGAGTTTCATCAGTGGTTTAAAACCCAAAATCAAGAATTTGGTGAAGGCCCTTGATCCTACTTCTTTGTCTCAAGCTTATGCAAAGGCAAAACTGATTGAGACTTCAGATTTAACATTCCTTGATCGGCCAAAGCATCGGGAAGAAAACTTCCAACACCATCACAAGGGGTTAGACTACAAGAGATTAGATGAACATAAGGATCCACGAAGCATCGAGAAGGAGCCTCGAAACCGTTGTTTTAAATGCCAACAACCCTATGTCCCTGGCCATAGGTGCAATCCTAAATTTCTCATGATGGCTAGAGGAGTTGATGTTGAAGGACAATCCGGAAATGATGAATGTGACACAGAAATTGAGGGGTCAAATCAGGACACTTGTAGCGAAGATGAAGTGGACCCTATAGCTCGAAGGAAAGAATTAAAAGACATTACTGTGAAGTTGTACAAGTCCAAAAAGCTCTAGTTTTGAAAGGGCAACGCCTCCAACAAGTGATTTCCAAAGTCTCATTCTCTTTCATTCTTGAGGACAAGAATGTTTTGAAGGGGAAGGGAATGTTATGATCCGAGAATCCGAGGCATGGGCTTAAGGTAGTTAAGTGGCGGGAAGATTGGTTAAACTGTTAAATTTTGTTGCTGTTAAATTCTGTTGTGCTGTTGCTGCTGCATTGTTGCTGTTAGTTGCAGTTTTGGCGCCAAATAAATGGGTTTGAATATTAGTTAGTTAGTTTCTAGAATTTTCTAGATGTTTCTTCTAATAAGATGTGTAGTGTGGTGTCTTGATTCATTGTAATTGCTTATAAATAGTTGGATGTATTGATCAGATTCAATCAATGAAAATTCATAACCAAATATCTCATTTTGAGATTAATTCTCTCTCTCATCTAACTCTCTCTATTTTCTCATCCCCAATTCTCTATTTCTAATCTAATTTCCCTTCTTTCTCATATCAAACTCTCAACCTATCCCTATTTTACTTAGTTTACGCTTGTGGCTCAATCCCGAGCGTAACATAGATATGCTTTGAATCAAGGCACTACTAATCGAATAAATATAAGCAAATTGAAAAGTCATGTTGTGCTATGAGGGGAAATATCGAGTTTGATCCTTATACGAGTACCGATTTCTTTTAAGTCTTCTCCCTCTATCAAAGCAAAAGCTGTAAAATTAAAATAAGCAAATACTTAAAGAAGTAAAACAATAGAAAATGAATTGAATTGGATGATTCATTCAATAATTTGCACCCCTATTTATAATATATGACTAGGAAAACTAAAAGTCTAACCTACCTCTTGCAATATATATATATATATATATGTATATATGTAACAAAAATTGAAGGAATTAAAGAACACCATTCATAGTGCTACCAAAGGCCCTTTGGCCAGTTACATGTAGGAAGAGGAAGAGGGAGATATTTTGAGATTTACTCCCTTGGCACAAATACAATGCAAAACACTATGTACAGAATACAATAGATATAAAAAAATACATGTCTTAACACTCCCCCTCAAGTTGGAGCATATAGATTTACGATGGCCAACTTGCGGAGAAGTGAAGAATAAGAAGGAAACCTAAGTCCCTTTGGAAAAATATCGGCGAGCCATCCCGTTGTTCGAATAAAGGAGGTAGGGTTCTCCTTGGCTAACAATTTTTCCCGAAAACAAAATGACAATCAATTTCTATTGTTTTGTTCATTCATTGAAAAACTAGATTTGATGCAATGTGAAGAATTGCCTATCATCACAAAATAAAATTGCAGGATGGTTAATAGGAATAGCTAAATCAGTTAACAAATGTCATAACCATACCAACTCACCAGTCATTGTAGCCATAGCAAGGTACTTAGCTTCCGTTGAATAAAGCGATTCAACAAACTGTTTCGTGGAATGCCAAGAAATCGGAGCATCACCCAAATAAATTACAAATCCAATGGTAGAACGTCTACTAGTAGGTCCACCTGCCCAATCCACATCACAGTAAGCGCGAAGTGTAGAAGCTACACTCAGAAGGAAGAATAATTCCTTGTCTTAACGTGCCCTTTATGTAATGAAGTATATAAAAGGCTGGCCTCTAAATGTGGTCCCCAGGGAGTATGCATCAACTGACTAAGAATTCAAACCGCATAACATATATCCGGACATGTAATAGTAAGATAATAATCTTCCAATTAAATGACGATATTGACCTGGGTCCTTAATTGGTTTCCCCTCCTTATTAGCTAAATGATGGTTTTTTTACAATTGGGGTTGAAACATGTTTAGCCCCTAATAGCGCAGTTTCACTTAAAATATCTAGAGCGTACTTTCTTTGACTTAACACCAACCCACTTTCGGACTGTGCCACCTCGATCCCAAAAAAATACTTTACAGGCCCTAGATTTTTTATAGCAATTGCTGGTTTGGGAAATACTTCACTTTCTCAATGTGATTTTTACTGTTTCCAGTGAGTATTACATCATCCACATAAATAAGAACGGCCATATAAACTGATCCACGTGAATAGATAAAAAGAGAATAATCCAATTTAGATTGTTGAAAACCAATGCTTGTCAAATAAGAAGTAAAATTTTGGTTCTAATTTTAGGATGCCTGCTTGAGTCCATGAAGTGACTTGCAAAGACGGCAAACCTTACCCTCATGTTGTCCCTCAAAACCTTTTGGAAATTTCATGTAGACCTCCTCATCGAGGTCTACATGAAGAAATGCATTGGTCACATCCAACTGATGAATTATCCAATTTCACGCAGCTGCAATGGCTAAGACACAATGCACAGTAAAGTGTTTGGTGACTGGTGCAAAGGTATCGTGATAATCAACACCCTCTGCTGCCAATCGTGCCTTTCAATCGTCCCATTAGACTTATACTTGATCTTATACACCCATTTCGAAACGATGGTCAGCTTCCCGGAGGGTAGCGACTCCAATGTTCAAGTCTTGTTTCACGCCAAGGCATCAATCCTCTTTTCATGGCATCCCTTCAATGCTCAAACTGAATTGCCTATGCAAAATACTTTGGGTCATCAGTATACTATCTGGTACGAGAGCAACCTTCAGGTTCAGGGATCTCAGTCCAGATCAGTTGCGGCCGTACGAGAGGAGATTACGGGTTTGGTCAGGAACCGCTTACTTGCTGCTCCTTCGTTCAGAGGAGCTCATCGTCACACCTCCTTGCTTCGGCACTGGGGTTTTGAGTCTTAGTTTCCTCTTTGTTCCCTTAGTCGTACTTTGGTTGTATTTGTATGGACTTTGTCTGGATTTTTTTGACGTTGTTTCATATTTGTAGGCTTCGGCCGTGTCCTGGGGTATGCCCCTTGTAGTTTGTACTATTTTTCATTTGATCTATATATTTCGCTGACTTACCCAAAAAAAAAAAAAATACTTTAGGTCATCACTAGAATTGATCGCCCTGAGAAAGTTGAACGAGAGTTAGAAAAACGTGCATTAGACACAAAATGAGATATAAGATACACTATAGCTAAGTTAGCCGATGGAGAGGTAGGTTGAACATGGGCTATAGATGAAGGTACACCACAATTTAATCCCGATACTTGACGCACATGGAGTGAACACGAGGGACTTGGCAAGTCGTCTCTTCTCTATCAAGTTGGGGATAATCCCCTCCATATGTCTCTGCTGGAGCACCACCATCACCCTACTAGTGGGTCTCCTCTATTGTAATGCCATCGGCGCCTTCTGGTGTTGGTTAGATTCTGATCTCCAGCTGGCTATTTGGTTTGGTTCATACCAGGGATCAAAAGCGTTGGTTACTTCATTCAGTTCACTAAGTTGTCTACCTAAGTGACTCTCGAATCTTGGGTTTCAAGGAAAGGAAAAACTCCCTCATAAAATATTACATCCCATGAAACAATCATCTTTTGACTATCCAAATTATAGACTTTGTAATCATTTTTACCATAGAGAAATTATAGACTTTGTAATCATTTTTACCATAGAGATAACTAATAAAAACACAACAATCATCCCTGCCACTTAATTTATCTTTAACACGACATTTAGCATGATCGTAACACAAACATCCAAAAACTTGTAAATTACTGTAATTAGGCATTTTCCCAAGCAATATCTCATAAGGGATTTTGTTTATGAAGACAAGGCATAAGCGTGACATTAGTTAAATAGGCTGCTGCGAGGATGCATTCCCCTAAAACCGAATAGGAAAACCTCCCCGAAACCTAAAGGCCCGACCTGCTTCAAGTAAGTGTTGATGTTTCCTCTCAACTACCCCATTCTATTGCGGTGTATCATTTCAAGATGTTTGGAATTGATTTCCATGCTTGGTGTAAAATTCTAACAATGGACCATACCAAAACTCATGTTTGTTGTCGCTTCTAACTTCTTTAACCTGCATTCCAAATTGGGTTTGAAACATAATGCAAAAATCCTTAAGCAGTTGATGAGTCCAAGACTTGTTTTTCATCAAGTCAACCCAAGTACATTTAGTATAATAATCAACAATGGTTAAAGAGAAGCAAGCACCATGATGACAAGATACGATAAGGTCCCAAATGTCAACATGAACAAGGTAAAAACACAAACCAGTTCCAGTAACTTAAATAGGAAAGGGCAAACGAGACTGCTGAGCCCGATGACACGAATCACAAGGACATTGAATTTATTCGGAACATTTAATTTTATGTCAACATCCTGGCTAGTTGAGGGAGCAACGCCTGCGGTGGTTTGGGCATATTAGGAGGAGACCCACCACTGCCCCTGTCAGGAGATGTGAACAACTCCAGCTAACAGACGGAAAGAGATGGAGAGGTCGGGTGAAGAAGAGTTTGATGGAGACTATTCGTCAGGACCTCACATATCTCAATCTAAGTGAAGAGATGGCCCTAGATAGAGCTCAATGGAGGATTAGTATAGGTGTGCCCGACATTTGGGGGGGGGGGGGGGGGGGGGTTGGGTGTTGGGGGTTCAAGAGCGTCGACCCCATAGGAGCAACGAGCACTAGTAAGATACCACGAGGATGCTTGTATTCCTGGCTATCAGTGTGGCATTTGCTGGGCGATTAGTGCTCATGTGGCTAGATGAAGACAATTTTACAGATGAGTAGAGAGGAAGAGTCAGGCCAAAAAGGAGTTGGTTGGAGTCTAGCTCCTCCATATTACAGTCAGGAAGAGAGGAAGAGGCCGGTCAAAGAAGAGTTGGATAAGGACAATTCATCAGGAACTCGCCTACATCGACGTAATTGAAGAGATGGCCCTAGTTAAAGCTCAGTGGAGGGTAGTTTTAGGGGTAACCAATTGATGAGTGTAGGAGCTTCGATCGCGCAAGCTAATTCTAGTACCACATTTGTATATTCTACAGTACTGGTGTACGTTGTTCGTTTAGTACTTTCTATACTCTCCCTCCCCCCCCCCCCCCCCCCCCTTCTCTCTCTCTCCTCTCCTCCTATACTTTATAAACGCTACATGCTGTCTACTTTTGCCTTTTTGCTCCTACGGCTATGCCCCCATGAGTACATACTATACACTTACATGCTTGCATGAGTAGTTGCTTATACGCTTATATGATTAATTATTTGTATTCACACATGCCACGCATGACATCTAGGCTGTACATGCTCCTTATATGCTCCTTGCATGCTCCATACTTCCCCTTTCATGCTCTTTATACAACTCCTTTTTAACCCCACAACCCTACAACCCACAGCTATCAGGATGGGGGTCCTAGGAAACAGTCTCTCGTCAGGGTCTCACCCTGATGGGGTAAGGCTGCGTACATCTTACCCTCCCCTAGACCAGTGCTAGCAGGAGCCCTTCTGGTACTGGGCATGTTGTTGTTGTCAACATCCTGACTAATTGACTAAATTTGATTTGACTCGGGCAACCTAAACCAAATTACTTCTTTGTCCGATCAAAAATTTAATATCATTATATCTAGTCCAAATCCAAACCGGCTCCAACGTTGAACCCAATTCCAAAAAGACTTCTGTATCAAACCAAATCCAAAAAAATGACTTTCATGTCAAACTTAAACCCAAATTGACTTCCATGTCATCCAAACTCAAAATTGACATGTGTCATACCTAATTCAACCCAAGTTTTACATCAAACCTAAATTCAAGACAAAATTCCAAAATGACTTATATGTCAAATTTAGACTCAAACCCTGGTTGACTTCTACGTCGAACCCAAATTTAGAGCGACTCTTATGTCAACCTAATTCCAAAGTAACTTTCATGTCAAACCTTAATCCAAATAGACTTCCATGTCATATCTAAATTCAAATCGACATCCATATTGAGCCTCGAGCTCAAGAATGACTCGTAAGTCAAACCTAAACTAAAATGACTTCCAAGTCAAGCACAAATCCAAATGATATTCTAGTCAGTCTTAAACCTGAGCCCGACTCGATCCGAATTACTTCCAAATCAAATCTAAATCCAAATGGCTTCCAAGTCTAACCTAAATCTAAGCCAAATAATAGTCCAACATGACTTCCAGGTAGAACCTGAACCTAAACTACACTCCAAAAAGGCTTCCTATTCAAGCCTAAATCCAAGACATCAATTGAGTCAAACCCAAGCACAAATGACTCCTGAGTCAAGACTAGGACCAAGCAACCTCTAAAATAAATATAAAAATAAATAGACCTAAAATGTCTCTTGCAGATCTAAATCGATTGATCATCTAGTCGTTAAGTCGATTGATTAAAGCATAAATATATCATCAATCATAATCAAAACCTAAAAGGTATTCTCTAAAGGGAGATGTAATTAAGGGTGTATATCACCTTGAAAAGGGTCATGTCCTAAGTAAATAAAACCTATGTATACCTCCAATGTAGGAAAATTCTTGCTTTACAAATCTCAAATTTTTGCTCAACAAACAAATGGGGAGGTAGCATATAATTCTAACAATATAAACACACATTAATATTTTCATAAAAATAGTTTGCATTCATACAAAAACATTAATGAATTTCAGTGCAAACTGATACAATCAATTTAGATTATATCTTGATTTGAGCTATTTTTGGAGGAGAATACAAGGAGAGAAAGTATTATAAAAGAATTAAAGAGAAGATATTAAGAATTACAGTAGATGAGAATTACAGAAGAGAGATAAGAGGGAAGTACGAATTGAGTTCTTTGTTAAGCCATACATCAAGTATTTATAGTTTTTGTAATAGCCTAATGACTTCTAATAGTCATTAATAACTTAATAAGATCTCTAATCATCTTAACCACTCAATAATATCTCATAACCAACTGCAATCTGACATTTTTCCATGTGATGAATAGGGATTGCAGTAATACCTTCCCCATCAAAACATCCTTGTCCTCAAGGATGAAATTTCAAAAAGGTCAAGAACACTGAGCTTGAATATAGCTTGAAACCCTCGAGGATCAAAGGGGAAGGTTTCATAAGGAAGCTTGTATAACAACTCAGCCTTCGATATTGTGATGAAATCTATCACACCAACAAGGTTGAAGATTGGATGAGGCTCACAAATCTCAGTGCCTTCTTCCCCTTCATAAAGCTGACAGTCGTGATCTCAGGAGACTTGAGGTTAATTTCATTGATTGCCCAATCAGTTCAATTCGAAAAAATATGATGGATGGAACCTTCTTCCTAAACTAAAATGTGTCACGGGGTCTGGGCACAAGTTCATAATCACTAAGCGAAAAGTCTAGCTTAATATCACCCCAATTGTTGAATTTTAAGGAGGACTAGTTGATCAAGACATGCGTTTGATGAACTCCATTTTCAGCCACTGTTGTTGGAATCTTGAATTAAATGTCAGTAGAGGCATGACTCTCATCAAGTATTTATTGCAAATCACCAACTTTATTTTGCATAAAATGTGCTGATGTTTTGGCTTGTGTGCCTCCAATGTTGTCATACGTTATATACTTGGGACTCAAGATCATCTTTAACATGAAAATTAGGAATTTCACCAACGTGAGAAGAATCAATACTCAAAGTAAACTTCTCAATGATAGGCTCCCTATAATGATCAACACTGACTCTAGAAAGCCCATAGTGGACATGCTCCACAACATGGGCTCACGATCAAGAAATCGAATATCCAAATAAAAATAATGATCATACATAGCTCTTACATGTAAAGGAAAATGCAGAAATTGCATTAGCTCTTGATAAAAAACTTATTTGCACTTCAACCTCTAACGTTGATGATAACGTGGAGCCAAAGCCCAAAATAACACAAAAATAAAAAATATTTCCTAAACTAGCTTTTTAAGAAAAATATTTCCCCAAATGGCATCTATGTCATTATTTAACTTTTTTATTTTTTATTTTTACTTTTTTTTACTTTCGTATTTTATTTTTAATATATTTATAATTTTTTAAATTTATAATACTTTCTTAATCACAATAAATAAATTAAATTAAATTATTTATTAATTATTTAGATTAAATTTGTGTATAAATAATTTTATTTAAAATTTAATAAATAATTTAGTTTAATTTATTTATTATAATATATAAAATATTGTAATTTTAAATTTTATAAATATAGTAAAAAAGCAAAAAAAATAAAAAAAATGATGACATGGATGTCATTTAGGGAAATATTTTTTTTTAAAAAGCTAGTCTAAGAAATATTTTTTATTTTTGTGTTATTTTGGGTAATGGCTCAATAACGTTACTATGATTTCCTTGAGAGAACCAAAAGGAGAAAAAATTTGATGCAATACATCCTCAGCAATTGGACGGAGAATAAAATAAATGTTTACCAAAAATGTAGAATACTAGAAATCTTGGTCATTAACTTTTCTTTGCTCAAATTGTGAATCTGTTTCCCAAAGCTTTAGTTGCAGTATTTCACAATACATTTGTTGTTTAACTTTTGAGTGCCGAGGAATGATAGCTCAGGCATCAATTGATACAATTAATTTAGAATGTATCTTAATTTGGACTATGTTAGGAGGAGAATACAAGGAGAAGAAGAATTATAAAGAGCATTAAAAAAAAAAAAAAAAAAAAAAAAACATAGTAAGAATTAGAAGAGATGAGAATGAGAGTAGGGAGATAAGAGAGAAGTATGAATTGAGTTTTTGTTATGCCATACATCAAGTAGTTTCAAGTACTTATAGTTTTCATAATAGGCAAACAACTTGCCTAGCAAAGTCATTAACAGTGTAATAAGATCTCCAACCATCTTAGCCACTCAATTATATTTCATAACCAATTGTAAGCTAATATTTTCTCATATGATGAATAGTGATTGTAACAAGTACAATCCTGTATGGCTGGTGTCATAGTGACAGCACTCTAAGCTCCTAGCTCAATCCCAACTCAAGAACAACACTTAATAGAATTGTTTATATTTCAATATAAGTAGCTCTATAATTGAGCTTGTGTACGATTTACAAGTATATTTGCCATAGTAAGATAGTATAAGAAATGGAGAAGACGTAGAAGAAGATTGAGGGGAGAGAGTGAAGAACACATTGATCTCAAGTATAATCCTCAATTACAATAATCTAATCTTATTTATATTAGTAAATATCTAGAGAAGATGACTAAGCATGCCATATAAGCAGATGACTTGGCACCACTTGGCAGTGACGTGGCATGGGACAACAGCAGGGTTAAGTCAAAATATGAAATTTAGGAGTATTTGTATCACGTAGCAACATTCTTTGGTAACAAATTAAAAAATTTCAGAAGAAGACACCTATATGTTATCTAAAACATGTTCTACATTAGGATTTTAAGACAAAATTTTAACAAGGTGCACCTGAAAGTATTTGTCAAAAGTAATTTGTAATTCAAATAAAGAAATGCTTGTAGGTTTGTATAAAGTTCAATATAAAAATGCATCTATTTCAATCTTTTAGTATCCAACAGTATCTAAGTAATTTATTGTAGATATCCAAAACATATCGGACAATAAAACGACCAACTTCATCTACTTAACCATAAATAAAATAAAGTACCCTTGATGATTAATTAACCATAATATCTTCAGAAATCCGAATTAAGCATGGGCAGAAGCAACGGATCAGATAAATCCCAACATGCACGGCACACCCAAACGCCCCAGCACCTCTCTCTCTCCTACGTACCAGCGGCGGCAGTGGCTGTGACTCGGCGGGGAACCCATAAACTGGATTGGGATTCATGTATTGCTGGTAAGAGGTAGTTTGGGTTGGGCCAAGCCCAGAGGTAGAGGACGAGCCCCAAAGAGCGTCATAGGCCTGGGCCTGAGGTTCTAGCCACGGTGGCAATGGGGGAGCAGAGGGCTGAACTGGGTGGCAGAAATGGCAGTGGCACGGCTGCGGTGGCGGTGGCGGCGGCGGTGGAGGTGGGTATTGGTGGTGGTGGGTGGGTTTCTTTTTCTTTTTTCTTGACCAGAATTTGAGTTTTTTCATGGCCTTCATCACCTTCATAATTTTTACTTTGTTTTTTTTTTTTGTGTTTTTTTCTTTTTGGTTTTTGAAGATTGGGTTTTGTATAATTGATGAAAGGAATGGAGAGTATTAATTGGGTGAAGGGAATGAATGATGTGAAATGGGCAAGAGAATTACCTAATTATATACATCCAATATGTATATACATATATAACGTATTGTGATGTTATTATTAGAATAAAAAAATATTATTGTTAAAATAATGATATGACTTGTAATAAATAATAGTAACAAGTTTACATAAAATTGCTCTAATATTAATACTTGCGCTAGAAATAACATTACCCAACATAATGGTGCTATTGCCAGAGACTCAAAGCAATAATTATTATGTCTGATCAATAATATGACTTATAGTAATAATAATTATAAAATTTTAATATATTGCTCTAACATTGACACTTATGCTATGTCAACAATATTACCCATAAATTATTTATTTGTAAAAAATAATTAATTTAATAAGCCAAAGTCCAAAATAACAATAAAATCAAAAATATTTTCAAAATTACCTTTTAAAGAAAAATATTTCTCCAAATGGCACTCACATCATCATTTGACTTTTTATTTTATATTTTTATTTTTTTACTTTCTTTTTTTATTTGCAATGTATTTATAATTTTTTAAATTTATAATACTTTCTTACTCATAACAAATAATTTGATTAAATTATTTAAGAAATATTTAGATTAAATTTGTATATAAATAATTTTATTTGAAATCTAATAAATAATTTAATTTAATTTATTTATTATAATATATAACATATTTTAAATTTAAAAATTATAAATATATGAAAAAATAAAAAAGTAAAAAAATAATGATATGAATGTCATTTAAGAAAATATTTTTTTTAAAAAGCTAATTTTGAAAATATTTTTATTTTTGCGTTATTTTGGCTAATGGCTCTAATTTAATATTATTTTTACTATTTATCAATTATATTATTATATTATTATAAATATAATTTAAAAACATAAATTTTACATACTTAACAATGTTTCTTAATTATATTGTTTGATCTCCTTTTGTATAAAAAAAAAAAAAAGGCTCCTTGGACGCGGCCCTTTGGAGTTTAAATTCAAAAAAGGGCACCATTTTGTGTCTTTGCGCCTGGCAAAGTTTCAAAATTTGTATCCGTTGTCCGTTGAGCATGTAGATCATCGTATGAGGGCCAGACGCTTGGACCCACTATATTGTCAACATTTTAACTCCAATTAATCAGCATATATTAAGGGAATAGATAAATACGGGACACTAAAGCTCCATTTATTTAGGAGAAAAATCATATTTTAAGAAGTAGTTTTTCTCTTTTCCATTATTTAGCGCGTCTTTTGCTTACGGAAAAGGTTTGCAAACGGATAACATTTTCCCTGAAATGAGGGAAAGTGAATTCCCTTTCAAAACAAGGGAAGTCATGATTCTAAATGACCCGAAAAAATTTGCGGTAATCATGATACAAATCTAGATCGAATCTAAATAAACCAGACTAGATTATAAACATTTAACATCCCAACAACAGATAAAATTATACCAAATAATTAAAAGTAGTTTAGATGTTACTTTGTTATTAGTTGCAATAGAACAATTGTAATCAAGTTGAATTAGTATATAATATTATACAAAAAAATTATCTAGGTGCCCTAATATTTTAGCATTTATTACATATGTACCATGATATTTCAGTAATATACAATGTCGTATCCTAAAGTTTAAAATTTTTCTCATGAATCAGGTATCTTTTGCCAAAATTTAGTAAATTTTAAATAAAAATAACAATCTATATGTATCCTCTATCATAATACGATAATTTTTTTTATAATATATAAGTAATTTTTGTTAGAATGTGGACAACTTTTTGATAATATGATTACAATTTATCGGTTTTTTGGCAGAACTTAGCCGAATTTAATAAAAATTCGCCATGTTTTAACACAGTATATACACAGGTGATAAAATTTCTTATCTCAGGGCACCTCATTGTATGTATTAAAATAACAGAGTATTTAGATGATAAATGCTTAAATTTTAAAATACCTAAGAAACAATTTTCCTACTTTATCCAGCTTTGATAGATTTTTTTTTTTTTTTTTTGGTTAATTGATATATATATTGTATTGTTATTTATATTGTCCTATAACAAGATATAAAATGATTGGTGAAAAATATTTTTTTAACTATACAAGAAGACATCACAATGGGGGATTAAATTTTCCTTTGAAACAAACAATGAAAAACCTCACTCATAATTCATATTTTTCTTGAAAAACTTTTTCCAAAGAAAAATTAATTCTTAGATTCTATTTTTTCGTCAAAACAAATGGAGCCTAAATTTATGTATATGTTCATAGAAAGGAGGATAATAATTTTCACTACCTTGAGTAAGATTGCATGAAATATCTCAAGATTGCACTATACACAACCTTCATCAACTCTAATGTATATATATAATAGTAGTATATGATACGATACTAAATAAAACTTAGCTTAAATCAATGGATACTCAAGCAATTTAGGGCTACGGGCAGTAACGGCAGCCCTATTGTGTGTATTAGTATATATATTTAAAGATAAAATCACTCCAAAAATAGAGGATTATAAGGGTAAAGAATGGGGAGAAGACATAGAGTTTAGGGTAATGGGGGAGAAGAAGAAGATAAGCACACTTGATCAATATGAGAAACCCTAAACCTAGCTCATCCTTAACTATATATAGACAAAATATCTGAAAAATATCTCATAAAAATATCTACTGCTGATGTGGCATCAAACTGCTGCTGTTGTTGCAGGTAGAGACACCAGAGGCTGACTTCGGGGCTACGGAGTGAGTTGGCGAGAGTCTTGGCAGTATGACTTGGCATGACGCTAAGGTGGGGTTTGTATGAATCACCCCCCCCCCCCCCCCGAGAGGATTCTCGTCCCTGAGAATCAAAGACAGGGTAGCGAAGCTGAAAGTCTTGTAGGTAATCCCACGTAGCGTCGTCAACACCATGGCCAACCCATTGAACGAGAACTTGAGTGGTAGCAATTCTGCGGCACTTAACCACACGGCGATCGAGAATGGCAGCGGGTTGAGGCGGGGAGGCAGCAGGTGGCCAAGTGTCTGGTAACGGAGTGCTACAGGCGGGAACGGAGAAGCAGCGTTTGAGCATGTCATGATCCTGGCCATGACATTGTCCTGTCTAGCAGCTAGGGGCAATAAAAAGGTTAAGTAGGCTAGTGTCAATATCGGGTCAAGGTTCGCAAAGATTCATAGCCCGGATTATGTCAAGGTCGCAGCTAGGTAGTGTCAAGGGCGTAGCTGGGCAGTGTTTGGGTTCGTGTCCTTCCGCAGTCGAGTGTCAGGCTGGAGCACCCGATAGTGTCATGACTCGCTGAGCCGTGTTAAGCACAGGCCACTCCTCATCCTTCAACCAGTCATGGCTTCCCTGAGGCGCGCCAGCTTGCCTTTGATTCTAGAAGCTTCTTCAACTACTTTTCCCGCCCTTATTATGTTCCTGCCATTTTTTAGATAATTTTGAATTCAATTTGAATTGATACTTGCACTTAGATATTATAAATAGGAAAGCAATAGCAATGTGTTGACCATTAAAAAGAAAAAAATCAAACACTTATATTTTTCCCATCTTTATTTCTCTCTCTCGTCCCAACTTCTCTTATTTCTCTCTCTCATCTTCAATCTAATTCTCTTCTCATCTTAATTTCTGAATTACCCCTTAATTTCTTGTTCAAGTTGCAGTAACGAATTTTAGGATTGTGATAGAGCAAAGACACATGAACGGTGTGATGGATGGCGGCGGGAGATAGGAAATCAAGCTTGTAAGCAACTGGACCAATTCGATCCAGGATACGGTAAGGGCCGAAGTACCGGAGAGTCAATTTAGGGAAACGTCTGGATGCCACACTTTGCTGGCGGTAGGGCTATAGTTTGAGCCATACATAGTCGCCAATCAGAAATTCCCTATCAGTGCGTTGGCGATCCGTAAGCTGTTTCATTCTGTTTTGAGCTCGGAGAAGATGATGTAGAAGACGGCTGATGATCTCTTCCCGAGCTGTCAAGCTTCGATCCACCGCCTCAACTGGGGACTCGCTTGGTAAGTAAGGTAGGTGGAGGGGAGGAGGTTCTCCATAAAGCAGTTCAAATGGGGAAACTTAAGCTAAAGATTGGAAAGTGGTTTTGTACCACCATTCTGCCAAGGGAAGCCAGCGGTTCCACTGGCGAGGTCGTTCACTCACCATGCAGCATAACTAGGTCTCAAGGCAGCAGTTGAGAACCTCTGCCTGACCATCGAACTGCGGATGATAAGATGAAGAAAGGTTGAGGTGTGTCCCTAGGTGGGAAAAAAGCTCACCCCAGAAAATGCTCATAAAGACTGGGTCCTGGTCACTGATAATTATTTCTGGTAACCCGTGAAGGCGGTAGATGTAATCTAGGAACAAATGACCAACAGTAAGGGCTGTATATGGGTGGGTGAGAGACATAAAGTGGGCATACTTTATGAGACAATCAACGACCACCAAGAAAACAGAGTGACCCTCCGATGGCGGTAGTCCCTCAATGTAGTCTAGAGATATGCTATTCCAAATTCTAGTGGGGATGGGTAGAGAATGAAGGAAACAAGCTGGTGCAATAGTTTCATACTCGTTTTTCTGATAGATCTCGCATTAGCGGATGTAGTTTGTGATGGCTTGGTGGAGACCCTTCCAGAAGAGCAAAGGTCTCACTCGACGATAAGTAGCATCAACTCCAGAATGTCCACCTTGAGCGGAGTCATGAAGCCAAAGAAGGATGGCTTGGCAGAGGGAAGGGTCGTTTCCCATAACAAGGGGGCCATTGTAGAGCAGAAGTCCCTAGTGCCAAGAACGCCGTTGGTGAGAGAGGGGTTCGGCCTCCTTGTCAGTAATAAAGCGGGGAAGGGTGGGATCTTTAGACCGTGAGTCCATTAACCTTGTCATGAAATCTGACGAAATGGAAGATAACACCATGCAGAGAACTTCTATTTCGGAAAGGCGAGAGAGCGCATCGGCGGTACGATTTTTAGAACCCTTCTTATATATGATGTCACAGCTGAGGCCTATCAGACGAGAAAACCATAAATGTTGAAGAGACAAAGTGAGTCGTTGCTCAAGCAAAAACTTCAAGCTTTATTGATCTATACGAATGGTAAAATGGCAACCTGTGACATACTGTTCCCATTTTTCTACTGCAAATATTACGGCGAACAGCTCCTTTTCCTATGAAGACATACCCTGATGGAGGGAGCTAGAGTGTGGCTAATGTACGCCAGGGGGCGACCCTCTTGCATCAAAACAGAGCTAATGCCTGTTCCAGATGCATCAGTTTCGATGATGAAGGGTTTGGTGAAGTCGGGAAGAGCCAGTAAAGGGGCTGACATCATGCGTGCTTCAAGCGAGAGAAAGCAACTTCGGCTTTTGAAGTCCGAGAGGAGCTGTCCTTGCGAATAAGGTCCGTCAAGGGCTTGGCTAAGGCGCCGTAGTGAGCAATGAACTTGTGGTAATAACCGAATAGCCCTAAGAACCCTCGGAGTTGTTTTAAGGTTTAAGGGCGTGGCCAGTTGGCGATGGCCTCAAGCTTTCTTGGGTCAGCGGAGATGCCATCACCGGAGATGAAGTGTCCCAAGTATTCAATGCGGTGGGCACCGAAAGTACACTTGGCATGATTGGCGATCTAGTGGTTGGCGTAAAGAACGTGGAGGACAATCTCTAAATGAGAAACATGTTCTAGCCATGTCTTGCTAAATACAAGTATATCATTGGAGAAAACGAGAACAAATTTTCAAAGATATGGTCGAAATACCTCATTTATCAAACTCTGGAATGCGGAGGGAGCATTCGACGTGGCGAAAGGCATCACTGTAAATTCATAATGCCCCAGAAGGCTGTCTTGGGAATGTCTTCAGTAGCCATTTAGATTTGCCAATAACCGGACTTAAGGTCGAGTTTCGAGAAGTAGGAGGCTCCACCAAATTCATCAAGCAGCTCTTCGACAATCGGAATAGGGAACTTATCCTTAATCGTCATCTTGTTAAGGGCTCGGTAGTCGATGCATAGGTGCTAAGTGCCATCCTTCTTCTTCACGAGGACCACCAGAGAAGCGAATGGTGAGGTACTATTTCGAATAATGCCAACCTTCAGCATTTCAGTGACCATAAAGTCGATGACATCCTTCTAGATCAATGGATAACAGTATGGCGGGATATTGATCGAGTTGCTACCCTCCTTTAGTAAAATGTGCCGATCAAACAATGGCCTAGAAGGTGGGAGGTTGGGCCTAGTGTTAAAAACATCATCATGCTCAGCAAGAAGCCTTTCCAACTCTGGCGGGACTGCTTAGTCAGGCGGGTCCATTTGGACCACAAATAAAGACAGGGAATCCGAAGCAGATGTGACCAAGAGGGTAAAGAAAGATGCTATTGTGGACAGAAGAGACTACAGCTTGCTGTCAGTAACAGCCTTTAGAGGAGAAGGGTGGATGCCGCGAAGGGTATAACGGTGTCCCTGAAAAGTGAACTCCATTAATAATTTAAAAAAATCCCAAGTGACTTTACCAAGGTTGCACGGCCATTGAATCCCGAGAACCATATCACAGCCGGATAACGGAATGAGCAGCATATCATAAGTAAATGGTACGTCCAGTAGACGCCAACTAAACTTATGACATATGCTAGCACAAAATAATTGTTTACCGTCAGCGGCAGCGATGGTAGGGTGGATTGTATAGTTAATGGTGTACCCCAACAGCACTGTGAGATTGGCGTCTAAAAAATTATGGGTGCTGCCACTGTCAATAAGAATACTTAGGGATTGCTCACGGCATTGCCCTTTGACTCTCATCATTTGGCATTAAGTAGTTCCCTCCAATGCATGGATGGATATATGAGGTTCGCGGTCTGAATCAGGATCGAGTTGGGTCTTCGTTGTCTGCTTCGAGCCAGAATAATCTGGCACAATTGCGCATAGAGCATCGGTGACCTAGCGTGAAGCGTTCACGGCAGTAGAAACACAAATTTTAGGAGCAGAGATGATCAAGTTCGGTTGGCGTCAAGCTCAACTATCCTCGTGGAGTAAGTCACGAGGTACCGCCAGCTTGCGGTAAAAGCCTTTGGGGTGGGTGAGGTGGGGGATTGGCGGGAAGCATCCGCGAGGGACTAGACGTGGGAAAAATAGGTAGTGATTGTGTTATAAATAGCTAATTTTTCATTGTAATTTCTGTTTGTAATGTTCGGGTAGTGTCTCAAGTTGAAGTGTAAGTGTTCAAATGTTAGTTAAGGGGGGTAGTTGGGGCCAAAATTAGGGAATTGGTCAAACTCGGGTCAAAGTCGATGTGCAGTTGCTGATTTCTGGCGGGAAGTCAGTTAGGTAGTTAAGTTTTGATTTCTTGTAATTAGATGACTATAATAATGCTCCTAGCTTGTAATCTCAGGCATTCAAAAAAATACAAACTGAATTTCTTTTGGAATTCTCTCTAATTTCTCATCCCTTTCTCTATTTCTCATCCCCTTTCACTTCTCTCCTCACCTAAACTCTTTCTTCTACTAGGTTAGCCTTTCAATACCTAATTCCAAGCTAACAAGTGATATTAGAGCTGGTTTCACAATCAATTAATTGATTGAGGCTAGCAAAATAAATAAAAAATGATTGAAGGTGTAAGAACAAGATCGGGAGCTGGAGGTGGCAATACATCAGCTTCTGGTGTGGATTCAGTAGCTGCGGTTACCGGTTTTGGAGTCAATCCAACAGGTGATCATCAGTGTGAGTTGAATGACAAGATAGAATAGCTTAATGCTAAGTTTGATCAGCAACACCTAGAGAATATGCAAAGGAGTGACAATATAGAACAAATGTTGAAATTGCTTTTGGATCGGGACTCGAACAAGGATGAACGGCTGCAACAAATTGAAGAAAAGCTTGAAAGATTGCAAGATCAGGTTAACAAACAAAAAGAATCGAGTGTAGATGCGATCTTGAAGCCTGCTAGTCAGATTCTTCATTAAACGGTACCCGATCAGCAGCAAGAACAGCTTGACAGGGCCGAGTTTCTGGTGAGGAACCATGGCAAGTCTCCGGTGGTTCAAGCAACTGTCGTACCTTCGATTAACATCAGATCAACAGCCAATCAACCTATGCACCATGAATTTGATGTTGATAACCAGAATTGAGTCTCTGGATAGCCGCATTGTAAACCTGAAGCCTCGGATTCAGGGGATATCAGCAGGCCACAGAATCCTGTGTTACGACGCAGTGAAGATTGTGATGAGTTCGATCATTTGGACAGACCTCCGGATCGACAATATCAGCATAGGACAGTGAGCAATGATATGTCATCTGGTGGTAGAAGTGGTAATCATAGGCAACCTAGAGTTGAAATTGATCCTTTTGATGGCAAGTTACCGGAATCGTGGCTTAGAAGGTGTGATCAGTACTTCATCTATTATAACATACCTGAGGATGAAAAACTCCAATTAGTTGCTGTACATCTTCATGGCGATCATGAGGTGTGGTACTATTGTTTGTTGAAGAGCAAACCGAATTTGTCCTGGGGCCAATTCGTAGAAGGAATGTGTGAACGTTATGGAGAAGGGGAATCAACAGATGTCGTGGATAATTTTAACAAATTATCTCAAACCACAACCGTGAGTGAGTATATGCTTAGGTTTAAGAACCTAAGAGCTAATTTGTTGTCCGTGTTGACTATAGCTCCCAAGGATGCCGAGTCATATTACGTGTCTTGCTTTATAAGTGGGTTAAAGCCTAGGATCAAGAACATGGTGAAAGCCATTGGTCCTAAGACCTTGTCAAGTGCCTATAACAAGGAAAAATTGATCGAAGCCACACATGTCCCACCACATGATAGATTCAAGCAGCAAAGCAGTAAGTTCAGATCACAACAGAGACCGAATGCTGGTACCGGTGCTGATTCTGGTGCAAGGTTCAAGCGTGCTGCAGACAGAGGTTCGGTGAGGTTTTGCTATCGTTGTAACCAGCCTTATCAACCAGGTCACAAGTGCAAGTCACAGGCTATAATGTGTGCAAAGGGGACCCGTATTGAGGCTGAATCAGGCAGTGAACATTCGGCTGCAGAAAGCGACAGTTTAGATGATTTTTCACAAGAGGAAATGAGTGAAGATGAAGTACAGATATCGATGAAGGCTTTAACTAGTAGTGGATCCCATAACACTATCAAGATTAGGGGAGAGGCTGGAAAACATTCCATCATCATCCTCATCGACAGCGGGAGTACACATAGTTTTATCGATCCCAAGCTGATTAAGAAGGTAAAGCACGAAGCGGTAAAGACTCACCCCTTACAAGTCATGGTAGCTGATGGAAACTCCCTAACCATTCATAATAAGTGCATAGCCTTCCCATGGTCTATGCAAGAGCACCAATTCACTTTCGATTTCCGAGTTCCTCCTTTGGGCGGTTGTGATATGGTATTAGGGGTGGATTGGATGAGGACTTTCAACCGGTTATATTCGACTTTGATAAGATGACCGTGGAATTTGAGGTTCATAGCGCTAAAGTATCCTTGAAGGGCATGTCAAAGGAAGCTCAACTATAGATAATCGATGGCAAAGGTGTGCATGATGGGATCAAGAAGAAAGCAATTCAATGGATCGGCCATTTGTTTATGTTAGCTGTGGGTGAGCAGCAGCAGGTACTACAACCAGAGGTGCAGTCCTTGGTGGGTGAATTTGGAGACATCTTTGAACCACCTAAGAGTCTTCCTCCTCCGAGGAATGCGGACCATGCCATTCCTTTACGTGCAAACACTGATCCGGTGAAGATTAGGCCCTATCGTTATGCACACGGCCAAAAATCAGAAATAGAAAGGCAAGTGGAGGAAATTCTTAACATGAACTTCATTCGACCAAGCCATAGTCCTTTCGTTTCACCCGTGATCCTTGTGAAGAAGAAGGATGGTTCGACAAGAATGTGCATTGATTACCGTTGGTTAAATGCTCTCACGGTGAAGGATAAATTTCCCATTCCGATCATAGACGATTTGCTTGATGAATTACATGGGGCGTGCTTCTTTTCAAAGCTGGATTTGAGGCAAGGATACAATCAAATTCGAGTCCTTGAACCGGATATTTACAAGACCTCTTTCCAAACTCACCATCGACATTTCGAGTTCGTTGTAATGCCTTTCGATTTGACCAATGCCCCGGCCATGTTTCAAGCAGCCATGAATGATGTTTTCAAACCTTTTCTGAGGAATTCGGTGCTCATTTTCTTCGACAACATACGAATTTATAGCTCGTCGTACGAAGCTCATGTTATTCACCTCCAACAAGTGTTTGATTTGATGCGACGCCACAAGTTTTTTGCCAAGTTGTCAAAGTGTTCGTTTGCTCAAGATAAACTTGAATATTTGGGTCATATCATCTCTCGTGAGGGGGTGTCTACTGATCCGAACAAGATCCGTGCAATGCAAGAGTGGTCAATTCCGCTAAACTTGAAGAAATTGAGGGGATTCTTGGGGTTGACGGGCTATTATAGAAAATTTATTAAGGGCTATGGTTCTATTGCCAAACCTTTGACCGAACTCTTGAAGAAGGATGCTTTCACATGGAACGAGAGAGCTCAAGCCGTGTTTAAAGCCCTTAAAGCCGCAATGTGTGCTGCCCCAGTTTTGGCGATGCCGGATTTTACCGAAAACTTTATTTTGGAGACCGATACAAGTGGAACTGGTATAGGGGTTGTTCTTTCCCAAAAAGGAAGGACGATTGCTTACTTAAGCCAAGCTATTAGCTCTAAACATCAAGCAATGTCGACATATGAGAAGGAATATCTCACCATCCTTTTAGCCGTGGAAAAATGGAGACAATACTTGGAGGGTCATAAATTCATCATTCGGACTGATCACCAAAGCCTCAAGTATCTCCTTGAACAAAAGATTGTGACGAGAATTCAGAAGAAAGGACTCATGAAACTTTCAGGCCTTGATTACGACATTGAATATAGAAGTGGCAAGGAGAACACCGCAGCCGATGCTCTGTCAAGGCAGTTTGAGGATGGAAATCAGGCCACTGTGCTGGTGTAACCATGGTAATACCTTCTTGGGTGCAAGAGCTACACAAGTCCTATGAGAATGACCCATTTGCTCGGGAAAAAGTGGCCGCTGCAGCTCTCACAGGCGATGCGAAGCTCGGGTCTACAGACAGTGAGGTAGCTATGCAGCAGGGACTGATCCGAGTTAAGGGACTGTTATATGTTGGTTCGGCCACTGATTTGAGAGAAATGGTCATCCAAGCTTCACATGATGCTGCTTGGGGTGGTCATGAGGTTGTGGAAGGCACCTATCAACGAATCAAAGCATATTTTACATGGCCGAGTATGAAGAAAGATGTGAGTGAATACGTGAAGTCGTGTGAAGTATGCCAACAAACGAAGTTGGGAGATCCTCATTACAAAGGACTTCTTCAACCTCTTCCCATTCCGGAGGGAGCTTGGGTTCACATTAGCATGGATTTCATTGCAGGACTTCCGAAGTCGGAAGGCAAGGAGGTCATATGGGTAGTGGTGGATCGTTTCACCAATTACAGTCATTTCATTGCTCTTGCTCGACCCATTACCGCTGAAAAATTGGCAAGGATCTTCCGTGACAACATTTATAAATTGCACGGATTGCCTCAATCCATTGTGTCCGATCGAGTTAAGATTTTCACAAGCACGTTTTGGAGAGAGTTGTTTAAGTTGATGGGCACCACACTGGCACTCAGTTCTTCATATCATCCTCAGACGGATGGTCAAACCGAACGAGTCAACCAATGTGTAGAACATTTTTTACGGAGTATGGTCTTTTTGAAGCCCAAGGAGTGGAACCATTGGCTGTCCTTAGCCGAATTTGGGTTCAATACAGACTTTCATACATCCATTGGCACTTCTCCATTCCAAGCTTTGTATGGCTACTCTCCACCTTCTCCTATGTTGCTTCAGCAACCGAAGAGCACAGGGACTGCAGTGACCGACTTTATGCAGCAGAGGAGGCGTATGTTGCAAGAGCTTAAAGACAATCTTCATCAAGCTCGGGCTAGGATGAAGTATTATGCTGATAAAAAAAGGGTAGACAAAATTTATGACATCGGTGACATGGTCTACCTAAAATTACAACCGTATAGACAGTCCTCCTTGGCTGTGAGGCGTAATGTCAAGCTAAGTGCTCGATACTTTGGCTCGTACAAAATTTTGGAGAAAATTGGCAATGTTGCTTATAAGCTCGACTTACCTTCACACTCGTACATTCACCCCGTGTTTCACGTGTCCCTACTCAAAAAGCAGGTCAAGAGAGGAGTCGCAGCAGCTCGGGACCATCCAGCAGCAGAGGTGAACGGCATTCTCAGGTTGCAACCCGAGACCGTTAGAGCTCGAAGGACTATACAGTAGGATCACGGAGCGGTGCAGGAGGTATTGGTCACTTGGTGCAACTTGGACAAGAATTTGATGACTTGGGAAAATTGCAATTTCTTGCGGAGTCAATTTCCGAGCTTCACTTCTTGAGGACAAGGAGTTTCTCAAGAGGGAGGGAATGTTATAAATCGCTAAAATTTCATGGTAATTTCTATTTGTAATGTTCGGGTAGTGTCTCAAGTTGAAGTGTAAGTGTTCAAATGTTAGTTAAGGGGGGTAGTTGGCGCCAAAATTAGGGAATTGGTCAAACTCAGGTCAAAGTCGGTGTGCAGCTGCTGATTTCTGGCGGGAAGTCGGTTAGGTAGTTAAGTTTTGATTTCTTGTAATTAGATGACTATAATAATGCTCCTAGCTTGTAATCTCAGGCATTCAAGAAAATACAAACTGAATTTCTTTTGGAATTCTCTCTAATTTCTCATCCCCTTTCACTTCTCTCCTCACCTAAACTCTTTCTTCTACTAGGTTAGCCTTTCAATACCTAACTGAAAGCTAACAGATTGCATAGAGCTTTTGCCAGTTATTTTTTCAAGATAAGCATAATTTGCTCTCTTGTGGCTTCGCCAACACGACGGCATCGTGCACTTTTTGGGGCTAAAACAGTTGAACACCCCCAGATATTTCCTCTCGTAAACTGCCTAACATCATGCTAATTTTTTGTTCCTCCGTCAGTCCACACTTATTCACGAGGGATTTAAATTTACTCAAATACTCGCACACAGTACTGGTCTGACGAAGCTTCATGAGCTTAGTTGGGGAATTGTCAGAGGACTTGGCGAACTTCGTCCATATTCTGGGCGAGTATACTTCCCACGGTACGACAACATCTCTATGCCACGATTCCTCAAAGGAATCGTGCCAATTTTGGGTGTCGCCTTCTAACACCATGCTAGCATACATAACCTTCATCTCATCAGCGGTTCTATCAATAACGAAGTACCTCTCACAACGATGAATCCAACCTTCCACACCCTCTCCATTAAAATTAGGGAAATCAATCTTAGTAAGACGAGTGGTGGGTTGGTAGTTACCTCGGACATTGGCGGAAGGCATCATTTCAGCCTCATTTGCACGCGGAGTCGGTGATGCTGTGGCGGAGATGGCCGTAACTGGTTGGGGTCTGTCACCCATCAGATTTTCCATCCCGACAAATTGCACAGAAAGGCCATTAACAATCTCACGCATCTCCTCCTTGAGGTCATTAAAAGACCTCTCCATGTTGTCGTGGCACTGGTCGTTGGATTCTCTCATCTCTCGGATGCTGTCTTCCATATCTCTCAATGTCACATGAGCTCAAGTGCCCTCTGCCATGGTGGAATGCCGAACTAAGACTGAGAGGAAAAAAAATTTTATGGCCATGGATTGACGTGCTCTGATACCAATTGATACGATTCTAAGTAAAACCTAGCTCAAATCAATGGATACCTAAGCAATTTAGGGCTATGGGGCAGTAACGGCTTCCCCGTTGTGTATATTTGTTTGTATTTAAAGATAAAATCACTCCAAAAATGGTGGATTACGAGGGTAAAGAAAGGGGAGAAGACTAGAGTTTAGGGTATGGGGAAAAACTAGAGTTTAGGGTATGGGGGAGAAGAAAAAGATAAGCACACTTGATCAACACGAGAAACCCTAAACCTAGCTCATCATTAACTATATATGGACAAAACATCTTTGGCAAAATACCTAAAAAATATCTCATAAAAATATCTACTGCTAAGGTGGCATCAAACCATTGCTGTTGTTGCAGGTAGAGACGCCAGAGGTTAACTTCAGGGCTACGGAGTGGTTAGCGAGACTCTTGGTAGTATGACTTGGCGTGATGCCAAGGTGGGGTTTTTATCAGTATATTAAACCCTATGTATCAGAAGTTGAAAAAGTAAAACAATTGGACCAAAAAGAAAAATGAAAAGGTAAAACAAACTAAGGATTACAAAATAAAATAATTCAAGAACATCTTAAATTAAACTAAAACAATAACCAACAAATGATACCCAAAACTTTGCATAAACATATTGGGACTTAGATCAATAATATAAAAGAGACAAAACACTTGAAAACTTTGGATAAACATATCATTTGATCCAAAAGCTTGGATGATTTATATAACATAAAAATCCTACTTAAATAGAAAACATTAGAAAAATGAAAAGCTAAGCCACTAAGCCATCCTAGAATCCTAAGTAAATTAAGTGAATACAATAACTATTGAAGTAAAGGCTGTAATGGGCAAGTTAAATGGAGAGGAAGAGAAGAGGTTCTCCCATACTAAATACACCACTAAATGCTAAGGAATATGCTAGATACCTAGAACATTCTATGTACAAAATGTGAAATACAAAATATACGCAATAATACAAATAAAAATACTAGTGTTCAACACTCCCCTTAAGCTGGAGCATGTAAATTTACATGCCCAAGTTGTGAAGATGTGATGAAAAGGACTAAAGTGCCAATGCTTTTCATGAATATATTAGCCAACTGCCCTGTGGAACTAACATAAGAGGTTGCTTTTGCCAATAATCACTCTTGTACAAAGCAAAATGGCACGGTCAGTGACTGGAACTACAAGATCTAACGACAAACGGTGCAACCAAACTAATTAGTAGTAGTGATTGTCACAGAATGATACTCTGCTTCAACTGAAAAATATGAAACAATAGATTGCTTCTTGGAACAACAATGACTGCCCCCCCCCCCCCCCCCCCAAAAAAAAAACCCTCGAATCTAGTAGTTAATCTTCTAGTGGTCAAACAACCTACCCAGTCCACGAAACTAGTGAAAACTTGTAACAAAGTTCATCTCAAAAACACACGAAGAATGAAGACAAAATCGGGAAAGTAGGTCAACTACTCCCTCTGTCATAGAAACCACTGCTAAATCATGATCAAAAGTAGTGTTAGACAAGGTCTAACACACACACCCCAAAAAATAATCCCAAATTCTAATCCAAGTGAAGGGGACTAAAATTGAGTATTGAACAAAATGCCAAAACCACTAACACAACCTCAAAATTAACACCAAAACACATGACATTTTTAGACATTGTTTAACACATACCTCAAAGGGGAACTGGAAACTTGAACCCTGAAACGCGAGGCTCACATAACAAAGAATAATTTAAGTGGAACAAAGAACTAAGTGAAGACTAAAAATTTTGATCCAAAGTCTCAAACATAGAAAAAGACAATAAACTCCCAAATAAAACTTGGGTAATTAAACAAGGTTAAAAGTCAAGAACAAAATTCAAGACAATTTTAAATACCAAAGTTGTAGGTACAAATGGTAAAAAGAAACCCATAAAAACTAGGTGAATAAAACTTTTGACATGAAATGACGATTCTAAAGCTCTTGCTTCGAACCAAATAGAGAGGAGCAAAAGCGAACAGCCTTAAAAGCTCTTGCTTCGAACCAAATAGAGAGGAGCAAAAATGAACAGCCTTAAACCAAACATTGAGAAGAAAAATAACTCAAAAATAAAACAAGTGAATGGGAGTGAAAGTGAACCTCTCGGTCACTTCAAATCCCAAAAGAACAAAAACGTTTTCAGATAACAACTCAAAAATAATTCAAAAACAACTTGAATAGAATTTAAGACAGGAAAGAAGAATGGAGAATGAAAAATGGGATAGTTTAGAACATAAAATCTTCACACTGGCGTGGAAAACATTTTCACAAATTCATCCCGGATAAAGGTAAAGTAAGGAGCGGGTATCACTGACTTCCCCTATCGTGAGAACAACAACAAAATCTTTATCAAAGTAGGATTAGATATGATTGCAGACATGGTAAATAAAATTGTTCTAATAAATAAAACTGAAGAGAAACACCACGCCTGATGAACAGGACAAAATAAATTACAAAAAAAACTTACGTTTATGGGTTGAAAATGATGTTTAAAATGGGGGAAAAAAACAATTTGACCAATCTTGCTCTGCAAAGCTAGTGGTACTTACACAATGTTGTTTAAAAGGGTTAAAAAAATGCTCGGTAATGTCAACCGAAGCAAGATCCGGTACGGGAAAAGAGGAGAAACAAGCGGAAGAAAACAAACTTGATTGATTGACACCTGCTTTTGTTGGGGCATTTCTTCTCAAGCCGGGTATCCTTCGATCTCAGGTGTCGAGGCGCGTAATCACTTTCCTTAAAACTTATTTCAAGTATACAGAAATAGTCTCAGAGATACAACGACAACCAAACTCAACGAAGTGAAACATTTTGTAGGGAGGAAGTATAAGAGAAGTATATGAGAATGAACTTTCAAGCTTTCCAAGAACAACACACATCAACACTTGCAATCTTTTTTAAGATTAATCTAATATTTTCAAGTTAGTTATTCATGAACCAAGTGGGGAGTATTTATATGTTTATAAGTGAAAGGAGACGTCCCAAATGAACCCCTAGGTTATCCCTAAAATACTGGGAAAAAAACCACGCAAGTAATGGCCAAAACTGCTCTATGCGTAGAAGCTGTCGACACGACACACGCATCTGTGTGTCAACACACAGTGCAGCACATGGCCTTACTGTAACTTTGTGTGTCGACACACGATACCTGTGTGTCAACACACACCTCCCACATACCAAAACACTACGAAACACTTCTCAGACACTTTATTCATTATACTTATTCTGAAAACACATCGACAATACCCCACCATTTTTAAAATACATTCATTCTCATATTACAACATTTCTCAAATAATAAGAAGTCTTTATGCGTCAATGAGGGTGTCTTTCGATTGAACCTCCACATAGTGAAGACACGTTACAATTAATCGGAACGAAAATGGTGGACCAAGCTTTGAACCATTCATTCCATTTGACTAACTAAATACATCTCCACACATAAGATTTACTCCCTATACATATCTCATCTTCCAGATCGACACATTTATGGCCTTGTGTCCTGTATCCTTCATGAGTGTTTCAGAGTCAAACCCGTATCATTAAATCACTCCTTTGAAGCGACAAACTTCACACTCACTAAGGTGAACCCTATTGATCATGTCCCTGCAACATGACATTCAATAAAACAAAAACTCATGTCCATTAAGAGCTTAAGCTCATCCTCTTTCTTCCTCTATCACCGATTACCAAGCACTTCTCACGTGGGATGGAAATTTCTATTTTAGTACTTGCAGTCACACGGATGACAGAACTCTCTCATTGAACCCAAGACTGGGTGTTATACCAGGTGTCGAGCCGAGGGTCCATCATGGGTGACTAAGATGGACGGGTTTCAGCCCCATCCCTTCATTCGTTCTTAGAACTAAGTCTCTACCCAGACTTTTAGTAAATAGATCTGCCAAGTTTTGACTTGTTCTTACAAAATCAATAGTGATGACACCTTCTCTAATGAGTTGTCTCACAATACTATGTCTTACACCAATGTGTCTAGACTTTCCATTATACACCTCGCTGTAAGCTTTTGCAAGCATAGCTTGACTATCACAATGGATTGAAACAGGAGAAATTGGCTTAGGCCACAAAGGTATCTCATACAAAAGATCCTTTAACCACTCAGCTTCTTTCACCGCAGATGCGAGAGCAATAAACTCTGTTGCCATAGTGGAGTCAGAAATACATGTCTGTTTCCTGGAACCCCAAGAAACTGCAACCCCACCAAGCAAGAAAACCCATCCACTTGTAGAGGCATGATCCTCCACATTGGAGATCCAACTGGCATTAGAGTATCCTTTCAAGATGGAAGGATACCCTAGGAAAGAAATACCATAATTCATAGTTTTCTTAAGGTATTTCAGTACACGGTATGCCGCATGCCAATGCAATTTACTTGGATTGTTAGTATATCTACTAAGCTTTCCAACAGCAAAGGCTATATCAGGCCTAGTGCTACTCATAGCATACATAAGGCAACCTATGACCTTCGCATACTCCAGTTGTGCTACTACCGTACCATCATTCGGTACAAGTTTCACATTTGGATCCATTGGTGTACATATAGGTGCACAAGCACCAAATTTGAATATGTTCAACACCTTTTCTATACAGTGAGATTGGGATAAGGATAGCGAGTCACCACTCCTCATAACCCTTATGCCAAGAATAATCTCGGCCTCGCCCATGTCTTTCATAGCGAAGTTCATTGAGAGAAACTGTTTTGTTTTCTATACTTGTTCCAAATCTATACCAAAAATCAACATGTCATCGACATAAAGACATATAATGACTCCTTTGCCATTTTCGAACTTGCTATAGACGCATTTGTCGAATTCATTGATTATGAATCCATTGTTTAGGACAATTTGGTCAAAATTTTGATACCATTGCTTAGGGGCTTGCTTGAGCCCACATAGAGAACATATAAGTTTACATACTTTTCTCTCTTAGCCTGGAACAACAAACCATTTCTGTTGTTCCATGTACACCTTCTCTTCTAGTTCACCATTTAAGAATGTTGTTTTGACATCCATTTGAAGAACTTCCAGTTTGTAAATTGAGGCAAGAGCAATTAAAACTCTTATAGTCGATATCCTTGCCACTGGGGCATATGTATCAAAGTAGTCTATCTCATGTTTCTAGGTAAACCCTTTAGCCACCAAATGGGCCTTGAATTTATCAATAATTCCATCGACCTTCATCTTCTTCTTGAAGATCCACTTACACCCGATGGGCTTGTTTCCTCGTGGAAGATCCACCAATACCCAAGTATTATTGCCAATGATGGAATCCATCTCATCATTTACGGCCTTTCTCCAAAAGGAGGCGTCATGAGACCTCATAGCCTCGTTAAACATCATAGGATCAAACTCTATGACACAACAATATGGAGTTTGATATTCCACATAGTCTCTGGTACCTTCTACTAAAAATTTGTCGAAGTTCGATCCAAAAGATTTCTCTTTCCGTGCTCTTTTACTCCTTCCGAGTTCTAGAGCATTATCAAGGATTTCATCCCTCTCATAATGATCTCCATCATATGACACTGGATTGCCATTCTCAACCGGTATAATATCACTTGGTCTAGGAATAGATGTGAACCGATTCTCATCAAAAATGGCATCTCTGGACTCTATTATGGTATTTACATTAACATAATCGTTTGGTTCAATCATTTAGATCCGATATGCTTTACTATGTGCCGCATACCCCTTAAAAATACAATCGATGCCTCTTTCACCTCACTTTTTCCATTGAAGTTCAAGGACTTTAACAACTGCCCCACATCCCCAAACTCTAAGATAACTCAAATTAGGGGCTCGTTTGTTCCAATATTCATATGGGGTTATGTTACTTTTCTTACTAGAAACACGATTCAAAATATGACTGGTTGTAAGCATGGCCTCACCCCAAAAACCATCACTAAGTCCGGAGTAG
The DNA here is from genome assembly GCA_018398585.1 of Simmondsia chinensis. Classification (NCBI taxonomy): domain Eukaryota; kingdom Viridiplantae; phylum Streptophyta; class Magnoliopsida; order Caryophyllales; family Simmondsiaceae; genus Simmondsia; species Simmondsia chinensis. The sequence continues at coordinate 10,512,096 of JAGTTD010000022.1, forward strand.
GACAACATGGCATTAATCATCATGGTTAAAGTAAGATTATTCCATTATGCCATGCCATTTTGTTGTGGCGTATAAGGCGCCGTTACCTCATGGATAATTCCTGTGGTTTCAAAATATTTGGGATTATAATACTCCCCACCACGATCTGATCTAAGTCGTTTCAAGAATGTTTGGTAATGTAGTTTGGTTTCAGCTTTGAATGCCTTAAATTTATCAATTGATTCGTCTTTATGATTTATGATATATACATAGCAATATCTTGAGAAATCGTCCATAAAAGTGATGAAATATCTCTTTCCCCCCAAAGTCGGGGTACTCTTAAAATCACACAAGTCACTATGAACTAAATCAAGTAAACTTGTTTATCTTAACACCGAAGGAAACGGTAAGCATGTTATCTTCATTAGCATACATGTTTTACACCACTTATCAACTTTATTAATAAGTGGAATTAATGATGAATTACCCATCTCATGCATTCTACGAAAGTTGACATGATCTAATCTTTGATGCCAAAAAAACGAAGTATCAAGCATATACACCGAACCCACATTATTATTATTATTATTATTATTAATATTCAGTTTGAACATTCCCTCGTACAGGTATCCTTGCCCAACAAACACTCCACCCTTGGACAATACAAACTTATCGGCCTCGAAGACCAATTTGAACTCGAACCTATTACCAGACACAAGGTTCTTTTTCACATATTAGGCATAACACACATCGGTAAGAGTAAGGGTTTTTCCAAAAGTGAAAAGCAAGTCAACTTTCCCCTTACTCTTAACCGGTATGGTTGCACCGTTACCCATAAATAACATAGTTTCGTTATCTATAAGTTCAAAACTTTTAAAAAACTTCCTATCTTTACAGACGTGTTTTGTCGCCCGGGTCAACTCACCAAAAATCATCATCTTGGACTAGGTTGATCTCTGAGATCATCGCCATGAAGTTTTTATTTGAATTTTTGGTGCGATGATCCTGCCCTTTGCCTTTCTTATTCCTAAGGTGATAACAGTCCTTCCTTAAGTGACCAGGCTTCTAGCACTCCCAACAAACAGGCTTCGGCCTCTTCTCATCACGTTTCTCGTGGAAGTGTCTGGTTCATTTGGTTCCCTTGCTTGATTGTCCTTCTTCTGCGACATTGATCTTTCCAATGTCACCTGGGCAGTCTTTATTGTCATCTTGGAACCTGTATCCTTCCTCAATTCTCAAGTGGTTAGCTAATTCCTCGATAAACATGTCTTCCTTCTTGTATTTGATACTTTTCTTAATGTCTGTCCACGAAGGTGGAAGTTTGTCTATCAAGAATGAAACAACAATCATATCATCCATGTTCATGTTGTGTTGTTTAAAGTTATTTAAAATTCCCTCAATTTCATGAAAATTTTCCATTACCAGACGATTATCAACCATTTTGTAATTGTTGAATTAACTAACTAAAAATTTCTTACTTGTTGCGCCTTCTGCCATGTATCGTGCTTCAAGTGCATCCCAAAATTCCTTGGTGGTAGGAATGTTGGAGTAGATGTCAAACAGTGCATCCGTCATGCCGTTGAGGATGTCTCCCCTACATATATAGTCATCATTCTCCCACTTCAAGCAGGATCATTGTTCGGCCAGAGTCTCCTCCTCTTCAGTAGAAGGTTCAGGAATTGGTGTATTCAGGACATACACCATGTTCAACATCATAATTAGAAAATGCATCTTCCTTTGCCAGCATCGAAAGTTGCCACCATCAAACCGGTCCAGTTTCACAAAGCTGGCTGTCATTTCTCGTAATGAAGACGCCATCTCAAACAAAAAATTAAGTCTTAAGATTGTTGAGGTATTTCTTCTCAAACCGGGTATCCTTCGATCTCAGGTGTCGAGGTGCGTAATCACTTTCCTTAAGACTTATTTCAAGTATACAGAAATAGTCTCAGAGATACAACGACAACCAAACTCAACGAAGTGAAACACTATGTACGGAGGAAGTATGAGAGAAGTATATGAGAATGAACTTTCAAGTTTTCCAAGAACAACGTACACCAACACTTGCAATCTTTTTTGAGACTAATGTAATATTTTCAAGTTAGTTATTGATTGACCAAGTGGGGAGTATTTATATGTTCATAAGTGAAAGGAGACGTCCCAAATGAACCCCTAAGTTATCCCTAAAATACTGGGAAAAAATCGTGCAAGTAACAACCAAAACTACTCTGTGTGTCAAAGCTATGGGTCGACACACAAGGATGTGTGTCAACACACACATCTATGTGTCAACACATAGTGCGGCACATGGCCGTACTGTAACTTTGTGTGTCGACTCACGGTACCTGTGTATCGACACACAGAAGCCTTAAATTGTTTCTGCAAGATTGCGTGTCGACACACACAAAACATTGCGAAACACTTCTCAAACACTCTATTCATTATACTTATTTTGAAAATACATCAATAGCTTTAATACCATGTTAAAAATATAAATTTGATAATAATGTAATTTAAGAACATTTTGAATAAAACTTTAGACAAAATTACAAAATAAAATAATTCAATATTACAAATGAGACTTGGATCCAAAACTTTGCATTAACATATTGAGACTTAGATCAACAATGTAAAAGACACAATACACTTAGAAACTTTGGATAGACATATCATTTAATCCAAAAGCTTGGATGATTTACATAACATAAAAATCCTACTTTAATAGAAAATATTAGGAAAATGAAAAGTTATGCCATTAAGCCATCCTAGAATATGATGTGCCTTATATTTACATATTTTATTCTTCATTCTTATGACATATTCGGCTTTTATATGTGTGCTTTTTTGTAATCTAGTTACATTTTGGCATAGAGTACAATGGAGCAAACAAATGTTGAAAAATGGCAGAATCAAATATAATCGATGCATAATTGAAGAGTACTTTGAGAAACCTGACCACATGTGGAAAAGAATGACCAATCAAATTGTAATTTGGTAACCCAAATAGGTTTTGTGGATAGTTAATATATATATATTTTATAATATTATATATATTACTGCCAAGTACCTCCACCCCAAAAGCCTCTAAACCTCAATCCAAGCAATTCTAAAGCGATAAAAATAAAAGCATCTAAACTCCAACATAAGCAATTTTAAGAGAGGGTTATTTAATATTCGAGGTTATAAGAAAGAAAAAACAACAAATTCAATATCTTTGCTGTGTAATTTTGCAAAGTATATAATATTGTATCTTTGATAACATTCAATAAAATTTCAATGTGATTATATATAAATTATATTTAAAAATATAAACATCCTCCATACATCGCACGGGATAACACTAGTATACATGTGATGGGGAGGGGATGCACGCAAGGGGGGCGATGCCGCATGCAACCGGCCTCGTGGCTTTTAAATACACAAAAACCTAATTGTTTGGGGGATCTTTTGCCACTCCTCCTCTCCTCATCTTCCTCCCAAAGCCGCTATGAGATCCAAGGGGTTCTCAAAGGCAGAAAAGCAGGTGGTCGAAGTGCTAGAAAGATCAAAGCAAGAATCAATGTCAACGTCAATTGAGGGAGTCTTCAAGTCCTTAGTTTTTTATTCATTACGTTAGATTTAAATGATGTGTAAAACTCCTATGGAGGGCTAGGCTTGTTGTTTAGGGATGAAGGGTGGTGGGTAGCTGCTAGTATCCCAAATTTATATTGTGCTTTTGACGATGATTTAGTTATGTTATATTCGCACCCCTGTGGGGAATTATTTATGATTGCCTGATGTTTTTGTATGTGTGCTTGTAACCATGTTTAGATCTTCAGCCTTTTAGCGATTAGTCTTGTGCTTGTAGCCTATACCATAACATAACAAGTTTTCACGCGTGGCCAAGGTTGAGGTTGTACCCGACCCTGAGCACAATCTTTTATACAGTTATTGAATTAGGAGTAACAAAAAAATTAAGTAGTGCTAATGAGATAACTTATGCTATAATTAGGGTGATAAGATAGGTTATGCTTTTAGAATATTTCATTACCCTAAGCCCTACAACAACAATAACAACAATAACAGTCCCGATGCCTCAAGAGCTCCCGCATACGTAGGGTCTAGGAAGGGTAGGATGTACGCAGCCTTACTCCCTCAGGGTGGGACCCTGATGAGAGACTATTTTCAAGGAACCTCATCCTGATAGTTGATAGTTAAGAAGGGCATGTAAGCAGGGCATGCAAAGGCATGTAAGTAGAGCATGTATAGCATGTATGAAGAACATGTAAAGTGTAGAGATCATGAAAAGCATGTAAAGTAGGTGAGCATATAAGCAAGTAAGTATGTAAGCATGTAGACAAATAAGCCTATAAGAATGTAAACATGAAAACATGCAAGCATTGGAGCATGGGAGCATAGCAACCAGGAAAAAGGTAAAAGCACACATGATAGAATGAGAAATATCTACATGCGACACACTGCAACAAATAGAGAAGGTATAGCATATAGAAAGTATAGGGAGATAGAGAGAAAGAGAGAAAAAGAGAGAGAAAGGGAGAAAGTAGATATAGAGAGCTAGCTTATGCATGCTCACTGTTTCTACACCACTAAATCAGATACCCCTATAATGATTCTCCACTGAGCCCTATTTAAGGCCATCTACTCATTGAGGTTGAGGTAGGAGAGGTACTTGTCTCCATCCAACTCTTCTTTGGCTGGCCTCTTCCTCTCTTCCCATTTGTAATAAGAAGTTGTTCGCATCTCCTTACAGGGGCAGTGGTGGGTCTCCTCCTGACATGTCCAAGCCACCGCAAACGTTGCTTCCTCAACTTATCCTCTATTGGGGCGACGCCTAATTTACTTCTTATAATGTCATTTCGGATCTTGTCCTTTCTTATATGTCCACACATCGATCTCAACATCCTTATCTCCACAACCTTTAGCTTCTGCGTGTGATGACACTTAATTGGCCAGCACTTTGCCCCGTAGGACATAGCTGGTCTCACTGCCAACTTATAGTATTTACCCTTTAACTTTAACGGGAACTTCCTATCGCACAATACCACAAAGGCCATCCTCCATTTATGCCAACGTATTTTAATCCTATTGTTGATATCTACATCCACTTCACTATCTTGTTGTACCATAGAACCCAAGTATTTGAAGCATGCTTTCTGTGGTATGCACTCTAATTTAATCTTGACGACTTCTGTGTTTAGCATGGTAGACGTGCAGAACTTGAGTTCCATATACTTGGCCTTAGATCTACCGAGTCTTAGACCTTTCGATTCTAAGGCCATCCTCCAAAGTTCTAGTTTCTCATTCACCTCCTCCCTAGATTCTCCAACCCGGACTATATCATCTGTGAAAACCATGCACCAAGGCATGTCCCATTGGATGTGCCTAATGAGCGTGTCCCTAACCCAAATGAACAAAAAGGGACTCAAGGCGGATCCTGGGTGTACCCCAACTGTAATGGGAAAAGTGTATGTGTCCCCTTTCATTGTTCGCACATCGGTTTAGGCGTCTTCCTACATGTCTTTGATGATATGTATATAGGGCTGGGAGATGCCTTTCCCCTCCAAGGCCTTCCATAGGACCTCTTTTAGTACTTTATCATATGTCTTCCCTAGGTCAATAAAAACCATGTGGAGGTCCTTTTCTCTATCTTTGCAGTACTCTATGGACCTCCTTAGGAGATTGATGGCTTCTGTCGTCGACCTACCTGGCATAAATCCAAATTGATTATTTGAGACCTCTGCTCATTATTGAAGTCTTCTTTCTATCACCTGCTACCCAAGCTTCAAATCGTGGCTTATTAGTTTGATTCCTCTGTAGTTGGCACAACTCTAAATGTTGCCTTTGTTCTTGTACATAGGGACCAATGTACTCTTCCGCCATTCATCAGGCATATTCTTCCCTTAGAGGATATGGTTCAATACTTTGGTCAGCCATCTGATACCTACTTCTCCAATTTTCATGCCTCAATGTGTATTCCATCTAAGCTGACTACTTTACCCCTGTCCATCTTCATCAATGCTTCCCTAACTTCATTGGATCTAATTCTTGTGCAATAGCAGTGGGTCTGGTGCTCTACATGTACTTGTAATTCTCCTAGGGATGCATATGTATCACCCTTTTCATTGAACGGATCGTAGAAGTAGGATTTCCATCTAGTTTTAATTTGTTGCTCATCCATGAGCACTTAACCATCTACCTCCTTTTATGCACCTTACTTGGTCCAGGTCTCTAGTCCTCCGCTCTCTCACTTTTGCAATTCTATAGAGGTCCCTAGCCCCCTCATCTGTGTCTACCCATTTATGGAACTCCTCGAAGGCTTTAGATTATGCATCTCTTGCTGCTATCTTAGCTTCCTTCATGGCTTGTTTATAGTGTTGTATCTTGTCCTAATCTCCACTCCAATCCCACTCCTTGAAGCAGTCTTGTTTCGCCTCAATCTTTTCCTAGACCTCCTTGCACCACCACCAGCTCTCCTTGTTGTTTGGTGCCCACCCGTTGATACGCCTAAAACTTTGCGTGCCACATCTCTGACCTTTTGGGCTATTGGGTTCCACAGGTGGTTTAAATCTCCCTCACACTCCCCTCTAAGCTCTGCCTCCACTCTTTATTTAAAGACTTGAGACTTTACTCCCTTCAGATCTCTCCAACATATACGTAGATGAGATGGCTTCATGGTTTTCTTGTCCCTTCTCTTGGTTTTGACCTCAGCACACACGACCATGTGTTGTGTTTATAGGTCTTCCCCAGGGATAACCTTACCATCCCTACAATCTTTTTGACTCCTCTTCCTTAGTAGTATGTAGTCAATCTAGGTCTTTGCTCCACCGCTCCAATACGTGATGATGTGCTCCTCACGTTTTCTGAAGAAGGTGTTGGCCACCGTTAATGCATAAGTGACGGCGAAGTTTAACAGAGCCTTACCCTCATCGTTCCTTGTTCCCAAGCCAAAGCCTCCACAGTAGGGTGCATAACCTTCTATGTTCGCTCCCACGTGCCCATTGAAGTCACCCCAAATCATAATTTGTTCACTCTGGGGTATGCCTTGCATTTTCAAGTCTAAGTCTTCCCAGAATCTAGCCTTCTCCTGCTCTGTCTGCCCAGTCTGAGGTGAGTAGTCACTTATAACGGTCAATGCCTCCCCATCTATGACTAACCTGATGCTGATGATCCTATCGTTAATTCTCGTCACCCCTAGAACTTTGTCCCTAAGGGGCCTATCGACAATGATACCCACTCCATTCCTCCCCCTAGCTTGGCTCGAATACCAAAATTTATATCCTAATACATCCCTCATTTTTGTGCCCACCCACCTAGTCTCTTGAAGGCATAGGATGTTGATCTTTCTCCTCATCATCATTTGGGCCACCTCAAGGCTCTTTTTTTGTTAGTGTGCCAACATTTAATGCTCCACATCACAAGCTCCCTTCACCGCACCGTGTATTCCTCCCCCTCCCCAACCTCCTTGAAGATGGCCTCAAGTTTTGAGCTCCATTACTAGCAAGGTTCATAAACTAGCTGCGAACAGGCACAATTAGACACACCTAATGCTTATATATTAACGCTAAGTCCTAATTTATATATGAACCCAGGATTAGAGCTTATAGCCTAAGTCTTTCAAGTTCTCATCCTAAGTAGAATATAATGACGGGATACGAGTAGAGCTAACCTGAATTCACTCCATAAATTAATCTTTAATTAAATTGACTAATTTAGTTTATATTTAGTTTTATTAATTCAGTCAACAAACTATTCAAACAAACAAAAACCAAATTTTCAACCCTCGTTAATCACTGAGTCTACCTTAACATCGATTCTCTGTGGACAAGATCCATATAACCGACAAAGCTACAACGATCTCCTACACGTGTGAGTAGATGGTTTAAAAACTACATTTAAAATCACACCAAAATATATAGAAAAGATAAAATAAATTGCCAAGACATTTAGTACAATCATTAACAAAAAACTATTCACATGCATTAACCCCAAATCCTTCCTTAACCCTAATGAAATTTATTTAAGCGAAAAACTATTCACATTTATTAATTTAATGCAAAAAAATACCAAAAATAGAAAAAAATTCATATTCTCCCACATATAATAAAATAAAAAATAATAAAAACTAATAATACTAAAAATAAAAAATAACTAATAATCGAAAAAAAATTTCATATTCTGCCATACATAATAAAATAAAAACCACCAAAAAAGTAAATAAACCAATCTTCTTCCCAACACAGCCATTGGTTCCCATTTTCCATGATCATACTTGAAAAAATTAGGGATGCTCTGCTGTACATGCCATTTCCCACCCTCTTTTTGAGCAATGACACATGAAATGTATTACGAATTCGTGCTTCAGCTGGAAGGTCCTATAATCAACACACATCCTAAGGGCACCATCTTTTTTGTTGACAAGTACAATTGGAGAAGAGAATGGACTAATATTTTGCTGTATGAAACCAAATTCCAATAGTTCAGACACCATCTTTTCAATTGCATTCTTTTGAGGTGTTGGGTAACGGTAAGGTCTTACATTGATTGGTGGGGTTCCTTCTTTTAGGTGTATTTGGTGATCATAAGGCCTTTGAGGGGGTAGAGTATTGGGTTCATCAAACAATTCTTGGTAGTTATTTAGTAAGGTTTTTAGTCGGGGATCAAATTCTTGAGAGTTTCCATCTAACAAATTTATCATCATAGAAGTATTACTATCATGTAAAGAGCTAGAATGTGAGGAAACAACTTTAATAGCCAAGAATTGTAAGGAGCAGAGTTGAGCTGTAGATGTCTTCTTAAGCATCTGCTATAATTCTCCCTCTCGCCCCAATCCCACTGATGTCTCCACTGCCCCTTGCAGTGTCTTACCTTCATGTACAAATTCCATCCACAACTTATCAAAGTCAAAGACAACTCTACCCAATGATCTCAGCCACTCCCAACACCATCTCGCAACCTCCCAATGGCAGTAGTCTGACTTCAGAACTGAACTTGGCTCCCTGCAGTGTCCATTCAAGTCCCATACAGACAGCTGCACTGTCTACTTGGGTTCCATCAGGCACAGCAACTGGCAAAGGTGTAGTAGGAGTGATAGCACACTTCAATTGTTTAGCTACTGCCGGGTCTAGGAAGTTATGAGTACTTCCTGTGTCAATTAGAATGTGAATGGGTCTTTTCTTTACATACTTCATCACCCTCAAGGTTTGATAAGATTGAATTCCTGTCAAGGCATGCACGGATATGTGCATTGAGTCCTCAATTGATTCAATACTGTCTGTTTCCTGCATCTCCAACTCTTCTTCATTACTCTCATCACCAATTACTTCTTCAATCACCTCCAATCTATACGACCTTGCTCTTCTACAATTATGTCCTAGGGTAAACTTTGCATCACACCAAAAGCACAAGTTCTTGGATCTTTTCTTATCCATCTCAACTTGTGACAGTTGTTTGTACTTTCTTGAGTTAGTACTGAGGGACATGCTTTTTTGAGGATTTGGGGGAACTGAATTGTTGCCAGGGGTTACTGATGTACCAAGGGTTGTTTGGGATTAGGCAGGATGGGGAGGGACTTCAGAACTGGCTTCCCACCCGCAAGATTCAAGGAAAATTCTTGAGATCTTGGTAAAGTGTAGGCATGTGATACTGATGCAGGAGCAAACATCCTCACCTTGATTGCAATCATTGGTTTCAATCCTCCCAAGAAGAAACTTAACTTATGATCTTCTGTTAGAGAAACCTATGCCAACAAAGCATTGAAACTCTTCTTGTACTGTCTTACATCGTCATTCTGTATCAATGCTTTCAATTCACTCAAGGGATCATCAAAAAATCCCTCATCAAATTGCGCTATAGCCGCCTTTGAGTACTCCTCCCAGGTTGGCCATTCATCTTTAGGTCTAGATCTCATCAAGGATTGATGCCATTGTAATGCATCACCATCCAAGTGAACCGAAGCAATCTGCACCTTCCTGTCCTCTTCAGTTCGATGCAATGCAAAATATTGATCACATTTGTATAACCAACCTCTAATACCTTCCCCTCTAAATTTAGGCAAGCCTAGCTTGGTAAATCTTGGTGCAAAATGATGATGAGGTGAGCCAGCATTACTCACCGCTTATGACATTTGCTGGTTTTGGATCTGAGAGGCCAATTGTGTCTGCTGGAGGGTAATCCCTGCTACAAACTCATGAAGCCCAGCCAATTCCAGATCATGTTGAGCATTTCGGGCAGACAGTAACTCCATTGGTTCTTTGATGGCGTCCTTGATCGTATCTTGGATTGTGGACATTAATGATGCCTTGAATACATCCATTGAAGTAGCACCCATCTCTTTCAAAGAATCTTCCAATTGTTGAGTCTCTGCCATACCAGCTTGCTTTTTCAACCTTCCCATACAAGATCTCGCTTGATCCCTCAATATGGAACCGGCTCTGATACCAAAATGATAGGACTAGTTGAATTGAGAAGAGAAGAAGAAGGAAAGGAGAAGAGATTGAGAACAAGTAATCTGATAATGCTGGAACGTTACTAGTGCGTTGGTCAAGCCAAATGGCATGACCACAAACTAAAAGTGTCCATGATGCGTTCGGAATGCAGTCTTATAAACATCATGCTCTCCCACTCTAATCTGATGATAACATTGCTGAAGATCCAGCTTGGAAAAGACTTGAGCTCCATATAATTCATCTAACAAATCATCTATAACTGGTATAGGAAACTTATCCTTCACAGTCATAGAGTTGAGTTGCCTATAATCAATACACATATGAGCTGTACTATCTTTCTTCTTGACAAGAATAACCGGAGAAGCAAAGGGGCTATGGCTTACTTGTATGAAGTTAGTCTTAAGCAATTCATCCACTTGCTTCTCAATTTCAGTCTTCTGAGCGTGAGGATATCTATAAGGTCTTATCTTCACTGGTTCTACACCCTCTTTGAGAGGAATTACATGATCCAAACTCCTCTTGGGAGGTAAGGATTTAGGCACCTCGAACACATCCTCAATCTCAGGAACCAAAGCCTGTACTTCTGGTTCGGTAATGTCGACCATTTCAGCAGAGGAAATAGCAAATAACTGGCCCACCCACTGGTATGCACAGCTCCGCAGGCCCTTCTTCAACCTACTTCCTTTCATAACTTGAAGTTGAGCTTGCTCCGCAATGCCATGTAGAGTGACTTTGGAGCCTTGAACTTCAAAGGAGACCGTGAGATTTGCATAATCAAACAGCACAGGACTATGAGTTCTCATCCAATCAACCCCGAGCACCATGTCACAACCAACAAGAGGAAGGATCCTGAAGTCATAGTTGAACTTACGGTCTTGCATCAGCCACACAAACCCTTGGCACTTGTTTTGTGTTGTGACAGTTTTACCATCAGCCACGGTAACAGCAAGTGGGTGAGATTTTATCACTTCATGAACCACCTTCTTGACTACTTTGGATTCAACAAAGCTATGAGTACTCCCACTGTCAATGAGAATGATAATAGACCTTTTTCCAGCCTTCCCTTTGATTCGGATCGTGCTATGAGCCCCATTACCGGTCAATGCTTTCACTGAAATCTCTACTGCAGCATCCTCCAAATCTTCTTCGATTTCCTGATCTGAATCAGTATTATCCTCTACAATTTCTTCATCATCAGAGAGCTCACCAGCATTAGTTCCTTCAACAGCCATGAGGAACTTGGGATTACACTTGTGGCCAAATTGGTAAAGCTGATTACAATGATAACACAATTTCTGCTGCAGTGTTCTGTTTCTGCTTGTACCTTGTTGAAATTTGGAACTACTCCCACGAGGTCTGGAAGCATCACTTGCTACTAGGCCTGTGGATTCATAAAGCTTGGCTTTAGCAAAAGCCATAGACAGATCAGTAGGATTAATGGCTTAGGCTTCAAACCACTTATACAAGTTGATACATAATAAGACTCGGAGGCCTCAATTTCAGTCACAATGCTAGCCCGGAAATTCTCAATTCTGGTCATGTACTCCTTCACAGTTGACTCTTACTTCACTTTATTAAATTTATCCACAATATCACTATCATCCTCATCACTATACCGAGCACACAAAGCCTTGGCAAACTCATTCCATGAAATGGAAGGTTTACTTCTTATCAAACTATAGAACCACACCTCATGATCACCAAGCAAATACACAGCCACAATTTGTACCTTCTCCAATTCATCAATGTGATAGAAGTGGAAATAACGCTCGCACCTTTTTAGCCAAGAGCGAGGTTGTTTACCTTCAAATGCATCAATCTGCACCCGAGGTTGTCTATGGCTGTTATTTCTGCTATTGGATGACTCTTCATTACTTCCTGATCGTTACTGTTGCCAAGAATTAGGAGGTCGATCCAATTGATCAACATTTACTTCTCGAGGTCTGAAAGGATGCTCCATTTCCTGAACTCTGTCACCGGATACAGCATTCCAGTTTGGAGGTCGAGATTGTACATGCTCGCTGTGCCTCTACCTATCAGTAATATAAGCTTCTTGTGCTCTAACCGGAGCTCCAACTTCACCCTCACGAATTAATGTCTCAGCTATCAATGATGGATTAGCTTGCAACACACTCGCTGGTATCAATGGATCCGGTACAATAGGAGGATTTGGCCTCCTGAATTGCTAACGAATTTCAAGCTAATTTTACTTCCAACTGTTGCATTTCCCGATCAAACCTCAAGGTAATCTTTTCCTCCAACTCTTGTGCTTGCCATGTGAACTGATCAGAGATCATAAGTTCAACCTGCTGAGATCGTTGATCAAGCTTCACATCTACTTGCTGATGCAACTGCTAATTTATATCAGCATTAGCTTCCTTGATTTGAATAAGCAAGTGAGCACTCATGGCCTTCAATTGACTGTCCAAATGCGCATTTGTGACCACATCCTGACTTGTAACATCGTTGCCTCCAACCACATCAGCATACAAAGATCTGGCAACTGCCTTAGCTGCTGCCAATCCAGTGGTGACTCCACTGCCCAATGCCGCCTCAGTTAAGTCCATGGATACTGGATATCAATTCCGCTTGAATTGAAAGCCAAACGAGGCTATGATACCAATTGTTAAAGTTTCAAAGTTTTCTCGTGAGCCTTAACCTTGGTTGGGATAGAGAGAGTATGAGATGAGAAGAGAATATAGGGTTTAGATGAGATAAGAAGGGAAAGGAGATGAGAAGTAGAGAAAAATATCAAAAGATATCCATTCTTTCATCCAAGTTATGAGATTACAAGCTAGAACCTCCTATTTATACTACTTACATGATATGAGCTAATACATTGAAACTAGCCACAAGGACTAACCGACTCATGAATCAGCCGCCACCTTTGACTAACTAACTAACGGCCTTGACCACCACAACCTAACAACTCAAGACTTCACTTATTACATGACTCAACCAAAGCTTTATACTACTAATTACAATACCAACACTCTAATACAACCAAATGATCATAAATTGGCTGCAAGGCAGCCTCCTCTGCAGCACATGCTAGCTAACAGCAGCAGCCTAGCAGCAGGACAGCAACACAGCCACCACGAGTTCATGCCTCGGATTCTCGGATCATAACATTCCCTTCCCCTTGAAAACATTCTTGTCCTCAAGAATAGAAGAGAGTTGTTACAATGAAGAGCTCTAATTGCATATGAAAAATTAGCTGAAGTGATGAATCCCTTGCTAAAATCAGCAGCTGGATGCAAAAGACTAAAGCAGTTCAACCTGAATTGTCAGCAGCTCAACCTGAATTGTCAGCAGCACATTGCATGTAGTTTATCTCGGTACCATAATTTAGGAGGTCTTCCCTGCTCAAACCAAACGTCAACAACACACCCACATTTGCTCATATTTCAGTTAACACAGCTCAAAACCCTGTCTTGCAGCTGAGAATCATCCCACGCATCAGAACTTCTAAATTTCAGCTTGTAGAATGCTGCACCACAGATTTTGTATGTCATTAGCCACGCAAAAATTCATTTGAAGTCCTTTAACACCTCGGGAGGCCTTCCACACTCAAACCAAAAGAACCCAACATCAAAATCTGCTTGTAGGCATTTCCCATTGCAGCTGACACAGCCCCAAATCTTGATCGTGGCAACCAAACACATTGAAATCCAATAAGAGTGCAGCAGCCAATCTTTCATCTTGGATCTTATCCAAATTTTGTATTGCTCACACATCCACATACTAAACCAACTCATAACATGCTCAACAAATTCTTGATTGCTTACCAATTGCACATAATTTGCTGCAGAGCTCAAGAATTCAGCAGTGTACAGCAGAGACAACACATAGCTGCAGAAGTCACAAATTTCAACTTGATTCTTGTCCATATGGAAGCTTCTTGATGTGAACAAATTATGACATCTTCCCATAATCATAATAGCATCAATCACATTCCATTTGAGCATCTTATTTACTGCAGTCAGTGAAAAAATTGTAATTTCTCTCAGATTTACAACAGCCTCTGCCTCTAATGCTTGAATCTTGATTGTGAACTTTCAAGATCTGCAAGTACCGGCCTTTTCTTCCCTAACTCTTGCATAGACCACACAAACTAAGAGTTCATAAACCATTGTTGAATGCCAAATGCACAATGTCGCCATTTGAACATCCAAAACACTCGATTTGACACTATCAAGGCTGCAGCTCACACCTTCCAACCTGTACTCAAGTCTTCCCTGCAACACAAGCTCGTCCAGCCACCGAATGCACCTCAAATGATCAAGCTTTGCTTCCTTGTCAACCAACTCAAGCATGAGTAACAAGTATAGCAATTGGAGATACCAACCAAACTTTTGATCAGCTGAAAACTTCTTCAAACATCGCGATGTTCTGTCCCAAACTACATTGCTGATTTCTACTTTGATTTTAGCTAGAGTTTTCCTCAATCTTGCATTGATCTTTTCCATCCAAACATTAGGGAAAAATTGAAGCTTATACATATGATTTTTCCATTCAGAAACACCACAACAGATCACAGATGTTCCATGAGTCTGTAATATACTCCAAAGCTGCAACAGATATGAATTTCTGGCGAAAAGCTTCTACATTCCAAAATCATACCAACCACCATGCCCCATAACCTCAAGAGGACTCACATTTGGTTGCACTAATGGAGCTTGCTCTTCGCTCATAGCTCGATTAATGCACCATCTGAATTTGGAGCTCAATATACTTGCCACATGACTATCCAGCACTGTCATATCAGAACCACTATCAAAAATAACCCAAATACCTTCAATGCTGATGGATCTTGGCTGAACAAACCTCATTTTCAGATCAGAACCCAATTTTTGAACTTCTAACACGTCAAAAAGTCTCCCAGAAATCAGTCTTGGCCTAAATTGGACTCGGGAAATGATTTCAGCAACTTGTTCGAACCTTTCCTCCAACTCGGCCTCATATTTCAGCTTGTTACAATATTGATCTACTTTCCCCGGATCAAAGGGACTTCCAACACCAAATACATCAGTTAAAGCACCTCTTGTACTGCCTTTGGTCTGATCAAAAATTGGTTTCAGCATAATACTGCATTTGTACACATCCAACAGCTCAATTGCTTGTGTGGTGATAACCTTAAATTTGTATATATTTATTTATATCATTTTAATACATTTTTAAACATTTTACTTCTAATTTTATCACTTTTGCCCCTTTTTGCTCAGTTTTGACTATTTTACTACTTTATTACAAAAACTCCAATTTTGTATTAACTCTTGCTAGTTTTATCATAAATATCAATAAGTAAAAGCAAGATAAATCAAAAAAATTACAAAATAATAACAAAAATTGTATAAAACTACCAAGAATTTCTAACTTACACCCTATTTTACAAGTTTTGCATCAATTTTTGGCTAAAATTCGAGCTTCTATCCTTATTATCCATCTTTTATATCTTGTATAATATAATTAAACATTACTTAAAGCTTTTTTAAGCATAAAAAATCAGAAAAAAATCAAAAATATAAAAAATCACAAGTTACAAAGCAGGTGATGCACCTGCTGCAGCAAGCTTGCTTTACAGCCCCATATTTCTTGATTTGTCTACTAAAATACATTAACCCAAAGCTTAAATAAGTTTTCTAACATCATCTTAGCATGTTATTTAAGTATTTGGGTGGTGGTATGAAGAGGAAACGCAAGATAATTGGTTGAAAATGTGGCTAGGAGGTCACAATAGAGCTGTGCAGATAATATCAAATAAAATTGAAGTTTGAGCTAAGTTTTAGCGGTGCAAGCTACAAGAAAATTATAAAATAACTTCAGTGATGCATCAACCTCAATTTCAACCAATTATGGTCAAGATTTAGGCGGTGATCAAGCTCAAAATCAATAAAAAATCTGAAACGCAGACAGACCTGCAACTGCCACTGGAAGCTCCAATGGAGGTCGATTTTTGAGATTTTCTCTTAGTTTTTTATTCCAAACTCAACTTTTATAAATAGGGTAGGATTCAGGTAGTTAAATCATGAAGTTTTCAGATCAAAAAACACAAAAAAATCGAGTGAAAATGAAGTGAGAACAGGTCGGGTCTGTCATGCTGCAAACCTGTTCTGTTTTCGAATTTTTTGTTAGTTTTTTCATTTTTCTTCATTAGTTCATGTATTTTGATGTTTATAATGTTTAATATTAAGTTTAACATGAACTAATTTTTTTAATCTAAGGCTACAAGTAGTCTAAGTTGTAAAATACGCTCGTTTCTAATTCAAGGTATTCAATGTTTAAGTTATTGCATTGTTGAAGTGTTTATCATTGTTCTTAATGAGTTTTAAATGCTTGATCACCATTTAAGGCCTGTAATGATTCATAATGAGACTGAAAGGAGATTTATGATGAGTGCTGAGGTGATAAGCACCACAAATTGAGCGAATGCTCGAAAGAGATTAACACAATTTGTGTGGTTTTTACAAGAAAATCATAGAGCTTTTATAACTCTTTTCTTATTTAAATTCATGCACGAAAGTGATGGGTTAATATGTTAAAGAGTACGCTAAATGTTGCTCGAGAGAGAATATTGAGTAAATTAGGATTTTCAACCATCAACAGGCAATAACAACTTGAATATCGAGAATAGAAAGGCATATTAATGCAACTTAGGTGAAATCGGATGCCTTAGACTTTGTTTATCTAATAAAAACCCAAAAACTTTAATTAACTTTCTATTTGTATTTCTTTCTCTTCTGTTTTTATTTTTATTTTAACGAAACCCCTTAATTTTTAATCTTTCAAATAGTATTAAAGCTATTAATTTCAGTAATCACTCAGCAATCCTCGTGGGTATACTGTACTCACTCTGTATTACTTGAAACGAATAGTGCACTTGCTAGTAAAAAATCGCTAGTAAAAAACTTGATGCAATTTTTTACTAGCAAGTGCACTAGTTGCTTCAAGTATACAGAGTGAGTACAGTATCGTTCCCACGAGGATTGTTGAGTGATTACTGAAATTAATAGCTTTAATACTATTTGAAAGATTAAAAATTAAGGGGCTTCGTTAAAATAAAAATAAAAACAAAAGAGAAAGAAATACAAATAGAAAGTTAATTAAAGTTTTTGGGTTTTCATTAGACAAACAAAGTCTAAGGCATCCGATTTCACCTAAGTTGCATTAATATGCCTTTCTATTCTCGATATTCAAGCTGTTATTGCCTGTTGATGGTTGAAAATCCTAATTTACTAAATATTCTCTCTCGAGCAACATTTAGCGTACTCTTTAACATATTAACCCATCACTTTCGTGCATGAATTTAAATAAGAAAAGAGTTATAAAAGCTCTATGATTTTCTTTTAAAAACCACACAAATTGCGTTAATCTCTTTCGAGCATTAGCTCAATTTGTGGTGCTTATCACCTCAGCACTCATCATAAATCTCCTTTCGGTCTCATTATGAATCATTACAGGTCTTAAATGGTGCTCACTCATTTAAAACTCATTAAGAACAATGATAAACACTTCAACAATGCAATAACTTAAACATTGAATACCTTGAATTAGAAATGAGCATATTTTACAACTTAGGTTACATCGTAGCCTTAGATTAAAAAACTTAGTTCATGTTAAACTTAATATTAAACATTATAAACATCAAAATACATGAACTAATGAAGAAAAATGAAAAAACTAACAAAAATAACAAAAAATTCGAAAACAGAACCGGTCTGCAGCATGACAGACCCGACCTGTTCTCACTTCATTTTCACTCAATTTTTTTGTGTTTTTTGATCTTAAAAATTCATGATTTAACTCCATGTATCCTCCCATATTTATAAAAGTCATGTTTGGAATAAAAAACTAAGAGAAAATCTCAAAAATCGACCTCCATTTGAGCTTCAAGCGGCAGTTGCAGGTTTGTCTGCGTTTCTGATTTTTTTTTTATTTGAGCTTGATCACTGCCTAAATCTTGACCATAATTGGTTGAAATTGAGTTTTATACATCACTTTAGTTATTTTATAATTTTATTGCAGCTTGCACCGCTAAAACTTAGCACAAACTTCAATTTCATTTGATATTATCTGCACAGCTCTATTGTGACCTCCTAGCCATATTTTCAACCAATTATCTTGCCTTTCCTCTTCATACCACCGCCCAAATACTGCAATAACATGCTAAGATGATGTTATACAACTTATTTAAGCTTTGGGTTAATGTATTTTTGTGGACAAATCAACAAATATGGGGTTGTAAAGCAAGCTTGCTGCAGCAGGTGCATTACCTGCTTTGTAACTTGTGATTTTTTATATTTTTGATTTTTTTCTTATTTTTTATGCTTAAACAAGCTTTAATTAATGTTTAATTATATTCTACAAGATATAAAAGATGGATAATAATGATAGAAGCTCGAATTTTAGCCAAAAATTGATGCAAAACTTGTAAAATAGGGTGTAAGTTAGAAATTTTTGGCAATTTTATACAATTTTTGTTATTATTTTGTAATTTTTTTGATTTATCTTGCTTTTACTTATTGATATTTATGATAAAACTAGCAAGATTTAATACAAAATTAGAGTTTTTGCAATATAGTAGTAAAATAGTCAAAACTGAGCAAAAAGGGGCAAAAGTGATAAAATTAGAAGTAAAATGTTTAAAAATGTATTAAAATAATATAAATAAATATATACAAATTTAAGGTTATAAAAATACCCCCAAACTTAAATCGTGCTCATCCCTGAGCAAGGCTAAACATTTCAGCATCATATCTCATGTTTTTCAAGAATTTTTCTACTGTTTAAAGCAAGTGAACTCTAATTCCGAAATAAATAACCGAAAATCGACGTTTAAGGTTCTAACGGCAAAATCATCCTTTCTAAGGAAAAATCTATCAATCACCTAGGTAGCCAAGATTCAAAAGTTAGGAAAGCAACTTAAGTTTATACGTTCTTTCAAATCTCAAGACATTCAAACAGTATAGAGGGCAAAAATTTATACCGCTCATAACAAATCTTATCAAGTATGCCCAAAACTAAAAGACATTTTTTTTTTTTTTTCAGGGGAACTTATTTACTCAAGTCACTTTCGGCTCATTAGTTTATCTTCAGTGAGAATCAAGCTCCGACTCCTGGGCGATGACCCATAAGTAAGAGAAACCACCGCTGAGATTCCTTCTCTATGACTCCCCTAAGCTTATCTACAGTGAGAATCAAGCTCCGACTCCTGGGCGATGACCCATAAGTAAGAGAAGCCATCACTGCGACGCCCTCAATATTGGGTAGCACATATCTTTATTTATGCGAGATAGAGGTGCTAGAGATTCAATTTTGTGTATGCTTTTTTTTTGTTTTTTTTAATATATATATCATATTTTTCTTTTTAGATTCAGGCATAACTTTTCAAAGCTCATTATAAGATGATAATCCTTAATGCAATCTATTCAAATTTGAATATCTTTTAATAAAAAAGAAAGGTAAAACAGCTATGCTAACAAGTGAACTCAAATACCATGGTTTTATCAAGATAATGCCTTAGATCTTTGTTTCACTATTAAAGCGCAAAAATAATTAATTCTTAGGTTATTCCAATTAAATTACAGTAAACGAGCTAAGAAAGAGTAGAAAAATAGCCTAAAAAGTATGAAGATAAGTTTTCAAAATAAAAGGAGATTTTTTTTTTTTAATATATTGCTATTATTGTATTATTATTATTCAAAACGCAGTAAAACTTAAAGCATAGAAAATCTTTTTGTTGGCCGACCCTATTTACATCCCTATACAAAGGCTCCGAAATCTGGGAGGCAGTTAAGCCGAAACCAAAACAGACAGTAACAGATAACTTCCTCAAAATTATTATTATTATTATTATTATTATTATTATTATTATTATTATTATTATTATTATTATTATTATTATTATTATATAAAAACATGACTCTTCCACCCCCAAACTTAAAAATTAACATTATTTTAATGTTAAAAGGAATATAAAGAACAAGTAGGAGAGAGGTACTTCCCCGGTTTGAGGATTGCTCTTTGAAGGTGCATGTGGATATCGTGCCACCCCCAAACTTATTATGAATACATGTTTAAACAAAAAAAAAAAATAAAGTGAGACAAAATAAATTTAAATAAACAAAAATAGAAACACTTGGGTTGCCTCCCAAGAAGCGCTTTAGTTTGCAGTCGTTAGCTCGACTTTCTGGGTGGATCTATCATGTGTCCTGAAGAAGAATTGAGTTACCACCATCCATCCATAACGACCATTTTCTTCCGGGCAGCTTTCCCGTTCTCTTCTTTACACGACCTCCCCCACCTTCTCTTATCTTGAGCTCCTTGAGCTTGATCAGTCACAGTTTGAATTTCCTTTTCTGGTTTCTTTTGTTATGTTTCACTGATGCCTCCATGGTTTCGAAAATTTCAGACCATGCTAGATAAGCTCCACATTTTACTTCAATAGTTGGTGGTGGTGGGACTGTAAAAACAGGTTTGGTCATTGGTGACTCTGAGTTGACTAAGGGGATTATGTCACATTAAAGTGGCTTTTGTAATGCCTCTTCGTCTCTTAATGTTATGGCGTTAGTTTCGTCCCCTAATTTAGTGATCGTATCGCTAGACATGAATATTTCAGATCTCTCAGAATATTCCTCTATTATGATCCCTACTTGTGGTTCTGGATTTTGGACGGAGGCTCTTTGGTTCTTTAAGTCACTCACAGTTTCCATGAATTCCCTATATGTTTCTTCTAAGTTATAGCTCTTTTCTTGGGGCGGATAAGTGGGTGACCAAGATACTTCGTGATAGTTACAGGAAAGGTCCATCCATTGTGAATTATAAGTGCTAGAATAGGGATTATTTTGGGGTTGACTAAAATTTGGCATAGAATTACTTTGTTTAAAACCCCATGAGGAAAAGCTATTATCCATAAGATTTTCCTTGCAAGCATAGTTATTTCCACAAAATCTACATTTGTGAGCACCAATAGCACTCATTTGATCTATTAATACATGAATTTGTGAACTTTGGGCTGACATTGTATTAATTTCATAAATACTAAGTTTTCTTCTTGGTTCAGCTTGATAATGAGATCTCATAAAGTTATGTTGCTCGAAACCAAAGGAAGAAAAGATATTACCCAATTGACATTCCATACTAGCATGGTTACCTGCACAAAATTCACATTGAGGAGTACTAGCAGCAACTCTGTCTTCAATTAGTGAAAGTTGAGCAAATAATGATTTAGATAAAGCTTAGTATTGAGATCTTATAGAGATGCAGCAAGCCATCACTATATTTTTTTTTAATTTTTTTTTAAGGAAGAAGCTTAACACTAAAAATTTTAAAAAATTTAAAGATAACCAAATTTAACTAAAAAAAAAAAAATTTATCTAGAATGATTGAAAAGATAAGATAAAGTTAAAAAATTATCAGAAAACTTAAAAAAAACAAAAACAATCGACAATAAAATAAAATAAATGTATGAAAATAAAATTTTCAAAATTTCAACAAAATTTAAAAATTATTAACAATTTCAAATTAGTATCAAAACTATGTGGTATCAATATCACTCAATTATATTCGTTCCCCGGCAACGGAGCCAAAAACTTGAAGCGATTTTTTACTAGTAAGTGCACTAGTCGCTTCAAGTAATACAGAGTGAGTAGAGTATCGTTCACACGAGGATTGCTGAGTGATTACTGAAATTAATAGCTTTATTACTATTTGAAAGATTAAAAATTAAGGGGTTTCGTTAAAATAAAAATAAAAACAAAAGAGAAAAAAATACAAATAGAAAGTTAATTAAGTTTTTGGGTTTTTATTAGATAAACAAAGTCTAAGGCATCCGATTTCATCTAAGTTGCATTAATATGCCTTTCTATTCTCGATATTCAAGTTGTTATTGCCTGTTGATGGTTGAAAATCCCAATTTACTGAATATTCTCTCTCGGGCAACTTTTAGTGTACTCTTTAACATATTAACCCATCACTTTCGTGGATGAATTTAAATAAGAAAAGAGTTATAAAAGATCTATGATTTTCTTTTAAAAACCACACAAATTGCGTTAATGTCTTTCGAGCATTCGCTCAATTTGTGGTGCTTATCACCTCAGCACTCATCATAAATCTCCTTTCGGTCTCATTATGAATCATTACAGGCCTTAAATGGTGCTCAAGCATTTAAAACTCATTATGAACAAAGATAAACACTTCAACAACGCAATAATTTAAACATTGAATACCTTGAATTAGAAACGAGCGTATTTTACAACTTAGGCTACATCGTAGCCTTAGATTAAAAAACTTAGTTCATGTTAAACTTAATATTAAACATTATAAACATAAAAATACATGAACAAATGAAGAAAAATGAAAAAACTAACAAAAATAACAAAAAATTCGAAAACAGAACCGGTCTGCAGCATGACAGACCCGACCTGTTCTCACTTCATTTTCACTCGATGTTTTTGTGTTTTTTGATCTTCAAACTTCTTTATTTAACTCCCTGTATCCTCCCTTATTTATAAAATTCGAGTTTGGAATAAAAAACTAAGAGAAAATCTCAAAAATCGACCTCCATTTGAGCTTCCAGCGGCAGTTGCATGTCTGTCTGCGTTTCTGATTTTTTTTTTTTTTTTTTGAGCTTGATCACCGCCTAAATCTTGACCATAATTGGTTGAAATTGAGGTTGATACATCACTGTAATTATTTTATAATTCTCTTGCAGCTTGCACCGCTAAACGTAGCTCAAACTTCAATTTTATTTGATATTATCTGCACAGCTCTATTGTGACTTCCTAGCCACATTTTCAACCAATTATCTTGCCTTTCCTCTTCATACCACCTCCCAAATACTGAAATAACATGCTAAGATGATGTCATACAACTTATTTAAGCTTTGGGTTAATGTATTTTTGTGGACAAATCAACAAATATGGGGCTGTAAAGCAAGCTTGCTGCAGCAGGTGCATTACCTGCTTTGTAACTTGTGATTTTTTATATTTTCGAATTTTTTCTTATTTTTTATGCTTAAACAAGCTTTAATTAACGTTTAATTATATTCTACAAGATATAAAAGATGGATAATAAGGATAGAAGCTCTAATTTTAGCCAAAAATTGATGCAAAACTTGTAAAATAGGGTGTAAGTTAGAAATTTTTGGCAGTTTAATACAATTTTTGTTATTATTTTGTAATTTTTTTTATTTATCTTGCTTTTACTTATGATATTTATGATAAAACTAGCAAGATTTAATACAAAATTAGAGTTTTTGCAATAAAGTAGTAAAATAGTCAAAACTGAGCAAAAAGGGGCAAAAGTGATAAAATTAGAAGTAAAATGTTTAAAAATATACTAAAATAATATAAATAAATATATACAAATTTAAGGTTATCAAAATACCCCCAAACTTAAATCGTGCTCGTCCCTGAGTAAGGCTGAACATTTCAGCATCATATCTCTTGATTTTCAAGAATTTTTCTACTGTTTAAAGCAAGTGAACTCTAATTCCGAAATAAATAACCGAAAATCGATGTTTAAGGTTCTAACGGCAAAATCATCCTTTCTAAGGAAAAATCTATCAATCACCTAGGTAGCCAAGATTCAAAAGTTAGGAAAGCAACTTAAGTTTAAACGTTCTTTCAAATCTCAAGATATTCAAATAGTATAGAGGGCAAAAATTTATACCGCTCATAACAAATCTTATCAAGTATGCCCAAAACTAAAACACTTTTTTTTTTTTTCAGGGGAACTTATTTACTCAAGTCACTTTCGGCTCATTAGTTTATCTTCAGCGAGAATTAAGCTCCGACTCCTGGGCGATGACCCATAAGTAAGAGAAACCACCGCTGAGATTCCTTCTCTATGACTCCCCTAAGCTTATCTACATTGAGAATCAAGCTCCGACTCCTGGGCGATGACCCATAAGTAAGAGAAGCCACCACTAGGACGTCCTCAATATTGGGTAGCACATATCTTTATTTATGCGAGATAGAGGTGCTAGAGATTCAATTTTGTGTAAGCTTTTTTTTTTTTTTTAATATATATATCATATTTTTCTTTTTAGATTCAGGCATAACTTTTCAATGCTCATTATAACATGATAATCTTTAATGCAATCTATTCAAATTTGAATATCTTTTAATAAGAAAGAAAGGTAAAACAGCTATGCTAACAAGTGAACTCAAATACCATGGTTTTATCAAGATAATGCCTTAGATCTTTGTTTCACTATTAAAGCACAAAAACAATTAATTCTTAGGTTATTCCAATTAAATTACAGTAAACGAGCTAAGAAAGAGTAGAAAAACAGCCTAAAAAGTATGAAGATAAGTTTTCAAAATAATAGGGGATTTTTTTTTTTAATATATTGCTATTATTGTATTATTATTATTCAAAACGCAGTAAAACTTAAAGCATAGAAAATCTTTTTGTTGGCCGACCCTATTTACATCCCCATACAAAGGCTCCGAAATCTGGGAGGCAGTTAAGCCGACTCCAAAACAGATAGTAACAGATAACTTCCTCAAAATTATTATTATTATTATTATTATTATTATTATTATTATTATTATTATTATTATTATTATTATTATTATTATTATTATTATATAAAAACATGACTCTTCCACCCCCAAACTTAAAAATTAACATTATTTTAATGTTAAAAGGAATATAAAGAACAAGTAGGAGAGAGGTACTTCCCCGGTTTGAGGATTGCTCTTTGAAGGTGCATGTGGACATCGTGCCACCCCCAAACTTATTATGAATACATGTTTAAACAAAAAAAACAAAGTGAGACAAAATAAATTTAAATAAACAAAAATAAAAACACTTGGGTTGCCTCACAAGAAGCGCTTTAGTTTACAGTCGTTAGCTCGACTTTCTGGATGGATCTATCCTGTGTCCTGAAGAAGAATAGAGTTACCACCATCCATCCATAATGACCATTTTCTTCCGTGCTGCTTTCTCGTTCTCTTCTTTACACGACCTCCCCCACCTTCTCTAATCTTGAGCTCCTTGAGCTTGATCTGCCACAGTTTGAATTTCCTTTTCTGGTTTCTTTTGTTATGTTTCACTGATGCCTCCATGGTTTCGAAAATTTCAGACCATGCTAGATACGCTTCACATTTTACTTCAATAGTTGGTGGTGGTGGGTCGGTAAAAACAGGTTTGGTCATTGGTGGCTCTGAGTTGACTAAGGGGATTATGTCACATTGAAGTGGCTTTTGTAATGCCTCTTCGTCTCTTAATGTTACGGCGTTAGTTTCGTCCCCTAATTTAGTGATCGTATCGCTAGACATGAATATTTCAGATCTCTGAGAATATTCCTCTATTATGATCCCTACTTGTGGTTATGGATTTTGGACGGAGGCTCTTTGGTTCTTTAAGTCACTCACGGTTTCCTTGAATTCCCTATATGTTTCTTCTAAGTTATAGCTCTTTTCTTGGGGCGGATAAGTGGGTGACCAAGATACTTCTTGATAGTTACAGGAAAGGTCCATCCATTGTTGATTATAAGTGCTAGAATAGGGATTATTCTGGGGTTGACTAAAATTTGACATACAATTACTTTGTTTAAAATCCCATGAGGAAAAGCTATTATCCGTAAGATTTTCCTTGCTAGCATAGTTATTTCCACAAAATCTACATCTGTGAGCACCAATAGCACTCATTTGATCGATTAATACATGAATTTGTGAACTTTGGGCTGACATTGTATTAATTTCATAAATATTAAGTTTTCTTCTTGGTTCAGCTTGATAATGAGATCTCATAAAGTTATGTTGCTCGAAACTAAAGGAAGAAAAGATATTACCCAATTGACATTCCATACTAGCATGGTTACCTGCACAAAATTCACATTGAGGAGTACTAGCAGCAAGCCTGTCTTCAATTAGTGAAAGTTGAGCAAATAATGATTTAGATAAAGCTTGGTATTGAGATCTTATAGAGATGCAGCAGGCCATCACTATATTTTTTATAATTTTTTTTTAAGGAAGAAGTTTAACACTAAAAGTTTTGAAAAATTTAAAGATAACCAAATTTAACTAAAAAAAAAATTTATCTAGAATGATTAAAAAGTTAAGATAAAGTTAAAATTGATCAGAAAACTTAAAAAAAACAAAAACAATCGACAATAAAATAAAATATAATAAAATAAATGTATGAAAATAAAATTTTCAAAATTTCAACAAAATTTACAAATTATTAACAATTTCAAATTAGTATCAAAACTATGTGGTATCAATATCACTCAATTATATTCGTTTCCCGGCAACGGCGCCAAAAACTTGATGCGAGTTTTTACTAGTAAGTGCACTAGTCGCTTCAAGTAATACAGAGTGAGTAGAGTATTGTTCCCACGAGGATTGCTAAGTGATTACTGAAATTAATAGCTTTAATACTATTTGAAAGATTAAAAATTAAGGGGTTTCGTTAAAGTAAAAATAAAAACAAAAGAGAAAAAAATACAAATAGAAAGTTAATTAAAGTTTTTGGGTTTTTATTAGATAAACAAAGTCCAAGGCATCCGATTTCACCTAAGTTGCGTTAATATGCCTTTTTATTTTCGATATTCAAGTTGTTATTGCCTGTTGATGGTTGAAAATCCTAATTTACAAAATATTCTCTGTCGAGCAACATTTAGCGTACTCTTTGACATATTAACCCATCACTTTCATGCATGAATTTGAATAAAAAAAGAGTTATAAAAGCTCTATGATTTTCTTTTAAAAACCACACAAATTGCGTTAATTTCTTTCGAGAAATCGCTCAATTTGTGGTGCTTATCACCTCAGCACTCATCATAAATCTCCTTTCGGTCTCATTATGAATCATTACAGGCCTTAAATGGTGCTCAAGAATTTAAAACTCATTAAGAACAATGATAAACATTTCAACAACGCAATAACTTAAACATTAAATACCTTGAATTAGAAACGAGCGTATTTTACAACTTAGGCTACATCGTAGCCTTAGATTAAAAACATTAGTTCATGTTAACTTAATATTAAACATTATAAACATCAAAATACATGAACTAATGAAGAAAAATTAAAAAACTAACATAAATAACAAAAAATTCGAAAACAGAACCGGTCTGCAACATGACAGACCTGACTTGTTCTCACTTCATTTTCACTCGATTTTTTTGTGTTTTTTGATCTTAAAACTTCATGATTTGACTCCTTGTATCCTCCCCTATTTATAAAAGTCTATTTTGGAATAAAAAATTAAGAGAAAATCTCAAAAATCGACCTCCATTTGAGCTTCCAGTGGCCGTTGCAGGTCTGTCTGCGTTTCCGATTTTTTTTTGATTTTGAGCTTGCTCACCGCCTAAATCTTGACCATAATTGGTTGAAATTGAGTATGATACATCACTGTAGTTATTTTATAATTCTCTTGCAGCTTGCACCGCTAAAACTTAGCTCAAACTTCAATTTTATTTGATATTATCTGGACAGCTCTATTGTGACCTCCTAGCCAATTTTTCAACCAATTATCTTGCCTTTCCTCTTCATACCACCGCCCAAATTCCGCAATAACATGCTAAGATGATGTTATACAACTTATTTAAGCTTTGGATTAATGTATTTTAGTGGACAAATCAAGAAATATGGGGCTGTAAAGCAAGCTTGCTGCAGCAGGTGCATTACCTGCTTTGTAACTTGTGATTTTTTATATTTTCGATTTTTTTCTTATTTTTTATGCTCAAACAAGCTTTAAGTAATGTTTAATTATATTATACAAGATATAAAAGATGGATAATAAGGATAGAAGCTCGAATTTTAGCCAAAAATTGATGCAAAATTTGTAAAATGGGGTGTAAGTTAGAAATTTTTGGCAGTTTTATACAATTTTTGTTATTATTTTGTAATTTTTTTTATTTATCTTGCTTTTACTTATTGATATTTATGATAAAACTAGCACGATTTAATACAAAATTAGAGTTTTTGCAATAAAGTAGTAAAATATTCAAAACTGAGCAAAAAGGGGCAAAAGTGATAAAATTAGAAGTAAAATGTTTAAAAATGTTTTAAAATAATATAAATAAATATATACAAATTTAAGGATATAAAAATATCCCCAAACTTAAATTGTGCTCATCCCTGAGCAAGGCTGAACATTTCAACATTATATCTCATGTTTTTCAAGAATTTTTCTACTGTTTAAAGCAAGTGAACTCTAATTCCGAAATAAATAACCGAAAATCGGCGTTTAAGGTTCTAACGGCAAAATCATCCTTTCTAAGGAAAAATCTATCAATCACCTAGGTAGCCAAGATTCAAAATTTAGGAAAGCAACTTAAGTTTATACGTTTTTTCAAATCTCAAGACATTCAAACAGTATAGAGGACAAAAATTTATACCGCTCATAACAAATCTTATCAAGTATGCCCAAAACTAAAATACTTTTTTTTTTTTTTCAGGGGAACTTATTTACTCAAGCCACTTTCGGCTCATTAGTTTATCTTCAGCGAGAATTAAGCTCCGACTCCTGGGCGATGACCCATAAGTAAGAGAAACCACCGCTGAGATTCCTTCTCTATGACTCCCCTAAGCTTATCTACAGTGAGAATCAAGCTCCGACTCCTGGGCGATGACCCATAAGTAAGAGAAGCCACCACTGCGACGCCCTCAATATTGGGTAGCACATATCTTTATTTATGCGAGATAGTGGTGCTAGAGATTCAATTTTGTGTATGCTTTTTTTTTTTTTTTTTAAATATATATCATATTTTTCTTTTTAGATTCAGGCATAACTTTTCAAAGCTCATTATAAGATTATAATCTTTAATGCAAACTATTCAAATTTGAATATCATTTAATAAGAAAGAAAGGTAAAACAGCTATGCTAACAAGTGAACTCAAATACCATGGTTTTATCAAGATAATGCCTTAGATCTTTGTTTCACAATTAAAGCGCAAAAATAATTAATTCTTAGATTATTCCAGTTAAATTACAGTAAACGAGCTAACAAAGAGTAGAAAAATAGCCTAAAAAGTATGAAGATAAGTTTTCAAAATAATAGGGGATTTTTTTTTTTAATATATTGCTATTATTGTTTTATTATTATTCAAAACGCAGTAAAACTTAAAGCATAGAAAATCTTTTTGTTGGCCGACCCTATTTACATCCCCATACAAAGGCTCCGAAATCTGGGAGGCAGTTAAGCCGACTCCAAAATAGACAGTAACAGATAACTTCCTCAAAATTATTATTATTATTATTATTATTATTATTATTATTATTATTATTATTATTATTATTATTATTATTATTATTATTATTATTATTATTATTATTATTATTATTATTATTATTATTATTATTATATAAAAACATGACTCTTCCACCCCCAAACTTAAAAATTAACATTATTTTAATGTTAAAAGGAATATAAAGAACAAGTGGGAGAGAGGTACTTCCCTGGTTTGAGGATTACTCTTTGAAGGTGCATGTGGATATCGTGCCACCCCCAATCTTATTATGAATACATGTTTAAACAAAAAAAAAATAAAGTGAGACAAAATAAATTTAAATAAAAAAAAATAAAAACACTTGGGTTGCCTCCCAAGAAGCGCTTTAGTTTACAGTCGTTAGCTCGACTTTCTGGGTGGATCTATCCTGTATCCTGAAGAAGAATAGAGTTACCACCATCCATCCATAATGACCATTTTCTTCCGTGCAGCTTTCTCGTTCTCTTCTTTACACGACCTCCCCCTCCTTCTCTAATCTTGAGCTCCTTGAGCTTGATCTGCCACAGTTTGAATTTCCTTTTCTGGTTTCTTTTGTTATGTTTCACTGATGCCTCCATGCTTTCGAAAATTTCACACCATGCTAGATAAGCTCCACATTTTACTTCAATAGTTGGTGGTGGTGGGTCGGTAAAAACAGGTTTGGTCATTGGTGGCTCTGAGTTGACTAAGGGGATTATGTCACATTGAAGTGGCTTTTGTATTGCCTCTTCGTCTCTTAATGTTATGGCGTTAGTTTCGTCCCCTAATTTAGTGATGGTATCGCTAGACATGAACATTTCAGATCGCTCAGAATATTCCTCTATTATGATCCCTACTTGTGGTTCTGGATTTTGGACGGAGCCTCGTTGGTTCTTTAAGTCACTCACGGCTTCCATGAATTCCCTATATGTTTCTTCTAAGTTATAGCTCTTTTCTTGGGGCGGATAAGTGGGTGACCAAGATACTTCGTGATAGTTACAGGAAAGGTCCATCCATTGTTGATTATAAGTGCTAGAATAGGGATTATTCTGGGGTTGACTAAAATTTGACATACAATTACTTTGTTTAAAACCCATGAGGAAAAGCTATTATCTATAAGATTTTCCTTGCTGGCATAGTTATTTCAACAAAATCTACATCTGTGAGCACCAATAGCACTCATTTGATCTATTAATACATGAATTTGTGAACTTTGGGCTGACATTGTATTAATTTCATAAATACTAAATTTTCTTCTTGGTTCAGCTTGATAATGAGATCTCATAAAGTTATGTTGCTCGAAACCAGAGGAAGAAAAGATATTACCCAATTGACATTCCATACGAGCATGGTTACCTGCACAAAATTCACATTGAGGAGTACTAGCAGCAAGCCTGTCTTCAATTAGTGAAAGTTGAGCAAATAATGATTTAGCTAAAGCTTGGTATTGAGATCTTATAGAGATGCAGCAAGCCATCACTATATTTTTTATAATTTTTTTTTAAGGAAGAAGTTTAACACCAAAAGTTTTGAAAAATTTAAAGATAACCAAATTTAACCAAAAAAAATTTTATCTAGAATGATTAAAAAGTTGAGATAAAGTTAAAATTGATCACGAAACTTAAAAAAAACAAAAATAATCTACAATAAAATAAAATAAAATAAAATAAATGTATGAAAATAAAATTTTCAAAATTTCAACAAAATTTACAAATTATTAACAATTTCAAATCAGTATCAAAACTATGTGGTATCGATATCACTCAATTATATTCGTTCCCCGACAACGGCGCCAAAAACTTGATGCAATTTTTTACTAGTAAGTGCACTAGTTGATTCAAGTAATACAGAGTGGGTAGAGTATCGTTCCCACGAGGAATGCGGAGTGATTACTGAAATTAATAACTTTAATACTATTTGAGAGATTAAAAATTAAGGGGTTTCGTTAAAATAAAAATAAAAACAAAAGAGAAAAAAATACAAATAGAAAGTTAATTAAAGTTTTTGGGTTTTTATTAGATAAACAAAGTCTAAAGCATCCGATTTCACCTAAGTTGCATTAATATGCCTTTCTATTCTCGATATTCAAGTTGTTATTGCCTGTTGTTGGTTGAAAATCCTAATTTACTAAATATTCTCTCTCGAGCAACATTTAGCGTACTCTTTAACGTATTAACCCATCATTTCGTGCATGAATTTAAATAAGAAAAGAGTTATAAAAGCTCTATGATTTTCTTTTAAAACCCACACAAATTGCGTTAATTTCTTTCGAGCATTCGCTCAATTTGTGGTGCTTATCACCTCAGCACTCATCATAAATCTCCTTTCGGTCTTATTATGAATCATTATAGGCCTTAAATGGTGATCAAGCATTTAAAACTCATTAAGAACAATGATAAACACTTCAACAACGCAATAACTTAAACATTGAATACCTTGAATTAGAAACGAGCGTATTTTACAACTTAGGCTACATCGTAGCCTTAGATTAAAAAAATTAGTTCATGTTAAACTTAATATTAAACATTATAAACATCAAAATACATGAACTAATGAAGAAAATTAAAAAAACTAACAAAAAATTCGAAAACAGAACAGGTCTGCAGCATGACAGACCCGACCTGTTCTCACTTCATTTTCACTCGATGTTTTTGTGTTTTTTGATATGAAAACTTCACGATTTAACTCCATGAATCCTCCCCTATTTATAAAAGTCGAGTTTGGAATAAAAAATTAAGAAAAAATCTCAAAAATCGACCTCCATTGGAGCTTCCAGCGGCAGTTGCAGGTCTGTCTGCGTTTCTAATTTTTTTTTTATTTTGAGCTTGATCACCGCTAAATCTTGACCATAATTGGTTGAAATTGAGTTTGATGCATCACTGAAGTTATTTTATAATTTTCTTACAGCTTGGACCGCTAAAACTTAGCTCAAACTTCAATTTTATTTGATATTATCTGCACAGCTCTAGTGTGACCTCCTAGCCACCTTTTCAACCAATTATCTTGCTTTTCCTCTTCATACCACCACCCAAATACTGCAATAACATTCTAAGAAGATGTTATGCAACTTATTTATGCTTTGGGTTAATGTATTTTAGTAGACAAATCAAGAAATATGCGGCTGTAAAGCAAGCTTGCTGCAGCAAGTGCATCACCTGCTTTGTAACTTGTGATTTTTTATGTTTTCGATTTTTTTCTGATTTTTTATGCTTAAACAAGCTTTAAGTAATGTTTAATTATATTATGCAAGATATAAAAGATGGATAATAAGGATAGAAGCTCGAATTTTAGCCAAAAATTGATGCAAAACTTGTAAAATAGGGTGTAAGTTAGAAATTCTTGGTAGTTTTATACAATTTTTGTTACTATTTTGTAATTTTTTTTATTTATCTTGCTTTTACTTATTGATATTTATGATTAAACTAGCAAGATTTAATACCGAATTGGAGTTTTTGCAATAAAGTAGTAAAATAGTCAAAACTTAGCAAAAAGGGGCAAAAGTGATAAAATTAGAAGTAAAATGTTTAAAAATGTATTAAAATGATATAAATAAATATAAATAAAATTTAAGGTTACCATGTGGACACCGTGCTTTTTATGTGATGAACCTTGAAATGCACTCTCGCAGCTCGAGTGCTTCTTTTCAACAAAAATTCGACTCCTCTCAGCTTCATATAGTCTTGAGAACCTCGTCCCGGATCAGGAGGCAACTTATCATAAGGACTTGCACTTGGATAAGTCACAACTCCACTCACATAAAGGAATAAACCATCCCGAACTTGCCGATCGGCACGTCGATAGTGCATTACAGCCTCTATACGTTTGTAATCTTTCACCCAACACAAGAGACCTTGCAAGGCATTCAAGATAATGTTGTTCTCGTCCTGAGTTAGCACAGCAGCATGCCCCAAAGTGAACTTAAGCATACCCTGAAATATATTTGATGACAATGCATACTTGTTCAGTTTTTCTTGATTCGGAGTATTGTTAGCTTCCAATTCAGAATTGAAAGTCTAGCCTTGTAGAAGAAAGAGTTAATATGAGAAGAGAAAAGAGAGAGAATTCCAAAAGGAAATTCTGATTATATTCACTGAATACTTGAATTACATACTTAGGACCCTATTTATACACATTTGGGTACATTGCATCAAGATAAAACCGAAGTAAACCCAACTAACAGCTATTCCCGCCAAATCTGCAGCTCGCCCCCAAGTTTGACCCAAGTTTGACCACCTAACAGCTTTTGGCTCCTACAACCGACTCAGCTAACATTTAAAAGCATACAACTCAACATTGAGACACTACCCAGCCACTACAACCAGAAATTACAACTAAAATTCTTCAATTCATAACATTCCCTCCCTCTTGAGAAACTTCTTGTCCTCAAGAAGTGAAATTTGGGAATTGACTCTTCAAGAAATTGCAATTTTCCCAAGTCATAAAGCTCTTTTTCAAGTTGCACCAAGTCACCAACACCTCGTGCACAGCACCGTGATCATGCTGTAGCGTCCTCCGGACCTTAACAGCAGCCGGCTGCAATGCCAGCAAGCCTTTTGATTCTGCAACAGGAGGATTCCGAGCAGCTGCAACAGCCTTCTTGACCTGCTTTTTAAGTAGGGACACATGAAACACGGGGTGAATGTATGAATGCGAAGGTAAGTCAAGCTTATATGCAACATTGCCAACTTTCTTCAAGATTTTTTACGGGCCAAAGAATCGGGCACTTAGCTTGACATTGCGCCTGATAGCCAAGGAAGACTGTCTATACGGTTGTAATTTAAGGTAGACCATGTCACCAACGTCGTAGCTCTTGTCTACCCTTTTCTTAACTGCATAATACTTCATCCGAGCTCGAGCTTGTTGGAGATTGTCCTTAAGCACTTGGATAAAATGTCCCCTCTGCTGCACTAAATCGGTTGCTGTAGAATCAGTATTTCCCTGTTGTTGCAGCAGCATAGGTGAAGGAGGAGGATAACCATACAAAGCTTGGAAGGGTGAAGTGCCAATTGATGTATGGAAGTGAGTGTTGAACCAAAACCCAGCCAAAGAAAGCCAATGATTCCACTCCTTGGGCCTTAAGAAAACCATACTCCGAAGGTATTGCTCCACACATTGGTTGACTCATTCGGTTTGGCCATTCATTTGAGGATGATAAGAGGAACTAAGTGCCAATGTGGTACCCATCAACTTGAACAACTCCCTCCAAAATGTGCTTGTGAAAATCTTGTCTCGATCTGACACAATGGATTGAGGCAATCTATGTAATTTGTAAATGTTGTCAAGGAAGATCCTTGCCAATTTTTCAGCTGTAACGGGCCGAGCAAGAGCAATAAAATGGCTATACTCAATGAAACGATCCACCACTACCCATATAACTTCTTTGCCTTCAGACCTCGGTAATCCCTCGATGAAGTCCATGCTAATATTAATCCATGCTCCATTCGGAATAGGAAGTGGTTGAAGTCGACCCTTGTAGCGATGATCTCCCAACTTTGTTTGTTGACATACTTCACAAGCCTTCACATAATCACTTAATTCTTTTTTCATGCTTGGCCATGTAAAGTACGGTTTAACTCTTTGATATGTGCCTTCTACACCGGCATGGCCTCCCCAAGATGCATCATGAGAAGCATGTATGATCTGATTTCTCAAATCTGTAGCTGAACCAATGTATAGCTTGCCACTGCATCTGATCAGTCCTCTCTACACTGCTAAATTAGGACCTGCACTGCACTTTTCTGCACCATATTGTTATGATTCTTACTTGTTCGGATGTAATAATGCTTGTAGCTTTTGAATTCTGTTTTTCGCACCAAAATCTGTTTTGGCCGTTAGGTGTAGTTAGTCGCTTTTGGCTGCTGTTTAAGTCGGTTAGCAGCAATTCAATGTATCTAGTTCACATAAAAGGGTGATTTTGTGTAATTGGGGGTCATTCAATGAAAATACAACACAATCTCTTTGAGATAACCTTCTCCCTCTCATCTAACTCTCTCTAATTCCTCATCTCTTTCACTTCTTTCTCATCTCATATTCTCTTTATCTTAGCTAACATTTGTGAATTAATCACAAACTTAACAATTGGTATCAGAGCCTCGTTTGGCTTTCAATTCAAGTGGAATTGATATCAAGTATCCATGGACTTAACTGAGGCGGCATTGGGCAGTGGAGTCACCACCAGATTGGAAACAGATAAGGCAGCTGCCAAATCTTCGTATGCTGATGTGGTTGAAGGCAACGATGTTACAGGTCAGGATGTGGTCACAAATGCGCATTTGGACAGTCAATTGAAGGCCATGAGTGCTCACTTGCTTATTCAAATCAAGGAAGATAATGCTGATATAAGTCAGCAGTTACATCAGCAAGTGGATGTGAAGCTTGATCAACGATCTCAACAGGTTGAACTTATGATCTCTGATCAGTTCACACGGCAAGCACAAGAGTTGGAGGAAAAGATTACCTTGAGGTTTGATCGGGAAATGCAACAGTTGGAAGCAAAATTAGCTGAAATTTGTGAGCAATTCAGGAGGCCAAATCCTCCTATTGTACCGAATCCATTGATACCAGCAAGTGTGTTGCAAGTTAATCCATCATTGAGAGCTGAGACATTAATTCATGAGGGTGAAGCTGGAGCTCCGGTTAGAGCACAAGAAGCTGATATTACTGATAAGCAGAGGCACGG
Organism: Simmondsia chinensis; assembly: GCA_018398585.1. Classification (NCBI taxonomy): domain Eukaryota; kingdom Viridiplantae; phylum Streptophyta; class Magnoliopsida; order Caryophyllales; family Simmondsiaceae; genus Simmondsia; species Simmondsia chinensis. The sequence continues at coordinate 10,548,401 of JAGTTD010000022.1, forward strand.
CGAGCATGTACAATCTTGACCTCCAAGCTGGAATGATGTATTCGGTGACAGAGTTCAGGAAATGGAGCATCCTTTCAGACCTCGAGAAGTAAACGCTGATCAATTGGATCGACCTCCTGATTCTTGGCAACAGTAACGATCAGGAAGTAATGAAGAGTCATCCAATAGCAGAAATAACAGCCATAGACAACCTCGGCTGCAGATTGATGCATTTGAAGGTAAACAACCTCACTCTTGGCTAAGAAGGTGCGGGCGTTATTTCCACTTCTATCACATTAATGAATTGGAGAAGGTACAAATTGCGGCTGTGTATTTGCTTGGTGATCATGAGGTGTGGTTATATAGTTTGATAAGAAGTAAACCTTCCATTTCATGGAATGAGTTTGCCAAGGCTTTGTGTGCTCGGTATAGTGATGAGGATGATAGTGATATTGTGGATAAATTCAATAAAGTGAAGCAAGAGTCGACTGTGAAGGAGTACATGACCAGATTTGAGAATCTCTGGGCTAGCATTGTGACTGAAATTGAGGCCTCCGAGTCTTATTATGTATCAGCTTTTATAAGTGGTTTGAAGCCTAAGTTGAAGAACTTGGTTAAACACATTGATCCTACTGATCTGTCTATGGCTTTTGCTAAAGCCAAGCTTTATGAGTCCACGGGCCTAGCAGCAAGTGATGCTTCTAGACCTCGTGGGAGTAGTTCCAAATTTCAACAAGGTTCGAGCAGAAACAGAACACTGCAGCTGAAATTGTGTTATCGTTGTAATCAGCCTTACCAATTTGGCCACAAGTGTAATCCCAAGTTCCTCATAGCTGTTGAAGGAACTAATGCTGGTGAGCTCTCTGATGATGAAGAAATTGCAGAGGACAATATTGATTCAGATTAGGAAATTGAAGAAGATTTGGAGGATGTTGCGGTAGAGATTTCAGTGAAAGCATTGACCGGTAATGGGGCTCATAGCATGATCTAAATCAAAGGGATGGCTGGAAAAAGGTCTATTATCATTCCCATTGATAGTGGGAGTACCCATAGCTTTGTTGATCCCAAAGTAGTCAAGAAGGTGGGTCATGAAGTGATAAAAACTCACCCACTTGTTGTTACCATGGCTGATGGTAAAACTGTCACAACACAAAACAAGTGCCAAGGGTTTGTGTGGCTGATGCAAGACCGTAAGTTCAACTATGACTTCAGGATCCTTCCTCTTGGTGGTTGTGACATGGTGCTCAGGGTTGATTGGATGAGAACTCATAGTCCTGTGCTGTTTGATTATGCAAATCTCACGGTCTCCTTTGAAGTTCAAGGCTCCAAAGTCACTCTACATGGCATTGCGGAGCAAGCTTAACTTCAAGTTATGAAAGGAAGTAAGTTGAAGAAGGGCCTGCGGAGCTGTGCATACCTGTGGGTGGGCCAGTTATTTGCTATTTCCTCTGCTGAAATGGTCGACATTACCGAACCAGAAGTACAGGCTCTGGTTACTGAGTTTGAGGATGCGTTCGAGGTGCCTAAATCCTTACCTCCCAAGAGGAGTTTGGATCATGTAATTCCTCTCAAAGAGGGTGCAGCACCGGTGAAGATAAGACCTTATAGATATCCTCATGCTTAGAAGACTGAAATTGAGAAACAAATGGATGAATTGCTTAAGACTAACTTCATACAAGCAAGCCATAGCCTCTTTGCTTCTCCGGTTATTCTTGTCAAGAAGAAAGATGGTACAGCTCGTATGTGTATTGACTATAGGCAACTCAACTCTATGACTGTGAAGGATAAGTTTCCTATACCAGTTATAGATGATTTGTTGGATGAATTATATGGAGCTCAAGTCTTTTCCAAGCTGGATCTTCGGCAAGGTTATCATCAGATTAGAGTGGGAGAGCATGATGTGTATAAGACTGCATTCCGAACGCATCATGGACACTTTTAGTTTGTGGTCATGCCATTTGGCTTGACCAACGCACCAGCAACGTTCCAGCATTATCAGATTACTTGTTCTCAATCTCTTCTCCTTTCCTTCTCCTTCTCTTCTCAATTCAACTAGTCCTATCATTTTGGTATCATAGCCGGTTCCATATTGAGGGATCAAGCGAGATCTTGTATGGGAAGGTCAAAAAAGCAAGCTGGGATGGCAAAGACTCAACAATTGGAAGATTCTTTGAAAGAGATGGGTGCTACTTCGATGGATGCATTCAAGGCATCATTGATGTCCACAATCCAAGATACGATCAAGGACGCCATCAAAGAACCAATGGAGTTACTGTCTGCCTAAAATGCTTAACATGATCAGGAATTGGCTGGGCTTCGTGAGTTTGTAGCAGGGATTACCCTCCAGCAGACACAATTGGCCTCTCAGATCCAAAACCAACAAATGTCACAAGCGGTGAGTAATGCTGGCTCACCTCATCATCATTTTGCACCAAGATTTACCAAGCTGGGCTTTCTTATGTTTAGAGGGGAAGATATTAGAGGTTGGTTATACAAATGTGATCAATATTTTGCATCGGATCGAACTGAAGAGGACAGGAAGGTGCAGATTGCTTCGGTTCACATGGATGGTGATGCATTGCAATGTCATCAATCCTTGATGAAATCTAGACCTAAAGATGAATGGCCAACTTGGGAGGAGTACTCAAAGGAGGCTATAGCGCAATTTGATGAGGGATTGTTTGATGATCCCTTGAATGAATTGAAAGCATTGATACAGAATGACGATGTAAGACAGTACAAGAAGAGTTTCGATGCTCTGTTGACACGGGTTTCTCTAACAGAAGATCAGAAGTTAAGTTTCTTCTTGTTATGATTCTTACTTGTTCGGATGTAATAATGCTTGTAGCTTTTGAATTCTATTTTTGGCGCCAAAATCTAACCTTGGTATTAAATAGAATTGAAAACAGAATTCAAAAGCTACAAGCATTATTACATCCGAACAAGTAAGAATCAAAACAATCCCCTCCCCTTAAAACGTTCTTGTCCTTAAGAATGAAAAGAAGGAAATTGACTCAACAAGAAACACTTGTCCTCCCATGTGGTAAAAGCTTCATCCAAATTGCACCAGTTAACACGCAATTTCTGGCCTTTGGCTTCATCTGCTGCTACTTGCTTCACTTCTATTATTGCAGCCGGCTATAAAATCAATGAACCATTGGAACGTACCTCTGGAGGAGTTGAGGAAGGTCTATGACCCTCTTGAACCTGATTTTTAAGAAGTGACCCATGAAAAACAGGGTGAATGTAAGATTCGGGTTGAAGCTCTAGTTTGTAGGCCACCTTGCCAATTCTCTCCAACACCTTGTAAGGCCCAAAAAACCTGGCACAAAGCTTGACATTTCTTCTCACTGTTGCTGTTGATTGCCTATATGGCTGCAATTTAGGTATACCATATCTCCTACATCAAAATTTCGATTAACTCTCTTCCTATCAGCATACCATTTCATTCGGGTTTGGGATTCACTGAGGTTGTGCTTCAGCTGCTGCATAACTTGTTTCCTCTGGTGCACCAGCTCACCTACTTCAGCCACATTTGCCCCATCCCCTTGCAACATCAAGGGAGTTGGAGGATCATACCCATAAAATGCCTTGAAGGGTGTGGTGCCAATTGAAGCATGGAAATGAGTATTATACCGAAACTCAGCTAACGATAGCCATCTTGCCCACACTTTTGGATGACTAAACACCATGCTTCTAAGGTATTGCTCAATGCATTGGTTGACCCTCTCTGTCTGACCATCAGTTTGAGGGTGGTAGGAAGAACTAAGGCCAAAGTCGTTCCCAAGAGTCCAAACAACTCTTTCCAGAACCGGCTTGTGAAGAGCTTGTCTCTATCAGAAACTTTGGATTGGGGCAATCCATGAAGCTTGTAAATGTTGTCTAAGAACACACGAGCTAACTTTTCTGCAGTCACAGGTCGAGCCAAAGCAATGAAATGCCCAGATTTGGTGAACCGATCAACAATTACCCAGAGTACCTCTTTCCCTTCTGATTTAGGCGACCCCTCGATGAAATCCATGCTTATGTGTTGCCATATACCGTCAGGAACAGGCAAGGGCTGGAGAAGTCCTTGGTATCTATGATCACCAAGTTTACTTTGTTGACAAACCTCACAACTTTGACAAAGCTGGTCACTTCCTTTTTCATCCCGGGCCAACTAAAATGAAACTTCAATCTCTGATATGTCCCGCCAATGCCTGAGTGACCTCCCCATGAAGAATCATGAGCCGCACTAATGCCTTGGTGCCTAAGATCAGTAGAGTTTCCAACATACAACTTCCCCTGGAATCTGATAACCCCTCGGGTCACAGAAATTTCAGCACCAGAAGCCAGATTGCACGACTTGTCTATACTAGCAGCAGCTATACATTCTTGCGCAAATGAATCATTCTCATAGGACTGATGTAACTCTTCCATCCAAGCAGGCGAAATCACGGAAACATCCCCAAGGAAACCCTACTCATAGTCCTCAAACTTGTGTGACAGTGCATCTGCAGCTAGGTTCTCCTTTCCGTTCTTGTATTCAATGTCATAATCCAACCCCAACATCTTCATCAGCCCTTTTCTTTGTATCCTTGTGACAATTTTCTGCTCTAACAAGTGCTTAAGACTTTGATGATCAATCTTAATGATGCAATGATGCCCATCTAAGTAGTGCTGCCACTTATCAACGGCAAGCAAGATTGCAAGGTACTCCTTCTCATACATTGAAAGAGCTTAATGCTTTACACTCAATGCTGGCTGAGGTATGCTATTGGTCTTCCTCCTTGAGACAATACTGCACCAATTCCACTTCCACTTGCATCTGTCTCCAAAATGAAACTTGAAGAGAAATCGGGCATTGCCAAAACTGGTGCTCTGCACATCCCAGCTTTGAGAGCATCAAAAGTGTTTTGAGCTTCATCCGACCATTTGAAGGAATCCTTCTTAAGTAGATCTGTCATTGGCATGGCTAAGGCACCATAGTTAGCTACAAACTTGCGGTAATAGCCAGCTAAGCCCAAAAATCCCCTCAATTGTTTCAAAGTAACCGGGACAGCCCATTCCTTCATGGCAAGAACTTTTGAAGGATCGGTTGCAACTCCATCACAATAGATCACATGGCCAAGATATTCCATATGTGTTTGAGCAAAAGAACAGTTGGCCAACTTAGCATACAATTTATGCTCACGCATGACCAAAAATACCTCCTTCAACTACTCCAAATGCTCCTCAAACGATGCACTGTAAATGAGGATGTCACCAAGAAAACCAACACAAATTTCCTAAGAAATTGTTTGAAGACATCATTCATGAGGGCCTAGAACGTTGCTGGTGCGTTGGTCAAGCCAAATGGCATGACCACAAACTCAAAGTGTCCATGATGCGTTCGGAATGCAGTCTTATACACATCATGCTCTCCCACTCTAATCTGATGATAACCTTGCCGAAGATCCAGCTTGGAAAAGCCTTGAGCTCCATATAATTCATCCAACAAATCATCTATAACTGGTATAGGAAGCTTGTCCTTCACAGTCATAGAGTTGAGTTGCCTATAATTCATCCAACAAATCATCCAGATTGTACATGCTAGCTGTGCCTCTGCCTGTCAGTAATATCAGCTTCTTGTGCTCTAACCGAAGCTCCAGCTTCACCCTCACGAATTAATGTCTCAGCTCTCAAGGATGGATTAGCTTGCAACACACTCGCTGGTATCAATGGATCCGGTACAATAGGAGGATTTGGCCTCCTGAATTGCTCACGAATTTCAGCTAATTTTGCTTCCAACTACTGCATTTCCCGATCAAACCTCAAGGTAATCTTTTCCTCCAACTCTTGTGCTTGCAGTGTGAACTGATCAGAGATCATAAGTTCAACCTGCTGAGATCGTTGATCAAGCTTCACATCCACTTGCTGATGTAACTGCTGGCTTATATCAGCATTAGCTTCCTTGATTTGAATAAGCAAGTGAGCACTCATGGCCTTCAATTGACTGTCCAAATGAGCATTTGTGACCACATCCTGACCTGTAACATCGTTGCGTCCAACCACATCAGCATACGAAGATCTGGCAGCTGCCTTAGCTGCTGCCAATCTGGTGGTGACTCCACTGCCCAATGCCGCCTCAGTTAAGTCCATGGATACTTGATATCAATTCTGCTTGAATTGAAAGCCAAACGAGGCTCTGATACCAATTGTTACGTTTGTGATTGATTCACAAATGTAAGCTAAGATAAAGAAAATATGAGATGAGAAAGAAGTGAAAGAGATGAGGAATTAGAGAGAGTTAGATGAGAGAAAAAAGGTTATCTCAAAGAGATTGTGTTGTATTTTCATTGAATGACCTCCAATTACACAAGATCACCCTTCTTATATGAACTAGATACATAGAATTGCTGCTAACCGACTTAAACAACCACCAAAAGCGACTAACTACACCTAACGGCCAAAACAGATTTTGGCGCCAAAAACAGAATTCAAAAGCTACAAGCATTATTACATCCTAACAAGTAAGAATCATAACATATTGTTCATTGCCAAATCACTTACAAAGCTTGCCTTATATACAATCATCAACTAACTAACTAACTCAATGATGCATAACAACCACAAGAACTACAAAGTATCTAGTTTGTTAATACCACCTACTATATAAGTCCTAACAAAACTAAAACTAAAAATAGAAAAAATTTCATATTGTTCCATACATAATAAAATAAAATGGCAAAAAAAAAAGGAATAATAAAAAAATAACTACTTATATAAAATATCAAAACAATGATGAAATAATTAATTTTCTTTTAAAAAATGCGACACTTCATCTAAGGCCAGAAACTATTCACATTTTTTAATTTTATAAAAAAATACAAAAAGAAACCTTTCATAGTATTTCATACATAAATTCATAAAATAAAATAAAATATAGAAATAAAAAAACTAATAATCAAAAATACCAAAAACAACTTACATAAAATAAAATAATAAAAATCAATAATAAATATAAAATATAAATTATACATAAAAATAATTTCCTTTTACAAAAAATTGAAATACATAAAATTAATTTAATTTAAAATATTTCAAAAATTCACAATTACATAAAAATGGTAAAATAAAAAAAAAATATTCATATTCTGTAATTCAATGAATTATCAATCATAATACATGAATTAGAATAAATACATTGAATAAAATAAAATATAAATACTAAAATAAATTAATGAAAATTACTAATAAAAATTACCAAAAAAAAAACCTTTTCATATCCTTTTACAAAATTAATACTATATTATAAAATTCAAAAATTAATAACTACCTAAAATAAAATTAAAATCTATTATTATCTATGAATTAAAAAATATACAATCTATGTATAACAATGTTCAAGCCATGACAAATGAAAAGCAATAATTTATTTTATTTTTAAAAAAATTCAAAAAATCATATTTACAAAAAATTAATTTTCTTTTAAACCAATTAACATTCATTTAAGTTTTTTTAAAAGATTATTACAAAGGGTCTTTAATATTATTTTACTCAGTGCTTAGGACTTCTCAACATTATTTCAATTTTTAGTATATATATTAATATATTAAAAATTAATAATAATAATTAATTTGTAAATAAAATTTAATAAATAAATACCAAAATTATTGCAATAAACCATTAAAACCACATTTCAAAAATTAAAATCTATTGTTATTTTTTTTCACAAAATATTAAATTCCAAAACTATTGCAATAAATCAATATACCCTCATTTTAGGAACTCAAAAGCTACTATTAGGTTTTTTTTAAAAATGTTGGACAAACATAATCACAAAAAACTCATTGTTTTCATTGTCGCTTATCATCAAAATGAGGAAAAGAGGCATTACCACATAATTTGCAGCATTCAGCAGGCCATTCAGCATAAATGATATCTCGTACAAGGTTAGCAGTTTATCATTTTTGTACATATTATTTTTGTAGTCTTTGATAAATATTTGTGAGGATACAGGATTATATGGGGAAAAAAAGGAACTTTGGGTGAAAAATTAAGGACATTATAGAATATTTTATGAAAACTATAGCACATTATAGGACATTTAGAAAGAAGAACAATGTGAAGTTATGGGAAAAAACTAGAATATGAAAAAATATAATTTTAAAGGGAACAAGAGAAAAATTATCCTTTAAAATTGTACCTATTATACATTAAAAACAAAATTTAGGACATTATACGATATTTTAGGATATTATAAGTTATTTGGAAATAAAATATTATGAGGTCAAGGGAAGAAAAAAAAATTGAGAAAATGTAATTATGGAAAAAAAAAAGGACAATATAGTAATTTATGTGAAGTGAAAGAAAAAATAATACAAAAAAATGTAAAGGAAAAAATTAATTCAATATTTTTGTATGGATGATGTTTATTCCTTACATAAAAATTGTAATAAAAAATATTTTTCTTACCAAAAATAAAATTAATTATATAAAATAGTCCTATAAAGTTATAAAAATTGTACTTTGGGGAATAAAAATTGAGAACATTATTCAATATTTTAGACTTTAAAAATATTTGAACCTAGAAATATTCAGAATTATAACTATTATAGGATATTATAATAAATTGTTTTTTAGCATGTTTTATTAGTTTTGAATTTTTAAATTATTTTAAAATAAAATTAATAATTTTGTTACTTATTTGATATTTTAAATTTTCACATTTTATTTATTTTTGTATGAAAGGATATGAAAGTTCTTTATGTGAGGTGAAGGAAAAAAATTAATATGAAAAACTGTTAAGGAAAAAAAAATTAATTATAGATTTTTATAGAGGTGGTGTTTATTTCTTACATAAAAATATTCTTCCTTACGAAAAACAAAATCAATCCTTTCCCCATACAAAATAGTTTTTTAAAATTATATACATTACACTTTGGGGAGATAAATTTATCACATTATATAATATTTTTGAATTTGGAAAGATTTTAAAATTATAACCATTATAAAATATTGTAGTTAATAGTTTTTTTAGCATGTTTTATGAGTTATGAGTTTTTCTATTATTTTAAAAGAAAATTAATAATTTTATTACTTTTTTGGTATTTTTAATTTTTTAATTTTATTTCCTTTTATGTATTTTTGTATGAAAGGATATGAAAGTCATTTCTATGAAGCGAAGGAAAAAATGATATTAAAAAATATAAAAGAAAAAAAATTAAGTATTGATTTGTTTTTATGGGTGGTGTTATTCCTTATATAAAAATAGTGGTAAAAATTATTTTTTCTTACATAAAAACAAAATTAATTATTTTTTAAAACAATACAGTACCTTAAAATTATAGTCATTATATTTTGAGGAAGAAAGATTTAGGACAATATACAATATCTAGAATTTGGAAATATTTTAGAATTGTAACCAATATTTTTGTTAATATGTTTTATATAGTTATGAATTTTAGAATTTTTTTTAAAGGAAATTTCATTATTTCATTACTTTTTTGGCAATTTTTATTTTTATATTTATATAGTTATGTATGAAAGGATATAAAAACTTTTTTTGAATATTTTCATTGGACTAAAGAGTGTGAATAGTTTTTTTCTTTAGATCGAGTGTCAATTTTTTAAAAAGAAAATTAATTTCATGTATTTATGAATTTTGGAACTTTTAAAAGAAAATTAATTATTTAATTACTTTTTTAGTATTTTTTAAAAATAGTTTTTATTATTTTATTTTATATTTTTATATTTTATTTTATTTTAGTTTATGTATTTTTGTGAAGTGAAGGAAAAAAATTTATATGAAAAATGTAAATTAAAAATTAATCCTAGTTTTATGTATGGGAGGTGTTTATTCCTTACATAAAAATAGTTATAAAAATAAAAATAATTATTTTTTCATATAAAATTGTTCTTTAAAATTATACCCATTGTACTTTTGGGAAAAAAAATTTAGGATATTCTACAGTATTTTAGAATTTGAAAAGATTTAAACTTTGATAGATTTTACAATTATAACCTTTGTAGGACATTGTAACCAATAGTTTTTTTAGCATGTGTTTATGTAGTTACTAATTTTTGAATCTTTAGACAGAAATTAATTATTTTATTACTTTTTCGGTTTTTTATTTTTATATTTTACTTTATTTTATAAATTTGAGTATGAAAGATTATGAAATTCATTTATGTGAGGTGAATATGAAAAAATGTAAAGTAAAAATTAATTCTAGGTTTTATGTAGTTACTAATTTTTGAATCTTTAGACAGAAATTAATTATTTTATTACTTTTTGGGTTTTTTATTTTTATATTTTACTTTATTTTATAAATTTAAGTATGAAAGATTATGAAATTCATTTATGTGAGGTGAATATGAAAAAATGTAAAGTAAAAAATTAATTCTAGGTTTTTGTATGTGTAGTGTTTATTCCTTACATAAAAGTAGTCAATAAAAATATTTTTCCATGCATAAAAACAAAATTAATTCTTTTTCTATACAAAATAGTCCTTTAAAATTATAAACATTGTACTTGGGAGGTGAAAAATTTAGGACATTAAACAACTTTTTTGAATTTGGAAAAGATTTGAACTTGGCAAAATTTTAGAATTGTAACAATTATAGGATATTATAACCAATAGTTCTTTTAGCATGTTTTATGCAGTTATAAATTTTTAAATTATTTTAAAAGAAAATTAATTATTTCATTAGTTTTTAAGTACTTTTAATTTTTTTTATATTTTATTTTCTTTTATATATTTATGGATTAAAAAATATGAAAGTCATTTCTATAGAAGTGAAGGAAAAAATAATATGCAAAAATATAACGAAAAGAATTAATTCTAAATTTTTATATGGGTGGTGTTCATTACTTTCATAAAAATTATTTTTCCTTACGTAAAAATAAAATTAATTCTTTTTCATTCAATATAGTCTTTTAAAATTATGATCATTGTACTTTGAGAAAGAAAAATTTAGGACATGATTTAGAATTTGGAAAGATTTGAACTTGGAAAGATTTTAGAATTGTAACTATTATAGAATATTGTGACCAATAGTTTTTTTAACATGTGTTTATGTAGTTATGAATTTCAAAATTTTTTAATGAAAAATTAATTATTTCATTAGGTGCTTTAAGGAAAAAAATTACACCTACGAAATATACAAAAGTAACTAACTATTACAATTTGTAGAATTTTGTTAGAAAGCAATTGGAGAAATATCTAAAAGAATACATAGACAGAACACGGATTTTCTATACCGAAGCTCCACAATGGGAGGATGAAATGAGAAACTGGATGGCTGAACTCATCATATGCATGCATTGGGAGGAGGAATAATTTTATAACATAAATCAAATCAGAAATTTTGAATGACAACTATGAACAAGATATTAAAATAATCGTTATATTTTATATGGCTCTCAAACAAACGTTTGTATTATAACTGGAGGGTTGATATGGCCAGAGTTGTTTTCCAGTCAAAATTGCATTTTATATTTTCTATTTTGACGACATTAATGGAACTTCATTTGCAATCTATTTCAATATCCTAATTGGTACCATTAGGTAATTTTTATTCCGTTATGTTTAGTTGCTAGTTTCCTTGATGATTATTAATTAAGGCCTATGGGTGCTTGTTCTTACAAGAGATAGTACATGCATACCTTTTGAATTTCAACAACTCAATATTTCATTGGCTGTTTATATAAATTACTTAAATTTGGATTCTATAGATCAATGGAAGTAAGGATTATGTATTCATCAAAAGTCTAATACAAGTACAAATACATATAGCAGTTGTGCATCGCACGGGGTTTTACTAGTAGAAAATAAATTAAAACTAAAGATTTAAAATTGTAAAAATTAATTGAAATATATAGAAAAAAGCAAATAATAGAAAACGCCCCTAGGGCGATTATTAAGGGTAATTATTAGTGTTCATCTACATTTCATAGCAACTATTCCAATGTTAAAGTGAAATATTTATTTAATATGTTGTCATCATCTAACACTACATTAAATAGAGAGAAAAAATCAAAATAAAATAATTAGTACTACAAATTATTTTGTAAATGAGCATTCTTAGCACAAGGGATGGATATTTTAATTTAAATAAAAATTATTGTTACAGTTAAATAAAAGTTCAATAAAATTTGATATTTTCATTTTTGATCTTTTTCTATTTCCTATGCGGTTACAGATGATTATTAAATTTTTTTATTTTAGATTTATAGAACTTCTAAACTTAGGATAAACATTGTTAGATTATAGTTGTGCGTGAATGAATTCTTTCAAAATTAAAATTTGTATTCTATTCATAAATTTTTACTTAGTTTTCTTTATATTATTTTATTAAAGACAAATATAATAGTTATTTTATGAAGTCTTGATTTTTATAAATATACTTTAAAAGATGACTTAGTTGCAGTTTATTAAAAGTTAAACTTTATTTGAGGCTTACTTTTAAAAAAGTAACCATATAAATTTGCAACACGTTTTTCAATATGTAATGAGTAAGAGCTTGAAATACTGAGCAAGCCACACCTATGAAAAGTAGGGCCGCGAGAACAAAAAAGCTAAGGCTTGAGCATGAAAACCAATTATTCTATATGGTTTTTTAAAGGTATATTTCAATACAAAAATTATTGTATTTGTCCCGGAAAAAAAAAAGGTTCTGATAGAGGTCAATTATTACATTTTAAATTGACAATGAACAAATTTGAAGAATATTTTGCACAATTTTTTTTTTAATTAAATAATATTTATTATTAGTTTAAAAGGTTATTTAAAATTAAAATTTAAACATTAAAATAATCATTTATATCAAATGCAATGTTGGGAGATGACCATATCAAACAGAGCTTCTACTTTGTTACACTACAAAAATTCAATTAATTTTGGCTGCAGAATTTTGGCGGGAAAGTTTGGCAGGTCACGTGAGGAGCTCGTGACTGGTAGTTAAGAAGAGCTTGTGACCATTGGAAGCACGCGTTGGGCACGTGAGCTATAGTGCCTGAATTTCTGAGTTTATTTCTGTTTTTCTTGCTATTTTTAGCTAATTTCTTGTAATTCCAATAATTAGTCAAATATTTTACAATTACTATATAAGATAAAAGATGCACTTGCTGGGGTTTAAGTTTTAATGTAATATAATCTCTTCTTCTCTCTCAATTTCTTCTACTTTCTCCCTCATTTCTCTTCATTCCTATCTCAATTGCATTGTCTTTTGGTTTGGAAATTGGATTGCATCATTGGTATCAGAGCCCGGATCCTCTGACTGTGGGCGATTGATCATCGGTGATGGCTTACAACACCCGATCGGTTGCTGAAATTAGAAGGGTCGAAGAGACCCTTTCTAGTCATATCCAATCCACCAATGAAATGGTGGAGCAATCAGCTAGTGAGCTGGGTGAGCTGAAGACATCAGTCCAGGACCTTTGTGAGCTAATTATGCACATGTCTTTGCAACAAGGACGATCGGCTGAGAGAGGGGTAACAGGGGAAGGAGGTTCAAACTCTCCAGAGGTGAATCGCACAGTCCCTGAAGGTCCAACAGCTCCTGTTGGAGGTAACAATAGTTACCTCACTCGTTTGGGTAAGATTGAATTTCCATTGTTCTATGGCGAAGATGTTAATGGCTAGGTCTATATGTGTGAACATTTTTTTTGTGATTGATAACACTCCAATTTATGATCAAGTTAGGCTAGCTTCTATCCATTTAAGGGGTTTAGCCTTGTAATGGCACCGACAGTTTATGAGAACTAGGGGTGATATAACTCAAGTAACTTCGACTGAATATGTGACTTCGATGAAGGTGAGGTTTGAAAATGCTTTTGAAGATCCTGTTGCTGATTTAGTGAAACTTAAGCAGGACAGTTCAGTGAAGGAGTACCTTGCGAAGTTTGATACTGTGGCTATGCAGGCTGATTTGATGGAGAGCCAACTGATTAGCTATTTCCTGCTGGGCTCCGGAAGGATATTGAGTTAGAAGTGAGGTCTAGGCATCCTGTTACATTACAACATGCCACCTGCCTTGCTAAGTTGGCTTAAGCTGAAGTAGAAGCCTTAGCTAAGCAATTGAGGGCCTCTAAAGCACCTCTCCTTCCTACTCCAAACATACCTAGATTTCCACAGCCTTTGGTAAGGGTTAATAATTCCCCACGACCTACTCAACCAATTCAGAACAACTCCCCTATTAACAAACCTCATAGAGTTCTCTCTAGAGCTGAATTGCAAGAAAAAAGGGCTAGAGGGTTATGTTATTTCTGTGATGAGAAGTATGACCAAGGACATAAATGTAAGTCTAAGGGCCCACAGTTATTCGTAATTGAGATTGATAATGAGAATCAGGAAGAAGAAGAGGAAATGGAAGCCGGAATGATTGTTGAGAAGGGAATGGAACAAACGGCTCATATTTCCCTTCATGCCTTATCTGGGGCTAGCACTTATCAAACACTGAGGGTTACTTAACAGATGAAGCAAAAGCCAGTCCACATCCTCATTGATTCAGGCTCTACTCACAATTCCATGGATGCAAAGCTAACATCTAAGTTCAATTGTAGATCTGAACTGTTAAGTCCCATAGCTGTGGTAGTGGCTGATGGAAGCAAAATTAGCTGTGTGGAGCAATGCAGAAACTTGTCTTGGAAGATGCAGGGGGATACTTATACATCAAACTTCTTGCTTATACCTTTGGGAGGATGCGATATGGTATTAGGCATTGAATGGGTGGCAACTTTGGGAGATGTTCACTACAATTTCAAGGAGCTTACAATGTCCTTTACTGCCAATGGACATCCTCAGGTGTTACGAGGGGATGTAACCAATAGATGTCGCTCTGTGGGAGCTAAGGCCTTAACTAGGGCTATGAACTACTCTCCTTTCATTGCTTTCTTATCAGACACACATCAGATCCCTTATGAACAAGAGCCTATTGTGATGATGTTAGGAATGCATAAGGAACCATTTGATCAAAGGACAATTACTCCAGCTATTGCTCAACTAATCTCCAAACATGATCAATTATTTAAGGAACCCCAGCAACTACCTCCTTCTAGGCCAGATTTTGACCACATGATCCATTTGAAGGAGGGAACACAACCGATCAATAAAAGGCCCTATAGGTATCCTTCCTTACAGAAAGATGTGATTGAGAATATGGTGCAGGAATTGCTTAATAAGGGCCACATCCAAGCAAGCACCAGTCCTTATGCCTCTGCTGTTGTTTCGGTTAAGAAAATGGATGGGGGTTGGAGGATGTGTGTTGATTACCATCAAGTAAACCATGCAACCATCAAGAATAAGTTTCCTATTCCCTTAGTAGAGGAACTATTTGATGAGTTGGGACAAGCTGTGTACTTCTCCAAGATTGATCTGCGCTCAGTGTATCACCAAATCAGAATGTTTCGAGATGATGTGCAAAAGACAGCCTTCAAGAGTCATGTGGGACATTATGAGTTCCTAGTTAGCAATGCTCCCTCCACCTTCCAAGCCTTAATGAATTCGATCTTTGCTTCCTATTTGAGGAAATTTGTGGTAGTCTTCTTCGATGATATACTAATTTATAGCACTAATCTAGAAGAGCATGTGCAATATCTGCAGCAAGTCTTTCTTGTATTGCAGCAACATCAATTATATGCTAAGCAAAGCAATGCTTATTTGCAGCCACTCAGATAGAATATCTGGGACACATCATTGCCCATAGTGGTGTCTCTACTGATCCTAGGAAGGTCGAAGCAGTTAAAAGATGGCCAATTCCTATCAATATCAAATAATTGAGGGGATTCCTTGGGTTGACAGGCTATTATCGCAAATTCATCAAGGGATATGGGGTGATAGCCAAACCCTTAACTGAGTTGTTGAAGAAGGATAACTGGGGATGACATGCGAATAGTCAACAGGCTTTTGAATAGCTGAAGGAAGCTTTGATCTCAGCCCTAGTGTTAGCTCTACCTGACTATTCCAAACACTTTATCATTGAAACTGATGCTTGTAATATGGGATTAGGAGCTGTCTTGGTTCAAGAAGGTCATCCTTTGGCTTACCACAGCAAATCCCTTAGCTCTAAACACCAAGCTCTTTCTGTGTATGAAAAGGAGCTGTTGGCCCTAGTCACAGCTGTGCAGAAGTGGCAACAGTACCTATTGCATAACACCTTTATCATAAGAACCGATCAGAAGAGCTTAAAGCACTTGTTGGAGCAAAAGATTCATACCTACTTTCAACAACTATGGCTTCCCAAGCTGATGGGGCTCAGTTATTTGATTGACTACAAAAAGGGAAAGGACAATGTCGTGGTCGATACTTTATCCAGGATCACCAGCCACCAGATCATGTGTATGTTGTTGAGCACAATGGATAGCAACTTGTATCCCTTAATTCAACTGTCTTGGCAATCAGATCCTCATCTTCAACAACAGATTGAACAGATCAGTGAGCACCCAGGCCAACATCCGAAGTACAATTGGCAGGAAGGACAATTGAGAAGGAAGGAGAAATTAGTTATTGGGCAAGACCCTGGTCTTCGGCTCAAGATTCTACAATGGTTACACACATCAGCAACTGGTGGGCACTCTGGTATGGATGCTAGCTTATAGAGGGTTAAATCCCTTTTCTACTGGAAGGGAATGAGCAGAACTATAAGGGAATATGTCCAACAATGTTCAGTCTGTCAATCTTGCAAGTATGATCACTCAGCCCTCCCTGGTTTGCTGCAACCCTCACCTGTTCCAGACCTAGTGTGGACAGATTTATCAATGGACTTCATTGAAGGTCTACCAAGGTCATTTGATAAGGATGTCATTTTTTTATCGTTTTTGCAAAGTCGCTAATTTTATGTCCTTATCTCACCCTTATACTGCTCTGAATGTTACTCAGACATTCATGGATAATGTGTATAAACTTCATGGCATGCCAAGCATTATAATGAGTGATCAAGACCCAATATTTCAAAGTGAGTTTTGGCAGGCTTTATTTTCTATACAAGAGGTTGATTTACACCTCTCAAAAGCCGACCACCCTCAAACTGATGGGCGGATTGAAGTTGTCAACCGAGGATTAGAAACAAATCTGAGGTGTAAATGCAGCTCTAATCCATCACAGTGGTCAAGATGGCTTCCTTTAGCAGAGTGGTGGTACAACACCACATGGCATACAGCCACCAAGATGACCCCATATGAGATTGTTTACAATCAACCTCCTCCTATACACATTCCCTATCTCCCAGGGGAAACTCAAGTGGAAGCAATTGACCGGAGTTTGATGCATAAGGAAGAGGTAATTCAACTGCTGAAGTTCCACCTCAATAGAGCTCAGAATCGAATGCAACAGCTTGCTAACAGAAAGAGATCAGAGAGGAGTTTCAATGTAGGAGATTGGGTTTATTTGAAGCTTCATCCCTACAGGTAGGTCACGGTGGCTCACAGAAATAATCACAAGTTGGCTCCCAGGTACTTTGGCCCATTCCAAGTGATGGAAGCAGTGGGTAAGGTGGCATATAAGATTGCTCTACCTGCAGCCGCCAAAATCCATAATGTTGTTCATGTGTCTCAACTCAAGTTGCATCGAGGACCACTTCCAGATAGCTTCACTCCATTACTAGATTCAAAGGATGAACTTCCTAAGAAAATTCCAGAGAAGGTTTTGGAGAGGATGATGGTCAATCGCAACAAATGGAAGGGACTACCACAAGAGGAAGTCACATGGGAGTACTTGTATGACCTCCAATTAAGGTTCCCTAACTTCCACCCTTGAGGACAAGGGTGACGTTTAGGGGGGGCATTGTTACACTAGAAAAATTCAATTAATTTTGGCTGCAGAATTTTGGCGGGACAATTTGGCGGGTCACGTGAGGAGCTCGTGACTGGTAGTTAAGAAGAGCTCATGCCAAGCACGTGCTCTAACCGTTGGAAGCACGCGTTGGGCACGTGAGCCATAGTGCCTGAATTTCTAAGTTTATTTCTGTTTTTCTTGCTATTTTCAGCTAATTTCTTGTAATAATTAGTCAGATATTTTACAATTACTATATAAGATAAAAGATGTAATTGTTAGGGTTTAAGTTTTAATCTAATATAATCTCTTCTTGTCTCTCAATTTCTTCTACTTGCTCCCCCATTTCTCTTCATTCCTATCTCAATTGCATTGTCTTTTGGTT
The DNA here is from genome assembly GCA_018398585.1 of Simmondsia chinensis. NCBI lineage: Eukaryota > Viridiplantae > Streptophyta > Magnoliopsida > Caryophyllales > Simmondsiaceae > Simmondsia > Simmondsia chinensis. Next base: position 10,566,497 of record JAGTTD010000022.1, read on the forward strand.
TGGAAATTGGATTGAATCATCCTTCAGTCTTGGAAAAATTACAATTAATGGCAGTTGAAGCTAATAAATGAGTTTGGCAATGGATAGCAGGATAATATAGATAATAATAAGTCAAAAAAAAGAAAATTAATGCTCCAGATATATAAAAATTCACAAAGTACCCATTTATAAAATAAACTTAGGGTTTCTCTACCAAAATCTACTTTAATTACAGGTGTACTTTCAAAAAACTATCCAGATTTTCTAATTATTTAATATCATAATAAAATGTTTCAATGTCACATTGTAATGTGACATCGTTAACATTCCCTAGTTTTTGATGTCATGACATTTTAAAAAACTACTTTTGAAATATATAAATTCCTTTTTAAATATTTTTTAAATTTCAAATATTTAAAATATTGTCATTTTCTAATATGTTTGTAATAATATTTTAATTTATTTTACCTTTTTTTTCTAAGAGTATAAATTTTAATAATATGTATATACACATATAAAAAATCTCATGAGGTCATATAGAGAACTTTTTTCAATATAAATATATATAATGACATATTATACAGTTTATGTAATTTATGTCTTTCATAATTTATTTAATTAATGACATATTCTATTGATTGTTACATATTATATATCTTTCTCTTTTCTTTTCTTTTTCTTTTGGGTCATAATTCCCTTTTCTTTTGCAAATAAACACATATGAACTAAAATATTTAATCTTTTTAATATATGTATATAATAATATTTTATATTATCCTACCTTTTATTATATGCATAATTTATTTTAATATGTGTATGAATATATCAAAAATTATCTTACGATCGTATAAAAAACCTTTTTTCATAAGTCCATTAGGGAGAACAATGTCATTATAAAATAAATTGACTAAAAACAAGCACTATAATTCTATAGGAAGGACCAATAATAAATAATACAACAACAATTTATCAAACTATAAGGTAAATAACCAAACATATCGTACTATTCAAACGGAATGTAGAACTACTAATTGGAACATGCTTTCATTGTAGGAAAGCTGATGTAGTTTTCAAGGGTGTTTAAAACCATGTACTCGCAAGCATATGAGTTCGTAGTAGCCAGGTCGGGTATACCGGTGTCGTATCCTCAAGGAATCAGTTAGAGTCAGTGATTATGGAGCAGTTGGAAATTCGACTTTGTTGAAAGAATGGGTTTGTAAATAAATTAATAGAATTAAAAGATAAATTAAAGTTGTCAATTGATCAAAGAGTATAAATTTATGTTACCCTTAATTAAATCTCGTCATTATATTTTAACGACAATGACTTTAAAGGTATAGGCTACAAGCGCTAAACCTAGATTAACATTAAATTAAAGCTTATGGTAATAAACTAGTCTAAGGGCATAATCCATCTTATCATTCTAGGTGTAGCATGAATTATCTCAATAGCACTACTAAATTCCTTTCTCTTAATTCCATGTTAAACCTAGATTAATACTTAAGTTAGGGCTTCATATAACGAACTATAATAGCACTACTAAATTCCTTTATCACACCTAATTTCATATTAAACCTGGATTAATACTTAAGTTAGGGCTATGTGTAACGAACTACTCTAGGGGCATAACCCATCTTATCACTCTAAGTGTAGCATGAGTTATTTCAATAGCACTAACAAATTCCTTTGTTACTCCTATTTAAGCGTTAATTGTATAAAAGGTTGTTGATACAGGTAATTTAGATCCCACATTGGTGGATTATTTAAGGAAAGGCCAATTTATATACTCAAGGAGTTACTCCACCCATTGTCAATTGGTTTTGGGATGGAACCTTCTTTGATCTGTATCATTGGTATCAGAGCCGTCGATCTTACGTCGTAGATTGCAGGGCATATGGAGGCCGATACCATTCAACAATCATGGGGGTCGATGTCATTTAATGGTCTTATGGGGGGACCTATGCGTGACGTGTTGCAAAGTCGAGTGACACATTTCATGAAGCTCGGTCTCTGTCTCATGGAAGTCCCTGGGTCTGCACTGGAGTTCATCTCGGCCTGGTAAAGTCATGGGCCTTGGTCAACATAGCTGTATTCCAAATCTCAAGTGGTGACGTCGATATTGCAGTGTTCGATCGAGACTATAATAACTCTAGTGCAAAGCCATGTCCATTGCGCGGTGGTGAGTTGAAGTGCAGTGTTCGCCCGAAAGTAGAAATCTAGTGCACAGCCAACTCGCGTGGACGCGAGATGCGGAGAGTGATGGTCTGATATAGGCAATTTAGATCCCATATTGATAGATTATCAAAGGAAAGGTCAATTTATATACCCAAGGAGTTACTCCACCCATTGCCAATTGGTTTTGGGATGGAACCTCCTTTAGTCTATATCAGTTGTATTCATGATTAGCTATAACCTCAACCCTAACCACTCGTGAAAAACCTATTATACTATAATATAGGCTATAAGCAAAAGACAACACGCAAATACAATTGGAAATCAAAGCATAGCTATAAGCACATAATAAGAAAAACATCTCAAAATATAGAACTCCACATAGGGGTGCGGAATGATACGAACATTACAAAGGGTCACACTTGAATTAGTCTCGAGCCTTCCCGACTGCCATGTCATCATGCCACATCACACCTTAGGTGCCACGTCACTAAGGCCTTCTCACCACTTTATCAATTATAAATACGTCATTAGGGCCTTCTCACCACTTTATCTATTATAAATAAGAGAAGTTGATTAGGGCAAATCATGTGTTGTGAATGTTAAAGTCTAGCTCTCTCTCTCTCCCTATCCTCTTCTACCTCTCCCCCCAATCTCTTCTATATCTTCCTCTTTTCCTAATAGATACTATACTTATACTATATGCTATATAATACGTGTACAAATTGATGTTAATTTACAAATGGTATACTGCGATTGGCCCTAATATTTATTGATTTGTTCCTAATTTGAGTTCATTATGTGTGGATTTGGGGTCGTATCAATTGGTATCAGAGCTCGCATTCCTCAGCACTCATCAATGGAGCGTGATTTGGTCGCTATGGCCAGAATACAAGCTACACTAGCAAAAATGTGGCCAAACTTGACCAGATACAAGAGGATACTAGAAGTATGAGATCAAAGCTAATTACCTCAATAAGAGCAATTGATCTAGTCCAGGAGGCATCGAAACACCTTTGCTACCTGAGACCGAAGTGGAGGTGACAAATTTCCCGCCGATGGTGCTAGAGGAGGAAAACACCAACCCAGATATCATCGAGACATTAGAGCCATAAGACCCGGCCACGATCGAGGTGTTGGAACTTTTGACATCGACTGGGAGCTCCTACAGTGAAGAGAAGATCAAGAATAATGGAGAGATCGATCTATTGCCGCCAGTAACCTCACCACTGATGGATGGGTGAAGACAATAACAAACGAGAACGCACCGTCATCGATGGGTAGAGTGCGGTGGCCGAGATTGCTGCAAGGAACAACATCCAAACGCAGGGATAGGAGGTCGCCGCTGTTTTCTTATGTTTGTAGCCACTGCGTTGGAGTTGTGTCGCCAGGCGTCATGAAGCGATGCAGCTATTAGACTGGGCTAGGGTTTGCCACTGGGTTTCACGCAGGAAGATGATAAGGCACCGAGTCTGGGATTAAAATTTCATAATTACAAACTTGCCCCTTTAGTTATCTACAATTACAAAATTACCCTTATTTTAAAAATTTTTAGGAAAAAATTATGATATCTTTTATTAAAAAATTAATTGGGTAACATTTGTAATTATAGTGCTGATCCTGAAGGGTTATTAATTTTGGTACCGATACCTTGACCCTTGAGGACAAGGGTCATTGCACGGCGTGGGTATTAATACGAATATTACCGAGGGTCACGCTCAAATCAATTTCGAGCCTTACCGACCGCCACGTTTTCGTGCCACTTCACACCTTAGGTGCCATGTCACTAGGGCCTCCTCACCACTTTAGCTATTATAAATAAGAGAAGTCGATTAGGTCAAATCATGTGTTGTGAATGTTAAAGTCTAGCTCTCTCTCTCTCTCTCTCTCTCCCCCTATCCCCTTGCACCTCTCCCCCTATCTCTTCTATATCTTCCCTTTACCTTGTAGATACTATACTTATACTATATCCTAGATGATACTTGTACATACACAACTTAATATACAAATGATATATTGTGATTGGCCCTAATATTGATTGATCTTTGAGTTCATTGTGTGTGGATTTGGGGTTGTATCAATTGATTTATATCACAAAAGTAGTATAAAAAAAGTCTATCATTGAAAATAAAACAAAAATTTGGGATCTGGATGACTGCCCATTATTCACCCGTAAACCATGAGTTTAATCCTCCATTGGAGTTTTACAAATCCCTAATTCAAAAGAGAAAATAGAAAGAAAAACTCATGGATTGATGAACTCTCTTGATTGGTGTTGACTTGACTCTTACTTCAATTCCCCCATACTCCGACCACTTGCGCTTCGACCTTCGTAAGAATCGGATCTCTCTTGGCAGCTCGAGGAAGGAGGAAAAGTGAACGGAGAGCAAAAAGTAAAAAAAATTAGGTCATGCTCCCATTCATATAGGTGTGGCGTGTCTTAGGGCACACCGCTGTAATCGGCCACTACTTTTACAACTTGCGTAGTTAACTTAAAATGTGTGTAATTTTTTATCCATGAGGAGTATGGGTCAAATTTTAAATCAAAACGAATATCTCAAAGGGCTCGACATGATCCCAGTAGTGTCATAAGTGGAATTGGATATCATTGGGTCATGAATAGTCTTCTTTTAACCTTTTACTCATTTTAAACTTGACTGATTGCAAAATGCTTGGCTGATTGATCAGCGCACCCAAGGGAAGACCTCTATCAAATCTTGACCAGTTGGATCCTTTTTCCACATGTGGTCAGGTTTTCCAACATAATCTTCAAATTTGTCCATTTTAGCTTATTTTTCACTATTTTTCAAGATGTCCTTGCTTCAACATGTACCAAGCCTAAACATACAAAACTTATATCATAAACACGTGTAATAGCCAAAAAATTATAAAAAAGGGGTACTAAAGATAGAATATGAGACACGTCAGAAGCAAACAAAACTATTAAAACAGGACCATGAAGGGAGACATGACATAAAACTTATTATCTAACAGGTTTGTGATCATTTGGATAAGGAATTCTATAACTTGCTACAATGCAAATTATGTACATTGAACAATTTATACAATTCAAAATTAATTTAATTCAGTTAATAAAAAAATTCACAACTATAAAATACAGTACAGAACAAATATTATCTGTGCATTGCATGGGAAGAAACCTAGTAGTTTCATTATTGTAATGATATTACTATTCTTTGGTTCGTATACACAATGTTAGGCTGCCAATTATACATGCTTCAAAGCCGAACACATGATCTCACGCAATCAACATGAAGTGAGAATATCAAAATCTGACATGATAGTTAGAGCCCTGATAGGATGCTACTTGTTAGGACTACTCACTTAATAACGAAACCCTAAATCGAAATAATAATTACAGACAAAGGGGCATTGAGGAATAAAATAAAGAATACAAGAATTTACGTGGTTCAATCGAAGCCTATATAAACGAAGGAGAGCACAATAAATTCGTGCTCACTATAAAATTGAAAGTTTGCATGAGACGTATCAATTCTCAACTATTTCTCAACCCTAATATCAACGTATACAACCTTATTATGTATATAAAGCTACTACACTAAAGATCCTAATGTTTTATGGATCTAAATAGGATTGGCAACAATCTTTTATCTTATAAATAAGGCCCAATATAATCAAACTTCACATATAACTCAACAATTTTTCCACTTGGAGTCTAATTGGATTATGTATATCTTCAATTCAACCATCATTGGCTTAACCTCTTGAGAAAAAAAAAATTTTTTTTTTAATTTGGATCCGGCAGATATTTGAGGACCAGACCTAAATATTCTAATTTACCCAGTCAAGTCAACCCGTTGACCTAAAACCAAACCCTAAAATTTCTTGGTAGCCAAATCTACACCGCACACAAAAAGAAACACGCAAGACCTAACTAGCCTAGCCGCCCCACGGCCGGCTCGAGCTCTCAAAGCCATTGATCTTCGCTGCCGACGACGCTGACCAACATTCGGCTTGCTCCGTCATTGCCATGACCCACTGCGGCTCCCTTTGACCGTCGACTCCCACTAGTCTATGACTCTCTTTGGTCGTGGACTCCCACTGGTCTGTGACTCTCTCCAACTGTTGCCCCCACAAGATGTATTATCCGAGACAAATTTTTCTTCCACACAACTTTTCATTTTTGTTTTCAAGTATATTTTTCTCATATAAAATGTAATTGATATTAATTTGCTCTAAATAGAAAAGTTCACCTCTTCTAATTTTTCTCATTAAGAGGTTCGACCTTAGACATGTCGGGAAGAGGTAGTTTGGTTTCTATGCTCAAATGTGTAAAAGTTGTTGTTTAGATTGATAAAATTAATATCAAAATATTCAAACACAGAAACTGAAATAAAGCAAACAAAAGATCTTACAAATGGTTATACTGTGTTGTGGTAAGAACCACTATCCTAAAAAATGATTTCCCAGCTATTACAATGCACATAGTGCAATCAGCAACCTACCTTCGAGATTAACACAATCCGACTTTTAACGTGCAGTCGTTAATCGTCAGGTAGGAATGCCCAAAAACTTTTCCCAAGACAACTTTGATGTGACAGAGAGAGAAATGCGAGAGAAAAGGGAAGAGGGAATTATTTTGAGTTTGATGGTTAAGCCTCATGCCAAAGGGGTCCTTTTATAGTGATAATGGTGTCTATTGGTGCTTCATTCCCATGGGCACCTCGACAATCACGAACCATGGAACAAAAGGCAATGTAGTCATGGCTACTTTGGAAGAGCCACAAGCCAACTTGTAATAATGGTGTTGGAAAGTTACGAGTTTTAGAGGTTCATGAATCCCTTTTTCTCTAAAGACAAAAAAAATCAGATAGTAAGAAATAGGACACCCTTGCCGGAGCACGGCATGACGAGCGGACGGCGCCCCGAACTCGCATGCAGTCCCGACCTTTCTCTCACTCTTACCTTAATTCTAAGGGTCTAAAAACACTCTCATAAATGAAGAGGGAAAACCTCAACTTTGTTTCCTATATGGGACAAGGTTAAAAGATTTTAAGACAAGTTTTTTTTTTTTTTTTTGTACCATTTGCTTGTATCATTTTTCCTATGTTAGAAATAATTGAATTTTCATGTTCGGTTATGAGGGGAAATATCGAGCGTGATCCTTGTACGAGCACCCACTTCTTTTAAGTCTTCTCCCTTTATCAAAGCAGAAGCGCAGATTGACTTTTACAATCCAACCTAAAAGTAAGAACTGATAGCTAAACATGGAGGAAGGAGAAGGAAGCTTTTATTCATATCCAGATTCTGTGCCCGGGTTTGTGCCATGGGTTCCGCTGGACGCCTCATAATGCTCCATTTTCTTTGGATGTATTGTTGATTCTTCTATCAGGCTGTGACATGGTCTTAGGTATCCAGTGGCTCTGTACTTTAGGAGAGGTTCGTTGGAATTGTGACGCATTAGTTATGAAGTTCCACTTGGCGGATCAGGGGTACACTCTTCGTAGAATCCGTAATGTGAGTCTTAAGGCGATCTCGAAAAACACCATCTCATCGCTTCTGTCTCAGTCGGCTTTGTTCTTCACCTTAACGGATGATCACCCTGATCAACCCTCCCTCCTCAGTTTACAAACCACATTGCCTGACTCAGTTGAGGACCCTCTTGCTTTTCAAGCACTTTTGGAAGAATTTGCCAACGTTTTCACTCTGATCATGGAACCCCCACCAGCCAGGCCCGATTTTGACCACCGTATACCTCTCAAAGAGGGTAGTAAACCCGTTAATTTTCACCCTTACCTATATCCTGTGTTCCAAAAGGATATCATCGATGCCTTAATCCAAGAGATGGTGATGGCAGGTGTGATCCGCAGCAGTACCTCGACTTTTGCTTCGCCATTTGTCCTAGTCAAGAAAAAAGACGGATCCCGGCGGTTATGTGTTGATTATCACGCCTTGAATAAAATGATGATCAAAGATAAGTTCCTCATTCTGATTGTAGAAGAACTCTTAGACAAACTTGGCAGAGCTTCATATTTCTCCAAGCTGGACCTCAAGTCCGGCTATTGGCATATTTGCATGGCACCGAAAGACATTTACAAGATGGATTTCTGCACCCACTTAGGCCATTATGAGTTTGCCGTCATGCCTTTCGGTCTTTCCAAGGCACCATCAACATTTCAAAGCCTTATGAATGATATATTCCGTCCTTTCCTTCGTCACTATGTGCTGTTTTTTTTTTAATGACATACTTATTTACAGTGCCACCTGGTCTCTACATTTGGCATATATACGTTTGGTGCTGGATGTCCTTCGCCAACATCGCCTCGTGGCAAACAAGGCGAAGTGCACTTTTTGATCTCACAGAATTGAATATCTCAGTCACTTTGTGTCGGGCAAAGGGGTCGCGACGGATCCAAAAATGTTGGCGGCGGTAGCAAAATTGCCCCAACCATCAACAGTAAAGCAACTCCGAGGGTTCTTGGGATCTCTGGCTACTATAGGCGTTTTATTTCGCATTACGTGGTCATTGCTCGCCCTTTAACTGAGTTGCTTAAAAATGATAACTTCGTATGGAATTCGGAAGCTGAAGCCACCTTTGAGCATCTCAAACGTGCTTTGACATCTGCTCCGATTTTGGAACTACCCGATTTTTGAAATACGTTTGTGATTGAAACGGATGCTTCCAGATTTGGAATTGGCACCGATCTTATGCAAGAAGAATGCCCCATCACGTTTTTTAGCAAGACTTTGTCCCAAAGGCATCAATCTATATCGATATATGAACGTGAACTACTCACCGTGTTCTTCGCAATCTATGAGAGGTGGATAGGTGTTATTCTAAGAAGTGAAGATGATGAAAATCGGGCTGTCGATGCTCTATCTCGCCTATCTAGTTCAGAGTTCATGTGCATGTTGCTATCAGCTATCTCGTTTAACTTCTATGATGTCCTATAGGCTTCTTGGTGTCAAGATCAGGCTCTCAACCAGATTATTGCTAAAAATTTAGAGGAGCCACTATTACACACACGCTTTACTTGGTGTCATGATCAACTTCACCACCGTGGGCATCTTGTTATTGGCGCCAACCCCATTTTACGCAAGACCATCCTCCTTTGGATGCATAAATCTTACCCCAAGGGGGAAATTCTGGCATGTAAGCAACATATAGGTGAGCTCAGACGCTTTTTCAATGGCCTGGCCTTAAAAGAGATGTCTAAGAGTATGTTTGTAATTGTGCTGTACGCCAACAGAATAAGTACGAGATCGTCACCTCTCCTGGATTACTACAACCCTTAACTATTTCGAGTACCATGCGAAGTATCATCTCTCTTGACTTCACAGATGGACTTTCGCCTTCTACTGGATACACGGTAATCCTTGTGGTTGTAGATCCCCTAAGCAAGTATGCCCACTTCCATGCTCTGCAACACCCGTATTTAGCTGCTGATGTCGCACAACTCTTCTTGGATTAGATTTACCAGCTACATGGACTACCTGATTCCATAATCAATGATCATGATTCGATCTTCATAAGCACTCTATGGCAAGAACTTTTTCCCGCCTTGGAACTCAGCTGAATCTTTCCTCTTCTTATCATCCGCAATCCGATGGTCAGACAGAGATTCTCAATAGATGCCTTAAAACATATTTACAGTGTATGGCTGGCGTGCATCCCCGCGATTGGCACCGCTGGCTTCCGTTAGCTGAATGGTGGTATAATACCTCCTTTTGCTTAGCCGCTCAGGTGACTCCTTATGAGATCGTGTATTGGCACCCTCCTCTCGTCCATCTCCCATATCTTCCAGGGGAATCCACCATCGATATGGTATATCGCTCCCTCATTGCTCGGGAAGAATCCATAAGTCGCCTCAAACATCATCTCCATCACGCACAGAACCTTGCGAAACAGCAGGCTGATCGCCATCACTCCGAGCGAGAGTTATAAATTGGCGACGTAGTTTGGATAGATTTTCATTCTTACTGGAAACACAGTGTCACCAACCGCCAATTCCACAAGCTTGCCCCACGGTTCTATGGCCCTTTTCGGAATAATCGATCGTGTTGGGCTAGTCGCCACAAGCTCGATCTTTCTGCCCATGCCGCCATCCATCACACGATGCATGTTTCCCTCCTCAAATGATTCCGACTGAGTGGCCGCCAAGTCCCCTTCCCCCACAACCATAACGCATATTAGATCACCGAATGGTTCGCCGCAGATCTCTGGCTGCTACTCAAGTATTGGTCCAGTGGGTGGGTCAGTCCAGTGAAGGCGCAACCTGGGAATTCCTTTACGATCTCCAACCCTGCTTCCCACACTTTGACCCTTGCGGACAAGGGTCAAGTCTTGCGGGGGGTATTGTTACAAACGGTTCTGCCTCTCCCGGTTTGCCATCTCGCCAATTGGTTTCTTCTCCTGGTTCTCTCAGTCGCCACGTCTTCACCATTGCCACCTCATCATAATTAACTCTACCTAGTATAAATAAGAGGTGTTCTCTGGGGTTTCCTCATGCTTTTGTGATATAATTGATCATTCTCCCTCTCCCTCTAAATTCTTTCTATCTCTTTCCTTGTCTTCTTCTACAATTTCTCCACTTTCTATACTTTTATCTAGATTATACTACATATATACAAACCAGGGTAGCAGTCTAGCTATCTCATAGCTAATTGTCTCGATCTTGTGCTTAGATTGTGATTGTCGCAATTAGATTGGTGTTAAATTTAATTGATTAGATAGGATCCCATCTCAGATCCTATCACATTACAATCTTTGTTTAATTCAGCCCTAAAAGGGTAAATTTGTATTACAATCTTTATTTAATTCAACCCCAAAGTGTCAATTTTCATTACAATATTTGTTTAATTCAACCTCAAAGGGTCAATTTTTATTACAATCTTTATTTAATTCAATCCCAATTAGGGTCAATTTTCACTACAACCTTGTCTAATTCGACCTTAAAGGGTTAATTTTCGCTGCAATCTCAATTTGTCTTTGATGTGGTCAATTTGCATTGCTATCTCAACTTAATTCAACCTTATCTTTACTCAATTCAACCCAAAATGGGCTAATTTTCGTCAACCCTATCTCTTTTCAATTCAACCCTAAATGGCTCAATTTTCGTTACAATCTTGGTTTAATTCACCTCGGATTAAACTAATTTTTGTTACAATCTTAGCTTAGTTCATCACCATTTGAAGTAGTTCTCGTGACAATCTCAGCTTAGTTTAACCCTCGCGGATCTAATTCTCGCTATAATATCAATTTGATTCAATCACTTCTCGTTACAATATCCGTTTAATTCAACCTTGTTTAAACTAATTCTTGTTATCATATTCGCTTAATTTGACCCTATTTGAATTAACTCTCGTTATAATCTCTGTTTAGTTCAACCCTACCTGAACTAACTTTCATTACAATTTCAATTTAATTCAACCTTAAAAGGGTCAACCTTCATTACAATCATAGTTTAGCAAAAAACCTAAAGGGTTAATTTTCATTATAATATCAAAACTCTGTTTGAACTAATTCTCCTCATAATCTCAATTTAGTTCAACCCTATTTGAACTCACTCTCATTACAAGCTCAGTTTAGTTCAACCCTTGTTGAACCTATTTTTGTTACAATCTCAATTCAATTAAACCTTAATAGGATCATTTTTGTTATAATCTTAGTTCAATTCAACCCTAATTGAACCCTTCTTTGTTACAATTTCTATGCAACTGAATCCTGATTGGGTCCATTTTCATTACAATCCTAAATTACAACCCTAAACTATTCCAATCTTGATATTTGGACAAATTACATTCATTGAGTAGCCAGCCAGTAGGGAAGCTTGTCTATGCTTGCTAGCCATTATATCGAGTAACTAATTCACCATAGTACATCTTTCGTGTAAGGAAACATACTTCACTGGATCCTTACCCACAAATTGTCGAGTTAACAATTAAGCGCAACAATTCTAAATTAGAGGTACTAAAGGAACAAAGTCATCAACCTTACCTTTTATGATTCCAGAATGCAAAACGCACACAATGCAACACCAAGACACAAGTGCAAATCAAAAGGTACATATAAGCGCTGAGTTCAAAAGTGGTGAAGGTGCTTATAATAAGACAGCAAAATTACATGATTCACTTTACGGACTTTGCTTGGGCACGCACGAGACCTCATAACTCCCTTGGAAACCATAAAACATGTCTATTGTCTCTTTCCATCCATGACTAAGGCTGTGTTTGGTTTAGCTTTTTAACAACTTAAAGCTGTGAAAAGCTCTTTTCGACTATAGGGCTTGCGTTTGGTTGACAAAAAAGATCTTATCACATCTTTTTCACAGCTTAAGCATAAAGATGTAAGAAATTTTTTATAACTAAGCAGAAAAATATGCAAAATTGAATCTTTTTTACAACTTATTTCACTATATTAACATTAGATTTTCATCACAATGGCAACTTTTACTTGTATCACTACTCCCACCTACCGTCACCCTTTTTACGATCATGGGTTGCTATACTCACCATTGTCCACTATCATGACCAACTATTATAACGATTCTCTCCTACCTACTATTATTACTTGATTTATACTATGAAATCATTTTTGTTATTATAATAGATAAGTTTCATTTTAAACTTGTATCTAAATACTTTATTATGTAAAAAACAATCTTTCTACGTTGCACAATTAAACACTTCACTGTAAAAAGATACATATATTAAAAAAATAGATCTTATTAAACTGACAAGCTAAAAAAGGATAAGCTGAAATAAGCTAAATCAAACGTACCCTAACCCAATTACTCCATGAATTTCTCATGTACATATTTTATTCACCCACAAAGAAATCCCGAAGCAAACAATTTATCAAATTAGAATACACGACACTGTTATCACTCGTAAAACTTAAGCTACCCGGCATGTGTGAACATACCCATTATTCGCCTACAAGGCACTAGAAAGTGTCATTTAATCAAAAAGATAGAAACTCACCGTATTGGACCTACTTAATACGTTGTGCGATGTCGCCAACTCTAAAAATCAGACATTGCTAGAGGCTAAGCACCTTCTGGAGATATTAAGTCTACAATAAATTCAAAACAAAAACCATCGCATAAATGGTGAGGAGTTTGTCTTTGTTCATGACTTCCTTTCTATTGTGGTGTGTAAGTGATTTTGAGACTGGTGCCTTTGCCTAAGTCATTTCCTTAAAGGTGGCGTAAATTTTTTTAGGACTGGGGGACTTGGCCTCAATCATTTCCTTAATAGTGGTGTAAATCCTTTTAGGACTGAGGGACTTCGCCTCAGTTATTTCTGTAATGATGGTATAAATCTTTTTAGGACTGGGGGACTTCATCTCAGTCATTTCCATAACAGTGGTGTAAATCTTTTTAGGGCCGCGGGACTCCAGCTCAGTCATTTCCTTAATGGTGGCATAAATCCTTTTTACGACTAGGGGACTTCGTCTTAGACATTTCCATAATGGTGGCGTAAATATTTTTTGGACTAGGGGACTTCGTCTCATTCATTTCCATAATGGTGGTGTAAATCTTTTCAGGACTAGTGGACTGCGTCCAAATTCTTAACTTAGATTTCCTTATCTTAACAGCGTAAATCATTTGTAGATAGGGGGACTTTGCCCCAATTCATAACTTAGACCTACTTATTTTGGTGGCATGGATGATTGCCAAGATTAGAGGACTTCACCCCCAAGTCAAGGGCTAGACATCACTTCTATTCCAAATGATAAACTGTTTCAAAATCGGGGGGCTTCACCTTTAACAATGAATGTGAATACATTTCTTTTGCACGATGCAAATCATGCCAAAGTAGCTACAAGTCAAGAACTACCCCTCCCTAAGGCGTAATCCCTCTCAAAGCTAGTGAACGTCACCCTCAATCATATCGCGTAGCACAATATCATGACATATCCAGGAGACTTCATTATTCACTACAAGTCAGAGATCGAGCTGTAATTAGGAAATTTAGCCTCTTATCAAGACCCAATAAAACATTTCCAACTGAAAAGTCCAAGTCCAACATGGACCACGTACATTACTGCACCTAAGCAACTCACACTTTAACCAACCATCTGCTAAACTATTTAGTACCACTGCTGGTCAACAAATTCGTAAGAGCCTTACAAGATATCATTTTTATTTGCTTAGTGCCACCTTCATAATCGCATACATTCTGTGGTGGCACGTAATTGATACTTCCAAACCACGGAACCAACTTCTTGACAATCACAACACATGACCAATGTGAAAATCGGCATTAGAAAATCAAAGATACTTCCTCAAATATCCCAAGATAGCCACCTTACTCGAAATAAAGAATCACAAGCATGTGACAAACAGGCATAAATGAGTCCCAACAGTAAAAATCCCTTCAGAATGTGGCAATCTGAATAGATAACAATAGGGATCAACTAGCCCAATGCCCGTGATAACTTATTTCAAGACAATCTTGAACTTGCTCACAAATAATCCCAAACTCCTCTCATCGCCTACTCAATCGAGCAATAAATGCTAGCTCCAAGATCATATACCACAAAGGATCACTAAATTCTTAGAACCATTTCGCAACCTTAAGGCTGAAATAACAAGATCGACATGTAATTAAAATATTTACTCCTGGACTAGGGCATCCTTAGAGGCCCGGTCAATACCCTATAAATTCACCTTATAGAATTATTACTATTTGACCCAACATAGGCAACACACTACAAGCTACCAAAAACTCATCATTGGTAAGTCACACATTACACATAAATGCTTGTCATCCAGGCATTAGTGAGGGTTCATGTGATTTACTTATAACCGCTCAACATGAGTCATGCCAAGCTCATTAGTTCATAAACAAACGTCTAGGACAAACGAATGTTAGCCATGGACGTCCTTTGAGGATGATATACTATAAGTTTATCACTTAGCAGGTAATAGCCTTAAAAATGTGTTATGTCTAGCAACATTGTTTTTATTTTGATATTTATTCTCGATGAATCCATTATCAAACAAGTGTGTTACACTGACCAGTTTAGTTTGATTTACTGTCTCGAGTATGCCCGATTTTATCTAGATATTCTATGCGTGATACATGACGATTATTCACGTACGTACCAATCACCATGGTCCACCCGAGTGCAATCATCTGCAGCAGATGCAATACTTATCACTGTGGTCCAACCTGATGCAATCACCCACAACTGGGGCAATACTTATAACCATGGTCCTCTCTGACGCAATCACCTGCAATGAGTGCAATACCAATCACCATGACTCGCTTGAGAGTTATCTAAGGATAATACACTAAGCACCAATATCTACTTTCCATTCGATACATATGATGTACAGTTTATTACATAGGGTCTGCAGGTTTAAAAGGTATGCCAATCTTCATGATATATGTTCTATCTACTTACATGAAAGCTACAGCAAGAACCTATCCATCTCTGTTAGACCAGTACAATATATTCATCATCCCTGATTCTAGAATATCGGGGCATACCCACTACATTGACTTCATTTAAGTATATTGTATATGGTTCACTATGGCGGTAGAACAAACATAGAATATTGAACACCCTAACCGCATCCAAGTGTTTTACACATATCACCTGTATATTAACTAAGTATATTAAATCAACTGCTTGGAGCTTCGACTACATATGCCTTGCTAATCAAAATAACTTGATTGAAATGCATTGTACTCACCACTTTATGCGTATTACCAAATAAATACACACATACCTAGTGGCTAATCATGACAGTGATATCCTTACACACTTATCACATAAAACTTAAAACACTACGAGCGCTTGTAAGAATAAAGGAACAAAATGCTATAAATACTGTAAATTTCAAAAGTCCCCAAAAGCTCAAATTTTTTTAAACACTCCTACACAAATGAAGACTGCCTCCTTCAAACAAACAAAGAAATAAAGTGCTCCTTTAAAATCCCCTAAAGGGCTAAACGTCCTATTAAGGTGAGCAATACGTTAACCACTCTATTAAAAAATCCACGATTGGGCTAAATGTCCTACTAAAATTCATGATGGGCCATATGCACCCAGTTACGAGCCGTAATGACTTAAATATCTTGTTAAATGCCAAAACCCAACCACATGGCTTGCTTAGGTCACTCTGTTAATTTTGAGTAAAGTTCAAAACACACATGAATGACAATTACAAAGGGTCAAAGCATAACATTAAATATCTCCTTCACTTGTGCAAACGTTATGCACTAGCAAGCTACGGTTAAAGACTGAAGTGTAATCCACTTCATGGCTGAACTTGGAATGACCGAAGTTCGCTCATAGAGTGGCGGGACTATATGTTTATAATAATGGTCCAATACTTGCTCACTTGGCGACCTGGGAGGGCCGCCCCAAACACAGGGCACCCCAGAAGGGCGCGCAGGGCTGCCACGAGGAGCCCCAGTGGGGGGCCAAGATACCGGATTGGCGGCCAAGATGCTAGGTGCCCTGGAACGGATGCCCTAAATGACCAAAGCTGTATATATAGGGGGAATGACTTCTCATTCTTCACCTCTCCCCTCCTCTCTCACCCCTTATACCCCCCCCCCCCCCCCCCTCCTCTTTTTTCTCCCCATCTATGGCAAGCTTCATCCAAATAAGGGGGAGGCCTCCTTCATCAAGGACACACCTCCTTCCTCCCCTTCCTCGCTTCGAATATCTCTTCAAAGCAATAATCATTCAAGCCTCCTATTCCTCTTAGGCTAAGGGTCCCCCATAGGTTACCCTGCGAGCCCCTCCAACCTTTTGTTTGAATCTTGTAGGAAATACCAAGTCAGGCGTGTTGCTAGAGCTTGAGTTCAGCTCATCCTTACGAACCTCATCTCATACAGAACTCTAATACGATGAATAAGCACACTAACCAAATTTATCGTAAACAATAAGATACTCAAATAGTTCTTTTCCGGATAAGTTACCTAATTGTTTGAATCTGATAGCCTATGGGTTTTCTAAGTTACAGATTTTACTTCTGCTTATAATTTTAGTTTTTAAAAATTGTGAATTAGGATCACTTGATGTATTTTCTAGTTTTCTACGTTAAAAAGCCTTCAAAAACTAGAATTGAGGCCCAAAATTTCAGTTCTATTGTTTGGTTCACTTGGTCGAATTGAACCAAGTCCTTGAAATTGAGTATTAACTAAAAATCATACATTTTAATTTCTTAGGGAGGGGGTAAGGAATTCTAATTCTATATTAACTTTGTTCTAAAACCTAAAATAACCCCAATTGATTAACTCAAATCTAAGATGACTAAAAATAAGACTTGACATGACCTAAAATTGACCCAAATCTCAAAATTACTCAACTCGAATGACTTAAACCGGAAGTGACCGGAATCAACTTAACACAAAGTTTGAAGTGATCCAACCCCATTGACAAGAGACCTAGTATGACCCAAACCCAAAATGACTCAACCCCACTAACTCTCAACCTACATTTGACCTAACCTGGAACAAGCAAAAATATAAGATGCAACCCATTTGACCCAAAACAAGATACGTTGAGCATGAAATGGTCAAAATCATCTCAAACATGACCTATTCTAGCCTGAATCTCGAAGAGAACAACTCAATTAATCGAAAATCCTAGATGACTCAAACACAGAGTGATCCAACACTAGTAAAACCCTATCAGATTTGACTCAAAACTCAAATAACTCAAACTCAAAGTTATTCGACCCAACCAAAATTAGAACTTAGCTAATTAAAAACTCAAAATGCTCCAACTCGATTAATCAAGTACCTGTGATGACTGGAATCATAATGGAATTTTAATTTCATCCTTCGATTCTTAATATCAACCAAACAGTGGAATTTCAATTCCATCAAAATTGCAATTCCACCAGAATTAGGATTAGATTTATAATTCTACCCTTCAATTTCAATTTCATGTGCCATATAGAGCCTTAATGATTTTCCATTTCTAAAGGTGTAGAATATTTGAGTCCCTTTTTGTTCCTTCAGGTTATGGACGAGCTCACTAGGCACATCCAAGGAGCTGTGCCTTGGTGCATGCTTTCTACGGATGATTTAGTTCTGGTAGGGGAGTCTAAAGAAGAGGTCAATGAGAAGCTGAAATTTTGGAAAAAGGGCCTTAGATTGAAAGGCTTATGAATCCATAGATCCAAGACCGAGTATATAGGACTCAAGTTATGTACTGCAACCAGGCCAAGCATAGAAGACGTCAAGATAGAAGTAGAGCCTATTCCGAAAAATGACAGTGCCAAATATTTGGGTCCTATGGTGCAACAGGATGGTGAAGTCGAGGAGGATGTCAACAACCGAATTAAAATAGGCTGGCATAAATAGAGGATGGCTTCTGCGGTACTATGCAATAAAAAGCTCTAGTTAAAGTTAAACGGGAAATACTATAAGACAGTAGTGAGACCAACTATGTCATACAATGCAGAGTGCTAGGAAGTTAAACGGTATTATATGCAGAAGTTAAACGTGGCGTGAATAAGGATATTGTTGCAGTAGATGTGTGGACACACTGGGAAGGATATGACCAAAAATAACGTTATAGGAAGCAAATTGATGTCGCCCAAATAGAAGATAAGTTGAGGGAGCAACGTTTGTGATGGTTTGGACATGTGAGGAGAAGACCAACCACTACCCTGTCAGGAAATGCAAACAACTCCATACTACAAATGGGTGGAGAGGCAGAGGTCGAAGAAGAGCTGGATGGAAATGATTCGACATGACCTAACACACCTAAACCTAAATGAGGCTGGGATGGCCTTAGATAGAGCTGAGTGGAGGATTAGCATAGGTGTAGACGATATAGCGATTTAGAGTACAGGGGCACAACCAAGGTAGTCCTACCGCCCTTAGGCTTATATATAGGACGGTTTGCTTATACTTGCTATTTGCTTTTGCTGTTTGCCTTTGATCGCTTGTTGCTTGATGCTCGCGCAGTGTATTGTGCTTTACGATGCTATGTGCTTTATTATTGCATATTTTTGTTTTATGCCTTCTTTGTGTTGTGTTTGTATCTGCCTTTCAGGTTGTGGGTCCTCGAACATAGCCTCCCTTTAGGGTAGCACCCTAAAGAGGTAAGGCTGCATACATCTTACCCCTTCCAAATCCTATAGCGGCAGGAGCCTTTGAGCATTGGATGGTGGTTGTTATTATTGTAAAGATGTTTCCAAATGAAAAATGGAAAGAAAAATTAGAGACAAAAATAATAATAGAAAATAAAAAATAAAACTATTTTTGATTTTAAACAGATACATTTACATGAGAACATTCTAAATATTTACCTTAAACTTCAAACTCATGAGCCTGGTGTGAATTTCATGTTGATTTCATCGATAAAGAACATAGATAATATAACGAATTACATAAACAAGAATATGACACGTTGGAGAAGTAGCATATAACGAGAATGATGAAGATTTTACTGTTGGTATATTTTCAAAATGAGTATTGTTAACGAAGTATTTGAGATTTGTTCCGATGTTTTAAAGTGTTTTCACATGTATGGGATGTGTGTCGACACACAGGGCTCGTGTGTCGACACACAATCTTACAGAACGAAAATACAAAGTTGTGTGTCGACACGTAGAGCCTGTGTATCGACACACAATCTTACAAAAGTGCACAGAACAGATCTGTGTGTCGACACATAGGGCAGGTTTTTGGCAGTTTCAAAGCGAGCCTTTTCCCAGTCTTTTGGTGTTTCTTTTGGGATACTTTTAGGGACGTTTCTCTTTACTCTTAACATATTTATTTCCCCTTTGATTAGACTGTGTTTTTAAAAAAAAACACTTGAGTGTAACAATAAAAGGTTGAAAAGAACTTTGTTTAAAGATTGATTAAAGTGTTGAAAGTTCTTTGATAAAACCTCATTCTCATTCATCTCTTCTATCTCTCCCTTTACACACTTTCACTTCATCGTATTGGTTGTCATTGTATCCCCGAGACTATATCCTATGCCAAAATAAGTCTTAAGGAAAGTGACTATATGGCCTCGACACCTAAGATCTCTAGAATACCCGTTCTTGCGTGATTTGCAAGTGTTTACTCCAACAACCTTAAGACTTATTTTCGTTAATTGAAAATGGCTTCTTTACATTACGGGTTTTGGTGGTAAACCATGTGAGATTGGAGAAAGTGATGAATGGAGAGGATTAGGACTTTTCTTGGATCTTTCTCTTCTATGAATTGCTATAGATCAAAGTATGTCTTCTGATTCAAATATGAGTAGGAGTCATGAAATTTTAAGATTGATATAAAATTTGATCTAGAGATATCAAAATCATGAAGTTCTATAAAGCCTAAGAGGGAGTGGTTGATGCATTGTTATTTATGCATGAAAGCATTGTTTACATGTTTAGATGTGATAGTATCATGAATTTTGATTGAGGGTTTCAACCATAAATGAAATTTTGATCCAATGATGGTGTTTTATCATGATGTAATTAAAACAATGCGATTTAGGGCATTGTTGATTAATTAAATAAACATAAGTGTTCATATGAATCTGTGATCTAATGTTTTTGAATCACATGAGTTGCATCCAATTAATGGAAACAAGTTGTGTGAAATTTCATATACTTGATTCGGGATGAAATCATAAAATCATGAGATTTTTGTGAATTAATGTCTTGTGTGCATATATTGGCATTTATATGTGATATCAAAACAAAATTAAATAGGCATTGTTTTGATTGTTTGGATCATGAACTTAATGATCAAGTGCCTTGAATCAAATGAAATGCAACACAGTTTGAGAGAAAAGGAATGGGAAAAGTTAAAGTGAAATTCGATCCTATGATACCATTATGGTTTTACAGACTTTAACCGTTATCTTCTTGAAAGGAAAAGATGGGGCATTTGCCATTGACCCACAAAGATAGATATACGTAGTGTATAATGATTAAACCTTAAAATGTTGACAGTTATACGGTTTGTAATGTCTTGAAAACCATGTGGCATTGAAGTGGAATAAAGTTGGGGAAAAATTAATGAGTATATGATAAGTGGGATTAGAACAAACGACTCATTTCTTGCTATTGTGATACATAGCCATCATACCAAGGCTGTACATCTGAAACCCTTCCGTTAATAATTTTCAATATAATATGAAAATATTGGTGTTCGCGTGTCACTGCACGTTTGCATATAACTGCATACATGAGTGCTTAAATTTATACGCAAGTTGAGATTAATATAATGTTGGATGCAGATACAATAATAAATTTGTATATATGTGTAATTTGGTTACATTTAATAAATAAAAGAAAGGAAATCTATTTTGGATGGCTGCTGAAACCGGACGTCAAAGCGATGCTAAAAAGAAAAATCCTTGTTTTGCGTGATTGTTAAAACCAGACTCCAAAACGATTCCAAGACTGATAATAATAATTAAAATTGAACACATGCTCTGTTATTATTCATGCGTTTGTATGCCATGATTATAATTATCAAAGAATTATGATGTTCGGAACAAAGTACAATTTATGCATTATGTATAGTAAATTCATTGTTGTATGAATTTGTACTGTGAACAATTAGATTGAGGTTTAATGCACATATGTTAATAACTATGTGAACATAAGCCCGTAATAGAATATAAATGTGGGTATTTTGACACATTCTTGCTTTAACGGTAATTGAGTCAATCTCCTGTATGTATTGTTCATTGACGGAATGGATGTTATGGCATAATGGAGTAAACAATAGTGAAGTTGGAAAATCATGAAAGAAGTTTGAGTATGATCATGCATATATGTTAATGAAGTTATAATGATGATGCATGTTAGTTAATATAACTAATACATGCATGTCCATAGATATGAAAGTATGAGCATGGACATTAATATGGTTGTACGATTAATGCTCATATGTATGTTAATAAAATTATGGATGTATGATTTCATTAAATTGAAGCTGATGCATCATAAAAAAAATTGATTAGTGTAACCATATATGTTGATGTGGTTATGAGGTTATGTCCATGAAACTTAATGTGGTTATAAACTTTATGGCTTGGTTATTTTTGAAAATGAATGCCATTTGTTTACTGGATTAAATGAAAATGATGTGAATTTGAATGTAGTAGTGGATCATCAAGTATATGATAATATTAAATATATTGATCAAGGAAGATGAAAGAAATTGAATTAAAGCACTTGGAAATGATGATTTATAATTTCATAACTGACCACATATCTTTGGTGGATTTTCAATGTTATTGGATGTAATGTTCCAATGGAAACCAACATGCGTGTAAAAAATTCTTTTTATCACTCATCATGATTAATGCGGTTGAAGTAAAGCTTACTTGTATTTTAAGGACATATGTATATGATGACTGAGTAGTCGGTTAAAATGAAGTACATTTATATAATGAATGTGAAGATGCCCAAGTTGAATCTAAGTTATATGTAGTTGTTGCATGGAAAATGAGATACATATGTGACCCTACCTTCACATGTTGTAAGTCTTCAAAGTGACAAAACTTAAGTGTACATGAGTATTGTATTCTAATGACTCATGTGTTACCCATAAAGTTAGATGCTTATAAATAGCATGATATTTCATATAATTTAGCTATGGATAAATTGATATGTAAAAGTAAATGAGTACATTAACAAGGCTTTGAGTCTTTCATTAATACTGAGTGATACATTGTGATTATGTGAAGTAAAGTAAATTATGATGAAAATCATGTTTGAGGGAATATCCCTGGAAAGACTTTTGAACTTTGAAAGAGTAAAAGAGTGTGAAAAGAGAAGTTCCAGCAATCGGACTTATATATTTCTAGAGGAATGAACTAGAAATAATATGAATATCAAAGTTCAATATTGTTGTGTCAAAGATTGTGATACTATGACGAGACTATGTAGTCTAGCGATGTTGCCTTTTGAGAGAGGTAGTTAATGAATCCGAAAAGTGTATATGGCAAGTTTAACAAGTTAAAGGATTCGGTGTATTTATGTATGTTGATTACATGTTGAAATTTGGTGTAAAAATTTAGAACCAAATAGAAGTGTTCCAATGGTATAATTGGAATTTGAAAAGGTTAGATGTAGCCTTTGTTGTTAGATAGCTGAGTATGTATAACAAATGAAGGGATGGTGTGAAACCTGTCATTTTCAGTCACCTATGATAGGCCCTCAACTCGACGCCTAGTATGACGCTAGGTCTCGAGTTCAATGAGTGAGACTTATCATCCGTGTGACTGCAAGCACTAAAAGAGACTTTTCCATCCTGTGTGAAAAGTGCTTGGTTACTTGCATCAGAGAATCTAAAAGGATGAGCGTATCCTCTTAATGGACCCGTGTTTATATTATTACTGAAAGTCAAGTTGCAAGGACATGATCAGTGGGGTCCACCTTAGTGAGTGTGTAGTTTGACCGCTTCAAGAAGTGATTTTTGACAACGAATTTGGCTCTGAAACACTCACGAAAGGGTACAAGACACAAGGCTTCATATGTGTCAATCTGGGAGTTGTAGGGTGTGTACGGGGAGTACGCCTTGTCCCTGATGACATAGCCGGTTAGTGAAATGGGTTGTATGGTTCAAAGCATGGTCTACCATTTTCGACCCGATTAACTGTAATGGTGGGGGGTCAATCGAGAGACACCCTCATTGATGCACAATAAGGCCTCCTTTAACTTAGAGATGTTGTACGTGAGAATGATTGTATTTTAAAAATGGTGGGGGAATGTTGGTGTATTTTCAAAATGAGTATTGTTAACTAAGTATTTAAGATTTGTCCCAATGTTTTAAAGTGTTTTTTACATGTATGGGATGTGTGTTGACACACGAGGCTCGTGTGTCGATACACAATCTTACAGAACGAAACTATAGAGTTGTGTGTCAACACACAGGGCCCGTGTGTCGACACACAATCTTACAGAAACGCACGGAACAGATCTGTGTGTCGACACACAGGGCGGGTTTTTGGCAGTTTAAAAGCGTGGCTTTTCCTGGTCTTTTGGTGTTCCTTTTGGGATACTTTTAGGAACGTTTCTCTTCACTCTTAACATATATATTTCCCCTTTTATCGTATTCTGTTTAAAAAAAACACTTGAGTGTAACAATAAGAGATTGAAAAGAACTTTGTTTAAAGGTTGATTAAAGTGTTGAAGGTTCTTTGATAAAACTTCATTCTCATTGATCTCTTCTATCTCTCCCTTTACACACTTTCACTTCATCGTATTGGTTGTCGTCGTATCCCCAAGACTATTTTCTATACCGAAATAAGTATTAGGGAAAGTGATTACATGGCCTCGATACTTGAGATCTCTAGAATACCTGTTCTTGCGTGATTTGCAAGTGTTTACTCCAACATTTGCATTTCCGTGATTTGTCAGGTTTGGTACAGTGAGGCTATCTTAGAGGTGGCCAACGGGCCGGGCCGGCACGGAAACCGCACCAGTGCGGGCCGGGCCTCGGGCCTATTTTTATTTTCGGCCGAACCCGGGCCGGCCCGCACGGTCCGGGCCCGAGCCCCGGGCCCAACGGCTCTAAAAAGAGTGGTTGGGCTTGTTTTGAAGAGCCATTTTGTAAAGAGCCGTTTATTTTTTTTTTCCTATAAATACTTAAACCTTTCCAACTCATTTTCTCACCAATTCTTCAATCCTCTCTTCTCTCTCTATACATTCATCATCTCCCATCTTCTCTAACTTTGCTAATTGCAAAAATTGTGCTCAAAAGTTCGAAGTTCGTAAAGTATTTGGCTGAAGTTCTAATTTCATTGTTCTCTCGTTTCGGTAATTTTAGTATCGTAATTTTATTTGATTCGCATTTTTAGTTATTTAATTTGCATTACTACTTGCATTTTATAAATACTAATCACTTATACTAATATGGCACACAACTCTTCATCATCCTCTGGAGCCAGTCGTGCTAGTTCTAGCTCTTCTCGGCCACCCAGAATCCCTAAAAGGAGTAGAATTGTCTTACTTGATACTAAAGAACGAGCTTTTATACAACCAGACCCAACACCCCCATACACTGATGATAGCATAGATTATGACTTTTCACAACAACAAGATTATCATGAGTCAGGTGGTGGTGGGGTTGGAGACTCACAAACTAATGAGGAACCCACCCCCACCACTAAAGCCCAGCCTGAAACTAGTACCTCTACTAGTAGGCGTACAACTAGTGGGGTATGGAAGCACTTTACCCTTAATAAGACAACTAATAAAGCAACTTGTAAATTATATAACCCACCTAAGGATTTTAGCCATCAACCTGGTAGTGGGACGGGCCCATTAAACAGACATATACATAGGTGCCACCACGAGCAATTCCCAAAAAAGAGCCAACAACGTCTAGTACAGCAAGTGACCGGTGCACTTGCTAATTTTAGGTTCTCTCAGGAGAGCAACTGAAAGGGGCTAGCTAAATATATAATTATGAGTGAAAGGCCTTTTAATACCCGCGAAGACCTAAATTTAGTCAACTACCTCCAACGAAATGTTAATCCCGCCATTGTGAGGATTCCTCGGAACACCGTAAAGCGGGACGCTTTTACGTTGTACCACCGGATGAAAACTGGGGTCTTCACACATTTTGCGACGAACACGAGCATGTTCTCGTTGACCTCGGACGTATGGACGTCGAAACCCGGCCAACCTTATATGTGCATAACGGCACACAGGACCGATGAATCCTTCATCATGCAAAAGCGGATAATTCATTTTGGACTTTTAGATTGCCCCCACAATGCCGAGGTAATTATTGGTGTGATTATGTCGGCAGTCCGCGACTGGGGCATACAGCGACGTATCTTTAATATTATGTTTGACAATGCTACCAATAACACTGCAGCCGTTGCACATTTAATTAGGCAAATGAGACCCATGTGAGGTGGGAAGTGTTTCCATATTCGTTGCATTTGTCACATTTTGCATTTAATGGTAACGGATGGTTTAGATCTCATAAAAGCATCCCTTATCACCTTAAGATCGATAATAATATCTGTAAAATCATCCAGCACTAGAAAAAGAAAATTTAAAAATTTATGTAGGTTGCATAACATAGAATATAAACAATTCGAATTAGACTCCCAAAATAGGTGATCGTCTATAGTAGAAATGTTAGAGCGCCTTCTACCATACAAAGACATTCTAATAGAATACGCCCAGGAAAATCGTGCAGAATGGATCGATTACAACCTGGCCGGTATAAATTGGGAGACAATAGATCAAATTTGTAACTTTTTTAGCATGTTTAAAGAGGCAACAACATTTTTTTCGGGTTGCTATTATCCGACCATCCCTCAAGCAATATCAAGATTGCTTGATATTGTCAATTGGATGGTTGGTAATGAATCCAACCCCGTTTTGTCCACATCGATTCAGGCAATGAAAGAAAAGTTTGTCAAATATTATTTTGAACTACCTCTTACATACTGCTTTGCAACTATTTTACACCCTCGTTGTAAACGCTCGGGTTTCAACTTGTTTTGCCAACATTTTTTCATGTATTTGAATCCTACTCTTAATATCGACACTTTCATTGCCGATGTCGATAACGACTTGCATAGTTTATTTTCTCAATATTCCCGTCGATGAGCGTCCAATAATCCTAGTACTGCTGTAGTAAGATCTTCCACATCTAGTAGAAGTAGTTCACACACGTCATATTCATGGAAGCTGTTGGAGCAATTTACGCCCATAGCAGCCCCCACATCATGTGACGAGTTAGATTATTATTTACGGACACCGATGGTCCATATTTTCGGGCCGCCGGCCAACCCGAATTTTGACCTGTTACAATGGTGGAACACAAACCAAACCCAGTATCCCGTGCTTTCCACCATGGCACGTGATATACTAAGTTGTCCGGTGTCTTCAGCAGCATCGGAGTGTGCATTCAGTCTTGGTGGCAGGTTGCTTGGAACGAAGAGGGCGAAGCTATTGCCGTCAAGCTTGGAGATGTCCGTGTGCTTGAAAGATTGGCTGCTAGCAGAGGCAAGAGATCAACAAAGAATGAAGCTGGATTCATCAAGCGATGAAGAAGACGACCGTACAACCAATACCTCAAATGATGGCCTAGATACCCCCGAAGGTGACTGATATCAACACTTTTGTATGTCAATTATTTACTTTTGAATATTGACGTCAAAAGACGACCGCACCCCCCATATACCTCAAAAGACGACCACACCCCCCATATGTCAAACTTTGTATTTGTACTTATATTTGTTACGTTATTTATGTACCATTATTTTTTTGATAAGATATTTACCATTACTTATTGTGTATTTTATTTTATTACATATATTTAATGCATATTTAGCATTATTAGTGCTTGAAAAAAAATGTATTTATATCTCATATTATTTATCAATGAATTACAATAATTTTAGTACAAAACGACTTTGTATTATAGCTCTTTTTTTTCCTTTAGTACAAAAATGACTTTAGTACAAAAAACGGGGCCCAGGCCAGGCCTGACCCTCAAGGGCCCCAGGCCGGGCCGGGCAGGGCCATGCCCGGTTCCCAGACTGGCCTCTGCCCGGCCCGGCCCACTACAGTGCGGGCCAACCGGGCTTCGGCCCAGGCCCGCCCATTGGCCACCACCAGGCTATCCACCCTCTAATCTTGAGTTCTTTGATTCGAAGCTACTTTCTGCATCTTGGATACTAGTGGCCCTTATTAGAATGTAGTAAAAACATACAATTTGAAGGGCAAAACAAGGGAATAGTTCCGTTAAAAAAAAAAAAAAAAAAGAGGGAAGAGTAGAAAGAGTTATGATTGAGCAATTTGCAATTATGGACTAGGGTCTTTTTTGCATTGTGTATCTACCTTCCTTCTTGGTTTATCTCCCAACCTTATCCTGACACTCCCTATTTTATTTTTAGTGTCTTCAATCTTCTAGCATCTGTTGGCCATATATTTCATTATGCAATCCTGTTTTCTTATTTTGATCTGTCGTGTTTGTCCTTTTCCTTGCTGGTCTTTTGGGCCTCGCTTTAGACGAGTGGCTTGTCTTATATCGCGACTTTGTCGCTAATTACCAGGAAAAAAAAAATGAATAGAAACAGATTACAACTACTTGTCTCATTTAGCTAATAAAGTAAAGGTAGCTCAATGATGGGATGGCAATGGGGCGGTAAAATCCGTTACCCACGGGTATGCGTATAATTGAGGCGGGTAGCGTGTATGGATTAGGTGTACTCGATCCATGCCCGGCATAGATATGGGACGGGTATGGGTATAATGTCGTACCCGCCCCATCCTGCTCCATGCCCGCCTTGCCCTACCTTATACCTGCTCTATTTTATATCTAATTAACTTTTAAATTAAAAATACGTGCTTAAATTTAGTTACCAAAATTATTGATCAATGTTATAACACATTATTATTGAATTTTTAAAAGTCTGATTTAAATAATTAATACGCACAAGTATGGATAATCGTTTGGTAATCATATTAGGGTGCGTATGAAGCAGGTAATCGATATCCATTGGATACTCAAGGGTAATGGAGAGGGTATGGGTATGGGTTTGTACCTGTCTGGGCGGGTATCTATTTCATACCCATGGCGGTTATAGGTATGGATTTGAATGGTGGGTATGGGTATGAAGGAGGCACTCCTGTAGCCACCCCGCTCTATTACTATCCCTACTGAATGACCCTAAGGCTGTGATTGGAACAAAAACAATTTTAACATAAAGAAACATCGAGGAAAAGTTTTAAAAGTACAACAAATGGTTTTTTTTTTTTTTTTTTTTTTTTTTGGATGTGGAGGAAAGTTTAAGGGAAAAAAAAATTTGTGAATTTAAACTATATTATAGGTGAAGAAAGAATCATGGAGTAGGGTTGTTAAAAATTACAAGTTGTTGGCTAATACTATAAAAATAGAATTAAGTCAGACAACTGTTATTCAAGCCATCCTTGATTGTTGGCTCTTTATTAGTTTTAGTCCATTCTAGTATGCATGAAGTAATGAATATAGTTAAAATATTAAAATTTGGACAGTGTTGGAGAATCAAGTATAACACCAAGTTAGTCTATTATGATTCTGCCAAATCGTCGCTCCTAGATATGGACTTCATTGGTCTTCACTACAGTCTAATTTAGGTTTAAGTAATAGACATATTTAAATGCAATATACGGATCTGGAAATAATAAAAAATCTGATCTTAAGAGTGGATTGGACTTGTCATTCGTTTGTCCATTACCTGGTCCTTAATTTGCACCTTTATGGCTTTTCAATTTGGACTAATCAAGTTGCCCAATGAAAGATTGAATTCAATTGGATTAGTTATTTCTAAGGTCCAGTTCTTAGCTCTTGATCTGGATCTATGTTGCCCCTTGCCAAGTCAGTCCAAGCCAAATGGTCCATATTATAGGGCCTCAGCTTCCACCATAGGCCTCTACAAAAGGGTTGAATCAAGCTTGCCACCATAAATATTGGGCCCCAGCATGCAATTGACTGAAAAACATAAGTTATCTTATGCACAATTTCTTGAGAAATAGAGAATTATCGCATAACATATAAAAACTATGGCATCAAAGAAACACATTACAACTTTAGTTAGAATCCATCTACAATTAACAACCAAAGCCACTACTGTTACTACGCTTAGTCAAAAAACTATGAGATCAAAATTTTTACTTGACTTTAAACGTAGCACATAAAACAATGATCATTTAGGCATTCAAAAGCCCCAATCATTTTTTTTGGAAATTGATAAATGTATGTGTTAGGATTATGTCTCAAATTACTTGTTTTATGTTTATGGGTTGCCAAGAGGTCACCGATCGATCGGAAGGGAAGCCTGATCAATCGGGTGATTTAAGTAAATTTTCGGGATTTTGGGCTATAAGAGGGCTGATCGATCAGCCCGTTTCCGATCGATCAGGTCCTCCCAGACCTGCGCCTATATATGGGCATAGGGTTTACGTCATTATGATCCAATTTAGAGTGAGACGCTGCAATCGAGAGAGAGAGGTGATTTCATAATTCCTCCAATTCAGCTATTCGAGTGCTACGAAAGTTAAGAGAAAGTTATTGTAATTCTTTCATATACCTCGTTCAGAGGAAGTGTCGTTATAATTCTTCCGTTCAGTATCAATAAAGAATCACCATCTCCGACCGTGGTTTTCTCCCCTCTCGATTCTAGAGGGGTTTCCACGTAAATATTGTATGTTCGTGTTTGTTCTTTCTTTCTCCATATATTTGTTTACTTCTCGTTTCTGTGAGTCATATTATTTGAATCGAATCAAGTGATTGGGGTTTACGCTTCCACATCAAGATTTTCCTAACAAATTGGTATCATAGTATATCAGTTTGTTCCAGATTTATCCGCACAAATTGGTATTAGAGCCCTGTTTATTTCAATTTGATAATATGACATCCGCTATTAGATCCAAAGTTGAGAAGTTTTGTGGTCAAGGGAGCTTTAGTTCATGACAGGTTCGCGTTAAGGGCCTCTTGACTCAAAGTGGCTTCAAGAAAGCTTTAGATGGGAAAGAGAAGAAACCAGAGAATTTGACAGAAGCACAATGGGAGGAGTTAGATGAGAAGGCTCTCACTACAATTCAGATGTGTCTTACCGATGATATTTTGACAAAAGTTCTGGAAATGAAGACCGCTAAGGAGTTATGGGAGAAAATTGTAGGATATGTTCTATTTCAAGTCTGTCCCCAACAAACTCGCAGTTAAGCGCCGGTTGTTCTCGTTTCGTATGTCAGAAGGTACGTCACTTAAGAATCACGTCAATGAATTTAATTGAATTGTTCAAGATTTGAAAGAATTGGATGATATTTCTAAGGATAAAGATCAGGCAATGTTGTTGTTGTTATGTTCTTTCTCTGCTTCATATAAGGGTTTTGTTGAAAGCATGATTTATGGTGGTAGACAAACCATATCTATTGACGGAGTTAAGAGAAACCTACTGAGTCAAGAATGAGTAGATAAAGAATTATCTGATTCTGTTAATAACTCAGGTAGTGGTTTATTTGTGAGGGGGGGAACTGAGTATGATCATAGTAGAAGCAAGTTTAAGTCTAGGCATCAAAACCTAACCTGTAACTACTGTCATAAGAAAGGACACATTAAGAAAGACTGTTACAAGCTTAAAAGAAAACTTGAAGCAGATAAAAGGTTTGACCGGAGATGCATAGTAGCTAGTGTTATGGATGGTGAGAATGACGATCTTCTACTGTCTGTGTCTAAACCTCGATCCAATTTGAGAGATAGTTTGATTTTGGATTCGGGTTGCTCCTATCATGTCTGTCCCAATCGGGATAGGTTTTCCACTACGAGTTCGTTCGAGGTGGAGTTGCTTTGATGGGTAATGATACTCCATGCAAAGTTCTGGGTATAGGAACAATTCGTTTTAGGATGTTCGTTGGCACTATCAGGGTTTTGAGCGATGTTCGCCATGTTCCTGATTTGAAGAAGAATCCCATCTCTTTAGGTACTCTTAAGTCTAAAGGGTACAAGTACACAGCTGAAGGTGGAGTTTTGAGGGTCGTTAAGGGTGCATTGATAGTTATGAAGAGCAAAAGGTTAGGTACTCTATATGAGCTTGTCGGTTCCACAGTTGTAAGATCTGTTGCAGCATCTTCATCATCCTTATTGTTGACAGAACCAGAGATCACAAATTCAGGACGTTTGAGATTGGATCATTCAGGTGATAGGGGTCTGTCTGAGCACAGTGTGAGGGGCTCATTTTTTGGTCAGTCTATAGAATTGATATTATGTGAACAAGGGCTTTATGGGAAGCAGAAAGGTTTTCGCTTCAAACAATTCCTGACGAGTAGAGATGTCATGTTTGATGAGTCTTTGTTATTGTCTCCACAGAAGATGTTATCAGTTAGTTGTGATTTAGGTCAGGTGAGTAAGCTAGAGGGAGTTCAGTTTCAGTTGAGTTACACAATTCAGCAGCAGGTGGCTGTTTCAGATAATGTGTCAAGAGCCAATTCAGAGAAGAAGAAGATTGGCATTGCTGATAACCTCTCAGATATGTTCACTCAGTTGCTACCTAGCATGAGACTCAGTTAGGTTTCATGTTTTGTTGGAATAACCCCGTGTGTGGGGTATTTAGTGGAGAAGGTGGAGGAAATTCTTTCATGTATATAATTTGAGCCAAGATGGAGATTTGTTAGGATTAAGTCTCAAATTACTTGCTTTATGTTTATAGGTTGCCGAGAGGTCACCGATCCATCGGGAGGGAAACTTGATCAATCGGGTGATTTAAGTAAATTTTCGGGATTTTGGGCAGTAAGAGGGCCGATCGATCAGCCCGTTTTTGATCGATCGGGTGTTTTCCGATCAATCGGGTCCTCCCAGACCTGTGCCTATATATATGGGCATAGGGTTTACGTTATTATGATCCAATTTAGAGTGAGGTGATGCCACTTGAGAGAAAGAGGTAATTTCGTAATTCCTCCAATTCAGATATCCAAGTGCTATGAGAGTTAAGAGAAAGTGATTGTAATTCTTTCATAGATCCCATTCAGAGGAAGTGTCATTACAATTCTTCCATTCAGTATCAATAAAGAATCTCCATCTTCGCCCGTGGTTTTCTCCCATCTCAATTGTAGAGGGGTTTCCACGTAAATATTGTGTGTTCGTGTTTGTTCTTTCTTTCTTTATATATTTGTTTACTTCTTGTTTGTGTGAGTCATATTATTTGAATCGAGTCAAGTGATGAGGGTTTACACTTCCGCATCAAGATTTTCCTAACAAATTGATATCATAGTTCAGTTTGTTCCAGATTTATCCGCACAGTATGAATGTCCTTCATACACTGATTTTAAATCATATTGAATCCTAATGTCTAGAACATTTATTATTTCTTGTTTCCTTTTTCTGACCTATTCTCCTTGTGGAGTATTTTGGCCAAAATTATTTTGGCTCCTTTTGTAATTTAAAAAATTTAAAGAAAAGAAAAATATGAGGAAAAAAAAGTTGAAAAGAAATAAAATGGTGAAAATTTACTTTTTTTTTTCCTTATTTGGAAGATAAGGAAAAAAAGGGAAAAAAATAATAAAACGTTCTAAAGATGGTTCGAAAATCAAAACATATCTTGTCACTTTCTACAAGCATGGGGGTACAAGAGCCCAATTGTTCTTTTTCTCAAACTGTTAAGATCCCTCCATGGCAAGAAGCTATAGCCGAGGAGTTCAATGCTCTTTTACAAAATCATACGTGGGATCTTGTACCTCCTACTTCAAATCAAAATGTAGTTGATAGCACATGAAAATACAAAATCAATTATAAGGCAAATGGTTCGGTTGAACACTTCAAGGCTAGACTTGTAGCTTAGGATTTTCATCAGTAAGAAGGTATAGAGTATTTTTGAGACTTTTAGTCCTATAGTTAAACCCACAATCGATAGATTTATACTCTCCTTAACTGTGACCTACAAGTGGCCCATTAGACAACTAGAAGTTAAAATTGCATTTTTACATGGATATCTTACTAAGGAAGTCTACATGAAACAACCCCAAGGATTTGTTCACCCTATGTTTCCCAACCATGTTTGTCGTCTTTGTAAGGCACTTTATGGGCTTAAACAAGATTCTCGGGCTTGGTTTCATCGATTTAGCACGTTCCTTCATATTCAAGGACTCCACTGTAGTTAGGCTGATCCATCTCTGTTTATTTTTCGCTCTTCCATAGATCTTCTTTGTCTTCTTTTTTATGTTGATGATACTATTCTAATTGGGTCTAATGTTACTCTGCTCACGTCATTCATTAGAACTCGTTCTCAACAATTTGCAATAAAAGACTTAGGTCCTCTTCACTATTTCCTTGGCATTGAGGCCAAGCATAGTGATAAGGGTTTCTTTTTAACCCAACATATATGTGCCATTGGTCTTTTGCTCAAACTTGATATGCTTGAATCTAAACCAATTCAGACTCCTTTACCAACTCGAATCCAACCTTCTCATACTGATGGGGAATTACTTGCTGATCTTACTGAGTATCATAGTGCTGTAGGAGCTCTTCAGTATCTTACCATGACTCGACCTAATATTTGTTATGCAGTTAACTGTGTTTCCCAGTTTATGCATGCTCCTAGGTCTTCTCATTGGCAGATGGTTAAATGGATACTACGATACCTCAAGCTCACACCAGACCATGGTCTTGCCATCCAACCAGGATCCTATACCATGATCAGAGCTTATGCTGATGCTGATTGGGGTGGTTGTCTTGACATCAGAGTTCTACCATTGGTTATGCATATTTCCTTGGACCCAATCTCATCTCTTGGCACGCTAAGATACAACCTACTGCTGCTAAGTCTATTGCTGAGTCGGAGTATAGGGCTGTGGCTAATATTGTTGCTGAAAGTGACTGGATTTGATATATCATGCGGGATCTTGGTCTACGCCTATCAAGTCCCATTGTTCTTTATTATGATAATGTTTCTGCCACATATGTTGCCGCTAACCCAATCTCCAATGATCGCACCAAGCATGTTGATGTTGACTATCATTAAATTCATGAGAAGGTAGTCAAGGATGATCTCCATGTTTAATATACACCTACTACCAAACAGGTTCCAGACGTACTCACGAAGGGTCTATGAACTGATCGCTTCAGTACTCACAAGGACAATCTACACGTTGGTCCTCCCGTTTAGATTGAAGGGGCGTATTAGGATATATTATTATGTTTTAGATTTACCTTCTATCTGTAGATCTAACCTTATCTAGATTAGGTTAGACTTATCCTATCATGGATTTATTCTTCTATATATACAATTGCAGGCCACCGTCTTTAAGTATGCCAAACAAATCTAACTCTTCACAACTTCCTTTATAATTAAATACAACACACCCTCTGCACTTTCAATTTCATAAAATAGCCCCCTTAACTTTGTAATTGAACATAACACGGCCCCTTTCATTTTCAATTTTAAAAAAAAATAGCCTCCTAAACTTTGTTAATATACACAATTCACCCCTCTAACTTTGTTATTAAATACGTCTCACCCCTTAATTTGAGTGTAATAACTCAATTAAGGGTGTTTTTCTATTAGATAAGAATCACCAGTTATGATAAATTTAAGTGCTAAATTTGATACATTGAGGATTTAATTAATTATTGTCTAACTTAAAAAATAATAAACCTTTAAAAGTTTGATATTAAATACAACTCATTAAAATAAAAGCCCAATAATCTATAGGCATCAAATTTATAACTCAAGGGTCCATTTACCAGGCACTAATACACCGGATCCCATTAGAACTTCGAAGTTAAGCGTGCTTGGGCGAGAGTAGTACCAGGATGTGTAACCTCCTGGGAAGTCCTCATGTTGCCAACCTTATACTTTTGAGGGTCCTCGAAAACAACCTCTTGGTAGGGTTACACCCTGAAGGGATAAGGCTGCATACATCCACCCTCCCCAGACCCTGCTTAGGCGGGAGCCCTTTAGGCACTGGGTTTGCTGTTGTTGTTGCCAACCCTATAAGGTTGAGGGTCCTTGGAAACAACCTCTCGATAGGGTTACACCCTGAAGGACTAAGGTTGCGTACATCCACCCTCCCCAGACCCCACTTAGGTGGGAACCCTTGAGGCACTGGGTTTGTTGCTGCTGCTGTTGTTGCTATCAAATTTATAACTCACTTATTTACATTTAAAATAAAAAAATAACAATCCACAAACTTGTTATTAAACTCAAATCAAGAATAGACGTTGAATTTATGAAGTTATTAATGTTTAAGGGGTGAGTTGTGTTTAGTAATAAGGTTCGGGGAAGAGTTGTGCATAATTTTTTGAAAGGGGGTGTAACTGAAAAGTTTAGGGGGCATGTTGTGCGTAATAATAAAGTTTAAGAGCCTATTTTATGAAATTAAAATTATAGAGGGCGTGTTGTATAAAATTAAAAGTGTAGAGGGTCTCTGGGGTTTAACAAAAAATGTTCGATGTTTCTATATTTTGCATTTTTTTTTTTCTTTTAAGTGCATATCAACATAAACTAACAGAATCCTAATACAGTTATATGTAGGGACCTTAAAAACATTTCAAAAATCTTAGGGTAGCTAAAAAATATAATACCAAATCTCAAAGCACCTAAACTAAATCTTCTTAACTTAGGTACCTTGATGTTCAAATATTATATCAATTTGGTATCTAAATGATGACTATTGTATTCGGCTTATAGTTAGTATATATATCAAATATACTTAAATGCACTCAATGAACTTACATGACAAGCAAAGGCAGACCCGCTTGACAAAACTTGAAGTTGAGATCAAATTTAATACATATCAGGTTGACTTCATTTAGTCCGATATTGATATTCTTTTTTTCAAATTTTCCTTCCAATTTCAAGTGGAAAATAGTTTTTCTCAAATTCTATTGTAAATTTTGTTAACTTTCCATTCAATGTTTTTTCCTTACATTCCAAATGGAAAAAATATTCCCTTCATTTTTTTTATTCACAATATTTTTTGGGTTCCAAACAGATCCTTTAGTGTAAAATATTCCAAGAAATCAATGCAAAAATTTATTTTTCATTCATGAAGGTCCTATTGCTATCA
This sequence comes from Simmondsia chinensis, assembly GCA_018398585.1. Taxonomy (NCBI): domain Eukaryota; kingdom Viridiplantae; phylum Streptophyta; class Magnoliopsida; order Caryophyllales; family Simmondsiaceae; genus Simmondsia; species Simmondsia chinensis. Next base: position 10,603,132 of record JAGTTD010000022.1, read on the forward strand.
TTTTGTTTTTTATTTTTTCTTTTGGATTTTGAGAATCTAATATCAAATTTTAGAAACGACTTTTTCTTTTTTTTTATTTTCCACTTTCAGTTGTCGAAAGGTTTGGAAAAAATTTAAATAAAAAATCAAAACAAGAAATTATTTCAAAAACTTGATTTTTTAGTTTCTTAAAAACCAATAGCTCAAAACAAAAAATGATCATAAACGCCTCAATTGAGCCAGATTCATGAATGGGCCCTAATTAAATAAACTTAAGGTGTTGCCACATAAAGGAAAGATATCAATGACAGTAAATCACTGTAAAGATGTTTCCTAAAATGTCACAATTCAGGAGCCTTAGCCTCAGAGTATTTGAATATAAAGCTGATCAACATTGACACTCAAATTCAATTAGAATCTCATGTTACTCCATCTTTCTCCATCCTCTCTTAGTCCTTTTTATCTCAATTGAGTGCATGAATACACAAATAGGATGTTGTCATTTTCTCTTCCAAATAAAATTTCTCCCAATTACTCACAATAAATCACATAAAAATAAAGAAGAAAAAAGAGGTACTTGTGCACCAAAATTTGTCATGGACAAGGGGAAGGCAATACTGGAAGTTAAAAGAAAGCACCATGGTGGGATATCATATGATTTTTGTTACTTTTTCTAATGGATATCCACTTAGATATGGAGCTTTTTTCCAAATAATGTTGTAAAAATTCTCAAATTTGGGATTAAGAAGTTCTTTTCTAAATTGATGTTCATAGCATGGTGTGCACATGGAAATCTAGTTGTCGGGTCCTTTTTTGGATGTGAAAAACCCAGAAAGCAAAAAATGACCTGCTAAATTTCTATCCACTTGGACATCAGTTGGAAACTTTTTTTTTTTTTTTCCCTACACTCGAATGGGATTTCCTTAGCATTATTTGGGAAAGGCTTGATATATACCATCGTGTTTTGCTTTTTTGTTTTGCATAGAAGGTTGGATGTTCCCTTTCTTCATTAGGGATTCTTACTTTCTTCATTAGGTGTATGGGATTGGGATTGGAATTTGAAAGTAAGTGTTTGTTCTAAGGATCTCAAATCCTATTATTATTAATACTAAACAAGATCTTACGGGGCAGTATGATAAATACTCCGCATATTATACTCAACTTATATGATAATATGTATGTATGTATGTATGTATGTATATATACACATATACATACATACATATATACACGTGATAACAAAGTCACATGGGCTACACAAGAGGACAATTCTCTCCAAATCCCCTTATGTCCCCATGGAGGGGTTTGGTCTCATGTTTCAGATACTACTTCTTAGAGCCTTTAACAGCTGAGATAGTTAGCACCTTCTATGTAATAAGAGGTGTGTAAATATCCCATGTTTGTGAAAAAAAATATTAAGAAAAGTTACTTATTTTTACTTTATTTATACGTGTTCAATTAAGTTCTGAAATGTGTACATAAAATATTTTATTCTTGTTGTAAATATTAGATATTTTTTGGATACAAATTTTAATTAGAGTCAAATTTGAATATTATTAAATGTTATAGAAAATTAAAAATTATATAAAATACCATTGTGTGTGTATATATATATATATATATATATATATATATACATATAATTTATGTATATATAATTTTAACCGCCCCTTTTTCTCTATATATACACCTGTACGCACACACACACATCACATCAAAAAAAAAAAAAAAAAAAAAACACAGGAAAAGAAAGGAGAAAGGGAGATGCGCGAGTGTTGGGGGGATTTCGGGAGAAATATAATAATATAATATTCTCTCGTTCTGATATAAAAATACTTACTATTTTACTTCAAGCATATTTTGTTTTATAACACGTAATCAACACGAGTATTTAGTCAGGTGATGATTATTGTATACTCGAGGCAAGTTTTTTTCCCCTAATCTTTGTAATTTATAATTATACTAACCTTGAGTTTAATACTTTTGATATAAAAAAATATATATATATATTTGCCTTGGACCCTTAATGTTGAGGTTCACCCTCATGCTGTGATTCTCGGACAATTAAAAAAGGGTAATAATGCATCCCTGCAAAATCGTGTTAAAGCAATGATATTTCTCAGGCATCATATCCCTGAAGGGTTGAAAGCTGAGTCTATTACAGTCAATAACCTGTATGCCCTTTGACTGAATTTAAAGGAGAGGTTTGATCATCAAATATCTATGATCCCCCCTAAAGCTCGCTATGAATGGATTCACCTACGGCTGCAGGATTTTAAAACTGTCAGCGAGTATAACTCTGTAATGCTTAGTATTATCTCCCAGATGCAATTATGCGGTGAAAATATTACTGAGGAGGATATGTTAGAGAAAATATTCTCTACTTTTCATGTCTCGAATATGCTCTTGTAGTGGCAATATCGAGAACAAGAATTTAAAAAATACTCAGAGTTGATATCTGTCTCCTCATTGCTAAACAAAGCAAGGAATTGTTGACGAAAAATATCAGCCACTATCAACTGGATTCAAACCATTCCCCGAAGTGAATGCTTCGACATATGACCAGCAGGGACATGGTTAAGGTTGTAAACATGGACTTAGTCAGGGCCATGGATGAGGTTATAGTCGCGGTCATAATAACTGACATTATGGTACCCAGAATGGACCAAAATTTAAGAAGTCCACTGACGAGGAGATGAAGGAAAAAGAAAAACTTTAGTTTTTTCTATTTTCTATTTTGTATATTCATGGCCGGTTAAACCGCCTATTTATTACCTGTTATTTATATGATCGGCTATGCTACTACTTATTATCTATTATCCATATGGTTGGCTATGCCGCCTATTTATTATCAGTTATTCATATGACTATATTACTCAGTCAATCTATTTGATACTTAATTAAAGGCTCCAGAAGAGCACATATCATGTTTCCGGAAGAAACAATATTTAATTCCGATATACCCGTTGTGATGATTAACCAGAAGTTAATAGACCAAAAAAAAAACTTTTATTTTATAACATGACTATTTGAGTCATTAGGGTATAAATATGGTTAAGAGAATCGTGAAAATTCTCGCACCCATTAAAGAACTAGAAGATTCTTATATCAGGTGTTTCAAATTTGCGCGAAGGCTCCAGAAGAGCACATGTTATGTACCCTGAAGGGACAAAACTAAACATAAGCGATGCTCTGTTTTCCAGTAGATCACAGAGAAAATTGATAGTTTTTGAGATATTCGTCGTAATAATTATCATATTGAGACAATAAATGAGGGCGATAAAGAATATCTTTATATTACATCGCTTACTTCAGGAAGAAAGAAAATAGTGAAAAAATTGTCAGCACTTTCTTCCGGGTTATATTATACTTACATAAACCTGATTGAATAAAATACAGCGGTGAACCAGAAGTTAACTGATTGCAAAATGTTCACCCTGTGGCATGACCATTTGGGCCATCTAGGTGTAATGATGATGAGAAAAATTATTTAAAGTTCTCATGAACACTCATTAAAGAATCTGAAAATTCTTTCCCCTGATGAGATTTCATGTGCTGCCTATGCTGCTAAAGGCAAAAGTTATTACTATGTCATACTTAATTGAAATTGAGTTTGAGTCCCATGTATCAGGAAGAATACTAAATGAGACATATGTGGGCCAATCATTTTATCACATGGACCAATTTGGTATGATACTAATAGAGGCCTCTACCCACTGGTTCCATAAGTCTAGATAATACACTTGTGATGTGGTATTTGTGAAAGACCTTGCATAAATAATTTGACTATGAGCTCAAATCATGGATTGTATGATAATGCATGAGAATTTACATCCCAAGAATTTAATGATTATTGTATGGGAAGAATCGCCACCTGGCCCACGTATGGACATATAATGGTCTTACAGATTTTTTGATTAAATGCCTGCAGCGAATAACTAGACCATTACTATTATTGCCAATTTTACATGGCCACATGTTATAATACATGTTGCAGCACTAATTATGGATCCCCCAGTATAACTTGTCTCTGACAAGGTCTAGTTATATATCCCATCTATGAATTTGGTTATATACTGTGTGTCCCAATTACTCCACCTCAATGCTAAAAGATGGGTCTAAATAAGGGGACTTAAAATTTATCTGGAGAAATTAATTAGAAACATTTTACAAGCATCATTTGTTGATTGTCAATTTGACAAAATAAGATTTCCAAAATCATGGGGAGAAAAATGAAAGTTGGAAAATGAGAATGTACGTGGAATGCGTCATTGAACCAGAAGTTCGAAGAATTGTTCACTTATAAATTATTACAAGCCAATTCATTCACTAATGGAAAGAGGGTGGCCAAATAATATGTCCCCACTATAAATGCTCCTGCTTAAATTAATATCCCAATCGAGCGATATTCTAATATATTGAAAAATGCATCCATTACACGCCGAAAGTGTGGTAGATGTATCGGTTCCAAGATTTGAATCTGAGAAAGAAAATGGAGCAATAGAAAAGATTGGTCCATCTATTGTGAAACTCTTAAGAAAAAAAACTCTGTAGAGATGATAATATGAAATTCCTCAAGATTATCAGGTACCTGAGACTATTGAAATAGTCAAATTATTGAAATTATGATGATAAAGAGATCTCTATGAAACATGGGACATTATGGAACCGAAATTGATCTGATGTTTGTATATACAGTAGCTACTCCCTGATCAAAGAAATTGAAAATCCTGGACCAGTGTTTGTTCAAGAATGCCAACAAAGAAATGATTGGCTCAAATAGAAAGACGCAATTCAGGCTGAATTAGCCATACGCACCTGAAGTCCAAATGCCTAAAGAATAAAACCTATATGCTACATATTGATGTTGGTGCGAAAATAATAAGGTGGTGAAAAGCATAATTTGTAGCCCAAGGTTTATTCTAGAGATCATAAATAAATGGGACATATATATAAGAAATGGACGCACTTAATTTGGTGATCTCTATATGCATCATATATATATGGTAATAGCTTATTTGTACGATGATATTTATATGAAAGTCCCCGAAGGTCCAAACATGCCAAAAGTATGTAGTTCAAAACCTCGATACATATCTACTAAAAGAGAGATATGTTAATATCATCATAACTTCTGAAGAGCTTAAAAAGGCTGTTACGCACCTAAACTAAGAACTCAAGATTGAGGATCTTGGAAAAGGAAAGATTTTGTCTCGACCTGAAAATCGAGCACTAATATGTTAGAGTATTACTCTATTGGTCAACTTTACAATGATGGCACTTCCGTGTCTAATTATGTTATTTAGTGCCTCAAGTTTGTTTCGTTGGTAAAAACAAAGACCTCTTTTGGTCCTCAATGAGGTAAAGAATAAATTATTGACCCTATTATACATTGGTTTAAGTGACGCATTGATACATCTGTCACACAACCAAGTATAGCCATTTTGGTCAACTTGTCGCTAGTATGTGATATGTGGTTAAATGTTTATCTTGATGGATCAACCAGTCTACATTGTCTTATTATGACAAACTTACAATTGATCTTGTATGCAAGTACTGGTTATTTATTTGAATCACACAAGGTAAGTGACAAAGCATGATATTTCGTTATATAGCTATATTGCTATACTTTGGAAATCACTAACAGTTGCAGCTACTATCGAGACACTTGTGCTTTATGAGCAAAAAGAGAATTGGTAATATCAAGGCCCTTGATCCAACATATTTCGTAGGCTTCCAACGATCAGGGGGAGTCCGATAGTACTATATGAAGATAAGTCTGCATTGTTCAAGCTAAGAAGAGTTCAGAGAACCAAGCATATCTAAACAAAGATCGTTCCACTCTCAAATTTTTTTGAAAGAAGTTGAAGTACATGTTCATCCAAGAACTTGGAAGAGTTATTCAATAAAGATCCACAACAAATTTCCGAGAAACCGATGCAACATTGGCATTCGCCAGCTCCGAGACATCCTTTATTAATTTGCGCCCCTGAAGAGGAGTTAACTACGCACTGTACTCTTTTTCCTTCGCTATAGTTTTTCCCACTGGGTTTTTCCCTAGCAGAAGCTTTTTTAATGAGGCAGCTCAAGAAGCGTATATAACTCAGACAATATACACTTTCAAGAGTGTTATGTCCTGCACATACTATCAGAAAGGTGACAGAACAAAACATATCTCATTAAAGTTCTTCTTTACACACAAGCTTCAGAAGATAGGTGAAATAGATGTTCCACAAGTTTGCTCAAATGAGAACCTGTCAGATCTGTTCACGAAAGCATTGCCAACAACAACATTTGAGAAATTAGTTCATAAGGTTGGTATGCGTCGACTCATAAATGCCCCTTACTAATATGTTCACATGAAAGGGAATTAAATATGAGCTGTACTCTTTTTCCCTTCGTTATGGTTTTTTCCACTGGGTTTTTCCTAGCAAGGTTTTTAACAAGGCAGGGGTATTTAGCTTGGATACTGTGTCCTGTTATAACGAAAAATGTCCAAAAGAGGAAGTGTTGTAAATATTGGATATTTTTTGGGTACAAACTTTAGAGTTGAGTATTCGATATTATTAAATGTTATAGAAAATTAGAAATTATGGAAAATACCTTTGTGCGTGTATATATATATATATATATATACTCTCTCTCTCTTCTGCTAAAGCAACGGTCCCCTGCTGCCCCCTGCTGAAACGTCACTTCCTGTCACGTCACGTCACGTCGGCCACCTCGCCGACTACTGCTGCCCACCACCACGCCGGCGATGACCTAGAAGGCGACACCCAACTGCTGGCCCTAGTTTGTCCCTCCTCTCTCCCCCTCCCTACTCCCTTCGCTCTCCCACCCCCCATCCCTGGCCCTTCAACCCAGGTCACCACCACCGGCCTCCACTACCCTACTACCGGGTCCCACCACAGCACCCCACCACACACACACACCGCCGCCACCACCTGTTTGCACACCCCCACCCCCCGCCCCACCGCTCTATAACAACCCACCACACCATCATCTGCCTCCCCCACACACCAGCACCACCACCACCACCACCGCTACCCACACCCCACCCCAACCCAGCCCACCGCACCCCACCTCGCCCCATCACGACCACCGCACCACACCTCAACCGACTCACCACCACCACCACCAGCCCCTCATCACCACCATCACCACCACCGCCGCCGCCACTCCAAAGCCAGCAGCCGCAACCGACAACCAAGAGCGGGCCTAGATAAGTATTAGCGGGGTCAGAGTATCAACAACGCACCAACCCCAGGTTTGATCTATCCTGTATTATAGTAGGACAGTGTTTTAATTTACCATTGTTAGGTAATTTTCACTTGGTTCTTTCTCCTTTCATTAATTGAATAGTGTTATATTATTGACTGTGGCTGTACTTTCGTGCGTATATGCTATAATAAGCTTCTTGTCTATGTTGATCACTCACCCGCGATAGTCACAGCTAGTTCATGAACGTTACCAGTTATGGAACTTAGAGAGTGACGCCATCTTCAAAGGGGTTCGGGAGGGGGAGGGTGAGGCAAAAGGGAACAGGGAACTTGAGACTAGGGGCACTAAATGTCGGGACACTAACAAAGAAGAGTTTTGAGGTGGCTCAAATGATGATGAAGAGAAAGATCAACATCCTTTGTTTGCAAGAGGCTAAATGGGTTGGCGCGAAAGCCAGGGATGTGCTGGGGCATAAGCTCTGGTATGCGGGCAAGGTCAGAGGCAGGAATGGAGTTGGGATCTTTATGGATAGTAGCCTTAAGGATAAAGTAGTCCGAGTAGCAAGGGCTAGTGATAGGATCATAAGTATCAAGATGGTCCTAGATGGAGAAGTATTGAAAGTAATCAGTGCCCGTGCACCTCAAACGGGACTAACTAAGCATGAGAAGGCAACTTTCTGGGAGGATATAAACACAATGATGCAAGGCATACCCCAAGCCGAACAAGTGATGATTGGCAGGGATTTCAATGGGCACGTTGGCACGACAGAGGACTGTTATGCTTCGCACCATAGAGGATTCGGCTTTGGAACCAGGAATGCAGAGGGCAAAGCCCTACTAGACTTCGCGGTCACATACGACCTAACAGTGGCCAGCACCTTCTTCAGAAAGCGTAAGCAACACATCATCACGTACCAAAGCGGTGGGATAAGAACACAAATTGACTACATACTATTAAGGAAAAGGGTGCAAGGAGACTGCAGGGATTGCAAGGCTACCCCAGGAGAAGACCTGTCCACACAACATAGGGTGCTGTGGGCGGATATAAATGCAAAGAAGAGGGCCAAAAGAATCGGCAAACCCGCGCAGACGCATACTGGTTGGAGGGATTTAAAGGGAGAGAAGTATAAGGTATACAAGGAAAGAGTGGAGGCCGAGCTCGGGTGGGACTTCGAGGAAGATGCAAACCAGATGTGGAACCAACGGGCTCAAAAGATCAGAGGACTAGCACGGGAAGTTCTCGGCACGTCAAAGGGAAGGGTACCAAGCAACAGAGAGTCATGATGGTGCTGCGAGGAGGTCCAAGAGAAGATTAAGGCCAAACGAGTTTGTTTCAAAGAGTGGGATCATGACAGAGATGAGGATAAGCGACAGCGGTATTTGCAAGCTAGGAGAGAAGCAAAGAGAGCAGTCAAAGAAGCACCATCAAGAGCTTATGAGGATTTCTATAAAAGAATAGAGACCAAGGAAGGTGCGAGGGACTTAAATAGAATCGCCAAAGCTAGAGAAAGGAAGACCAGGGACTTGGATAGAGTACAATGCATAAGAGGGGAGGATGGACAGGTACTTGTGAACAGGCAACTAATTAAGGCTAAGTGGAAAATGTACTTCCACAAGCTGTTCAACAAACAAGGAGGGACAGAGATATCCTTAGGTGATTCTCAAACATCGAAGGAGCAATAGAACCACTGTGATTGTAGGCAAATTAGCACCAAGGAAGTCAAGGAAGCCCTAAAATCCATGGAACGGGGTAAAGCAGTTGGCCCAGATGGCATACCCATAGAAGTATGGAAATGCCTTGGACAGAAGGGCGTCAGTTGGCTGACTAAACTATTTAACCAAATCCTTCTGGGGGAGAAGATGCTTGAGGAATGGAGGAAGAGCACATTGATTCCAATATATAAGAACAAAGGCGACATTCAGAGTTGCACCAACTATCGAGGTATCAAACTAATGTGCCACACTCTAAAGTTGTGGGAACGGGGTCATAGAGAGGAGGTTAAGGCAATAGACAGAGGTGTCCGAGAACCAATTCGAATTCATGTCCGGGAGATCAACAATAGAAGCCATCCACATCCTAAGGCAGATGATAGAGCAATACAGGGAGAGACAAAAGGACCTTCATATGGTTTTCATTGATTTAGAAAAGGCATATGATAGAGTGCCAAGTGAGGTCCTTTGGAGAGTTTTGGTCAGGAAAGGCATCCTTGCGCCCTACATCCGAGCCATTAGAGACATGTACGAGGAGGCACAGACTATGGTGCGTACCGTGGATGGGGAGACAGACGCTTTGCCGATTACAGTAGGGGTACACCAAGGGTCGGCTTTGAGCCCCTATCTGTTCATTCTGGTTATGGACGAGCTCACTAGGCACATCCAAGGATGTGTACCTTGGTGCATGCTTTTTGCAGATAACATTGTGTTGGTGAGGGAGTCACGGGAAGAGGTAAATGAGAAGCTGGAACTGTAGAGAGGGGTACTAGAGTCGAAAGGTTTACAACTAAGTAGAGCCAAGACCGAGCACATGGAACTCAAGTTCGATCCCTCTTCCACGCCTAGCAGGGAAGACTTCAAAATTGGATCTGAGGCCATATCAAAGAAGGAGAGCTTCAAGTACTTGGGGTCCATGATACAGCACAACGGCGAAGTGGACGAGGATGTCAACTACCGAATTAAAGCAGGATGGCATAAGTGGAGGATGGCCTCCGCGGTACTTTGTGATAGAAAGTTCCCCTTGAAGCTAAAGGAAAGATACTATAAGACAGTTGTGAGGCCAGCCATGATGTATGGGGCGAAGTGCAGGGCGATGAAACAACAGCACACACAAAAGATGAAGGTGGCGGAGATGCGAATGCTGAGGTGGATGTGCGGACACACAAGGAAGGATAGGATTAGAAACGACGTCATAAAGGCAAATTGGGAGTAGCCTCCATTGAAGATAAATTGAGAGAGCAACGTTTGAGGTGGTTCGGATATGTCAGAAGGAGACCGGACAACGCTCCAGTAAGGAGATGCAAACAGCCTCTTACTACACTAGGCAGAAGAGGAAGAGGCAGGCCAAAGAAGAGATGGATGGAGACGATCTGACAAGACCTCATCCACCTAAACCTTCGCGAGGAGATGGCCGTAGATAGGGCCCAATGGAGGGCTAGCATAGGAGTAATAGAGGCTCCAGTTCGAGTAGGGTAGTCGAGCTTGCTAGTGCTAGGCCTTGTCATCCTCTTGGCGCACGTAGGTGGTATACTTGCTTCATGAGCTACCACTTGCCTACGTATCTTTATCCTAGCTTCATCTTTATCTTTAACTCTATCCTTATCTCTATCTTATCTTTGATCTCTGCTAATGTGGCTTGCTTTATGTTGTTGTTTTGCTCGCCTTGTGTTTGCCCTAGTCATTTGTTACTCTCCTGCTGCCAGGTCACATGCTCGTTGCGGCGGACCTGCTTCTCAGGTTGGGGGTCTTCGAAAATAGCCTCTCTTCAAGGTATCCCCATGAAGGGGAAAGGCTGTGTACATCTACCCCCCCAGACCCTGCTTAGGCGGGAGCCCTTGGAGGCACTGGGTTTGTTGTTGTTGTTGTTGCTGTTGGGGGGGGTGGGTGTGTGTGTGTGTGTGTGTGTGTGTGTGTACTTGTTTTCTTCGCGGTTAAGAATTTTAACCACCCCTCTTTCTCTATATATACACCTGTATACACGCACACACAACACAACAACAAAAAACACGGGAAAAGAAAGGAGAAAGTGAGATGCGAGAGTGTTGAGGGGATTTTGGGGAGAAATATAATAATATAATATTCTCTCGTTTTGATACAGAAATACTTGTTATTTTACTTCAAGCATATTTGTTTTTATAACAATTCTATTGTCTAAAGCCATTTCATGGCCTATTTGGATATCATGTATGAGATGCTCCTTCTAAATATATATGGTGGTAAAATCATGAAGAATCAAAGGGAAAAATATGCAACTAATAATCCATTTATAAAGCATTATGAACTTGTTTACGCGAATAAGATATGATGAGATAGGATTACACCAGTAAGATTCGTTGAAAAATTTAGCATACAAAAACATAGAAAGTCAATAAGTCACTAGAAAATTTACATCAGTTGATCAAATAGTATCTATGTCTATATTGAGGAAAAGTACATGAAAATGCACCTAAGACAACTCAAATAAGTCAAATTGCAAGCACGGCCTTAGCAAGTTGTTAACTTCCAATCCAAGAATTGAAGGTTAACCTTGTAGAAGAAAGAGTTAAGATTAGAAGAGAAGTGAAGGGGATGAGAAATAGAGAAGGGGATGAAAAATAGAGAGAGAATTTCCAAAGGAAAATCAAAATTTTCTTGATTGAATGATGAGATTAAAAGATTTAGATCTATTTATAATAGATCTTGATACATTGCACTAAGACTCACCCTCTTAACCGACTTAACCAAATTTTGGCGCCAAAACTCTAGCTAGCCGCCACATTTGACTTCTTTTGACCACTAACCGACTTTGGCGCTTATTTGGACTGCCAACTAACATTTGAATACAACACCCATACAACTCTAATGCAACAAGCGCATTACAAGACCAATTACAACCAACAAGACCAACTAAAATTTAAGGATTCATAACATTCCCTCCCCCTTGAGAAGCTCCTTGTCCTCAAGGAGAAAAGCATGGAAATTGACTCTTCAAAAATGCAAAGTTCTCCCACGTAGCAAAATTCTTGTCCAAGTTGCGCCATTGAACCAAAACTTCTGATTCAGCCTTGTCAGCTACCTTCACTCTTCTGTTTGCTTTAACAGCTACTGGATGCAGCTTTCTTCACCTGCTTTTTAAGTAATGATACTGGAACACTGGGTGAATGTATGAATTAAGAGGTAAGTCAAGTTTGTATGCAACTTTGCCAATCTTTTCCAAAATCTTGTATGGGCCAAAGAAACAAGCACTTAGCTTGACATTCTTCCCGACAGCCAAGGAAGATTGTCTATAAGGCTGTAATTTGAGGTAGACCATGTCTCCAACTTCATAATTTTTGTCTACCCTCTTTTTATCAGCATAGAATTTCTTTCTTACTTGTGCTTGGAGAAGATTGCCCTTGAGGACTTGCATCATGTGCCTCCTCTGCTGCATAAGTTCAGCTATTGTGGACTCAGATGAATGGGATTGCTGCAGCATAAATGAAGTGGGAGGAGCATATCCCTATAGAGCTTGGAAGGGAGAAGTGCCAATAGATGCATGTACATGAGTATTGAACCAATATTCATCTAAAGAAAGCCATCGGTTCCACTCCCTAGACTGTGAGAAAACCATGCTCCGGAGGCACTACTCAATACATTGGTTAACACGCTCGGTTTGTCCATCTGTTTGGGGATGGTAAGATGAACTAAGTGCCAATGTGGTACCCAGCAGCTTAAACAATTCCCTCCCAAAATTGCTTGTAAAGATCTTGTGCCGATCAGATACAATGGATTGAGGCAATCCATGTAACTTATATATATAGTCAAGGAAGCTTTTGGCCAACCTCTCTGCTGTAACAGGCCTTATGAGTGAAATGAAGTGGCTATATTTGGTGAAACGATCCACTACAACCCATATGACCTCCCTGCTGTCAGACTTGGGCAAACCCTCTATGAAATCCATGCTAATATTGATCCAAGCTCCATCAGGAATGGGAAGAGGCTAAAGAACTCCCTTATACCTATGATCTCCCAACTTGGTTTGTCGACAAACTTCACAAGCTCTAACGTCATCAGTCACTGTCTTCTTCATGCTTGGCCAGCTGAAATAAGCTTTAACTCTTTGATAAGTACCCTCTACACCAGCGTGTCCTCCCGAAGCTGAATCATGTGAGGCCCTGACAATTTGATCCCTCAAATCTGTTGAAGAACCAATGTAAAGCTTACTCTTCAATCTGATGATGCCTTTCTGCACTGATAGATCAGCACTACTGTCATCCTTTTCTGCATTTTTCACCAAACCTGCAGTCACACACTCCTGAGCAAATGAATCACCTTCATAGGACTTATAAACTTCATCCATCCATGATGGTAAAACAATGGACATTGCACAGCACAAGCCTTGTTCAACATCTTCAAATCTCCTCGACAAAGCGTCTGTAGCTGCATTTTCTTTTCCTCTTCTGTATTCAATAGCATAATCAAGGCCTAGCATCTTCATTAATCCCTTCTTTTGAATTCTAGTCACAATCTTGTGCTCTAAGAGGTGGTCAAGGCTTCGATGGTCAGTTCGAATAATGAATCTATGACCATCCAAGTAATGCCTCCATTCTCGACTGCTAAAAGAATAGCCAAATACTCCTTCTCATAAGTCGACATGGCTTGATGCTTGGGACTGAGTGCTTGACTAAAATAAGCAATAGGCCTCCCTTGTTGAGAGAGAACAGCTCCAATACCTGACCCACTCGCATCTGTCTCCAGAATGAAAACTTCAGCAAAATTGGGCATGGTTAAGACCGAGGCTGCACACATGGCTAACTTGAGAGCTTCAAAGGCTGCTTAAGCATTTTCTATCCACTTGAAGGCATCCTTTTTTAGGACCTCAGTTTAAGGCTTTGCAATGGATCCATACCCTTCAATGAACTTTCTATAATATTCGGTCAATCCCAAGAATCCCCTCAATTGCTTCAAGGTCATGGGAGTAGGCCAATCTTGCATTGCTTGAACCTTGGAAGGATCGGTGGAGACTCCTTCATGAGAAATTACATGGCCCAAATACTCAAGCTTGGTCTGAGCAAACGAGCATTTAGACAACTTGGCAAAGAATTTGTGCTGCCGCATCACAACAAATACCTCTCTAAGGTGAATGAGACGATCCTCGTAAGAAGAGCTATATATCAATATGTCATCGAAGAAGACCAACACTGATCTCCTCAAATAAGGCTTAAAGATGTTGTTCATAGCAGCTTGGAAGGTGGCCGGAGCATTTGTTAGACCAAATGGCATAACAACAAACTCAAAATGCCCATGGTGAGTCTGAAAAGCAGTTTTATATATATCCGGCTCAAGAACTCTGTTTTGATGATATCCTTGCCTCAAATCAAGCTTAGTGAAGAAGTGTGCTCCATATAACTTATCAAGTAAGTCATCTATAACAGGAATGGGGAACTTATCTTTTATTGTTAAGGAATTCAACTGACAATAATCAATGCACATCCTTGCTGTCCCATCCTTCTTCTTCACTAGAATCACAGGGGAGGCAAAAGGACTGTGGCTTGGTCTAATGAAGCTCATCTGAAGCAATTCATCAACTTGCTTCTCAATTTCTAACTTCTGAGCATGAGCATACCGGTATGGCCTGATCTTCACTGGATCAGAATTAGCTCGAAGTGGTATGGCATGATCTACACTCCTTTGAGGAGGAAGGCCCTTTGGCTGCTCAAAAATGTCTTCAAACTCTTCAATCAAAGCTTGAACCTCAGGCTGAATTACTGACTGAAGTTCTGCAGGTGAGATGACAAACAATTGCCCAAGCCACTTAATTGCATTCTTCTTGAATTGACCATGTAAACTCTTGCCATTGATCAACCGCAGCTGGCCTTAATCAGAAATACCCTGCAATGCGACCTTAGTGCCATGAACTTCAAAAGCAACTGTCATTTTATCAAAATCAAACACCACCGGATTGAATGATCTCATCCAATCTACCCTGAGCACCATATCACAACCACCCAATGGAAGAACTCTAAAATCAAAAGCGAATTGATGATCTTGCATAGACCGTTGGAATGCTTAGCACTTTTTTGAGTAGTAATGGAGTTGCCATCAGCCACCATCACAGCCAAAGGATGGGTCTTAGTCACCTCATGTCTCACTTTCTTTACCAATTCGGGGTCTACAAAGCTGTGAGTGCTTCCACTATCAATAAGAATGGTAATGGAAGTCGTACCAGCCTTCCCCTTGATGCGAATGGTATTGTGAGCTCCATTCCCGGTCAAGGCTTTCATAGAGATCCCAATTTCATCCTCCATCAACTCATCTTGTGAAGAATGCTCAGAACTGTCATCAATAGCTTCTGAATTCTCACTGTCTGAATTAACTTCTACTCATGATCCTCTTGCAGACATCAAAATTTTGGAATTGCATCTGTGTCCGGGCTGGTAAGGCTGGTTGCATCTGTAACATAATCGCACAGATCTCTTGTCAACAGCACGACCGGATTTGGAGCCTGATGCATCTCTGTGTTGAGATTTGAAGTTACTGCCTTTATGTTTACTCTTATCACCAGAAGTTACAATCGTGGCTTCAATCATTAGCCTTGTTATAAGCATTAGACAAAGTCTTAGGACCAATGGCCTTCACATGTTCGTGATCCTTGGCTTCAAACCACTAATGAAACTAGAGACATAATATGCCTCTGAAGCTTGTGAAGTGATGGATATCATACTAGCTCGTAGGTTCTCAAACCTTGTCATGTATTCTTTCACAGTAGTCGTTTGATACACCTTGTTAAAACTATCAACTACATCACTTGTCTCCTCTTCTCCATAACGCTCACACAATTCTTCTACGAATTGGCCCCAAGAAAGGTTTGGTTTGCTTTTCAACACACTATAGAACCACACCTCATGATCTCCATGTAGGTGCACTGCTGCCAACTCAAATTTTTCATCTTCACTTATGTTATAAAAATGGAAATACCGCTCAGACCTTCTTAACCATGACTCGGGTTGTTTGCCATCAAAAGGCTCAATTTGCACTCTCGGTTGCATGTGAGCATTGCTCCTGCCACCAGAAGTAGCATCATTACTCACTGAACTTCACTGATGATGCTGATCAGGTGGCCTATCCAGATGCTCGAAGTCAACGAATGAGTTTCTGTGGTGATCAACAGAATCTGGTGGTCTGGAATGCAGACCTGAATTCTAGCCAGACAAAAGGGAATGAGCTTAATCTGTGGTTCGATTCTGAGCTCTTGCAGCAACCTCAACCTCTGGAGGTCGGTCATCAACTGATCTGATTTGAACTGAAGGTCCAGCCTCTGGTTGAATCAGAGGAGATTTATAGCCATTACTTTCTAAACTCTCAGTTCTGCTAATGTGAACTTGCAGTTGAACCACTTCAGCTGGAGGAATGATCTGACTAGCAGGTTTAAGAATCGCATTAACTGATAATTCACCTTGCTTCTTAATCTGCCCCGGCAAATTCATCAACTTAGCCTCAAATTGCAGCAATCGATCTTCATTTCTCTGGTCACTATCCATCTGTAACCGCAGCGCCTTAAGAAGCAAACGATCTTCAGCTTGTTCTATTGCTTGCTTTTGAGAATTGTTAATGTGATCATATAAGTCCTTTTGTGAATTGCTAATGTGATCATATAGATACTTAAGGTGATCAGTAGTAAGATACTGAACTTCCTTTGTAGCCTTTGCACCAGCAACATCAGCATATGACAAATCAGGACTAACTGCTGCAACTATGCTTGCACCACCAGCTCCCGATCGAGTTCTCACCCCTTCAGCCATATTTTGTTTATTTTTCTTTTGTTTTGCCAGCTTCAATCAATCAATTGATTGCTTGAACCAACTCTGATACCAATTGTTAACTTCCAATCCAAGAATTGAAGGTTAACCTTGTAGAAGAAAGAGTTAAGATGAGAAGAGAAGTGAAGGGGATGAGAAATAGAGAAGGGGACAAGAAATACAGAGAGAATTTTCAAAGGAAAATCAAAATTTTATTAATTGAATGATAAGATTACAAGATTTAGATCTATTTATAATAGATCTTGTTACATTGCACTAAGACTCACCCTCTTAACCGACTTAACCAAATTTTGGCGCCAAAACCCTAGCTAGCCGCCACATTTGACTTCTTTTGGCCACTAACCGACTTTGGCGCTTATTTGGACTGCCAACTAACATTTGAATACAACACCCATCCAACTCTAATGCAACACACGCATTACAAGACCAATTACAACCAACAGGACCAACTAAAATTTAAGGATTCATAACACAAGGTTACATAGCCGCACACAAAATCTTGGTGAGCCAAAAAACCCCTCAAAACTCTACAATCAGATATAGGCCATAAATTATATTCTTATTTCCATAGACATTGCCCATTTTTGAGAAAAACAACTAGGCTCTACCCATGAGCCTAACAAGATTTTTGCTTTAGTAGCAACATATATGCATAAATGAGAGTCTACAACAAAAGTTCCTAGGAAATATATGTATGTTGGCTAACATTCAGAAATATTTAGTAATATCATTCTTTTTCTTTTTTAAATCTTAATACCATACTTTTCCTACACTTCATTATGTGGATCCTCTTTTTTCTTTTTCACATTAGAAAGGGACACCAGCTCTTGCAAAATAAGAGATGGGCTTTGAATCCATAGGTGGAAAAACCCAAAAAATTGAGTAGAAATTAAGGCCGAGTGAAATACCGATTTTGAAGAGGCGAAATGAAGATTCAACCGTTAGACGTGAAGATTAACACAATAGGATTAACATAATAAAATCTCACCTACTTTACCTTGTCAATATTTGAGGGACGCCATGCACTGCAAGCTTAAGTTGGATCAGCCGAATGTCTATGGTAGCCATGATGTCCGCCTCGACAAACTTGTCGCTACTCCTTAATCTCTTCTTTCCTCCATCACAAGCATCTGTGTTTACTTTGACTCCTTCAAAACTCCTGAATTGCTAGTTGCCACAACACCCTTATCATTCGCCCTGGTTAGACCACTCCTCACAACCTTGCTCTGAACCATGTGTCACTGGATAATTCTTCAAGTGAGTTACCTGCGTGCCACTTGGTATACACTTTTCCCAAAGTGACTAAGTCAGACAACCCAACTTCCCTAATCTAAGCTAGACTTGAGCTTGAGGTTAGAAAACTCATACATTAGGCACTCACTAGCACTCAATCACTCACACTTGTAGAGCGACAAAAACTCTTACTATGAGCATACAAGAAGAAAGAAAAAGGATTTTGTTAGGAATATCCCACAAGTTTATGTAATTAAGTTATAAGTCTCGCCCTGAACAAGCCGATCGATTAGGGGGAATGTCCGATCGATCAGGTGTAGCGCTGGAGCATGAGAGCAACAAAGCGGGAGCCAATCAATCGGGATCGATTAGGAAGGGCTGATCAATCTGGAGCCTAAACACGCGTGACCTAATTCGCTCAGTATAAATACACCTTCAGGGTTTTAGTTTGAGGTGATCCAATCAAAATTAAGAGAGAGCTGTCGTCATTGATTTGAGAGCATTACGAGAGGTTAGAGGGAGTGATTCAATAATTCCCCATAGATCTCGTCCAGAGGAAGTGTCGATGTAATTCTTCTATTATTTATATTCAATAAAGATATCCATCTCCGCCCGTGGTTTTTCCCTTTTCGATTGAAGAAGGGTCTTCCACGTAAATCTCTGTGTTCTTCATTTGTTCTCTTTTGCCTCTTTTGATTACTTCTCTTATGTGTTATAGTATTTGAATCGAATCCAGCTCTGGGGTGTTAAGTTCTGCATTAAGGAGGTATTAATTTCCTAACAAATTGATATCCGAGTATATCAAATTTGTTCAAAATTTGACCTCACAAATTGGTATCATAGTATATCAGATTTGTCCAAATTACCTCAACAATTGGTATCAGAGCCCTATTTATTTCGATTTGGTACTATGACGTGTACAGTTAAATCTGAATTCAAGAAGTTTGGTGGTCAAGGGAGTTTCAGTTTACGGCAGATCGCGTTAAGGGCCTCTTGACTCAGAGTGGCTTGAAGAAAACTTTAGACGGGAAAGAGAAGAAACATAATAGTTTATCCGAAGCACAGTGGGAGGAGTTAGACGAAAGGGCTCTTACAGCAATTCAGATGTGTCTTACCGATGACGCTTTGACAAAAGTTCTGGAAGTGAAGACCGCTAAGGAGTTGTGGGAGAAATTGCAGGATATGTTCTATTTCAAGTAAGTTTCCAACAAACTCACAGTTAAGCATCGATTGTTCACGTTTCATGTGTCACAGGGTACGTCACTTAAGAATTATATTAATGAATTTAATTCGTTAATTCAAGAATTAAAGGAGCTTGATGATGCTCCTAAGGATGAAGATCAAGCTATGTTATTGTTATGTTCACTCTCTACTTCATATAAAGGCTTTGTAGAAAGCATGATTTATAGTGGTATGTCGTCTATTACAGTTGATAAAGTTAAAAGAAACCTACTGAGTAAAGAAATAGTAGATAAGGAGTTGTCAGACTCCGTTCAGAACTCATATTGTGGTTTATTTGTGAGAGAAAGAACTAAGAATAAAGAATCTAATCATAGTGAAAACAAGTCTAGGTCTAAGTTTAGACATCAAGACCTATCATGTAATTGTTGTCACAAGAAAGGGCATATTAAGAGAGACTGTTACAAGCTAAGAGGAAACTAGAAGCAGATAACAGGTCTGACCAGAGATCCGCAGGAGCTAGTATTGTGGTTGAAGATGAGAATGATGGTGTTATACTGCTTGTGTCTGAACCTCAGTCCAATTTTAAAGATAGTTGGATTTTGCATTCGGGTTGCTCCTATCATGTTTGTCCCAATAAAGATTGGTTTTCCACGTACGAGTCAATTCAAGGTGGAGTTGCTTTGATGGGCAATGATGCTACATGCAGAGTCTTGGGCATAGGAATAATTCGTGTTAAGATGTTCAATGGTACTATCAGGACTTTGGGCAATGTTCGTCACATTCCTGATTGAAGAATCTCATCTCTTTATGTACTCTTAAGTCACATGGGTGCAGGTACACAGCTGAAGATGGAGTTATAAAGGTCGTTAAGGGTGCTTTAGTTGTGATTAAAAGCAGAAGGGTAGGAACATTATTTGAACTTGTCGGTTCCACAGTTGCAAGATCAGTTAAGATATCTTCATCCTCATTATTGACAGAACTAGGTATCACAAAGTCAAGGCATTTGAGATTGGATCATTCAAGTGATAAAGGTCTGTCTGAGCACAGTAAAAGGGGCTCGTTGTGTGGTAAGTCTACATGACCGAAATATTGTGAATACGGCATTTATGGGAAGCAGAACAGACTTCGCTTTAAGCAATTCCTGACGAGCAGAGATTTCATGTTTGATGAGCCTTCATTGCTATCTCCACATAAGATGTCATCAGCTAGTTGTGATTTAGGTCAAGTGAATAAGCAATGGGAAGTTCAGTTTCAGTTAATTAACACAGTTCGGCAGCAGGTGACTGTTTCCGAAGACATGTCAAGAGCTAATTCAAAGAAGAAGAAAATTGGCATTGTTGATAACCACTCAGATATGTTCACTTCAGTGCTACCTAGCAGAAAGTTCAAGCATCACTCGAACTCAGTTATGTTTTCTGTTTTGTTTAGATAACCCCAAGTGTGGGGTGTTTTGTGGAGTAGGTGGAGAAATTTTGCTTATATGTAAATTTGAGTCAAGGTGGAGGTTTGTTAGGAATATGCATCAAATTTATGTAATTTAGTTATAAGTCTCGCTATGAGTAAGCCGATCGATCAGGGGAATGTCAGATCGATCGAATGCAGCGCTGGAGCATGGGAGCAGCAGAGGAGGTGCCGATCGGTCGGGGTGCCAATTGATCGAGAAGGGCCGATCGATCCGGAGCCCAAACACGCGTAACCTAATTCACTCAGTATAAATAGACCTTCAGGATTTCAGTTTGAGGTGATCCAATAAAAATTAAGAGAAAACCGCCGTCACTGATTTGAGAGCATTACGAGAGTTTAGAGGAAGTGATTCAGTAATTCTCCATAGATCTCGTTCAGAGGAAGTGTCATTGTAATTCTTCCATTATTCATACTCAATAAAGATCTCCATCACTGCCCGTGGTTTTTCCCTTTTCATTTGAAGAAGGGTTTTCCACGTAAATCTCTGTGTTCTTCGTTTGTTCTCTTTTACCTTTTTTGATTACTTCTCTTTTGCATTATAGTATTTTAATGGAATCCAGTTCTGGGGAGTTAAATTCCGCATTAAGGAGGTATCAATTTCCTAACAAATTGATATCCGAGTATATCAAATTTGTTCAAGATTTTCCGCCACAAATTGGTATCATAGTATATCAGATTTGTTCAGATTACCTCAACAATTGGTATCAGAGCCCTGTTTATTTCGATTTGGTACTATGAAGACTGCAGTTAAATATGAATTCGAGAAGTTTGGTGGTCAAGGGAGTTTCAGTTTATGGCGGGTTCGCGTTAAAGGCCTCTTGACTCAAAGTGGCGTGAAGAAAGCTCTAGACAGGAAAGAGAAGAAACCTGAGAGTTTATCCGAAGCACAGTGGGAGGAGTTAGACGAAAGGGCTCTTACAGCAATTCAGATGTGTCTTACCAATGTCGTTTTGACAGAAGTTCTGGAACTAAAGACCACTAAGGAGTTGTGGAAGAAATTGCAGGATATGATTTGTTTCAAATCCGTCTCCAATAAACTCTCAATTAAGCATCGGTTGTTCACATTTCATATGTCAGAAGGTACGTCACTTAACAATCATATTAATGAATTTAATTCGTTAATTCAAGAATTAAAGGAGCTTGATGATGCTCCTAAGGATGAAGAACAAGCTATATTATTATTATGTTCACTCTCTACTTCATATAGAGGCTTTGTAGATAGCATGATTTGTGGTGTTAGGTCATCTATTACAGTTGATAAAGTTAAGAGAAATCTACTGAGTCAAGAAAGAGCAGATAAGGAGTTGTCATACTTCGTTCAGAACTCAGATTGTGGTTTATTTGTAAAAGAAAAAACGGAGAATAAAGAATCTAATCGTAGTGGAAACAAGTCTAGGTCTAAATTTAGACATCAAGACCTATCATGTAATTACTGTCACAAGAAAAGGCATATTAAGAAAGACCGTTACAAGCTAAGAGGAAACTAGAAGCAGATAACAGGTATGACCAGAGATCCGCAGCTGCTAGTGTTGTAGTTGAAGATGAGAATGATGGTGATATACTGTCTGTGTCTGAATCTCTGTCCAGCTTTAGAGATAGTTGGATTTTGGATTCAGGTTGCTCCTATAATGTTTATCCCAATAAAGATTGGTTTTCCACGTACGAGTCAATTCAAGGTGGAGTTGCTTTGATGGGCAATGATGCTACATGCAGAGTTTTGGGTATAGGAACAATTCGTGTTAAGATGTTCAATGGCACTATAAAGACTTTGAGCGATGTTCGTCACATTCCTGATTTGAAGAAGAATCTCATCTCTTCGGGTACTCTTAAGTCACATGGGTACAGGTACACAGCTGAAGATGGAGTTATAAAGATCGTTAAGGGTGCTTTAGTTGTGATTAAGGGCAGAAGGGTAGGAACATTGTATGAACTTGTTGGTTCCACAGTTGCAAGATCAGTTAAGATATCTTCATCCTCATTATTGACAGAACCGGGTATCACAAAGTCAAGGCATTTGAGATTGGATCATTCAGGTGATAAAGGACTATCTAAGCACCGTAAAAGGGGCTCGTTGTGTAGTAAGTCTACAGGACTAAAATCTTGTGAATACGAGATTTATGTGAAGCAAAACGGACTTCGCTTTAAGCAATACCTGACAAGCAGAGATGTCACGTTTGATGAGTCCTCTTTGCTATCTCCACAGAAGATGTCATCAGCTACTTGTGATTTAGGTCAGGTGAATAAGCAAGAGGGAATTCAATTTCAGTTAAGTAACACAGTTCAACAGCACATGGCTGTTTCAGAAGATGTGTCAAGAGCTATTTCAAAGAAGAAGAAAACTTGCATTGCTAATAACCTCTCAGATATGTTCACCTCAGTGCTACCTAGCAGAAAGTTCAAGCATCGCTCGGACTCGGTTAGGTTTTCTGTTTTGTTTAGATAACCCCGTGTGTGGGGTGTTTTGTGGAGTAAGTGGAGAAATTTTGCTTATATGTAAATTTGAGTCAAGGTGGAGGCTTGTTAGGAATACGCCTCAAATTTATGTAATTTAGTTATAAGTCTCGCCATGAGTAAGCAGATCGATCGGGGGAATGTCCGATCGATCAGGTGCAACACTGGAGATGGGAGCAGCAGAGAAGGAGCCGATCGGTCAGGGTGCCGATGGATCGGGAAGGGCCGATCGATCGTGAGCCCAAACACGTGTGACCTAATTCACTCAGTATAAATAGACTTTCACGGTTTCAGTTTGAGGTGATCCCATCAAAATTAAGACAGAGCCGCCATCATTGATTTGAGAGTATTACGAGAGTTTATAGGAAGTGATTCAGTAATTCTACATAGATCTCGTTCAAAGGAAGTGTCGTCGTAATTCTTCCATTATTCATACTCAATAAAGATCTCCATCACCGCCCGTGGTTTTTCCTTTCTCGATTGAAGAAGGGTTTTCCACGTAAATCTCTGTGTTCTTCGTTTGTTCTCTTTTACCTCTTTTGATTACTTCTCTTGTGCGTTATAGTATTTTAATGGAATCCAGTTCTAGGGTGTTCTGCATTGAGGAGGTATTAATTTCCTAACAAATTGATATCCAAGTATATCAAGTTTGTTCAAGATTTTTCCTCACAAATTGGTATCATAGTATATCAGATTTATCCAGATTACCTCAACAGATTTATGTGAACTCAAAATCTCTCTAATACTTATTCCAACTTTATAATTCAGGGGATGCCTCTCTTATAGGGGGGAAAGGTCTTCCACCATAAACAACTCCAACTTCGACTATAATCCACCATTTATTTCCAGTTACTATTACCATTTACTACCAGTTAACGCCCCTACTCCACTTACCAAAAACTCCCCGCTGCTACTTACAAGAACAGTTCAGAATTCACCCCCCTCCTGAATTACATTTCAACTTCGTGACATCCTGTATGATAAAATGGTCCTTGTGCGACCAATTCAAGATATAGAAGTTAGAGAGGTGTCAACCAGAAAATGAAGATGCTCAACTTGATTTCAGTAACAAATCTGAAAAATCTAACAAATGAGAACTCAAGAAGCAAAATTTTCTCTTCTTTTGTTTAATTTCAACGTTCAGCTTTTTTCAAAAACAAGAAAACCTTGTCTCCAGGACCAATTCTTGGTATCTAGAAAATCATAAACTGAAAACAAAAATGATACCAAACAAGCCCTAAAGTCTAGAGCGTCTCATTTCATAACACCACAACTCTTCTGTACTCGAGAGAAGCCACCATGCTAGGACGCCAAGGAATGAACATGTTACTTTTCTTTAAACAGTTAATAATAATAAATGGGAGGAGATGAGCTTCGAACTGGGACACTTGTACTCGAATGAATATAGGTAGATCAAAAAATCAGGTTGTGCTACGAGGGGGGATTCCGAGCCCGGTCCTTACATTAGCACCCACTTCTTTTAAGTCTTCTACCTGTATCAAAGCAAAAGCAAACACGGACAGTGAAAACAGACTTCAACGAATGGAGACTCATATAGAGTATTTCACAACTATGTACAGGCAAATTATTATTTAGTTATCTAACATTTCAATGAGTAAGGTACATGAAATTTGAAATTTTAATAACTTGGGTACTGCGTCGGAATCCACTGAGTTTTTTGGCAAAGTCTTAGCCAATTTTCACCAAAACATGCTAATGTGTTACTTGATTACGATAATATATGAGTTATGTCATTGTTCCTAACAAAAACTTAGCGGATTGTAATAAAGATTCAACAGATTCTAATGGAAGACACACATATAATGTCTATATCATTTGTCATGTTAGCAATTCCCACAAAAATTTCATCAGATTCCGAAAGAGGATACCAAGAATCACGTTGCACATCAAGAAGTTCAAATGAAAATCCACCGAATTTTGGCATATGGTACCTAATTGATCAAAGCTCTAAACTTAGGGTACCAAAGTGATGTAAATTTTAAACCTTGTGATACATTATTGTATGTATAAAAATGTCACGATACCTAACTAAATAAATGCTCAAACCTCAGGTACTTAAATCAGAAATTCCACATCTAAAATCACTATCAACTTGTCAAAGACAAGAAAGTTCATATTTGCTCGAAATGTTCATTCATTAAAGGGGAAAGAAATCATCACCTATGCTTCATAAGAAGTGTACTTATTAAGATTGAAAGAACTTGTTTACTGAATACAATAAGAGAGACGCAGGGAGTATAGAGTAGGAATTTGGGACAGAGCAGTGAAGTCCCTCATTTACGTGTGTGTGTTGCAAGTAGTTGCTGCCTTTTTCTGTAGCATCAGGATCAAGGCTCGATTTACCAAGATTTGGCTCAAGTCAAGTTCAGCTTCGAACCCGAATTGTGAGCTTGATGGGAAGTCATGTTTAGACTTATTTACACCTGAACTTGGCGCATCAAAGGTCCAAACTTGGCTTGTTTAGGAAACTTTGCTTTAGATCAGCTCATGTAAGTTCATTTAGGTCACAAAACAAGCCAAGCCAGAGCTTATCAAGACTCGACTCACCAAGATTGAGCTCGAGTAAAGCTCAGCACCACTTTTAGAGCTCAAATGTGGCTTGGGAGCTTGAAGAAAAGTCAAGTTGTTTAAACTTATTTAGGCTTAAACTTGGCTCATTGAGGCCCAAACTTGGCTCTTCATGTAATTTTGCTTTATATAGGCTTGTTTAAGTTCAATTGGGCTCATTTAAGAAATGAGCCACCCTTTTCAGCCGAGTAACAATTTGATTTACATCCTAGGTAAGACAGTGGTATCAAAGCAATGCATTTAATTAGACGGTTCAACCTGATCAGGAGCCATCTTGGTGAAATCGAACACCATCCAGCTAACAAACTCCAACTTATCAAGGCTAACAAACTCTAACAACTCTAACTTTCTGCAACTAATTACAACAAATGACAGATAAGCAACAACCAACTAAAATAATTAACTACATAACATTGTGATATTTCACATCTTTAATACGCCCTCTCAGGTGGGTGTGAAGAGATTCCACACACCCAACTTGCTTAGGAATGTGAAAAACAAAGTTGTAGCAAAAAGCTCGGTAAGTAAATCCATGACCTGATGAGCAGCAGGATCATAGAAGACATTGAGCTTTCATTCTTGAGTTTTGTCACAGACAATATGACAATCAGCTTCTAAATGTTTTGTGCGTTCATGAAACACAGGATCTTGAGCTATATGAGCGGCGGCCATGTTTTCACAAAAAAAGGAGCACTAGTTGAGCATGATTAACCCTGAAATCTAAAAGCAAATGACGCAACCAAGTAAGTTCACACCTAGCCCCAGCCATGCTTTGATATTCCACCTCAGTCAAAGATCAGGAGAACATACTCTTTAATCTCCAAAAAATCAGTGAATCTCCCAGGAAAATAGCATAAACCGAGACTGATCTATAAGTAGAACAACTCGCCCAATCGGCATTAGAAAAACCTTTAAGATGTAGTACAGACTCCACAGAGTAGAACACACCTTATCCCAAAGCCCCTTTGATACATTGCAGTATTCAAATGGCTGCTTGATAATGAGGCTGTTGTGATTGTGCAAGAAATTGACTTAGCTTATTGACAGCGAAATTGATGTCTGGTCTCGTAAGAGTAAGATACAAGAGCTCTCCAACCAATCGTCGATATAGCATGGTATCACCAAGCACATCACACTCATATCTACTACATTTGACATATTGATCGAATAATTTCAAGTCCAAGGAAGTACTTCAAACTTCCAAGATCCCTGAGTTTGAAGTGATTCTAAAAATCAGTTTTTAATCAACAGCTTGCACAGCATTGCTTGTGATGATTATGTTATCCACGTATACTAAGATGGCAACAAAAGAAGCTCCTTGTTGATTGTGAAAAGCCTATGGTGGCTTTTAGATTGAACAAAACCCAGTGAGAGCATAGCAGCTGAAAATTTTGCAGAACATCAAAGGCTCGCTTGTTTGAGATCATAAAAGCTCTTATCTAACTTACATACAAGGCTTTGCTTCACCGGTGGCAAATCCATGTAGACTTTTTCATCTAAATCTCAATGAATGAAAGCATTATTCACATCTAACTGATGTACATGCCACCCTTTATTGCAGCCAATGCCAACAAGAAGCAAATTGTGGTCAAGTTTTGCAATGGTAAGAAGGTTTCTATGAAATCGACACCCCCCTACTGGGTGGACCCTTCTGCAACAAGACGTATTTTATGTCTTTCAAGTGTACGATCTGATTTCAATTTTACATGATACACCAACTTGCATCTTTTTGATTTCTTTCTTGAAGGTAATGGCATAATGGTCCATGTATGGATGTCGTGAAAGGGCCTGAATCTCTACAGACATCCCTTCTCTACAAAGTGAGTGTTTCACTGCCTCTTGGTAGGAGGACAGTTCATCAAGAGATATGTTGAGCTATATTTTTGGTGTTATTATATGTTGAGCTATATTTTTGGTGTTATTATCATATGAAAAACACTATTCGATGCATCAAGTGACCGAGGGTACTGTTGTTTCTATTTTTTATAGGGGACTTTACCAGATAGCAAAGAGCAATGATAATATGACAAGTATGATGGTTTCTTGAGTGATACGGTAGACTTACGAACATCAAAATTAGATTGCACGAGGGAAAAGGGAACAGAAGTAGGTGATCTTTAATTTTGTGGTTCATAGGGATTCGATGAGTCCCTGAGCTGTGCAGAGACTGGTGGGGATATGTGTTACTGAGGAAACGTGTTATTATGCTGCGTGTTGTTCTCATTCTTTGGAACAAATGAAGACGACACAAGCTATACAGACGATGAAGGTAAAATATCAATTGAATGTTCATCCCCAGATACAGGTTTGGATGTGACAAATGGAGAAAAGGATCAATATTTGTATCTTGTAGATTTGTTTCCTTGAAAGGAAAAATTGTTATGCTCGGGATTGAATCTCAAGTCATAACCTAAGATTGATGAAGATAGATGAGAGTTTAGATGAGAAGAGAAGTGAATTGAGATGAGAAATTAGAGAAAGTTAGATGAGAAGTAGAGAGAGTCAGATGAGAGAGAGAGATTGATTTCAAATTGAGATATTTTAATATTTGATTATCATTGAAAAATGATCGATTATTACACTTGAACTACTAATTATAATCAAACTAATACATTGAACCAAGACAAGCCTAGCAATCGACTTAACTAGAAAATATCTAATTCAAACTAAAATATCTAACCAACAACCAACCAAGCCATACAAGACCCTCATGCCATACGTGCTGTTGCTGCTAGCATTTCTAATATGCTACATATACTATACTAATGACATATACTTCCATATACTAAACTATTGGTTTATTCTAATTACAATCTTCTCAAGCCTCATCTATAGGAATCATAACATTACTCCCCCCTTAAGAGATTCTTGTCCTCAAGAATCAAGAAGAGAGTTGAGGCTTTGAAGAACACTAATTGATGTAGGAATTGAAGTTGATGGTGATGAACTTCGCTTAAGTTGCAACTGAAGAGAACTTCTGAAGCAACTTCAGTCCCAATGCGAATATCTGTTAGCCGTGAGTAATGCAGGAAGTCTCCCAACATCATGCCAAATCAGCCAACTCCAACACAACAATCCCACAGATGAGCTGCTTCTGAACTCTACTAAGATATCTTGTGTCTGATTTGGAGTATACTTCAGGAGGTCTGCCATTACCAAACCACAGCAGCCACATTCTGACTCCAATCATCCCACATAAGGGCCTCTTACACAGCAGCTGTAACCCCCAAACGTTAGTCTGCACCCTGAGTTTCAATTGCTTACTTGTTCCCACGCAAAACCAGGTTGCTCTTTGGTGTCCAATTGCAGCCTTCAGTTCCAAATAAACTCCAGAGCTGTCAATTGAATTACCATCTGTGAACTGCTGCATTGGATGTCTATCTTTCCCCCACACATTTAATCCATCTTTACCAGGATCAAAGGGTATCAATCTTGCTGGACCTACTGTAGAATTGAACGTATAAGTGCACTTGGATTGAACCTTCCCATCAGACACTCGTGACCACTCCTGAGCGTGCTGTACAGAGGCAAACTTCACTGCTGGAGCTCGTTTCTGTAACCTTTCAGCTTGTTGACATTCAGATTTATCCATTCTCAATAAAAGATCACACTCTTGTTGCACTAAAGACTCTGTGGTTCCTTCCTCCTCATAACACGTCAAATACTCTACTTGAGAGTTCTTTTGCATCATTTCATCGAACACAAGAGAGTGTACCACTTCAGGACATGGAAGGTGAGATACCTCTTTTGGAATTTGTTCAATGTCCCTATGTAATACTTCCCCTTGAGGACTTGCTTCTCCTTGAGGAAGTTGAACATCAAGTGGTTCCTGTAAGCCATTTTTCTCCAGATGCTTTGGTTGGAAAATCCGATCCAATCTTTCCTCCAAGGAATGTTCCCATTCTTTCATTCTCTGATCCCTTTTCTCCTCTAAAGAACGAAATATTGCTGCAAATCTCTGATTCCTTTCCTCCTCTAAAGAACGAAACATTGCTACAACCCGCTCTTCAAACTGAATAATATTGATTTAAATTCTGAATGTGTTGTGTAACAAAACGCAAAGTAGAACATTGCATACAACTAATAGTAGCGTCAGCTTCCGAAGTAACAGCTGGTTGTTCTTTTTTTTGGCAACCGTGCCTCTCCACTTTCTTGTCCTAAAGCTAAACTTGTACCTTGGTTGCAAGACTTGTAACCTTTCTTGGCCCTCTTGATTCTTCTTTGGATCCAAGAACTTGCTTCAAGCCTATCAATGGATACCAACAACACCTTAGGTTGCTTCAATCCCAACCTTTTGCACTCATATAACCTTTCAAGGATTTCCTCATTTGATCTAAGTTGTAAAAACTCCAGAGCACTTCCTTCATATACAACGATTGGTCTCTCCTTTGCTCTAATCATCTTGCTTGAATAACATTTTTTTCGATTTAAGCGAATGATCAGCTTAATTTCTTTGTTAAGCTGAGATGCGAACTTAACTGTCAACTTCCTTACGCTCAGAATTGTAACTTGCACTGGTGATTCGATTACATCACTGAAATTTAGTTCCGTAACTTGTTCCTTTGGATGTGTCACTGCCAATTTTGACTGGAATAGAATCAACTCAAATCATCAGCTCAATTGTAACCACCGAATCAATTATAATGCAACTGAAATGGCAGATGCAACTCAATCTGAAATGATTCAGCTCTGAATTGAATCAATGAGCTCAACCTAAGCTTGGCTCAGCTTGTACTGCAGTATTAGACCAAATCTGAAACTGGTGCACAATTTACTCTATCAATTTTAGCAAAACAGAACCTGATTCCCGCAGAACAAGAATTAATCGCAGCTGAACCTTCACCAAAAACTACGAACTACAGTAAATCTCAAACAAACTTATAGCAGCACCTAGATCTTCAACTAAATGAGCAGAACTGCAAGGCTTCGTACTGAAATTGATCAAATTGATCTTGTAGTTGTTCTTGCACTTTGAACGACTGGAATAAACTAAAATTCAGCACCAAAACCCGATTTTTTTGTTGATCAATTGCAGCTAGCACCAAGGTTTGACACAATACAAACTCAATCTAGTTGAATTGATTCAACTAAATCAAATGTAAAGCATCTAAAGTTACTTGCGCAGCAACAACAAATCTGATTTCAAATTTTTCTTGATTAAGAGCTCGATTGGAAGCCACACCTGGCTCTGATACCAAATGTTATGCTCGGGATTGAATCTCAAGTCATAACTTAAGATTGATAAAGATAGATGAGAGTTTAGATGAGAAGAGAAGTGAATTAAGATGAGAAATTAGAGAAAGTTAGATGAGAAGTAGAGAGAGTTAGATAAGAGAGAGAGATTGATCTCAAATTGAGATATTTTGATATTTGATTATCATTGAAAAATGATTGATTATTACACTTGAACT
Organism: Simmondsia chinensis; assembly: GCA_018398585.1. Taxonomy (NCBI): domain Eukaryota; kingdom Viridiplantae; phylum Streptophyta; class Magnoliopsida; order Caryophyllales; family Simmondsiaceae; genus Simmondsia; species Simmondsia chinensis. The sequence goes on from JAGTTD010000022.1 coordinate 10,634,152, forward strand.
ACTACTTATAATCAAACTAATACATTGAACCAAGACAAGCCTAGCAATCGACTTAACTAGAAAATATCTAATTCAAACTAAAATATCTAACCAACAACCAGCCAAGCCATACAAGACACTCATGCCGTACGTGTTGTTGCTGCTAGCATTTCTAATATGCTACATATACTAAACTAATGACATATACTTCCATATACTAAACTAACGGTTTATTCTAATTACAATCTTCTCAAGCCTCATCTATAGGAATCATAACAAAAATGTCTTCATAGAATATAACATCTTGAAACAAAAAAATGTGTTCCTCTCAAGATCATGAAGTCTATATCCTTTCGTGCCAAAAGGATAGCCCATAAATACAGATGGTTTACCACAAGGGGAGACCTAATGGCATTTGGGTTTTAAGTGTGGGAGCAAACACTAGGCAACCAAGCACTTTAAGGTGTGTGTAATCTGGTTTCTTGCCAGTGGAAACTTCTAATGATAATAATAGTGTTGCTAATCCGTTGATTAGATGAGCTGCAACAAGCACACACTCACCCCACAAGGTTAATGGCACATGAGATTGGAATTTCATGGCTCATGCAGTGTTTAGGAGGTGTTGATGTTCCTCTCAACTACAGAATTTTCTTGAGCTGTACCATTACAAGATATTTGATGGAGAGTCCCTTTGGAATGATAAAATCATTTAGGTCAAATTCCTTCCATTCTAACTTCTTGAGCATTAAATATTGTGGCTTGAAATTGTGCTTATAGAACTACAGAATGAACAGACCAACTCCTGATTTTTCTTTCATTAAGTATATCCAAGTAACCCTTGAGCAATCAGCGGCAATTGTAAAGAAGTATCCTTGACCATTGAATGTCTCAACATGAAAAGATCCCTAAATATCACATTGAATGATGTCAAAACGGTGAGGGAACAAATGATTATTAGACACAAAAGGCAAATGCTTTTGTTAAGCTAAATGACAAACACGACAAGGAGAACACTCTTCATTTTTCTCTGGTTCAAGAAGAATAGATGTTGAACAGAGCATCTATAATTTCACAACAGCGGGATGCCCCATCCTGCAGTGCCAAAGATTGTAATTGGGTTTGGTTGATATACCAAACATTGTACTTGCATGGCATTGTAGTCGCTTTTGGTGGAAGCTTCAGCAGGTACAGGTCGCCTACCCTCTCACCCACTCCAATCATACTCGATTGTGTGAGGCCTTGGATGTGGCAACAAGTAGAAGAAATGAGAAATGCAGTTCATACCATCAATGAGTTTGGGAATGGATAGAAGATTGAAACAAAACTGAGGTGCATATAGCACATCACGCAGCACTAAGTCGTGAGTTAGTTTGACAAGACCTTTGTGTGTAATGCTGACATTATCTCAAATAGGTAATTGTACTGAGCAATTTAAGCATGGTTCACTGCTATAACTGCTATTAAAGAAGGATTTATCTCTCTCCATAGATACAATGTGTTGCACCTGAATCTATTATCCAGATGCTTGATGATGCATAAATGGGATTCAAAACATTCAGATGGAAATCAAAGAGCACGATGTTGCTATACCTAACAGGTCTGTGTTTGGGGGATAAGAGATGGAAAATGCAGTCTTATCCTCCCTCAATTTCAAAGAGGTGACCGCAAAAGATCTAGCAGCCAAACAACCACTGGGATATGTCAATAGCTGCTGACATTGTACCTTAGTCAAGATCCTCCCCTTCTCCTTTAGAATCCGCCACATTCTGCTCTACAGCGACTTGATTCACAACAGAAGGCTGAGATCGAGCACAGTTCTGAGAAATTTGGGCAGACCCTTGCTAAGATTTCCCTTTACTTTTATATCCAAGAGGATAACCATGTAATTTGTAACACTTTTCTATCACATGTCCTAGCATATTGCAGTGCATGCAAAGGTCTTTCAAGTTGTCTAGACTTGGAGAAGTTCCGATTATCGTTGCCTTTAAAGGCCATGGCCATCCTATCTGTGAGTACTAGCAGGAGCAGCATTCAACACTGTGGCGGCCTTTTGCTTTTCTTCTTGTATGATTTTGGCAAATACGACATTTATACTTGAAAGTGGAAGTGATAAAAATAAGACTCTATAACGAATAGGAGGGAAGTAATCATCTAAGCCCATCAGAAAAATGCAGTATGTATTGTTTCTGCCCGCTCTCAAAGTGAATCTTAGCTATTTCACAGCTAAATGCCTTCATTGTCTACAATTACACAAAGGTGCAGGAACAGGACCGCACAATTCCTCCCAAATAATCATCATCTGACCGAAGTAGGTGATAACATCTAACTTTCCTCGCTTGAAATTAGACATTACTTTCACAATTCATAAATATTTGGACCATTTCTCCGTGAAAAACGTTCCCTAACATTATTCCACACTTCTTTTGAAGTGTTGCTGTAAATGATCATTACCTCTGTCAATAAAATTGGAATTCTTGGTGAATACAAAGGGATAAGTAGGAACAAACTAAAATAATTAACTACATACAAACAATGTGGTATTTACATCTTTAATAGGACTAGAAGAAACTTGTGAAATATAACTAATTATGTACCACATACACATAACAATATGTTAATAGTTTATTATATATAATTAAATTATATTACTTTTTACAATTCAATAATTTCATGTCACATCATTGGGTACGTAAATTGGGTACATTTTCCATACAAGTACAGCAGCATTAACCCACTCTCACATAACAGAAGTGCGACAGCTTCATACAGGCCATGTAAGTTCTCAAAGCATTAAAACTACAATTTCAAAGAATGGGAAATTCAGGCACTCTCAGTTCATGTAATTTTTCTTTCTATTCAAGTGTTCTCTATATATAAAAAATGGAGAATTTTGAGAATTTTTAAAAAAAATGAGGAAACTCAAAGCTCTTTGTTACAAAAGAAAACTTGGGAAATAAGGAAAGATGGCCTTCAGTTTTAAATACAATTGGAAGAAACCAGAAAACCATATTTTCCTCAAAAATTTGGAAAACTAGGTACTTCGTATGCGTTTTTAGGAAAACAAAATAGTTTCGAAATTAGGAAAATTCGTCATGAAGTAAACACCAATGAACTATGCATTATCCACGATGTTTTGGTGACGGCAACTGCAACTTAGCTTTGAAAGACCATAAACTTGCAGACATTTTTCATCTGCTAATATTTATTTTGCTTTGGAAAACATGATACATATACACGCACATACATGGTGGCGATTGATAGATCCTAGATAGGTGTCAATCCCCTTTGGAATATTTTTTTGGATTTAATAATGATGTAAGAACTCACTTTTAAATTTGCAAGTGAATTCCTACTTAATGTCTTTGTGTTTCTAGAAATTTCCTTTTTTTTTTTTAAACTCCCCTCAAGTATCATTTATTTAAACCTATAATGATGTTCAATATGTCTCCTAAAATTTAAAAAAAATCAGATGACTTTTGACTTACATAATTATTATTACGATTTAGTTACTAATCTTTTGAAATACGCTCATCGTTATTAGTTAGGATAACCTTTGGCTTTTTGTAACCCCATTTTAGCATCTAATTATTAGTCATACTATCATAGTTAATTGCATAATTTCTTATGACCCTTTATTTGTATGATTTAATTCATAACACCCTCTTTAGTGGCTATTATTATTGCAACACATGCACTCCTTAGACTTCCCACACACAGCCGCCCCCCCGCCCCCCCCCCCCCCCCCCCCCAAAAAAAAATAATGTTCAATATGTCTCTTAAAATTTAAAATAAATCATGTGAATTTTGACTTATGTAATTATCACTACGATTTAGTTACTAATCTTTTGAAATACGCTCATCGTTATTAGTTAGGATAACTTTTGGCTTTTTGTAACCCCATTTTAGCATCTAATTATTAGTCATACTATCATAGTTAATTGCCAAGAGGAGTCCTATGGAGGGTACTAGACAGGAAAGGCATTCCACTGCCATATATCATTGTCATTAGAGACATGTATGACAACGTGCTATGCCAATGCACAAACTAGCGTGCACACAGTGGAAGGAGAGACAGAAGCTTTCCTAGTAACAGTAGGGGTACATCAAGGATCTGCCTTGAGTCCCTTCCTATTTATTATGGTTATGGATGAGCTCATTAGGCACATACAAAGAGAGGTGCCTCGGTACATGCTTTTTGCAGACGATATAGTCTTGGTGAGAGAATCTCGAGTAGAAGTAAACGAGAAGCTAGAATTGTGGAGGAGGGCATTAGAATCGAAGGGTTTACGAATTAGTAGACCCAAGACAAAGTACATGGAACTTAAGTTCGACCCCTCCACCACGACAAGAACAGAAGATGTCAAGATAGGATCTGAGACCATACAAAGAAGAGAGAATTTCAGATACTTGGATTTCATAGTTCAGCAGAACGGCGAAGTTGACGAAGATATCAACAACCGGATTAAATATAGATGGACGATGGCCTCCACGGTACTCTGCGATAGAAAGTTCCCATTAAGACTAAAGGGGAAGTACTGTAAGACGGTAGTGAGACTTGTTATGTCCTATGGGCCGGAGTGTTGGCCAATGAAACAACATCACGCACAAAAAATGAAGGTGGCGGAGATGAGGATGCTGCGATGGATGTGCGGACACACAAGGAAAGATAGGATCAAAAACGGCGTCATAAGAAGCAAATAAGGCATGACCCCCATTGAGGATAAGTTAAGGGAGCAGCATTTAAGGTGGTTCGGTCATGTTAGGGGGAGACTGCCCACCGCTCCAGTCAGGAGATGCGAACAGCTCCATGCTACGCTAGGGAGGAGAAGGAGGGCAGACCAAAGAAGAGATGGTTTGAGACAATCTGTCAAGACCTCACCCACCTAAACCTACGGGAGAAGATGGCCTCAGATAGAGCTCGCTGGAGAGTGAGAGTGAGCATAGGAGTAGGCAAGGTAGCGGCCTAGAGTAGTGCATGTCTGCACTAGTGTCTCTTGGTGTCTTGACTCTCACTTTGGCGCACGCATTGGCGCGCCTATTTGCCTATTTGCTTATCTGTGTACTGAGGCTCTTGAGCATTGGCGCGCCTATTTGCTAATCTGCATACTGGTGCTCTTGAGCATTTGCGTACGTGATGACTATTTGCCAGCAATGACCCCCATTGTATTTTGTCGCGTAGGGCTTAGCTTGTGCTATGTTGTATTTGGGCTATGTACTCCTCTAATTTTATGGTGCTCTCATGCTTCCAAGTTCGATACTTCACTGACGACACACTCCTCAGGTTGGGGGTCCTCGGAAATAGCCTCCCTTCAGAGAGCTCCCTGAAGGTGGAAGGCTGCATACATCCCCCCCCCCCAAAAAAAAAACAAAAAAAAACAAAAAGACCCTGCGTACGCGGGAGCCCTTGTGGCACTAGGTCTTCTGATGTTGTTGTAGTATCATAGTTAATTGCATAATTTCTTATGTCCCTTTATCTGTATGATTTAATTCATAACACCCTCTTTAGTGGCTATCATTATCGCAACACATGCACTCCTTGGCCTTGCCCTCCCAACCCCGCCTCTTCTCCCCTTAGTGCACTTAACCTTTCACCTACACCAACCATCCTAGCCAAACTTTCATCATCCATAATTCCTATTTCGTAAGTAAGAGGGAGAGTTGAAGGAAAGAAGAGTCCAAGTTTAGGAAGGCTATTTTATAGCTTGAGTTTTCGTGAGTGATTTTTAATATCCTATTTCACCTATATGCTTTTTAAAATGAGCCATATGCCTTTCTAAGAATACTTGATCCTTGTTTTTGTTAGAGGTTTGTCACTTGCTGAGTTTTATACTGACCCTATTGTTTATCATTATCAGACGAGGTAAGGTGTGTCTTATGAGGGGATCAAGGATCTTAGTCACTTTGCCATTGGAAATTGCAACAAACATTGGAGATTTTCTGTACTCTATGGCTTAAATAAGTACTCTATTTCAGAAATTTCTTATAGTTGTTAAAATTATAAAATTTTTGCACTAAGAGTTTTGAATGTCTAGCTACATTACTCCCCTTAGATTGTATTTTTCTATTTCCTCTCCCGGGATTGTAAGGCCTCTTTAATGAAAACTCCTTTATTTTGGTTTACTGTATCCAAGAAATTTATGATCCAATTACCGTCATATACACCTATGTTTGTTTAGTTTTGGGGCATGACAAATGAAGTGCACTTTACTTTTTTTAAAAAGGGGAATTTACCCCAAAGAACCCTATACTTTTTCTATTATATCAAATTAAGGACATGTTTGGCTTTGCCTTTTTTTTTTTTTTTTTTGGGGGGTGGGGGCGGAAGAAGTATTTCTTTTTTTTTTCCGGAAAAAGTATTTTTCTGAGATTTGGAGAGTTTGGCAACTATGAAAAAGTGTTTTTTAATCAAAAGCAGAAGCTATTTTTCTGAAATTCGGTGCTTCTCCTTTTAAGCAAAAGTAAAAATTAAACTATTGAGAAAATTTGGTTCAAGTATCTTTAAGTTTGTTAATATATTTAAAAAATCAATTTATATATTTGAAAAAAAATTTATATACTTAAAAAAAGAGTGTATATATTTTTAAAAATATATTAAATATAAAAAATTATTGTAATAATTAATAATATATTTACAATATGTAAAAACTACTAATTAATAATATATTTAAAAATATTGTAAAATTAATAATATATTTATAATATCTAAAAAATATTTTAAATATATTAAAAAATTATATATTTTAAAAATATTGAAAAAAAATTTAGAAATACTGAAAAAATATTTTTAATACATTAAAAATTAGTTTAAGTATTTCAAAGATATTTTATATATTTAGAAAATATTTTAAATTATAAAAAATATTTTAAATATTTAAAAATATATTAAATATTTGAAATGGTTCTTGGATGGTTGTTTTCAACTATAAAAGTCTTCTATTAACATCCTTTTTGTTAAATTTATAGAAAAAAGCATTTTTATAAACATTGGCCAAACACTCACAATATTATAGTAAGCGCTTCTTTACTAGTTGGGCCAAACACAAACTACTTATTTGAAACATCACTTTTTACAAAAGTGCTTTTGTGAAAAGTACTTTAAAAAGTCATTTTTCACAGCAATGTCAAACAGGCCCTTAGTCCTTGTATTTTTAATTATGTCAATTTAGTCCCTGTATAATTCACATTTTGTCAATTTAGTCCTATGGTCCGATTGAAGTCAAGTTAATGATGTAATTTTTAACATCACAATTATGTTGGATTACTCACTCGTTGACCTAATTTAAACAACCCGTGACCAAACTATTAATTATTCAATCACTAACTTAACATAAATTTACTGAAGACAAAGTCAACACAATATAACTTGTACAGGACTAAATTAACATAATTAAAAGTACAATGACTAAAATGACACGGTGGACAAAAGCCAAAATTATATATATAATACTGTCACAGTTTCACTACTATTGATGCAATAACAGGAATACCAACCTTCATTCATACAGAGAACTCTCGCATCAAGTTCCAGAACTAAAGAGACCAACTTCTTTATTTGAGTGCACTATCCCTGTTACTATTAAATCCATATGTCGATATATTCTGCAACCTCTTAATAAAAGGTGGCGTGAGAAGTACTACAACTCCTAAATTCCAATTGCACTAAGGTCGTCTTTGGCGCATAGAATTGGAGCCTGGAATTGGGGCTTAGAATTCCAATTCCACTGTTTGGTTCACCTGCTAGAATTGGAATTACAATTCCACTGCTCAATTCCATAGAATTGGGTTTGAACTGAAATTCATACATGTCAATTCATTGGGGCTACGGTAAGGAATTGCAATTTCATATTAACTCCACTGGCCTAAAACCAAAGTGACCCCATTTAATTAACTCAAACCAAGACGACTCAAAACCGAAAGACTTAAACACAACCTAAATTTGACGGGAACATCGAAACCACCCAACTTAAATTACATGAACAAATGACCTGAATCAACTCAAATCACAGTTCGAAGTCGCCCAACCCAATTGATCCGAAACCCGAAATGACTGAAATCCAAAAACTGAAACTACTTGATCTGAATGTTACACAATCAAGTTGAGCCCAAAGTCAATTTGACTCGAAACCTGATATGACCCTAACCCAAAACGACCCAACTCATCTCACTTTTAACCTAAATTTGACTTGACCTGAGATAACCCGAAATTTGAAATGATGCAACCGCTTTGACCCAAAACTAAGATTACTCAAGCTCGAAATGACCTAAATCAACTCGAACCTGACCGATTCTAGCCTGAATGCCAAAAAGACCTATCTTGATTAACTAAAAATCCAAGATGACTTAAGTACCAAATGATCCGAAATGATTAAAGCTCAACCCGATTTGACTCAAAACTCAAATAACTCGAACTCAAAGTGATTCGACCCAACCAAAATACGACCCTACCTAATTCAAAACTTGAAATGCTCCAACTTAATAGGCCAAAAACCCGTGATGATCTGATTCATTATGGAATTTTAATTCATAGCTCTAGTTCCTTCGATTAACCCAACAACAAAATTTCAATTTAATCAGGATCCAGTTCCACCAAAACTGGAATTAGAATTGCAATTCCATGATCCAGATCCAGATCCAATTCCATGTGTCAAACAGAGCCTAAGAATTTTTGTTTCTTGTCATGTAAACAGTAAATAGAAATTCGGATACAACAATCCCATTCTCAGCAGCTAATATGAACCTAGATTCAAAGGGTTACCCGACGTAGTACTACTCAAGATGGTTATTAGAAACTAGGGGCGTAAATGAGCCGAGCCGAGCCGAGCACCCTCTTGTTCGAATTCGAGTTCAATAAGGCTTATCGAGCTCAAGTTCGAGCCGAGCTCTTATCGAGCATTTCTAACCCTTACTTGAACTCAGTTCGATAAAAATATAGTGTGCTTGACACTCGACTCGTTAGGCTTATCAAGCCGAGTCGAGCTCGTTATCGAGCCCAATGGAGTTTAAAACCAAGCCAAGCTCGCAATCAAGTCGAGATCATTAACAAGTCGAGCTTTTTAAGTTATAAGTTATTATCAAGCCATTATCAAACCATTTTTGAAACAATACCAACTGTTATTGAGCTCATAACGAGCCCTGAACGAGCTCATATCGAGCCCCCTAACGAGCTCTTATCAAGCCCTTATCAAATTGTTCATGAACATTAGCGAGCCGAGCACCCCCTGTTCGAACTTGGCTCGTTAAGCTTATCGAGCCTGCTCGAACTCGGCTTGATAAGCTATCAAGCCCTCATAATGAACACGAACGAGCCATAATCGATTTCGAACACGAGTAGTTCATCGAAAGTTCGATTCATTTACGCCCCTATCAGAAACCCAATGTAGCTGTGCCCTATTGGGTAGGCGGATTTGGATATAAAAGACCATCATAAGCAATGGCAAGATCCATAAAATATCTTCACCGGGGGCACATAGGCATAACAAGTGATAATCGACAAAATCAGAGATTTGGACTACCATTTATAAATTAAGACAAGAATTGAGAGTTTTGGATGCTAATGATAAAGAAAAATAACCAAAAAATCACAAAATAAAATCATATAATTGTATCAACACAAAAATGTTATTTTTGTATATATAATTTACATGCATACACGCAAATTATTTCAATTATGTATATTTAAATTAATAATACCTCGTATTACCTAAAGATGTCCTTACAATAACAACAACAGTCCCAGTGCCTCATGGCTCCCGCAAAAAGCAGGGTCTAGGAAGGGTGTATGTACGCAGCCTTACCCCTTCCAAGTGAAAAGGAGGCTATTTCCGAGGACCCCCAACTTGAAGTGCGTGTACGCCTGCAAGTAAAATAATCAATTTATCACCAATGAATTTAGCAAAAATGAGTTTCCAAATGAATTAAAGAAATAAGCATGCAAGCATTTAAGTATGTATGTACGGGAGAGCATCATAGTGGGGGTTAGAGCGTACTAGAGAGTAGAGAGATAGGGCGGGAGAGAGAGAGAGAGACAGAGGGAGGATAGGGTGAAAGAGGGGGAGGGAGAGAGAGAGTAGTAGAGTGTAGCGTACTAGAGAAGAGAAGAAAAGAGTGGAGAAGAGTGGAGTGTAGAGTAGCTATACCCCACGGTACTAGAACCTAGGAGTCCTAAGCGACTAGACCAACACCAGTAATACGAGAACACAAACGAGCCTGCCACAGTTTACCGATGCTGAATGCACCTACACAGCTATAAAAGTTATCCCTATACTATTCCTCCAATAAGCTCAAACTAGGGCCGTCACTTCTTTTCAGTTGAGGTAGGCGAGATCCTGTCGGATTGTCTACGTGTAATTCATCATTATCTTCTTGTCTCAAGTGGAGGATTAGCTATCCCTATACGTGGATGTACGCATCTCCTGACAGGAGATGGTGAATCTCTAGTCAACTTTAGACCCCTCTGGTCAATTTCCGATTGGCCGGCCTCTTCCTCTATTCGTATCTGTCGAGTAGTCTCCAACCAATCCTAGTAGCACTTGTAGCCAAACCATGTCGGAACACGGTCAGGCCTTCTCTGTTATCAGAGCAAGCCTACTATAGCACGAATCTCATACTCAGCTACATCTGGTACACCTATACTAATCCTCCACTGAGTTCTATCTAAGACCAACTCTTCATTCAGGTTAAGACATGCTCTTCTTAGGCCAGCCTCTCCCTCTCTTTCCACCTATAATATGGAGTTGCTCACATCTCCTGACAGGGGCATCAGTGGGTCTCCTCCTAACATGCCCAAACCACAGCAGCTGTTGCTCCCTCAGCTTATCCTCTATCGGGGCGACGCCTACTTTACTTCTTATGATGTCATTTCTAATCCTGTCATTCCTTGTGTGTCCACATATCCATCTTAACATCCTCATCTCCGCCACTTTCAGCTTCTATGTGTGATGACACTTTACTGGCCAGCACTCTACCCCGTAAGTCATAACGGGTCTCACTACCGTCCTGTAATACTTACCCTTGAGCTTTAACGGGAACTTCCTATCGCACAGTACTGCGGAGCCCAACCTCCATTTATGCCATCCCATTTTAATCCTGTTGACATCTGCGTCCACTTCTCCGTCCTTTTGGATCATGGAACCCACGTACCTAAAGATGTCACTCAATTAAAAAATAATGAAATTTTGGGATAACTCTACCATATGTCCCCAAGGAAATGCTTATTTATCTTGATACATGCTAACTCAACCCCACAAATGACTAAACTCAGATAGCATCCATCATTAGGTTTCCCCTTAATCAATAAGAGATAGGAAGTAGGATGGAAAAAGGAGGTGGCTGGAACAGAGAGTGAAGGTTGGTAGCTGGAGGCAATGTCATATACCATAGGTTATTATCCAAGAGTCAACAGAGGCAGTTGGCCCTCATAAATATATATTGGCTCTACCAATTGTTGGAAAAATAAGGGGTTAATGAGCAATCAAACACCGAATACAAGTTAAACAAAGCAACTTCAAAATGCTCAAGTCAAGTTTAGGAAGGAAACCTACTAACCTCGAATTGAATTAATCTCAATACGACTGGCTTCGACCTCAAAGGGAGTTTCAAGAGCTTTTACATAGCCAATCTTACACTCAAAAGGGTTAGTCTCAAGAAGAACTAAAACAATCATAAGGTTGAGCAACACAAAACTTAAGCTTTAACAAACAAGTGTAAAACGAGTAGTATAATTGAATAAAGACATGAATAATGAAGAGGGCAGAGAAAATCAAACCGAAAAATTACCGCGCCAAGGAGTAAACCTCTACCCTAAGTCATTTATGCCCCCGCACCGGTACAAACCGGATCTCTGGCATTCCGACTCCCAAGATTAACATGGTACCCATCACATGAGTGTACTCTCGGTTGATGGGTTGGAGTACGCTCCAATTTGCTCAGTAACGGAACAATAAAAGAAGAACCAAAAAGATAAATTCTTCACAGTGAAGAACTGTGAACTCTTTCTTTCACCATTTAGTCTCATCATTTTCCATTGAGACTCCCTTTAGAATTTGCCTGAAGTCAATAAATCTCTTCTCCTTCTCTCTTATTAAATACATCATGAGAATGAAATTCCTTCACCATATCATTATACAAAACAAGCTCCTATCAAGCGGTAAACATCCCAAATACACCGAACCCATCCGCTTCCACAACAAACGCCGAGAATAGGGGGGCGTTGGTTTTCTCTCTCCTTACGGCAGTTTCCGGCAAGTGACGTCTCTCTGCTTGGTTATGGCGAAGAAAAAGCCCGGGCCGTTGATAACTTTTCTTAGAGAGAGAGAAAGAGGGGTTAAGAATGAAGATGTAGTAGCGTCCAGAGAAATGACAATTTCAGCTACTTAAGGGAGTGAGAGAGAGATATTTTTGGAGCAAAATACGTCACCACAACTGAGTAAATGGGACATGGGAGGAAAAAGTTAATTTTTTGTATTTTAATACAAGGATGTGATGTGTATATATATATATACACACACACACACACACACACATATAGATAAAGCAAGTACACAAAGTGACTTTCCCACCTTTTACGATATCTATCTAGGATACAAGACTAGGTGCTACTTGAACAAAATTGAAGCACACTATCCCAAAAATCCAACAATCCCCCACATGACTCAATTTTTGAGAAAGGGGGGAAAAAAGATGTGATTGAGCAATGAGACCCACACTTGACAATGCCAATGTCTTTTTGACTTGAATCGGCACCTAGTGAATATGCATGTCCCACAACCACCCTAGGTGAACATAGTCTTGAACCTGGGCAGTCACTGTGAAAATCGCGCCCCCCCCCCCCCCCCCCCCCCCCCCCCCCCCCCCCCCCAAATGTGGTTCTCATGGTTCTCAAGGTTGAAACGCACTCCGCAATCCAAACACATGAGGCTCTTCTCGACAAAATAGATCCGATACCCGGGTCCTCAGGAATGCTCTAGAGAGTACGCCCTTACTCTCGACAGAGGATGTTTTACCACCCCCACAATCCTGCAAGTGAGTCCATCAGATGTGCTGCCCCACACCACCACACAGACTATGGACATCATTAAGAGCATGGAGCTCATCCTCAACATCATGGCAAGCCGGTGTGTCCATCAAGTGAGCTGCCCCACACCACCATAACGGCTATGGACAACATTAAGAACATAGAGCTCAACCTCAACATCGTGGCAAATTTGACATATCATTAAGCCATAAAACAACATTAACTCGGAATAGGCTATGGTGGCTCAATCACAGCATTCCCAACCTTGGCCTTGTTTGACCAATTGAACATCGAGAATAACTCCCGAGATGAGTATCCACCAAAATCAAGATTTACAAGTGGGCTTAAGCCCCATTCCATCTGCTATACACATCTCGCCCTTTTAAAAGGCACTTAAACATGCGTCACCTTCTTAAAAGGCCTTTATTATAAGTTGCCTTCTTAGAAAGCCTTCAGTGTAAGTTGCCTTCTTAAAAGGCCTTTCGTATATGAGCCGCCTTCTTAAAAGGCCTTTAATATAAGTCGCCTTCTTAAAAGGCCTTTGGATGTAAGTTTCCTTCTTTTAAGGCCTTCGAATAAAGGATTTTCCAAGTAGTTTCACTCCTAACTCAAGTGAGATCTCATATGACTCCCACAACACAGCTACGGCAACATGCCTTTGGCTCACCAAACCCATCAGGTTGACAGTGCCCACATCATCCTTCACGGACTATGGGTAAGTTAGCATCAAGCTTAGCCTCAACAATTGGTATTACGGCACTATACATAAGCCAAAGTGATGCCTAAGTTGGCCTTCGCCAACGTCATTGGTTGCTCTTACCCCACATTAAGGCATATACAATGAGCTACTCAACAACCAGCTCCGTATCTTGCCAACTTCAACAAAAGTAAGTAAAATACAATAGTGCAGCATATAACATATCAACAAAATCATATCTCCACCCCAAAGTACTCAAATAGTACATTCACAGCTGGTAAAACAATTATATACCGTGAAATGTCAATTTTACGTACTATCACAGAAGTGAAACTTTATCATCTCAACTAAACTGGACCACCACCAGTTAGTTCACAAAGGACTATAATTCACAAAGTGTCCTTTATCATTCAAAGTAAGGCAACCCAAGCCTTTGCGGGGCTCTCGAGTCCAAGTGCTAGCATCATCAAGCTATTTTCACTGACTTTGGACGGTCACCACAATAATATTTCCACCACTACCAAATTTATAAGCTAGCTATACCTAGCGAACATTTGCAAAACCACAATAATCACAAAAGATTATGGTCAGACAACATATCTCATAGGCTCTCAGGTTCTGACAAAACTCCCACAATGGAATGCCTCACACTGCATTCCTAAGCCATTCAAATTTTCTACCTGCCAACTTAGATGTTAAGGTCAATCGACAGCACAGGTTTAAGAGGGGTCTCCCAAGATACAGCTAGCTATAAAGCCTAAACACACAGCCATTAGTGAAATAGCTCTCATTGATATCAAACGCTCAATTGGCATCACATTATCCATTTAGCATAACATAGAGTCTAACACAACGTAAGCCCCAATGCTTAGTACTTAACTAGTACCTTAACAGTTTGATTAGAGCACTCAAATACTTATCATTTGGATGAAGGTATGTAAACTAAATCTACCAATGACATATAGTATAACAAGACAAGTGTTGCGTCATTCATCAAAATATAGCACTATCAATCAATTTGGCGCTTTCAGCATTTGATATAGTACCACCCTTTTTTTCCTTTTTCAAGTAAACATTAGGGTCATCTAGTGTATCATCAAAATGACCAAACTTTCTAAGGACTTTCTCCACATAGTCAAGAGTTAACCCTTCACATTAAGTGTCACTGCGTCACATAGATCTTTCACATTAAACATAAACTCAAAAAAGACTATTGCATTTACAATATTCACACTCATGCCAAGTGTAACGCCCCCAAATAATATAACAATTAGGCCTAACTCAAAAAGGGCGCTACATGGTCTTACTATAATAAATCCCCTCATCATAGTACGAAGCCTGAAAACTTCCAATTCATAATTACTCAATTTCCAAAAAAGTTCCCATAATATATAACAGATCGAATCCCAAATACCTTCAACACTAATGATTTAAAACAATCGTACGATAAGTCGAGATTACAATCTATCCAACTAGTCCATAAAATCATGCTATAGAATTTATTTAATACATAAACCACGAAAATTTAACTAATTCTCATAATAGGAAGCCGCTCTGCCTTCCTCGTTCCTCTAGGATTGCCACAAGCTACTAATCTGAAAAGTGAAAGAAAAGGGTGAGCAAACAACAAGTTCAGCAAGTACACTACACACCCTACCCAGACCGGGCATATTATTTAAACGGAAAAGTGTCCGACGAAAACAAGTAATACCACTTTATCTTCAATATTCATGTTACAAGAAGCATAAATCATCACTTAATACTTTAAGTTATTTCACAAGAGCTCTTTGGTAAAACTCACAGATCAATCGGAGACTATAGCACATATTATTCCCGCGACAGGGTCACAGATCGACGTTCACATTTTTCACATTCGAATTCAATTCTAAGTCGATAGACCCATCAGGGTCAACGTAGTATATGTTAGTTCAGAAGAACCGACAGCCAAATCGGAGACTACAAGCCGTTTTTATTCCCGCGACAAGGTCACAGATCGACTTTCACATTTTTCACATTCTTTCGTCGATAGACCCCTAAGGTTCATGTAGTTATCTGTGAGCTCTTCCCATAAAACCTTTCAATTCAAATAGCAAGTTCACAATAATTTCTTTTTCCTTATCATAAGTACAAATTCCTTCGAAAATTCACATATTCCAACAGCAAATCAACATATTCAAATCATAAGAGTAGAAATCACACAAACAATCAACACATATGCCCAATCCTACTTTAACAAACTAATAAACCATTCAAAATATAAGTCTCACAAATCAAATCATGTAAAGCAATTTTTCATTTTTCACAAACAAGTACGAGAAATGGTATACTTACATTCACTATCTTCTGATCCAAAAATCGGACTCCTATTGTGAATTATCTTCGAAAGCTTTCAAGATCGGAATCGGGAATTGAAGATTTTGATGAGAGAAAAGAAAGAGAGATTGGAAGAGGGGGAAAGAGAAAACTAGGGTTTAAACCTTCTCTTCTCTCATATATATACCTATATCACTCTAGTATTAATAATGGGCCCTTTTTAAATTAGCCCATTATTTTATTTATAGCCGAGTCGAAATATTAGTTAGTCCTAATTGCATTATAATACCTACCCAGTTTAATTATACCGGATGTCACATATTAAAATGCCTAGCCCAATTTAATTACCTCGGGTTTCAGATATTATAATATCTAGTCCAATTTAAGTAGACTAAGTTTCACATATTATAATGCCTAGCCCAATTTAATTAAACTGGGTTTCATATATTAGAATACGTAGTCCAATTTAACTAGACTAAGTATTACATCCTTACCCCCTTTAATAAAAGTTTAGCCCTCGAAACTTACATCCTTAATTTAATTAGGCAGGGTTTTACATTCTCACCCCCTTAAATAAAAGTTTCATCCTCGAAACTTACCTTCATTTTGAAATAAATTTGGATATTTACATCACATTAGATTCACCTTACAACTTCTGAATTAAAGAGGACATGGTATCCTATGACAACCAATAGTGCGCAATACGCACTATTATCCTTTTTGCTCATAATTGACGAAATTATATCTTAGCAATATCTTAACCCTATCTCTTCACGGTATGAAAATCGTTTTGACCTAGTTGATGTTGCTGAATCTGTAACAACTCAACTGAATTTCTTACCAAAATTTTCCAACAATTAATAATCGAGGCTGTCATCTTAACACCTAAATTTCACAATAATTCATAACCTAGGCTCATCATAACACCTAAATTTCTCAATAATTCATAACCTAGTGCTCTGATACTACTAAATGTAACGGCCCCAAATAATATAACAATTAGGCTTAACTCAAAAAGGGCGCTACACGGCCGTACTATAATGAATCCCCTCATCATAGTACGAAGCCCGAAAACTTCCAATTCATAATTACTCAATTACCATAAGAGTTCCCATAATATGTAATAGATCGAATCCCAAATAACTTCAACACTAATGATTTAAAACAATTGTACCATAAGTTGAGATTACAATCTATCCAAATACTCCATAAAATCCTGCTACTGAATTAATTTAATACTTAAACTACGAAAACTTAACCAATTCTCGAAATAGGAAGCCGCTCTGCCTTCCTCGTTCCTCTAGAATTGCCACAAGCTACTAATCTGAAAAATGAAGGAAAAGGGTGAGCAAACAACATGCTCAGCTAGTACACTCAAACCCTACCCGGACCGGGCATATTATTTAAATGGAAAAGTGTCTAACAAAAACAAGTAAAACCAATTTATCTTCAATATTCATGTTACAAGAAGCACAAATCACCATTTAGTACTTCAATTTATTTCACAAGAGCTCTTTGGTAAAACTCACGGATCAATCGAAGACTACGGCCGGTATTATTCCCACAATAGGGTCACAGATCGACATTCACACTTTTCACATTCGAATCGATTCTCAGTTGATAGACCCATTAGGGTCAACGTAGTATATGTCCATTCAGAAGAACAGACAGACAAATCGGAGACTACGTGCCGGTATTATTCCCGCAACAGGGTCACAGATCAACTTTCACATTTTTCACATTCTTTCATTAATAGACCCCTAAGGTTCACGTAGTTATCTGTGAGCTCTTCCCATAAAACCTTTCAATTCAAATAGCAAGTTCACAATAATTTCTTTTGCATTATCACAAGTACAAATTCCTTCGAAAATTCACATATTCCAGCATCAAATCAACGTATTCAAATCATAAGAATAGAAATCACATAAACAATCAACACATATGCCCAATCCTACTTTAACAAACTAATAAACCATTCACTCACAAATCAAATCATGTAAAGCACTTTTTCATTTTTAAAAAACAAGTACGAGAAGTGGTATACTTACATTCACTATCTTCTGATCCAAAAATCGGACTCCTATTGTGAATTCGCTTCGAAAGCTATCAAGAGCGGAATCAGGAATTGAAGATTTTGATGAGAGACAAGAGAGAGAGATTGGAAGAGGGGGAAATAGAAAACTAGGATTTAAACCTTCTCGTCTCTCATATATATACCTATATAACTCTAGTATTAATAATGGGCCCCTTTTTAAATTAGCCACTTATTTTATTTATAGCCAAGTAGAACCTACCCAATTTAATTATACCAAATGTCACATGTTATAATGCCTCGCCCAATTTAATTACCTCGGGTTTCACATATTATAATATCTAGTCCAATTTAAGTAGACTAGGTTTCACATATTATAATGCCTAGCCCAATTTAATTAATCTGGGTTTCATATATTATAATACCTAGTCCAATTTAATTAGACTGGTATTACATCCTTACCCCCTTAAATAAAAGTTTCGTCCTCCGAACTTACATCCTCAATTTAATTAGGTAGGATTTTACATTCTCACCCCCTCAAATAAAAGTTTCGCCCTTGAAACTTACCTTCATTTTGAAATAAATTTGGGTATTTACTTCAGATGAGATCCACCTTACAACTTCTGAATCAAAGAGGACATGATATCCTATGACAACTTGTGTGCAATACGCACTATTATCCTTTTTGCTCATAATTGACGAAATTATATCTTAGCAATACCTAAACCATATCTCAATGTATGAAAATCTTTTTGACCCAACAAGGAGGCCTTTAAACTTAAAATCAACAATTCTAATTCTTATGCTTCTCCATTCATTACGCTTCCACTGTGCAACTCTAACACTAAACACAACTACCTACACTTTGGGATTCTACTTCCAAAGTATTTGGACAGTGATAGATATAACTTGCTCATTTAATGCCTTCCAAGCAAACTTTAGCAACAATTTAATTTACAGGTTCTACAATTATCTTTAAATCGTCGTAACCAAGAATTACTACATATTCAAATTTAATATGCATAAAATCGGGGAATTCATAGAAAAATATAATCTCTAGTATGCACAATTATCCTCGACATCCCGTTCTCAAGGATCTTCTAGCATTCAAGGTTGAAATCATCCTAAGAGGAGTCTTAGAGTATTTACTCTGCATAAGAAAATCTAACCCGTTTCCATGAGAAACAAATTCTAGATGGTTAGGAATCTAAAATGCTACCTTTCCCAAATAATCCAAATGTCCAAGAGAAGAAGACAATCAATTAATCCCTAAAATCACGTCTAAATCCTTCATGTCTAGGATCACTAAGTCTGTTACTAACTCCATGTCACCTATTTTAATCACACTCCTTATATACAAGATCAACAATCACATTATATACCCCAAAAAGAAATTCAATCCTAACCCATCCCTCAAATGTTCTATTTCTATCAACCTAACAATCAAAACACTTTGTACACAATTCTTGTACTAACTAAACAAGCTTGCAATATCATTTATTTACTTCATAAAGTAAAGACGTATAATAAATATTTCACTAAAAAACCCACAAATCGCCGGATAATATTAGGGTGAGTAATATTCCGTAAAATATAAATCTCCTTCAATAAATTCTCATTCAAATTCTTCCTATCAATCTCTTTGATTGCAAATTTAATCCTACTATAGCGATTCCATGATCTCTATACTACAGCAAAAAAAAACCGACCCGAGTCTCGGCCCGTTCACAGTCACCCACAAAAAATCGCGTTTCATTGCTCCCAAGATCCATTAAAAGTAAGGGCACACTAGAAACTCCATAGTTGATGTAGCTGAATCTGTACAACTCAACTGAATTTCTTACCAAAATTTTTCAATAATTAATAACCGAGACTGTCATCTTAACACCTAAGTTTCTCAATAATTCATAACCTAGGCTCATCATAACACCCAAATTTCTCAATAATTCATAACCTAGTGCTCTGATACCACTAAATGTAACGCCCCCAAATAATAATGTAACGCCCCCAAATAATATAACAATTACGCTTAACTCAAAAAGGGCGTTGCACGGCCATACTATAATGAATCCCCTCATCATAGTACGAAACCCGAAAACTTCCAATTCATAATTACTCAAATTCCATAAGAGTTCCCATAATATGTAATAGATCAAATCCCAAATAACTTCAACACTAATGATTTAAAACAATAGTACGATAAGTCGAGATTACAATCTATCCAAATACTCCATAAAATCCTGCTACAGAATTAATTTAATACTTAAACTACGAAAATTTAACCAATTCTCAGAATAGGAAGCCGCTCTGCCTTCCTCGTTCCTCTAGAATTGCCACAAGCTACTAATCTAAAAAGTGAAGTAAAAGGGTGAGCAAACAACATGCTCAGCAAGTACACCACACACCCTACCCGGACCGGGCATAATATTTAAACAAAAAAGCGTCCAACAAAAATAAATAAAACCAATTTATCTTCAATATTCATATTACAAGAAGCACAAATCACCACTTAGTACTTTAATTTATTTATTTCATAAGAGCTCTTTGGTAAAACTCACAGATCAATCGGAGACTACAAACGGTATTATTCCCGCGACAGGATCACAGATCGACATTCACATTTTTCACATTCAAATTGATTCTAGGTCGATAAACCCGTCAGGGTCAACGTAGTATTTGACAGACAAATCGAAGACTACGTGCCGGTATTTTTTCTGCGACAGGGTCCCAGATCTACTTTCACATTTTTCACATTCTTTCGTCGATAGACCCCTAAGGATCACGTAGTTATCTGTGAGCTCTTCCCATAAAAACCTTCAATTCAAATGGCAAGTTCACAATAATTTCTTTTGCATTATCACAGGTACAAATTCCTTTGAAAATTCGCATATTCCAACATCAAATCTACGTATTCAAATCATAAGAGTAGAAATCACACAAACAATCAACACATATGCCCAAACCTACTTTAAAAAACAAATAAATCATTCAAAATGTAAGTCACAAATCAAATCATGCAAAGCAATTTTTCATATTTCACAAAAAAGTAGGGGAAGTGGTATACTTACATTCACTATCTTCCGATCCAAAAATCAGACTCCTAATGTGAATTTGCTTTGAAAGCTATCAAGAGTGGAATAGGAAAAAGAGAAAACTAGGGTTTAAACATTCTCTTGTCTTATATATATACCTAAATAACTCTAGTATTAATAATGGGCCTTTTTTAAATTAGCCCATTATTTTATTTATAGCCTAGTCAAAATATTATTCAATTCTAATTGTATTATACCCAATTTAGTTAGACCAGATTTCACATATTATAATGCCTCACCAAATTTAATTAACCCGGGTTTCACATATCATAATACCTAGTCCAATTTAAGTATACTAGGTTTCACATATTATGCCTAACCCAATTTAATTAAGTTGGGTTTCATATATTATAATACCTAGTCCAATTTAAGTAGACTGGGTATTACACCAAGAAGGGGCATATCATCCATGTAATTTTTCACGTATTCAAAACGTTACTATAAACAAACTCATGCATGAGAAGGTTAGTCCACTTATGAAGCCACTATCTAGGGGTTTAAGAAAAACCATACTGGGAGTCTCAAACATATAAACTTTGTATTATATTTAGGAACTTCAAACCCCTCAAGTTGTTCAATAAGGTTCCTCTCTTTATATCATAATTCAAGAATTTGGTTTTCTACGAACCCCTAACGAGACCTAGTAGCACCTGCTCTTAGTTGAGTCTGACTCATTATCAATGAACTCTCTCGAAATAGGTGCATTTATGGTTTCATAATATCATCAAGGGTTTTAGGATTTTCCTATATTTGTTATATACTAACAACATGTACACCCCAAAAACAAAGTACTTGGCCAAAAGGAAAAGCACAATTAGGTAAAACCTACTTCAGCGAGAGCCCCCCCCCCCCCCCCCCCCCCCCCCCCCCCCCGCGAACAGGTAGTGGATATTAGAAACATAACCCTTTTACATTATGGTATATATTTAACCTTTAAATTGGATTACCAATAAGGTTAGTAGGAACCGCAATAGGGCTTTCCCCCACAGTAACTCAGTAACTCAAGGCCAAAGAACACCAGATTTATCATATGTCCTCAAGCATTTTATTTTTAAAACAATCTTTCTCAAGGAAGATGGTATCACATTCACCACTTCTGTTTAGCCTAATCCTTTTGATTTATGATCTAGTTAATTTTAACTTCCGTTTTATATTTGAGGAACTCTTAGTACCCTCACCTTTAAATTTCAAAGGATGTCCCTTAGTAAATCTCGTTTAGTCATCAACAAACAAGATATAGTACCTTTTTACCACCTATACTTATAGTGTTCTTAAAGGTCACTAAGGAAAGAAAAAGCAAAAAATATGTAGCATCAAATATATCTCTGAAACAACCATAGTGGTTGATTACGCTACCATGTAGAGCTACTGGCATAAGTATGCACGACAGTAAAAATGCATGACACACACACACAAGAGGCCAATTTTATGAACAAATCAATTGAAGTGAATATGATATCTTCACCTCTTGTTTGCAAAAATGTGGCAGGGAGAGAACATATAAAACCTTCAGCCGAAGGTTGCCGTCAGTAAGCACATGATCAGATAAGAAACAAGGCCATGAATTTAGCATTTCATCAATCAAAGTAGAAGTTCAACCTGTATTCGCTTAACCACAATTTGATGTCAAAAATGACTATTTCTCCACAAATTCAAGTATCCTTTGTCAAAATCCCTATCACGCTTCATCATTTAGAAGCACATAATGGACTCCAAATTTTCCTCGGAAAGAATTTCATCTAATCCAACCAAATGTCCAGAGGTGGCCAGTGGGCCAGGTCGGCCCGGCCGCTACGTCATATACCGGTCCAGGCCACCAGCCCCAAAATTTTTGGGGTCTGACCCCTTGCTTTTTAATTTAAAAATAAATAAATAAATAAATAAAAATATTATCTATAAATACCCATCCCCCCATTGCATTTCCTCACAACAAATCTTCATCCAATTCTCTCTTCTCTCTCTACATTCATCTACTTCCTTCTACTTGCAAGAATTGTGCACCTCTAGCTCGTAGAATCTCGGTCAAGTTCAAATTTTATTGTTCACTTCGGTAATTTTAGTATCAAAATTTTATTTGTTTCGCATTTTTATCTACTTAATTTGAATAGTAGTTGCATTTTTTAAATACTAATCATTTATACTACAATGGCACACAAAGCATCTTCGTCTGGAGCCGGTCGTTCTAGCTCTAGCTCTTCTCGACCACCTAAAGTACCTAAGAGGGGTAGAGTTGTCGAACTTGATACTGATGAACGAGCATTTTTAAAACCAGGCCCATCATATACACTGACACCATAGATTGGGACCTCCAACAACAACAGTACTACAACGACCAGGATTTTTCTGAGTCAGGTGGTGGTGGTGGAGACTCACAGACTGAAGAGGAACCCACACCCACCACCAAACCCCAGCCCGCAAGAACTAGTACTAGTAGGCGTAGTACTAGTGGGGTATGGAAGTACTTCAACTTAGATAGGAATAATAATAAAGCGATTTGTACATTATGTGACCCACCCAAAGCCTTTAGTCATCCACCGGGCAGTGGGACAGGCACATTAACTAGACATATAATTAGGTGCCACCTCGAACAAGACCCAAATAGAGCCCAATAACATTTAGTACAGCAAGCGACCAGTGCGCTTGCTAACTTTAAGTTCTCCCAAGAAACTAATAGACAGGCACTGGCTAAGTATGTAATTAAGGCTGAAAAGCCTTTTAGCACTGGCGAAGACCCTAGTTTCATGGAGTATCTCCAAACAGGGGTGAACCCCGCCATCGTAAGGGTTCCTTGGAACACTTCAAAGCGGGACGCATTTAAAGCTTACAATAAGATGAAAACTTAAGGTTTTTGAAATTTTTAGGGCGAACACGAGCATGTTTTCGTTGACGTCCGACACTTGGAAGTCGAAACCCAGTGTACCATACTTGTGCGTAACGGCACACTAGATCGATTCCTCCTTCACCGTTCAAAAAGGAATAATTCATTTTGCATATTTAGATTATCCCCACACTGCCGATGTAATCATGGTGCGATTATGGAGGCAGTCCGCGGGTGGGGGATAGAGCGTCGTATTTTTTGTATCACATTCGACAACGCTACTAGTAATAACGCATCCATTAAACAACTAAGTAGACATATGAAACCCGTGTTAGGTGGGCGGTGTTTTCATTTACATCGCATCTGTTATATACTGCAATTAAAGATGATGGATGGTTTAAGTCTAATAAACGCTTCTCTTTCCCCCCTTAAGAGATGTAGTAGTAGCAATAAAATCATCCGGAACCAGAAAGAGAAGATTTAAACTTCTCTGTAGGACGCATGGGTTAGAGTATAAATAATTTAAATTAGACTCACAAACTAAGTGGTCATCAACCGTAGAAATGTTAGAGCGCATACTGCCATATAAGGATGTCATAGTGGACTCGTTCAGATTTAAGTGATTATGATCTGAACAATATACACTGGAACACAATTAACGAAATTTGTAAATTTTTTACCATTTTTAGAGACGCCACCAACTTTTTTTCCAGCTGCTATTATCCGACCATACCACAAGCAATATCTAGATTGATTGATATTGTATCTTGGATGTCAAAAAATGAATGCAACCCCGTGTTGACTAAATCGATTAAGGCAATGAAAACTAAGTTTTATAAATATTATTCTGAACTACCCCTTACATATTGTTTTGCCACTATTTTGGATCCCCGTTGTAAACTCACGGGTTTGAACTTGTATGCCAAATATTTTTACGAACAATTAAAATATGATTTCGATACCGAAAAATTCATTGCGCAAGTCGATTCAGACCTACACACTTTATTTTCCCATTATTCTCAAAGATTATCATCTAATAATCTATATGTTACTCCTATTACAGTTGGATCTTCCACATCTAGTGGAAGTAGTGCACACGCATCAATTGTGTGGAAGTTGATGGGCCAATTCACGCCCACACAAGCTTCCACGTCATGTGACGAGTTAGACTACTATATGCGGACGCCACTAATCCAGTTCTTCCCGACACCGGCGAATCCGCAATTTGATATTTTAAAATGGTGGTGTACAAATCAAATCCAGTATCCCGTGCTTTCCACCATGGCACATGATATACTAATGTGTCCGGTGTCTTCAGTAGCATCGAAGTGTGCTTTTAGTCTTGGTAGCAGATTGCTTGGAACGAAGAGGGCGAAGCTATCACCGTCCAGCTTGGAGATGTCCGTGTGCTTAAAGGACTGGATGCACACAGAGGCTATCAAGCGAGGATGAAGATGACCGCACTACCAATACGTCAGACGGCGGCACAGCAACCCCCCAGCCAGCGTAAACTAATTTCTTATTGTTGTACGTCCATATCTTGTTTGTAATTTTTAATGAATATATTTGTACTTTTAAATAGATCCTACCAATTGCTGTATTGTATTTGTTACATTATTTACCATTACCATTATTTATTATACATTTTATTTTATTACATATATTTAGCATTATTAATGATTGTGATAGACTGTATTTGTATCCTATATTATTCATCAATGAATTATAATAATATTTGTACAAAACGAATTTGTATTTTTTTAATTTTACATGTTTAAAAAACCAAAAGGGGGAGGGGGGGGGGGGGACCGAGCCAACCTAGGCCCGGGCCGGGCTGAGCCCCAGAGGCCGGGACCCAGGCCCGGCCCGTGGCCACCTCTACAATTGTCATAGTTATTCATATTTCGAAGGGTCTGTTTATCAACATGTTAGGGACAACGAAATCAACATTCACTCAAATATGATTGCTCATTATACATAAACGACTTAGATTGTTAGAAAACTAAGGGGTTAATGAGCAATCAAACACCGAATACAAGTTAAACAAAGCAACTTCAAAATGCTCAAGTCAAGTTTAGGAAGGGAACCTACTAACCTCGAATTGAATTAATCTCAATACAATTGGCTTCAACCTCAAAGGGAGTTAATCAAGAACTTTTACATAACCAATCTTAAACTCAAAAGGGTTAGTCTCAAGAAGAACTAAAACAATGAGCAACACAAAACTTAAGCTTTAACAAACAAGTGTAAAACAACTAGTATAATTGAATACAGACATGAATAATGAAGAGGGCAGAGAAAATCAAACCAGAAAATTACCACGCCAAGGAGTAAACCTCTGCCCTAAGTCATTTATGCCCCCGCACCGATACAAACCAGATCTCTAGCATTCCGACTCCCAAGATTAACACAGTATCCATCACAGGAGTGTACTCTCGGTTGATGGGTTGGAGTACGCTCCAATTTGCTCAGTAATGGAAAAATAAAAGAAGAACCAAAAAGATAAATTCTTCACAGTGAAGAACTGTGAACTCTTTCTTTCAACTTTAGTCTCATCATTTTCCATTGAGACTCCCTTAGAATTTGCCCGAAGTCAACAAATCTCTTCTCATTCTCTCTCATCCATTACATCACGAGATTAAATTCCTTCACCATATCATTATACAAAACAAGCTCCACTCACGCGGCAAACATCCCAAATACACCGAACGCATCCGCTTCCGCAATAAACGCCGGAATCAGGGGGGGTCGGTTTTCTCTCTCCTCACGGTGGCTTCCGGCGGGTGATGTCTCTCTGCTTGGTTATGGCAGAGAAAAAGCCCAAGCCGTTGATAGCTTTTCTTAAAGAGAGAGAGAAAGAGAGAGGGGTTAAGAATGAAGATGTAGCAGTTTCGAGAGAAATGACAATTTCAGTTACTTAAGGGAGTGAGAGTGAGAGACTTTTGGAGTAAAATACGTCACTACAACTGAGTAAATGGGACACGGGAGGAAAAAGTTAATTATATTTTTGTATTTTAATGCAAGGATGTATTATATATATATATATATATACATACATACATACATACATACATACATATAGATAAAGGAGGTATACAAAATGGCTCTCCCACCTTTACGATATCCATCTAGGATACAAGACCAGGTGCTACTTGAACAAAATTGAAGCACACTATCCCAAAAAATCCAACACCAATGACCGGCAACACTTACCAAAAACAAGTGCAATCTATCATAAGACTGATAGAACAACACAACAAACCCAATGCCACAAGAGGTCCCGCTAATGCAAGGTCGGGGGGGGGGGGGGGGGGGGGGGGGGGCGGGGCAGCGCGTGGGGTGGGGTGTTAAAGGGAGGCAATATCAGATATGACAGTTAAGACGTCTCATGTCATCTTTCTCATATATGATTAAAATATTTGAGCTCCCTTCCAAGGATGTAGCCTTCAGCTAAAGCACGTAACTTTTGTGTCTCTTGTTTTCTCCTCTATCTGTATTGCATGCTTGACATTCCAATTTAGAGTTTTGGTGTGTGCAAGTGGCCCTAACAACTAAAAGATTCTACAACAAAAAATTACACGCACGCATAGTTGCATGAAGTGGAAGCGGAAGCGGAAGCGGAAGCAGGAGTGGGAGGGGGAGCGGAAATGGCAGCGCGAACGAGGGAGCGAGCAGACATAGAAGTTTCCATAGGTGGGAGCGTGGAAGGATCACCCACATTATTATATATTAGATATACAAGAAATAGTAATGAAATATTATCAATTGAGCACTTAAAACATAAATATGAAACCAAAGTCAATATTAAGCAATCTCCAAGTAAATTAAATGCTCCAATGAATAAGTTCTAGAAAATTGACTCCAACATGTCCACACAATTCAGTCACTCTTTAAATCTAGTGATATAACCAGCTAATAATTCATCTAATAAGTATCTTCTTATCAAAAGAATTATATGACTGTTTAAATCATGCTTCCATCGAGTTTGATACACGTTGGAACTGCAAATCTGACTTTGAAACATTCGATTACGATTTTTAGGATGGACTTAAGCATTTAGGAGTTTCCTGCAACTATATGCTAGGGCCAAATGACTCTAGACCCCAAGCCACGCCTGGAGTTCGATAGAGAAATGGCCAACATGCTTCCCACCACCCTTGTCGGTTCAACTGTGGCATAGACGTGATATATGGCAAGTTCTCAATTTATGTACTTCTGACATTCAAGGGAGGGGTGATTCTTAGGTCACACCTATCCTAAATCCTAATAGATGCACTAAGAAACGGATTCGTTGGCCTTGTAATCCAGAATGATTCTAGGCAAGGATTTTAAAAATGCCTAAATTACCCTAATCTGTATCAGGTAGATGGTGGCTAGTCAGATACCAGAACTACCACTACTGTAGGCGAATAAGACCTTAAAAAGTCAGGTAAACTTTGAAGAAAATGGGTAGGGATAAAGCAACCGGCCCAAGTGGAATACCCATTGAGGCATGCAAATGCATTAGAGGCAAGGCCATAAGCTGGTTGACTAAACTATTCAACCAAATCCTTCAAGGTAAAAAGATGCCAAAAGAATTAAGGAAGAGCACGTTGGTACCAATGTATAAGAACAAAGGCGACATTCAGAGTTGTTCCAACTATAGAGGTATCAAAGTAATGAGCCACACGCTGAAGCTATGGGAGTGGGTTATAGAAAGAAGCTATGGCAACAAACAGGTGTATCAGAGAACCAGTTTGGGTTTATGCCAAGTAGATCCAGTATAGAAGCCATCCATCTTCTAAGGCGTACTATAGAGTACTATAAAGACAGACAAAAGGATCTGCACATGTTTTTCTTAGACTTAGAGAAGGCATACCATAGAGTACTAAGAGAAGTCCTATGGAAGGTCTTGGAAAAGAAAGATATATATGTATCTTATACTCGCGCCATTAAAGACATTTATGAGGACGCATTGACCAATATGCGTACGATGGAAGGGAAAACAGACGCTTTCCCGATTAAAGTTGGGCTACACCAATGATCAGCTTTGAGCCCTTTCCTGTTTATTCTTGTCATGGACGAGCTCACTAGGCACATTCAAGGTGTACCCCGGTGCATGCTCTTCACGGATGTTATAGTCCTGGTGGGCGAGTCCAAAGTAGAGATAAATGAGAAGCTAGAGCTCTAGAGTAAGGCCTTAGAATTGAACAAACTACGGCCCAGTAAATCCAAAACCGAGTATATAGAGTTTAAGTTCAGCTCCTCATCAAGGCCAAGCATACAAGACGTGATGATTGGGTCGGAATGCATACCAAAAAAAGAATGCTTCAAATATTTGGGGTATATAATGCAACAAGATGGAAGAGTTGACGAGGATGTCAAAAACCGGATTAAAATAGGATGGCATAAGTGCAGGATGACTTCTAAGGGTACTTTGCGACATAAAGTATTCGCTGAAGTTGAAGGGAACATACTATAAGACAGTACTGCAACCAGCTATGTCATACGGTGCAAAATGTTGACCAGTTAAATGGCAACATACACAAGGAAAGGCAAGATCAGAAATGATATCACAAGAAGCAAGTTAGGTATGGCCCCAATTGAAGATAAGTTGAGGAAGCAATGTTTGTGATGGTTTGGATATGTTAGGAGGAGACCGAACACTGCCCCTGTCAGGAGATGCGAACAACTCCACATTACGCATCGGAGTAGAGGTAAAGGCAAACCAAAGAAAAGCTGGATGGAGGTGATTAGAAACGACCTCACCCAACTGAATCTAAATGAGGAGATGGCCTTAGATAGAGCTGAGTAGTGGGTTAGAATAGGGGCAGCTAACATAGGGGTCTAGGATGGAGGGGAACTACGAAACTAGTGAGCAGAGCCCCTAGGCTTTAACATTAGGTATTGTTGACAGATGCTTGCGTGATTGCTTGTGATATAGTTGCTCTTATGTTGTTGGTATTTGCTGCTTGTTACTCTATTGCGTTCTTGCTGCTTCATCCTGTTCTTCACTTACTTCTTATTTTTTACTTTGTACTTTCTTTCTTTTCTTACTTTCGTACTTTTACTCTTACTTTGCTTTTACCCTATGTTTCTAGGGTTGGGGCCTACAAACACAACCTCTCTTTAGGGTAGCACCCTGAAGGGGTAAAGCTACGTACATATCACCCCTCAGACCTGCTCAAGCAGGAGCCCTTGAGGCACTGGATTTGTTGTTATTGTTGGTAGTGGTGGAGGTGGCAACGGCGGCTGGTCATATAGATGACTTCTTACTTACAACTGAGTGCAAGGATCTTTTCCCTAACCTTCCTAAAGGAACCTTGCTACGTTGATTTTAAATCGTACTTCACACTTAATTGAGTCAAACTAGTTAGATGGGGACCCTCTCCTATTTGTGTTAGAGAATATGTAGTTTTTTATCATGATTTTCTCAACCAGGTAGTTTTTACAAATGCTAAGAAGCCTTGTGCAACACTCCCCATATACCATAAATCCCTATACCCCTATAACAGTGGGATTCGATCCCAAGTCTCGAGCACCCTCCTAGAGAATTTACCAACTTATCAAGCTGACACCTCCAACCGGGTAAAGAAATGGTGGAACTAATGTCAGCTTTAGAGGTGGCCACGCTATGTGTTTATACGGAAACTCAGTTTCTTAAAGAGCAAGCAAAGGAGTGGAACAAGGAAGTTTTAGGGAATATCAGAACCGGGCTCAAAGTGTTACTTGCTGAGATAGATCTTTTTGATAAGCCAGAAGGCGAGGGTCCTTTGCCTGATGATATGTTTTGAAAGAAAGTAGACCTCCAGAAAGGATATAGAGACTTTGTTGAGGGGAGGAAGTCAGGTGTCAACAAAAAAAATCTCAATGGGTTAAGAACTGAAATAGTTTGATAGAGATTAAGCACCCCTATGCCTAATCAAGAGGTTTCTAAGCATCCTTATGTCTAGAAGAGAAAGTTGAACAGCCTTATAACCAACCAACATAGTATCCTAATACTTAGCTTTAAACAGCCACGGAGAGGAAGATGTATGCTGCCTTACCCCAACATGTTGCTACCCCGTAGAAAGGCACTGGGTTGTTGCTATTGTAGTACTTAAGAAATAAGAAATAGTTGCATTTATTTAAATAGTCTAATGATCTGAATTTAGGCTCTGGTTACATCAATATTTATAAAAAGAAACTAGAATCCAAGGTGAAATAAACTCCTATATGGATAATAACAAACTCCTAATATGATAACAACAAAGAAAGCTAATAGAAGTCAAACTCATCCTACAGTAACCCTAACTAATAACATATTCTAAAAGATAGAATTTGCAATAATTCAAATTCCCAATAATTATTTGAGATCTAAATCTTAATTGTTTTCTTAGCCATTTTAGACTCTTTCATAGAGTACCCTCAAGGAGAATAAGGAGAAATTTCACTAGGAATTGGAAACACGAGACAAGGCGATCACAAGGCTTCTTTTAACTGATCTTATTTGCTAAAGAAAATCCTTTTAGGCATATGATTAAAAGGAATTGAGGGAAGCCCCATCTTTGACTCCCGAAAAAAGGAAACTAGAAAGGCCTCTTATGGAAGGTGAGGTCAAGAAGGGCTAAGTTGATGACAGTTGGTCATGTAAAGATGGGCAAAGAGAGGCACACAAAGAAATCGTTACCCTGCATGAAGAAAGACCTTGCTTTCTTAAAGCTTAATGAAAAAATGGCTTATCAAAGATCGTGACGACATATTTTGATCACCCTACTTACCCTGCCTAGAGGGAAAAGGCTTCAATTGTCATTATGTTGTTAGAAAGGGGATGAAGAACTTGAAGAATAGCATAAATGAGGCTCCAATTGTTTTGAGGAAAAACATTTTCCGTCTCAATTCTATTGTTTTTTTGCTTATAACTTTACAACAACATTTACACATACATAAATTATACTTCTCCATTGAGTGGAAATCGACTTCCTCTCAACAAGAGGGGTAAAAACTTTCCTTCACGGAAGAAAAAAATATTTTCCATGCTAATTTCATATCATATACTTCACTTCAACCTCAACTAGGCCGGATGAATCTCATACATATTTGTAAAATAAAACCTTTTTTTCAACTACAAAGACAAAGCTTTTAAGAAAAAAAGTAATTATAATTGAAAACAATTGTTAAGAAAGATTTTTTAGTGAACCGAATGAAGCCTAAAAGAGACCAACTGCTCATATACAAGCCTTAATGAGTGGGGAACAAAAGCTCACTGCTTGCTAAAAAAATGTGTCCTTCCTTGAATGGACTTGTAGATGGCAAATCGATCTATTTTATTCGACACCTCTTATGTGATTCAATTTATCTAACTTTAGTTTATCACATCATCTAAACTTCAAATTCGATACCAAACTACAAAAATTGAGCACATTTTAGTGTGTGTGCTATAGTAACCTTTTCCTATACAACTAGGAAATTCTCCTCAACCTATATCGACACTCAATGATTCCAAGCATGACAATCCAACAAATCAAGCATCAGAAATCTTAGACTTGAATGACCAAGAAATGAGAAATTGGATACTAATCAAGTTTAATTACCCTATCAATGATCCAACTATCCCAAAAGCTCAAGCACATAGGTAAAGCCTAAAGAATAGTTCTATACTCTAACATACACCCTTAAGCATATGCCAATGCGTGAATGATGTGTATGTCCACCTCATATATTATGCTAAAATTATTTATTATCAATAATGGAGGCTAATGGGATTTGAACTCCAAACCTTCCCGATCAAAGAGGCTTTTATACCATCCAAGAATCAACTGTCCTAAAATCCGAACGTACAAACACCTAACAGCACCTCTCAAGTGAATGTTCATCAAGTTTAAAGCATGAATAATATATAATACAAATCTATAGCTCATGTTCAAATCACGTTAATGTCAATAATAGGGCTTATTGCAATTTGAAATTCAAATTCGAATCCTTTCGGTCAAAGAAGGCAACTAATATCAGAGTTGAGGAACCAACTAACACAAAAACTTAGAGACCATTTAATGTCATTTTTCATTCATAACTTTGATTAAAAACAAAAAAACAAAAAAAAAAACCATGTCTTTTTGATTTTTGTTATATATTTCCTGTTTTCATTAAGTAAGAAAAACTGAAAATCAAAAACAAAAGATAAAACATTATCAAATAGGTCCCTAAATTATTAATGGTTAATCACGCTAATTGTCCATATACTTTGTTCATTGGGTCAATCTAGTCCTTATAATTTTAGTTGTGTCAATTTAGTCCATGTACAAGTAATATTGTGTCAATTTGGTAGGTGAATTTCTAGTAGGTTACTTATATCTAACATGATTGCGCAATCAAAAATTATACCATTAAATTAACTTCAATTTGACCATAGGATTAAATTGACACAATTAAAAGTATAAGAACTAAAATGACATAATAAGCAAAGTATATAAATCTTTGGTATAAATAAAAATAGTTGTATACTCCCACAAGGACTAAATTGAACACAGGATTGTACGACAAAAATTACGCTATTAACTTAACTTCAATTGGAGGATAGTATTAAATTAATACAATTAAAAATAAAAAAGACTAAATCGATATAACAAGTGGAGTACATGGACCTTTAACGGAAAAAAAAAAAAAGAACGGATTCATACAGTAAAAAGGAGAAGTACCTGGTGGATACCGCAGGCCTGGAGTGTACCTACGACGGCGGAGGCGGTGGCGCCGACAAAAAGGGAGGCGACGGCGAAAGCTTTGAAGGGCATGAAGCGGGAGTCGCCGGAGTAGCCTCTACGGTAGGCGCGGATGCCGCAGAGTAGTTGGGCCGTGGTTCCGGCGGCCCACCACCAGTGAGGCCCAGCTCTGGCCCATATCCCACCATCTCCACCACCACCATTGTTCTTGGTCTCCTCCTCCTCGTCCATCTGACTGTCTTCCTCCGGCTCCCCTTTTTACTCATCAGTCATCATCTCGTGGGAGCTTAGGGCAGATGGAATAAGCAATAAAAACAAAGATTACTTTATGTGTTATAAATATTAGATATTTTTAATATAATTGTTGCGGTTTTCTCACGTTCTTAAACCAGTTCTTGGATATCACTGTGCATCTGAGACCACTCGGCAGGTCTCTGCACTCTTCCAAGAGTTGGACTGAAAAAACCTTTAGCTCAGTTAATGTTGTCCAAGTAAAACCTAACCTATTTACAGCATAAGTTCCAAAACTTTTGTTTTAACTTTACTGTTTTTAGGTTATAATCTTTAAATCCGATTTTAACTTCAATAATAACTTAGTTTATTTTAGGATCTTGTAAACGGTGGTCTTTAAAACTGAGGCTCTAAGCTTTGATTCGAGATTATATGCGACGATAGAAGACAATAACGAAATAAAGATAGTACACACATTTTTAACGTGGTTCGGCCCTAAATGGCCTACTCCACAGTCCCCCTACCACTAGAGAGCTCTATTTTATTAATCATTTAAGCTTTACAACCCTGTAAATGATACAAGGCGCTTTTATATCAAAACCTAAGCTATTAGTTACAAACCTCTCTTTATACAACCCTTTACAACCAAATCAGTAAAGAATAAAAGAGAGAGTAAGAGAAATTTTCCAACTCCGAGCCAGGTAGCTGCTATACCATCACGATCCCAGATCCCCGAGACGATCCGCCTCCGCGGTTCCCAGCACCGGCGAGCTCCATCCCTTACTGGCTAGGTTTTGGCACCATAAACCCCTAGGGCAAACCCTAGGAACACCCCCAAAAAAGGTTGAAGATGGACATGGAGGAGGGAGAGAGAGAGCGGGTCAAAAAATACCCAAAAAATGAACCACCATTTCTCTCTCTTCAATCCCTCTTTAAATAGGCAAAAAGCCTATCCAAGTGCTTTAAATCTGAACCGTCCAAGGGGACCAAAAAATAAAGGGCCCAGATGAAGCCGTGAGACCCACCAGTCCCCACCCGACACGTGGCGTGGCTGAGGAGGAAAAATGGGAAGCTTCCCAAGGAAGCTTCGTTCTGTTGTTTAAAAAACAAACGGCTAAATACTTGAATTTAATTTATTATATTTACTTGATTTATTTTACTTAAATACAAAACACATTTTGATTTAAGTAAAATTTCTCATTTAAGTATTTTACATTTTATCCGCCAAAACCTGTTTGCCACTAATAGCTTAGCTCTCTTTAACCATTGTACTCGGACATAGTTTAGACTATTTAGGAACCAAATTCTAACAATTCTCCACCTGGTTACTAATTAGTCTAACTACTTGACTCAAACATTTTGTTTTGGTCCTGTTTCTCCTCCTGAAATACAGGAGACCTGAACCAAGTTAATGAACCCCATTAACTTGTTCTGGGGCACGACTTCAGTTCTCATATCAGCCAGATCTTTCATCCGTTCAAATTTTCAACAACTCTACCCTATCGTCCTCTAACTATTCCATCACGAAATGCGTCATGACAGCTAGATGCATAGTCCTATCATGGAATACAATGTTCCTGCTAAATGCTAACACTGAATGGCTATCCATATATCCCTGGAATTCCTAGGCCTAAGTTTAATTCTTCCAGAAGTCTACTTAGCCTAATTCCCTCTTTAATGGCACCCGTTAGCTCCAGGAGTCCACTATAGTCATTTGACGACACTGTCATTGACTGGACCTTAGATCTCCAACTAAGAGTCTCGGCCATTCAAAGAGATCACATAGGAGTTGTACTTTCGTTTGACCAGATCTCCACCGAAATCGACATCAGTGTACCCTAAGAGACTTAGGTTTCTGTTCCCACAAACGTAAGTCCTAGCATCAAACTACCCTTGATATATATATATATATATATCCCAATAGCCACTTAACCCCATCCCTGTGCTCCTTCCCTAAATTCACCTGAACCTAGAGAGCACGATGATTGGTTAAGCTATGGTCAGACCCGGTACAAGTCATGGACTTCATGATTGACCCTATAGCATTAGCCTATAGAACGTTGCTCTAATCAGCAACCTCCTATTCAATCCTAAGATTTTGGTATTTGCTGAAAATTTGTCTTGTTATGTGAACTCTAACCTTAGCCGCCGTCATGTTAAACCTATGAATGACCTTCTCTAAGTAATTAGACTGAGATAAGTTTATCGTTTTCAACATTTGATCAACTACCAATCTCCATTCCTAATTCCACTTAGCATAACCAAGGTCTTTTCATATCTAATCCAGTTTAACAGACTCCACAGGTTAACAATCTCTAGGCATGCAACGACTGGCTATCAACATATCATCAATCATAGGCAAGTATAACATAGAATCAATAATCAAAATTTTCACACAGAAGCACTCATCATGAATTGACCTAGTTACCCAACTTCTACCAAGAAGTCATGGAACCGCTTTTCCCATTTGCCATGGGGACAGCTACAGTCCGTACAAGGACTACCCGAGCTTATGTCCCAGGCCAGCATTCCGGGGTTTCCTCAAAACCCACAAGCTAAGCCATGTAGAGCTCCTTCCAAGCTCCCCATGCAAACAAGTGATAGTTACGTCTAACTACTATTCCAAATCCAGGTCATCCTAGTCCGTCAACTTCATTGACACCCTAATGGTGATGTGCTTCCCCCCCAGTGATATCCATACTTCTTTGCTGTGGGACACCTTTAGCTACAAGCCTAACCTTAAAACTATGTTTTTCTCAAAAGGTAAACTATGTTCCTTAGTCTTGTAGTTCTACTTGTTTTCCACTAGATTCTTACCCGCCAGCTTGGGCACTAGTGACCAAGTTCTGTACTTCAATAAGGAATCCATTTCCGCCATCAATGCATCCTGCCATTCTGCAGAATGGTGGCTATTAGATAGCCTGCTTGAAGCTCAAAGGTCATGATTCTATATACTAAAGGGCAACCAAGGCATACACTATGCATCGAGCTGTATCCTAATCATTGGGGAGGCCTTGCCTCCCTCCTAGCCCTATCCCTAGTCAGTTGATAGTCTCCTAGTTCATTTTCAAGAATCTTTTGCAGATTCCAGTCCGGTCAAAATGCATATTTCAGCACTACCAACATCCTGAGATTGTTCCTGTTCGGGTTGGTTCATTTTTGGTATCCGATTCTTTTCCCTGTTAATTCTTTAATTTCTGATCTTAGTCATGCTATGATAATTCAGTTCTATTGGATTCATCTCACGTAGATTAGGTTCAAACACACGGTTCCTTAGAAGTTGAGTTACTAGTATCACCTAAGTAGGTTATGTCCAACTCATCAAAAGTTGCATCTCTACTTGTTATGATCCTAGTCCGATTTTCCTCCTTAACTCCTATCCTATCACTTGTTACCCCTTCAAGGTAACTGAGGAACATGCCTGTTTACGGCCCGGGGTTCACACTTTACCACGGACTTGTGGGCGCATGCCGCACAACCAAACACTCTCCCAAAGGAGCCGTTTGCTTGCTATCGAATCCGCATTTCCTCAGGTGTCCTTAAGCCTAATTTACCAGTTTAGGGCATCCTATCCACAAGATAGCAAGGCTTCCATGTCAGCCTCTCCCCTCAAACTGTTTGCCTAATACCTGATGCGAACGGCATACACCGGACCCTGTCACATAGAGTTCGGTTCATACGCTCCGCAACCCCTGTTTGCTAATGCGTTCCTCTAACCGTGTTTTAAATTATTTGACACCATTTTAAATAATTTCTAGCAGCGTACAACTTCACCAATTCTGAATTTATGTTATCCAAACCATTGTTCATTCTTAGGTATTTTCAATTTTAACCAGTTATATTTTCTATCTAATCCTTCCACCTTTCAAATGTGGTAAAAAGTTGTCTAATATTTCAACAGAAAATTTCGGACACTGAGCATAAATTAACTTCAATCATAGATAGAAAATTATAACACTCCACCTACGGTAACAACCCTGGTTTGACTCATAAATTAGAATGCACATATTTTAACACCCCATGAGTTGTATGCGTTCCTACGCTGAATACCAACCTATAATACTAAATGCACATGACTCACAGAAATTAAATTTTGGACTGACTGTTATTTCCTAACATTCCATGTTATAACAGTTTTTCCAAACCTCTCTCATTCACAAGGCCCTAAATGCCTATGCCATAACTCGGTTCTGGTCAGACTTAACCACGATCCTTGACTCACCTGAGACACTCCTACCCTTTAATACGTAGACCTATCTGAGCTCCCTTTCAGAACCACCAAGGATCTCTTCATGATCCTAAGTTCTAAGTTCATGGCTCCAAGCTACATTCCCTTTAAGTCCAAATGACCTAAAGATGTCAGGTTCCTACGTAGGTCAGGAACGTGTCTTACATCCTCCATGATGTATGTCATTCCGTTGGTTAATCCTAATTTTTTTCAATACCTTACATCAGTTATGGTTACTCCTATGTGGTGTCCTAACAACACTTTTCTTTTCCTAGTTACCGGTTTTTATATTAATAAAATTATCTCTGGTGGCAGTCATATAGAAATAACTACAACCTGAAGTTTAAACACCCACACATGCTCTAATGATTCAAAACGAAACATTTAACATGACCAGCAGTACTATTTTCAACATAGCACTTTCAAGCATTCGACAATTGGCATTTGAATCACATAAATCAGTTCGAAACATTGAAATAAACATCAACATTTCCATATTTAAGAAAACGAATCCACATTGTTAGCTATACCGGGTATTTAATTCTTATCAGAGCAGTTCCTTTTATATGTCATAGCTTGTTGTACTTACAACACTTTATTTTCGTTATGTCTCTTCTATTTCTAAATTTAGAACGATATCTACCCTTCAATCATCCCTTTTTTTTTTTTTTTGATTTTCCTAATGCCTGTTCTTTCCTCTCATAACCATTCCCTCACCATTGCTACCCCAAACCGGTCTGTCCCCCTCCCTTTTAAGTTTTAGAATTTTACTCCTAAAAGCCTGCTTTACTCCATCTAAGGTGATCTTCACCCGGCCATATCTTAATGTGTCTTTAATGCCCTTAAGTCACTTAGGTAAATCACACAATAAGATTATAGCTTGAATCTCACCTAGAATTCTAGCATCTTCTTTCATTAGGTCCTGTAAAATTCTATTTAACCTACTTAGGGAGTCCTCTAGAGGCTTATACCAGCCAATCTAAAGGTGAAGAAATTTCCATATTAGTATCCTAATCAACAAGGATTCATCCTAATACATTTCTTCTAACTTAGACCAGATTTTTAGCAATAGTTAACAGAGGAAAAATAAGAGGCAGCACATTAAATCTAAACAACACATAACAAGGGTACCAAAAGCACTTTTGCTCCAAACTCTTCACGGTCCTTCTGTTGGACAGCAGCCAGACGAGTTGGATCCCACACCTTGGGACAACGGCATTGCTCTGGTCTTGATCTTCCAAAGGGTATAACGTTCTTCCCGTCAAATTTTCTCGATATCAAACTTAGCAGCCAATTTTTTTTTCTCAAAAAAACAGATTTTCGCAAACAAGTGAATCTGTTTTCAAAAAAAACACAGTGACACAAAAAAAGAAAAAACCATTTTTTTTCAGAAAAAAGAAAACACAAATCTGTTTTCTAACACGTTTTTAACACAGTTAAAGAACCACAACCGTTTTACAAACCTTGGGCTCTGATACCACTTGTTGCGGTTTTCTCACGTTCTTAAGCCAGCCCTTGGATATCACTGTGTACCTGAGACTACTCGGCGGGTCTCTGCACTCTTCCAAGAGTTGGACTGAGAAAACCTTTAGCTCAGTTAATATTGTCCAAGTAAAACCTAACCTCTTTACAGCCTAAGTTCCAAAACCCGTTATTTTAACTTTACTATTTTTAGGTTATCATCTTTAAATTCGGTTTTAACTTCAAGAATAACTTAGTTTATTTTAGGATCTTGTAAAAGGTGGTCTTTAAAACTGAAGCTCTAAGCTTTGATTCGAGATTACATGCGATGATAGAAGACAATAACGAAATAAAGATAGTACACACAATTTTAACGTGGTTCGGCCCTCAATGGCCTACTCCACAGTCCTCCTACCACTAGAGAGCTCTATTTTATTAATCATTTAAGCTTTACAACCGCGTAAATGATACAAGGTGCTTTCACATCAAAACCTAAGCTATTAGTTACAAACCTCTCTTTATACAACCCTTTACAACCGAATCAGTAAAGAATAAAAGAGAGAGTAAGAGAAATTTACCAACTCCGACCAGGTACCTGCTATACCATCACGATCCCAGATCTCCAAGACAATCCGCCTTCATGGTTCCCAGCACCGGCGAGCTCCATCCCTTACTGGATAGGTTTTGGCACCATAAACCCCTAGGGCAAACCCTAAGAACACCCCCAAAAAAGGTTGAAGATGGACATGGAGGAGAGAGAGAGAGAACTGGTCAACAAAGATCCAAAAAATGAACCACCATTTTTCTCTCTCTTCAATCCCTCTTTAAATAGGCAAAAAGCCTATCCAAGTGCTTTAAATCTGAACCGTCCAAGGGTACAAAAAAATAAAGGGCCCAGATGAAGCCGCGAGACCCACCAGTTCCCACGCGACACGTGGCGTGGCTGAGGAGGAAAAATGGGAAGCTTCGTTTTGTTGTTTAAAAAACAAACGGCTAAATAATTAAATTTAATTTATTATATTTACTTGATTTATTTTACTTAAATACAAAACACATTTTGATTTAAGTAAAATTCCTCATTTAAGTATTTTACATTTTATCCGCCAAAACCTGTTTGCGACTAATAGCTTAGCTCTCTCTGGCTATTGTACTCTGACATAGTTTAGACTATTTAGAACCAAATTCCAACAATAATTTTATAGTCGGATTTAGATATTATTAAATATCCTAAAAAATTAAAAATTATGTAAAATTTTTTTGTATATTTATATACATATATCTATATAATATATGTATATATATACCCTTTTTTTTATGATTAAGCAAATTTCACTGCCTGTAAAACTGTATAAATAGGGGTGGAGATTTGCACAGCAGATGAGTGAAGCAAACAAAGTGAAAAGTTGCAGTGAGAAATGAGATTAGAGTGAAATTGAAAGAATATTTTATAAGAAAATAATTATTTTCAGTTCCTTTGTTCTTATATAAAATACTTACTTTTTTTTAAGCTTATTTGGGTTTCTATTTTTATTCTCCTCCTATAATAACCAGTATATATACATGTGCGCACAAAGAAGCAACAACAAGCGGAAAGAGAGTGAGAAATCAGTGAGATTGAAAAGAGAAAGAGAAGAGCTTGGTATATTGTAATAATGTAACATTGAAAGTATTATTTTTTGGCTCTCTAGTTTTATACAAAATACTTGTTATTTTTCTTCAAGCTTATTTGGATTTGTCTTTTTATTCTCTTCCTTTCCAATATAATTTGACCCTAGTTTTACAACATTATGTCACTAATTAGTTTTTCTTCTTGCAATGCACGGGCAACATCTAAATTTTTGAGAAATACTAATATTACACTAATGAAAATATATAATTGACAACGAGACTTCTTTTGAAAATTTTCATATATTGCAATTCCATTTCGAATTGTTTCAATTGACCTTTGTAGTCAAATCTATAAGTCGGTTACATAATAATGCAATTTTTGATACCAATAATATTTGTTAACAAATCTGGAGGAAATATTGTCTAAGATGAGCATAGTGATGTGTCTTGAGCTTTTATAAATGTCATATGAAACTCGTGGACAAAATAGGGTAGGTTCAAATCAAAAATTATCCACCTCGTATAAGGACTTAATTAACTAAGAAAATTGAATCAAATTGACAACTATGGATGTTTTTGTACAATGTGAAGTGAAATTGCACGTGATAAATATTTGCGAAATTGGTTTGTGTATACATTGTTGTAATAATAAATCAGTATTGGAATCCACTACATATTTCTTTCATTATCTTATTTTCCATTGGATTTTAAAGTGCCAAAAATGCTTGAATAATAGTTTTAAGAATGCAACTTGGGATGCAGATGTGGGTGCATGTGTTAAGTACACCAGAATATTGTTAGTTTTGGTGGTAATCCATATATGGGAAGTTTTTATTCGGATGTGCTATTTTATCTTTTTCAGTTTTATAAAAAAGAGGGAAATACCCTTAAGATAGGAGATAATTGGTGGAAAGCTGATTGGATTTGAAAGGAACTACAAAGTAATATAAAATGTAATATAATAATACAATATCCCTTGTTCGGTTACTACCATGCGACGAAGTTAAGCATGCTAACAGACATAATATGCCACTCTAAAAGTTTATTGTTTACCTTAATTGTGGATAGAAATCATGATCAAGTTGCTCTTCGTTGCCCATACGAAGTTGTAAATCATTACAGCGACTGCCATAATTGAAGTTGCTTATGATAGCAAAGCAACATTCCCAGTGCCCCAAAGGCTCCTGCCTAGGCAAGGTCTGGGGTTTGTGATAGCAACTTTGTTTAAATAAAGTTGTTTTCCATGTAGTAGCATTAAGTAATATAACTTTGTAAAATACTTTGTACAAATAAAATATATGCATATATCTATGTGATCTAGGTCAGGCAAAATATGTATAGTATCTATAGAACCCTATGATTGAGTGGCATACCTAACATAGTAGCCCAGGCTTATATTTATAGAAAAGGAAGAGTACACAAGATAGAGTCCGGATAGGACTATAGGTGCAAGATAAATAAGGATAAATAACATACAAATATATTTTATATTCTAATACGCCCCCTCAATCT
The DNA here is from genome assembly GCA_018398585.1 of Simmondsia chinensis. Lineage (NCBI taxonomy): Eukaryota > Viridiplantae > Streptophyta > Magnoliopsida > Caryophyllales > Simmondsiaceae > Simmondsia > Simmondsia chinensis. The sequence continues at coordinate 10,676,812 of JAGTTD010000022.1, forward strand.
AAACGGGAGGCACCAACATGCAGATTGGCTTTATGAGTGCGGAAACGACCTTAGGAGAGTCCCTTTGTGAAGATATCTGCAATCAGCTTGTTGGTAGGAGTGTAACAAACCTAAAGATCACCCTTGAGAACTTTCTTATGAACATAGTGATAGTCAACATCAACATGTTCGGTGCGGTCATTAAAGATGGGATTAGCAGCAAGATACGTAGCAGAGACATTGTCACAGTAGAGAATGACTGGACCTGAAAGGCGAATACCAAGATCGCACATGATGTAGCACAGCCAGTCACTTTCGGCAACAGCATTGGCCACTGCTCAATATTCTAATTTGGTAGTTGATTTAGCAACAGTAGGTTGCTTCTTTGATCACCAAGAAATAAGTTCAGGTCCGAGGGAGAGGGCATAACCAATAGTAAACTGTCTGGTATCTAGACAACCACCCCAATCAACATCAGCATATGCTATGATCCCAATAGAAGAGCCTAGTTGGATGGTGAGGCCGTGATCATGTGTGAGCTTGAGGTAGCGTAGAATCCGCTCAACCATCTGCAAATGAGAAGACCTAGGAGCATGCATAAACTAGGAAACATGGTTAACAGCGTCACAGATATCAAGCCTAGTCATAGTAAGTATTGGAGTGCACCTACAGCACTCAATACTTAGTCAGCAAGTGACTCACATTAAGTTTGGGATAGTTGGATCCGAGACGGTGGGGGAGTTTGAATAGGTTTAGAGTCAAGCATATCATGTTTAAGTAGGAGGTCAATTCTGTGTTTATGTTGAGTTAAGAATAGCCCATTAACACTTCGTTTGGCCTCAATGCCAAGAAAATATTGGAGAGGAATAAGATCTTTCCTGGCAAATTGGTGTGAAAGTGTTTTAATGATATATGTAGTGCTAGAGCCAATTGAAATAATGTCATCAACATATAAAAGCAGGTAAACAAGATCAGAGGATGAGCGAAAAACAAACAAAGATGGGCCAGCCCGACTACAGTGGAAACCTTGACTAAGGAGAAAAGTACGAAACCGATGACACCACACTCAAGGAGCTTGTTTAAGCCCATACAATGCCTTACGAAGATGACAAACTTAGTTAGGAAATCTGGGATGAACAAAACCTTGAGGTTGTTTCATGCACACCTCCTCAGTGAGACGACTATGTAAAAATGCATTTTTGACATCAAGTTGGCGTATAGACCAGTTATATGTGATAGCTAAAGAGAGAATGAAACGAGTAGTTGTGGGTTTTACCACAGGACTAAAGGTCTCAAATTAGTCAATATCTTTCCTTTGATGGAGTCCCTGAACAACGAGTCTAGCCTTAAATATTTCAATAGAACCATCCGCCTCATGCTTAACCTTGTATTTCCATGTGGTACCATCTACATTTTGATTTGAAGTAGGCGGGACAAGATCCCATGGTTGATTTTGTAGAAGAGCATTAAATTCCTCATCCATGGCCTCTTGCCACTGAAGGTTCTTAACAGCTTGAGAAAAGCATGTGGGCTCTTTTACGACCATAATGGTAGATAAGGACAAGATATGTTTCGCATTTCAAATACCATCTTAGAGACGAGTACGCATAGCATGCACATTAGTGGGCGGGGGTGGGGTTACCTCCGGTGAGGGTGGTATGGTATCATGGGGAGACCGGGATGGGACAAGTGCTTGTGATGTGTCAAAGTTTGCACTAGACGACTCTCCTAGTAAAGGTAAGGGGATTAGCGGGACGGGATTGATGACTAAGTTCGACTCAGACTGATTTGAAGAGGTGGAGGATGTAGGGAGGCGAGCTAGGACCACATTAGTAGAGTGTGTGATGCGATTAGTCTCACTACGGGGCCGTGCATGAGTGGAACCTAGGGAAGGGGGACCCGGGACGATTATCGTAAGAGGTACCTCATATGCTATGGAAGAAGAGTCAGAAGAACCTATGACTCTTGACATGATAGATGAATAATGGAATAAATTTTCAATGAAGTAAACATTGCGACTAACATGTATGCGACCGATTTTAGGATCAAAACACCGATACCTTTTATAGCGTGCAACATATACTAAAAAAATACATGGAATAGCTCGCATAGCCAATTTATGAGGGTAGCATCCACAACCAAAAACGCGAAAAGCAGAGTGGTTAGGAATAGTGTAAAACAACTTTTCAAAAGGAGAAACATTAGTTAAAAGTGGTGTGGGAAGTCAATTAATAATAAAACAAGCCGTATATGCCGCATCAGTCCAAAATTTTGTAGGTAAATGTGCTTGAAAAAGTAGCATTCGCACCATTTCACTAATATGCCGATGTTTGCGTTCCGCCACTCCATTTTATTATGGATTATTAGGACAGAAAAGACTAAAGTAGATGCCATGGGAATGACATAGGGCAGTCATTTTTCTATTGCCGAACTCACGACCACCATCACTCTGAAAACATTTAATTTTACTATTAAATTGATATTCAACAAGAGTTTTGAAATCAGAAAACAAGTTGTAAACTTCATCTTTCCCACACATTGGATACAACCAAGTAAAGCGAGAAAAATCATCAATAGAAAGAACATAATATTTATACTCAGAGTTAGAGGGGATGGGAGCTTGCGAAACATCAGAATATAATAACTATAAAGGACAAGTAGAAGTACGGATCACACGATCAAAAGGTAAACGATGAGATTTCCCTAAACAATAGGTTCACAATGTCCAAGAGTAAATTTATTAAAAGAAACTAGACAGCGTTTATGTAAAGCATCCAAAACTGTTTTTCCTAAATGTCCTAATCGTCTATGCCAAGTGTAATCGTCTATGCCAAGTGTTAGCAGGTACCGAACAAGCAACCAATCCAATGTGATGTGGTGAGAAGCCATATAATGTCCCGTTAGTGTGCATCCGAAGTCAAGGCGTCCCCATTGCCTTGTGCTTAACACAAAAAGAGTTAAGAGTCAAATTCAATAGTGCAGTTATAATCAGGACATAGTTGTTTAATAGAAAGTAAGTTGTGAGTAAGTTATGGCACATGGAAAACATTAGACAAGTTTAAAGGACTAGTCGTAGTGGGTATAATAGATGAACCAACATGTTTAACAGGTAGTAATGATCCATTACCAACCAAATAGATTGAGATTCTAAGTATGGGCGTGAGTTAAGAAGGATACCTGAGTTGGAAGTCATATGGTTAGATGCCCCAGAATTAAGGTACCATGTGTAGTCAGGCTCAGTAACAGACATAGCAGATAGAGACGAGGAAATATCAAGTTGAGAGTAGTGACGAGGACATAGAAGAGCAATGTGCCCAAATTATAGGCAAATCTAACAGGCGCCTAGTCTGGGTCCCAAAATACTATCACCAAATTGACGAGAAAAGCTACCTAAAGGTCTTACCATTAGATTGTAGTGCGGAGGAGCAAAACCAGAGACCGAGTTCCCATGACTAGGCATAGGGGCAGTTGACCATGCCCCCTATTACAGATTGACCGACACCCTCATTATATCACCCACCAAATTTCCCACGACAATAATTGTTACGATTACATCGACCACCTCTACCATGACCACCACGACCTCAACCACTACCAGAGGCATCAAGGGCTTGTCTACGAGTTGCGAGCGCATGAGAAGGTTCAGATGGTTCGGTTTTGAATTCAAGCATAAGCAGCTTCTTCACTAAGGAGGGATGTCTTTAAGTCTTCAAATGTGACATTGATCGAATAATTGCGCATGAGAGTACCATAGGCACCGTATTCAGGAGGAAGACCAAATAGTGCATAATGGAGAAGCTCCCTACTAGAGATAGGGGAGTCAATGGCAGCAAGATCATCAACAGTGGATTTTAGTTCAAAAAGGTAGGCCTCCATTGTTTTGTTGTCTCTGCGAAGATAGGCTAGTTGGTTACATAGGTCGAATTCCTTGGCAAGGGAATGATCAAAGAAGAGTTTATTGAGAGCATCCCACATATCTTTGGAAGTGGGTTGGCAGATGACATCATTGAGGACAGAGCGGGCAAGGGTAGCTGCGATACAAGAGCGAATACTTTGATCAATACACATCCAAGAAGTGTAATTAGGATTAGGAATAGATGAGCCATTAATATGAAGGAGATAGGGAGACGGACAAGGGAGGGTACCATCAACAAATTCCATGAGTTGGTGTGCCCCAAAAATCATGGATATTTGTTCACGCTAGGCATAGTAGTCAGTGGATTGCTCTAATTTGATGGTAACAAGATAAGTGATAGGGGACACAGAAAAAGAGATATGAGAGGGGAGATATGAGGACGAGGAAGGCGATATAGGAGTTGTATTTGGAGTAGAATCATCCATGGGTATAAACATCGGGGGTTGAGGAATAGAATTTGGGGTTGTAAATTGGGGAAGATGATCACCAATGCCCGAGGTGGGCGCGGATCTCGGTAGAGATGCAAGAACCATGCTGAAGGAGGGGAGAGCCACGGGCAAGCGGCCGGAGAAGGAGACCAGAGCGATGAGGGATGGTGTCGCTGGTGATTGTTGACCAATGAAGGGATAGCAAGAGAGGACATAGCCAGAGATTGTTGGGTTTGGGAGATTGATTCCCTTGCTGTCATTGAGAAGCATTAGCTAATTGAGGAGGAGGAGAGAGACAGCACCGAAAGTAGGGGACCACTGGAGTTAGAGAGAGAGAATCGAGGATAGGGGTGAGGTTGCTGAAGAGAGAGAACGACGGCGACAAAGGGGACACTGTCAAACAGAGAATGACAGTTGGTGGGGTTGAGGGTGACCGGTGGTGTTGGTGCATTGCGTGGACAAGGGTGGAGTTATGCTTTGGAGAAGATGAACAGTTATTCGACACTTTTCTCCTCCTTTTTTTTTCTTTTTTGAAATTAGGGTTAGGGAAAGTCATTAGAGTTTATTCGCTCTGATACCATGTGAAAACTTATGATTGAGTGGCATACCTAACATAATAGCCCAGGCTTATATTTATAGAAGGAGAAGAGTACATAAGATAGAGTCCAGGTAGGACTATAAGTATAAGATAAATCAGGATAAATAATACACAAATATATTATATCCTAATAGTATCAATTAAATAGATAAATAAAAATGTCTAATATTATCATTTATATTTTTAAGAATACATAGAAATGTAAAAAAAAAAAAAAACAAATAAATATAATTATGAAATCCTAGCGGAAGCCTTACACTTCCCTTTCACCGATAATATTCTTCCATGGATGTCGTAAGGTCGCCCTACACATGCAGATCTAATACACAGTCCACCATGATGGAGAGATAGCTGCCTTGATTTGCCACCTGTTGAAAAAATGATACAAGCTAAATCTAAATTTATAGGAAAGTTGTATCCTACTTTGTGAATACCCTCCATCCCACATTGACAAATTAAGGGGATGGGGTTGGGTTTATAAGGGTGTATGTTTCTAACCCATTTGAATTAAGTCTTGGGTGAAGAAATGGTGGGAACCACACGCGCGTGCGCCGCTAACCGTGCCATGCTGGGGCGAGGGTGTGTGTGATCTTTTTCTTAACAGGTATATTTATTTTGCAAAAAATATACATTTTACCTTTGCTAATTACTACTGCAATTAAAATATAGCTGTTAATCCCATAAATACCATCTTATGCGTTTCTAGCTGTTGGAATCCACATTAATTGCACACATTAACTCTATTAGCTGATAATTACTTCATTTGCACTAGTATAAATATATGAGAAGATAGTGCTTACAATATACAATTCAAATATGATCTCTTCCCTGTTCCCTGCTCTCGGTTTTCCCCGTTCTCAGTCCTCTCCTCTTGAGCATTCCGGGCAAAGTTCTCGTTCTCTCGACGATTAATGAGTGCACGTTAATAGTCAAACCGTGTTAATCCTAGAGGACGGCCGCCGGCACTACTGTATGCACCGGAGCAGGGGTGAAATCGTCTTTTAAGACAGTGGTATTTCCTAGGGCACAGTATCTTCGGTATTTTCTAATCTACTCTCCCTCTTTTGGTATTATTTGATTGTCGTGTTCATTTATTTGGCTGCGGTTTTTTGATACAAATTTACTGGATTTTGTTACTGCGTTGTACTGAGATTTAACGCTTAATTTTTGAGTAATTTTACTGTTTAATTTACAGTAATTTTTTGGTTATTTTACTGCAATCTTTCGGCTATTTTACTGTAATTTCAGCAGTATTATTTGGTTATTCATATTGTAATTTTTGGTTAAATTTCGGTAATTTACAGCAGTATTTTACTTAGTATTTTACATGTTATTATACGCAGTATTGTTGTTGTACACGTTATATTTCTAACAATCTAAAAGATGAACATGGCAACCAAAATACCCCTTCCCGACATGTCTAAGGTTGAGCCTCTTGACGGAAAGAAGTATAAGAGGTGGTCCCAAAAAATTTTGTTTTTCCTACAACTATTATGTATCGATTACGTACTTTATGAGAAAAAGGCACCTGAAGGTGAAATCGAGAAAAAAACTTGTGAAGAAAAATTCACCATAGACGACCGAACCATAGACGACCGAACCTGTAGGGGAAACTTACTACATTATATGAGTGATGGGCTCTTTGATATTTATATAAAATTAAGCACGGCAAAAGAGATTTGGGATTCCCTACGGAAAAAATATGGGAGTGATGATGCAGGGACTAGAAAATACTGTTTTAGTAAGTGGTTAGATTTTAAATTTGTGGGCAAAAAACCAATCATTGATCAAGTCCATGAATATGAAAACATAGTAACTAGTCTTTTGTCAGAAGGCCTTAAAATTTGCGAAATAACTCAAGCATATATTTTAATTGAAAAACTTCCATCTTCTTGGAAGGATTATAGAAATCTACTTATGCGTAAAAAGGACTTGACATTAGAGGAGTTAGTAAACCACTTAAAAATTGAAGAAGAAAATAGGCTTAAGGATAGGGGGTACGCATATTTTGACCATTCTAAAGCTAATATTGTCGAAGCTAGGCCTAGTACTGCTGACAAGTTCAAGAACAAAGGAAAAAAGCATCACTCAAATTTCAAGCCTGGTGGAAAGATTCAAAAGCCGAATAAAAAATTCCTCGGAGATTGCTATCACTGTGGAAAACGTGGACATATGGCCAAAGACTGCAGAAGTAAAGGGAACTAGCCTAAAGACCCGAAAAACAAAGCCCACCTTGTAGAGGCAGAGAATATTGTAGCTGTTGTTTCAGAGGTGAACCTGGTGAACAATATGACTAAGTGGATAGTAGATACCGGGGCTACCAGGCATATCTGCACAAACAGAAACATGTTCCAGGAATACCAGAAAATGTGCGATGGAGAGGTGGTCTATATGGGCAATTCTGCAGCTGCACCAATCCTCGGAAAAGGGAAGATTTCTTTAAAACTCACTTCTGAAAAATTTCTTACTTTAACAAATGTGCTGCATTTGTCTGATATGCGTAGAAATTTATTTCGGCTAGTCTTTAATCAAAGTTGGGTTGAAATTATCCTTTGACTCAGACAAATTAGTCCTGACTAGGAATGGAGAATATGTGGGCAAGGGTTTTTGTAATGGTGGTCTCTTTGTCCTTGATGCTGTTTGCATGAATAACATTGCTAGTACCTCTTTTGCTTATATTGTTGAATCTCTTGAATTTTGGCATGCTCGCTTAGGGCATATAAATGTTGAATCAATTAAACGACTTAAGAAAATGAACATGATCCCTAACTTTAGTGATATCAACTTTACTAAGTGCGAAGTATGTGTAGAAGCTAAATATGCTAAAAAAACCCTTTAAGTCCAAGAGGTCACCCATCTTAGTACTACTCTTGCCCAAGCACGCTTAACTTTGGAGTTCTAATGGGATTTGGTGTATTAGTGCTGGTTTGATCGCACCCTTTAATAAGTACGAAGTATGTGTAGAAGCTAAATATGCTAAAAAACCTTTAAGTCCATTGAGAGACAAACTGAACTTCTTAAACTAGTTCACACTGATTTAGGAGACTATAAAAGTCTGATGAGCAGAGGTCGAAAAAGATACTACATGGCCTTTGTAGATGATCACTCTAGATACTCAATGGTATATCTTCTAAGTACTAAAGATGAAGCAGAAGAAATATTTTTTAAGTACAAAGCTGAAGTAGAAAATCAGTTAGGAAGGAAAATAAAAAGAGTTAAGTCTGATAGAGAAGGAGAATATGATCCAACCTCTCTAGAAAGATTCTGTGAGGAAAATGGAATAATACACGAGCGAAGCCCTCCCTACTGCCCACAATCTAACGGTGTTGCAGAGAGGAAAAATGGAACTTTAAAGGGTATGATAAATGCTATGCTTATTAGTTCTGGAGTACCTGACAACATGTGGGGGGGAGGAAATATTGCCTGCTTGTCATGTACTTAATAGATTTCCTCATAAAAAACTACATAAAACCCCATACAAATGTGGAAAGGTTATGCGCCTGATCTAAAATATTTAAAAGTGTGGGGTGTCTAGTTAAGGTTGGGTAACCTGACTTTAAACGGAGTAAAATTAGACCTATGACTGTTGATTCTATTTTTATGGGATATGCTCATCACAGTGCTGCTTATCGCTTTTTGATTAAAGGATCTAATGATTCATATGCATGTGGTAGTATTATGGAATCTAGAGATGCTGAATTTTTTGAACATATATTTCTCTTGGAATCTAATGATGCACGGCCTACTAGGCTGCCTTCTCATAATGTAATGGCTAGTCATAATAATACTAATGATATAGACACTCCTGAAACTCGAAGGAGTAAAAGAGCTAGGAAAGAAACCAACTTTGGACTTGACTTTATTACCACTTTCCTACTAGAAGATAACTTCATAAATGAAGAAATTGCAAATGTCTATATGTTAGAGGAAGACCCTAAAATCTATAATGAGGCTATAAGATCAGTTGACTCTACCTTCTGGAAGGAAGCTATTAATAGCGAACTAGAATCAATTCTAAGTAATCACACATGGGAATTGGTAGACCTTCCTATGGGTTGTAAGCCAATAGGCTGTAAGTGGGCCTTTAGAAAGAAAATGAAGGCTGATGGGACAATAGACAAGTTTAAGGCAAGGTTAGTGGCTAAGGGTTACACCGGGAAAAAGGGGTTAGACTATTTTGACACTTATTCACCTGTTGCTAAAATCACCACGATTAGAGTTTTGATCGCTCTTGCGTCTATCCATGATTTAGTAGTGCATCAAATGGATATTAAAATAGCATTCCTTAATGGTGACCTAGACGAAGAGATTTACATGAAGCAACCTAAGGGTTTTGTTGCCCCTGGTAATGAAAATAAAGTTTATAAACTTGTAAAATCTCTATATGGTCTCAAACAGGCACCTAAATAGTGGCATGAGAAGTTTAACAGCACGCTAGTAGCCAATAATTTTCTTGTAAACAATGGTGATTCTTGTGTGTACTCTAAGTCTGATTCAAATGGATGTGTAATAATTTGTCTATATGTTGATGATATGCTCATATTTGGCAAATACTTGAATGTTGTCAGTGAAACGAAAAACTTTCTATGCTCTAAATTTGAGAAGAAAGATATGGGTGAGGCAGACGTGATTTTAGGAGTTAAAACTGTAAAAACTCCAGAAGGCATAAGTCTAAACCAGTCTCATTATGTTGAGAAGATACTTAGAAAGTTCAACATGGTCAATACTGATCCTGTAAGAACACCTTATGATTCCAGTGTACATCTAACTAAACATAAAGGTGTTGCTATGTGCCAATCTGAATATGCCAAAATACTTGGTAGTGTTATGTTTCTAATAAACTATACTAGACCTGACATTACATATGCTGTAAGTAGACTCAGTAGATACACACATAATCCTAATCAAGAGCATTGGAATACGTTAAAAAGATTGCTTAAATATTTGAAAGGAATAGTGGATTGGGGACTTCACTATGGAAAGTTTCCCGTTGCATTAGAAGGATATTGCGATGCCAATTGTGTGTCAGATAATGACAAAATTAACTCCACTAGTGGGTATGTATTCACACTAGCTGGAGGTCTCATATCTTGGAAATCCTCTAAGCAATATTGTACTGCTACGTTTACTATGGAATCTGAGTTTATTGCTCTTGAGTTGGCAGGTCATGAAGCCGAGTGGCTTAGAAGTCTATTGGGAGACGTGCCATAGTGGGGGCTTCCAGCTCCATCAGTGTCACTTCACCGTGATAGTCAAGCTGCAATTGCTGTGGCTAAGAATAAAGTTTACAATGGCAACAGGAGACACATTCGTCTCATGCATAAGATCGTGAAAAATCTACTAGAAAGTGGAGTGATATCACTAGACTATGTAAAGTCTGAAAAGAATCTTGCAGATCTGTTGACAAAAGGCCTTTGTCGTAAATGATTGTAGAAACATCGAGGGGGATGGGATTAAAGTCTATACATGAATAAACTGTGATGTATCCAACCTAGTCTCAGCAGGTTCAATGTGAAAAGTCATAGTTTAGTTCGAGAAATGCACTGTGTCTAATGTTGTCCCTCCCTATGGTGTGACAGTGCGGAGATGGGTCTATAGCCATATGTTTGGTGGTGTAAGTTAGGCTTGCACTTGATGGACACTGTCTATATGTTACCAAGAGGTAAGGTTGAGTTTAAGCTCTTAATGGACCCATATCCATATATTTGGTGGTGTGCGATAACATACACTTGAGGGGTTCCCCCTATATAGATGTGGGAGTTTGGCCGCTCCCTATGAAGAATTAAGACTTGCTTTCTAGAGCGCCTATGAATATCCAGGACGAGCGCATGGCCGATTAAACGCGCCAAATCACAGGAGTTGTTGAGATCTGGAGTTTGGTATGTGTCCAAGTGGAAGACTATACAACCCCTTGTGAGGTTCAAGACGAAAGTCACCTTGCAAGATGTTGGTCCTAAACTTGGGTTGTGCTAGATGACTATTCAAGTTGCAAGACATCGGCATTGGAGAACTAAACTCCCTTTGCCCGGTCTGTTTCTATCTTTCTTCCTCGCTTGTATCCTTTGTGGGGGATTGTTGGAAAAATGATACAAGCTAAATCTAAATTTGTAGGAAAGTTGTATCCCACTTTGTGAATACCCTCCATCCCACATTGACAAATTAAGGGGATAGGGTTGGGTTTATAAAGGTGTATGTTTCTAACTTATTTGAATTAAGTCTTGGGTGAAGGAATGAGGGGTACCACAAGTGCATGCCCGCCGCTCGCCGTGCCGTGCTCGGGCGAGGGTGTGGGTGATCTTTTTCTTAACAGGTATATTTAATTTGCGGAAAATATATATTTTACCGTTGTTAATTACTACTGCAATTAAAATATAGCTGTTAACCCCATATTTACCATCTTATGCATTTCTAGCTGTTGGCATCTAGATTAATTGCACATATTAACTCTATTAGCTGATAATTACTTCATTTGCACTAGTATAAATATATGAGAAGATAGTGCTTACAATACACAATTCAAATATCATCTCTTCCCTATTCTCTACTCTCGGTTTTCCCCACTCTCGGTCCTCTCCTCTTGATCATTCCGGGAAAAGTTCTCGTTCTCTCCTACCCGACGATTAATGAGTGCACGTTAATAGTCAGACCGTGTTAATCCTGGAGGACGGCCGCCGTCACTACTGTATGCACTGGAGCAGGGGTGAAATCGTCTTTTAGGACAGTGGTATTTCCCACGGCACAGTATCTTCGGTATTTTCTAATCTACTCTCCCTCTTTTGGTATTATTTGATTGTCATGTTCATTTATTTGGCTGCGGTTTTTTGATACAAATTTACTGGATTTTGTTACTGTGTTGTACCGAGATTTAACGCTTAATTTTTGAGTAATTTTTACTGTTTAATTTACAGTAATTTTTCGGTTATTTTACTGCAATCTTTCGGCTATTTTACTGTAATTTCAGCAGTATTGTTTGGTTATTTATACAGCAATTTTTGGTAATTTACAGCAGTATTTTACACGTTATTATACGCAGTATTGTCGTTGTACACGTTATATTTCTAACACCACCAATAGTTGACCCTGAAATTTTAGGAGTAATAGGTGTCGATCATTTTCTCACCTTAAATACGTAGAAATCCAAAAAATGTAACAATTAATGGGGAATAGTAAAATGCATATTGAAAAATTTTAGGCACAAAAATTCCAAATTTGCATAGAAAAACTCTGACCAATTTTGTGGAGCAATGGTGAAGATGGTAGAGAGCCATGTGTTTTAACTGCTTTGTAATTTCATAGTGAGAAAGGACATCTTCAAAATTGCAAGTGGTGGGATCATAGTGTAATCCATGATTTTGTAACTACAATTCGACAATTTCAATTTTGACTTTTGTTTTTTTTTCATAATTCAAAATAGGTAGTTTTTGTAAGAATGCTAAAGATATGCTTTTTTGAGGAAAGAAGTCATTTGACTATAAAGTGACGTGGCGTGCTATAAATACAGAGTTTAGGATTTAGCGAAATTTGAGGAGGGAGTGACAGAGAACTCCTACTTTGTGAATTTTATTTAGAAAGTTGCTATTGGTTGGGCAAAAATTGCTATTGCCAAAGCTATGATACAACTTATAAATAATAAATTAATAAAATTACCTTAAAATAACAATTTTGACCTGATAATAGATATATTGGTTAAACTACACACTCCTAAGGTGCCCAATAGGTCCATTGTTGACCCAACCCGCGAATCACCATTGTTCATACTAGTTAGACTGGGTCAAACACGTTCGTACACTAGATCGAAGCGAGTCCGATCAAAAAACAAATTAAAAAAACAAGTACAAAAACAAAAAAAATAATATATTTATTTGTTAGGATATGATATTATCTCAAAATTAATATTAATTGATAGGATTAGGATTTGATTTGGGTGATACGATTTGGGTAGATTTGATTGTAATTTGAATGAGATTAAGCTACATAATTTAATTACGATCAAGATTAGGTAACTTAGTTATAAATACGGTTGAGGGTTCTTTTTTGAAGGCGTAGAAAAAGAAAGGCAAGATGTGAAAGGTTTATGGGTTTTATTAAAGGGTACCCTAGGGGGTACCCAGAGCGGGGGAGAGATGAATTGAGAAGTTTTAAGATTGAGAGCTAATGAGAGCTTTTGTAGCTTCTTCTTTCCAAAATGATGTTTTAGAGGGTTGGTGGCTCGCCATGAAGAAGCTACACTTTGAAGAGGGCTGGTGACTCGCTGTGCAGTAGTTACACTTTGAGAGGGTTGGTGGCTCGCCGTGCAGAAGCTACATTGAGGATGGTTGGTGACTCGCCGTGTAGCAACTACACTTTGAGAGGGTTGGTGACTTACTGTGCAATAGTCACATTGATGCTGATGATTGTATGGGGTTGGGGGTTATAATTAGAGATTGTAACCCTTAATTTCATAATGAATTGAGGCACCCATTAGGTCCCGTGGTTTTCCCTCTAGTTGAGAGAGGGTTTCCACGTTAAAAATATAAGGATTACATATGCATAATATAAGACACAAGATATTAGAGTTTTCACGGTCAAACTCTTTTGTTATTTTATATCTCCATCAATCATGATAAATATTTTGCTTCTATGTTTCTAGCCTTCAACTACATAAAAAAAGCCTTCAACGGCATTAGAGTTTGTACAGTCTGCTTCCCTAGTCTTAAAACTATATAACTTGTATCGGAAAATCTAATATTGTTGTGGGCTTCAAAGCATGCAAATAAATATGCTCGCCATGATTGTTGTCATCTGCCACTTCAAGATATTAGCTACGAGAGATATTTAGAGGTGGATTATGACTCCGTTTAATGACGATGAACATTCTGCTTTTAGGTTTCCAACCTTCCACAGCATTAAAGTTTGTATGATCAGCTTCCCTTACTTCTAAAACTTAAGAAGTTGTTTGCGCCTAAAAGTCTAACATCTATCATAGTGTATTTTAAAGCATGCAAGTAGAATGCCCATCATTGGTGAGTCACCAATATGATTGATGCTCTACCTACCACCGCCTACTTGAATTATAAAGGGCAAACTGTTGGTTCTTAATCTTATAAGGACCCATATAAAAAATTCAAAGACAAATTGGTCCGTACGTAACAAACAAAAAATGGTGAAGATGGTAGATGAGACCTTGGACAAATACATGATTATAATAATATAAAAATAGAAAACAAATATATGTGTACTATAATATCATGAACACATAATAATAATATAATAGTAACAATAATAACAACAACATAATAATAGTAAGAATAATAATAACAAGAATAATAACAACAACAACAATGGAAGAAAAGCAACAATCTTGGATTAAAAAGAAAAGAAAAGAAATAAACAAACAATCAATTTGATATGTGCAAACATGGGGTGCACATGGGTATGGGTAGAGGTGGCTACGCGCCGGGTCTGGGCCAGGCCTGGCCTTGACCCAGCAAGCTCAGCCCTTTTAATATATATAACATATATATGTGCAAACATGGCCTGGAGGAAGAGCACATTGATTCTGATATATAAGAACAAAGGCGACATTCAGAGTTGCGCCAACTATCGGGGTATCAAACTAATATGCCACACTCTGAAGTTGTGGGAACGGGTCATAGAGAGGAGGTTAAGGCAACAGACAGAGGTGTTTGAGAACCAATTCGGATTTATGCCCGGAAGATCAACAATAGAAGCCATCCACATCCTAAGGCGGACGATAGAGCACTACAGGGAGAAACAAAAGGACCTTCACATGGTTTTTATTGATTTAGATAAGGCATATGATAGAGTGCCAAGGGAGGTCATTTGGAGAGTTTTGGACAGGAAAGGCATTCCCATGCCATACATCCGAGCCATTAGATATATGTATTAGGAGGCACAGACTATGGTGCGTATAGTGGACGGGGAGACAGACGCTTTCTCGATAACGGTAGGGGTACACCAAGGGTCTGCTTTAAGCCCCTATCTATTCATTATGGTTATGGACGTGCTCACTAGGCACATCCAGGGATGTGTACCTTGGTACATGCTTTTTGCAGATGACATAGTGTTGGTGGGGGACTCGCGGGAAGAGGTAAATGAGAAGCTGGAACTGTGGAGAGGGATACTAGAGTCGAAGGGTTTACGACTAAGCAGAGCCGAGACCGAGCACATGGAACTCAAGTTCAATCCCTCCACCACGCCTAGCTGGGAAGACATCAAGATTGGATCTGAGGCCATATCGAAAAAGGAGAGCTTTAGGTACTTGGGGTCCATGATACAGCACAACGGCGAAGTTGACGAGGATGTCAACAACCGGATTAAAGCGGGATGACATAAGAGGAGGATGGCCTCCGCGGTACTTTGTGATAGAAAGTTCCCCTTGAAGCTAAAGGGAAGATACTATAAGATGGTCATGAGGCCAGCCATGACATATGGGGCGGAGTGCAGGGCAATGAAACAACAACACACACAGAAGATGAAGGTGGCGGAGATGCGAATGATGAGGTGGATGTGCAGACACACAAGGAAGGATAAGATCAGAAACGACATCATAAGAAGCAAATTGGGCGTAGCCTCCATTGAAGATAATTTGAGGGAGCAACGTTTGAGGTGGTTCAGACATGTTAGAAGGAGACCGGACAACGCCCCAGTAAAGAGATGCGAACAGCCCCTTACTACACTAGGCAGGAGAGGAAGAGGTAGGCCAAAGAAGAGATGGCTAGAGACTATCCGACAAGACCTCACCCACCTAAACTTTCGGGAGGCCTTAGATAGGGCCTAATGGAGAGGTACCATAGGGGTAATAGATGCTCCAGTTGGAGTGGGGTAGTCTAGCTCACTAGTGTTAGGCCTTGACATCCTTTTGGCGCACTTAGGATGTGTACATGCTCTCATGAGCTGCTACTTGCCTACTTATCCTTTGATTTTTGCTTGATGTGGCTTGTTTTGAGTTTGTTGTTTTGCTCGCCGTGTGTTTTGCCCTACTTATGCTTTGATGCTCTCCTGCTGCCAGGTCACATGCTCTATGCTGCGGACTACCTTCTCAGGTTGGGGGTTCTTGGAAATAGTCTCTCTTCAGGGTAGCCCCCTGAAGGGGGAAGGCTCCCCCCCCCCCCCCCGCGGCCCGACCTTGCTTTTGCGGGAGCCCATGGAGGCACTGAGTTTGTTGTTGTTGTTATTGTTGTTGTAACATATAATACAATCATAATAATGCCTTATAAAATTAAAAATATATTTTATAAATTGAAATGTATTATAACTTGTTAAAAAAATATAATTATAATAATATAATAATACCCTATAAAATTAGAAATATATTTTTTAAAATAAAATGTATTATAGAAGTTTTGTTTATACAGATTGTATATGTAAAAGTTTTAATAGTTTAATGGTATCTGCGCTTGCTTTTTGGCAAAAAAAAAAACAACTTATTAAAAAATACAATTATAACAATATAAATAAAAAAATACAATTATAAAATAAGTTATAGTGCCAAATTGGCACGCCCAAGCTTGGGCCTGGGCCTGGGCCTCCCCATTTTTGGGAAGACCCGTGGCCTGGCCCACTACTGCAGTGGGCCGAGCTAGGCCCGGGCCCAAATGGGCTACCCAACCCAGCTCGTTGACCATCTCTGGATATGGGTATGCCCAAGATCCACCCAGCCCAAGGAGATTGGGTTGGATTGGATATGTTACACATTATATGTTGTGTCTTTGTGGATCTAAGGACCTTTACACATGGGGTAATTGGGTTGGTTTTGGGTTACCCATGGATAACTCTTGGTATATCCAAGATCCACCCAACCTAAGGAAAGTTTGACATATGACTTTAAAATTACATTGATATTCTAATGTCCTTAGTGCAGATTCTACAAATTAGAATAAAAAACTATAAATCTTGTGTGATTATTCAGTTAAGTGTCTTTAAACAAGATTTGGAACAATCCAAGCGGGTTTGATTGCAGTTTAGATTTTTTTTTTGGTCAACTAAAACATAACAGATTTAAATTGAATTCAAAAGAAGACAAATGTGTATGTCAAATATTCTAATTAACAAATTAGGATATCAATCATATAATCAAGTCACTTCTAGGGATCTATAGTCGACTTCTTCGGATTTGAATATGATCTATTGTGAATTCTAAATGTTTAGAACTTAAGAGAAAATTTATCTACTAAAAAATAAAATACGGTTATTAACACCAAATGTCCCTATACGTTACATATTGTGTCAATTTAGTCCTTTTATAATTAATATTGTGTCAATTTGCTCCTTATAGTCAAACTTATGTTAAGTTGTTTATGAAATTTTGAATGTTTTTCCCATGTATTGGGTTAAATTGAGTCAATGGATATATTTGATTGGGTTACTTGCATCTAATGTGATTGTGCCATTACAAATCATATCAGTAACTTAACTTAAATTTGACCAAATGACTAAACTAATACAATATATATTGGAGAAGAACTAAATTGACACAACTAAAAGTACAAAAACTAAACTGATACAATAAAAAAAAGCCTATGGACCTTTAGTATAAATAAACAATTGCTTTGTGCTCTTTTTGTCTCAGTTTTAATCCTAGTTTGTATGAGGTGTCTGTTTTGTATTGCGACTTTCGCTAATTATCGAAAAAGAAGTTCGGACAATTGTTTGAAGTAAAATGTTTTTTTTGTTTTTTTGGGTAAGTCAGCATTTTTATTTTTTTTTTATTACCAAAAAGAGCAAAGTACAAGAGTACAGGGGCATACCCCTAACAAGTCCAACAGCCCACAAGTCAGGCGGGACGAAACAAAGCAAAAAACACAAAACAAGCTAAAGGGGCCAACAAGGCACAAAAACCAAAGAAAAAAGGAGAAAACTCCTACAAATAAAATACAAAGAAAAACAGAAAAAAGAAAAAGAAAAGAAAAAAAGGGAAATCAATCCCCATGAGAAGCAGCAGCAGTAGCAGCGGCAGCCTTAGCGGCTGCTCGAGTCATCCGGCGCTCAGGCTTTCACGAGCGACGAGAGGAGGCATCAGTCCAACCAGTGTCAAAAGAGTCAGCAGTAGATGAATACATCACAATACTAGCACCTCGGTTAGGAGGAGCAAGGCTCGGGACATTAGCCTCGCAGTTCTGAGAACCCTGAATAGACGCAGCCAATGTTGGCGAGTCATGAGAATCTGAAGAGATACAGAAATCAGAAAGCCTTGGAGGACCTAGATGACCACGGGATCGATCAGAGGCGGCATTAGGATGGGACTCAGAGGAAGTCCTATGAAACTGAGAGCCCGAAGAGTTCAGGGAATCCGAGAGTTCGAGAAAAGAGACAGCATCCAAAGCATCCTGAAACGAACCCGAAGCAAAAGCGTCAGCCCGAGAAGAGGAAAAAGGGGCGGGGTGGGCTGGAGGCACCACGACCTCCAGCCCACGGGAAGACCCAGGTGGGCCTGCACCACCCGGGCCCGAAAGGCCAAGCGGGGGGCCGCACCCCCCCTGCAGGGGCTGAAGCAGGCCTAAGAGGCCTGGTGCCTCTCAGGCCCACGCTGCCCCCTGCTAGCCCAACGGGCCTGGGAGGCCAAGAGCTGGGCCCACCGGAGCAACAGGCCCAGCGGGTGGGTTCATGGGCCCACCGGTAGAAAGCTCCATATTTCCTGCAGCCTTTGCGCTTTGAGCTTACTTAGATGGCCCAATACCATCATGAGTAATTTTTTCAGGCCCAAGATCATGTGTTTCCATCCCATCAACCTCCATATTTTTCTCGAGCCCACGATCCGCTCTCGTTTTGCGTTGCCGTCCTCGATGACGAGAGTTAGCTCCATGAATGATCTCAACCGGAGGACGAGGAGAGGAGTCCGGATAAGAGTGACCAAATGTCGAACACTTAGAACATATAGGGGGCAAACCTTCATACTTGAAAGTGATCGGGATGCAAAGATCCTCAAAATGAACCTCCATATCACTAGGAAGCGGGCTCCGAGCATCAATGTCAATGCACACACCAGCATATTGAATTGAAGACCCATCAAGTGTCGGTTTGTCCATATAAAGGGGGTGACCCACCCCACTAGCAATTGAGCTTAAGGCCTTGCTCGTCCATAAGGGTGCATGGAGCCCATGAATTTGGACCCAAATCGGGAGGGTTGAGGGTTCAACTCGAGGTGCCACGTCATCGAGAAACCAATGATGTAGAGCTAAATATCGGCCCTTAAAGTGCCAAGGGCCACCTTGGAGCACTCTATGGGCGTCATCATATGAGCGAAAGCGAAAGAAATAGCCCGATTTGGAGGGAATAACACATTCAAGGCCTTTAGAGCCCCAAAGAGATGAGGCAATAGCAGTACAACACGAGAGTGCAACTCACCCTCTGATAAAGCGACCCGTGAGGCAACGGCTCCATTTGGCAAAACCCGGGGCGTGTCAGAGATATGGTTGCTACGATTTTTTTCTTGATAGATTTCGGAGGAACAAAAGAAAGGGTGCTTGTCAGAGGGGCATTAATCCGGGCATGCCAATCATCAAACGACTCCCCCGAATTCTTGTCCCAAAAAGCATTCGTTAATCAATCTGGTAGCATTTCATCATCCCGAGGCACAGTCCCCAAGGCCATAACAGTACCCAAGAGAGAGAGGAAAGAATCTCTAACCACCTTAACAAACCTCCTAACAACCTAAAAACCCAACCACCAAGCAACCATCTCCAACCACCAAGCACCACCACCCAACCCCCACCATCCAAGTCGCCCACCACCACCGAACAGCACGTAGCAATGCGCCGCCCCAGGCCACCACTAGATGACTCCCGGCCACCACCAAGCGACCACAACTGCCACCAAAACTGAACACAAACCCCACCAAAAACGTCCCAAACCACCACGTCAAGGGCAAACAACAAGATTCAATCTGAAAATCTAAGAAATTATGCGTAAGAAGATGAAGAAACGCAATGGCAACCCACATGAAAACAGGGGAAACAACGGAAGCAAGTAAAACTAACACAGGGGCTTCAGCAAACGATGCAATTAGCAAGGGAAACCAAGAAAGACCAGAATCATGAGCAAACAATCGAAAACCAGTAGCACAGCCGAGCCAAAAATCGACCCCTGTGCAACTGAAAACAGGGGCTAACAGCACCTCCAGGCCATACGCAAAACAAAGCATGAATCAAGCACCAAAGCAGCAATTTGGCACTAACTAGGAGAAAATTAAAGGACAATGAGGGAGGATTACCCAAGTTGCGTCCATGGAGGAGTTCATTGCAAAGAACTTCCAGATGTGCACCGGGAGAGAGATTAAGACACCGATAGCCACAAGCACCACCACCACCACTTCAAGGATCAAAACCAGCAGCGCCAGGAGGAGGACAGATGAGATCTTGCTAGCAAGACCGTGCGTCCTACGCGATTCATCCACAACCTTTGACTCCCTCACTTGCATGTGTTTACGCCCTCAAACAAGGATAAGAAACGGTGATTGGAGTAGCTCATTGGATTCTACAGGCAGCAAGGATCACGGGGATGCAAAGAACGTGCCTGTACGGTGTCGCACGCGAACGCATGCGCCGGCAGAAGTTCCTGCAGAAACGGGGGAAACCGCCACGCACCGCCTTGCTTGCCTCACGCGCCACCGCCCGGAAATCACCAATCAGAGCTTCTGTCTCTAGTTTCTCTCTCTAGAAGTTTCAAATGAGCCCTCTTCGGTGGTGTTGAAGTAAAATGTAATTTGACATTTTTCATATAATTGGCATTTTTTTTGCTTACATTCATGACTTAAAAAGACATTTAAATTTCCTTGATAATTTACAATTCTAATATATTAATATCTCAACTTTAACATATTTGAAGGTCAAGTAAACCTAAATAATGGGTTAACCCCATAAGACCCAAAACCAACCGACCCAAATCCATAATGCCATTAGTTTATGGGTTTGGATTGGTTTGGATCCAAGATCAAATGGGTATAATCGGTACTAACCGAAACCCAACCCGACCCACTCATTGTGCACCCTAAATTGTACAGTCTCCAAACTACTAAAGAAAAGTAACCCGAGAGTAGCATTTATAAAAATTATATGCTCTGAAAATGATCATATATTGTTGATCTGACAGGTAAACCTACACATAATTATCATCATTTATATAATAAACTATTTTGTTATAAAACTATAGATATATTATACTCAAAAGAAAGAGAACAAAAATAGCAAGCATTTTGTATAAGAACAAGAGAAGTTTTTCTTATATTCAAATAATTCACTCAATATTTTATTCATTAAATATTTTCCTCTAATTCTTACAATTCCTCATTCACAATCTCATTCTCTCTTCTTTGTGCAGTGCCTTTTTTGCTTGCGGTGGTGTACATGCATATTTATAAGCGGAGGGGCAAGCAGTGGTGGAACTTATCAATGGAAATAGGATATATACATATAATATAATATATTTATATGTATATATGTATATTAAGATCTTTTACATAATTTATGATATTTAATAATATCCAAACTCAATCCTAAAACTTGTATCCAAAAAATATCCAATATTTACAACACTCCCCTTTTGGATATTTTTATTTACAATATTGCAGGATATAACACTCTTGAAAGTGTATAATTTCCAAGTAATATACGCTTTCTAAACTGCCTCGTTAAAAATCTTGCCAGGAAAAAAAACACAGCGGGAAAAATCACAGCGAAGGAAAAAAGAGTACAGTACGTATTTAAATCCCCCTCATGGGTGCACATTAATCAGGGATGTCTCAGAGTAGGTGAGTGCCAATCTTGTGCCAATGTCTCGAAAGTTCATTGTAGATGCTTTCTCAAATAACGCTTCCAGATTCTTGGGTGAATATGTTAATATTTCCTTCATCCTTCTTCTAAAACTTGAGAGTGAAAAGAGCTTTTTCTTTGAAGTGCATTTGGTTCCATCAACTTCCTTTGGGTTGAACAATGTAGACTTATCTTCATGTAGCGCCATTAGACTCCCCCTGATCATTGGAAGCTTACAAAATATATTGGATCAAGGGCCTTGATAATAACCATTCTCTACTTGCTCATAGAATGAAAACGCCTCAATAGTAACTGTAATTGTTAGTAGATTGCCAAAACATAGCAGTATAGCCATATAACGAAATAACATTTTTATCACTTACCTTATGTTTGTCAACTAAATAACCAATATTTGCATACAAAATCAACTATGAGTTTGACATAACAAAATAATGCTATATTGATTGTTCCATTAGGATAAATATTTAACCACATTCACATACTTTCATATCAGTGTCATGTCATATATTAGTGACAATTTAATCGAAGGAAGCTTATACATGGTCTTGTATCAGTTACATTAATGCAACAATTACACCAAGGTGTGGTACTTTTAAGACCAAAAATTCATTTGTACCTTATTGAGACCATTACCTCATTGAGGACAAAATAAGTCTTTAATTGAGGCACTAAACAATACATTGAAACCCTTAAGTACCGTACTGGTATAAGTTGACTAATAGAGTAGCACTCTACTATATTAGTGCACAATCTACAGGTCAAGACAAAATCTTTCCTTTTTCGAAATCTTCAATCTCGAATTCTTAGTTTAGCTTTATAAAAGTTTCTTCAAATTCTTTAAGAGTCATGATGATATTAACATATCTTTCTTTTGGTAGATATGTATTGCAGTTTTGAACTATATGCTTCTGGCATCTTTGGTCCTTCAAGGACTTTCACATAAATATCATTGTAAGTAAAAAAAATAAGCTGTTATTATATATATGTTGCATATAGGGACCTGCAAGATTAAGCGCATCCATTTCTTATATACGTATGTCCCATCTATTTTTGGTCTTTATAATAAACCTTGAGCTACAATTTGTGCTTGTTCACCACCTCATTATTTTTCGTACTAACATTCACATGTAGCCTATAGGTTTTACTCTTGAGGCATTTGGACTACCGGTCCACATTCAGCCTGAATTGCGTTCTTTTATTTTAGCCAATCATTTCTTTGTTGGCATTCTTGAACGAACTCTTGTTCAAGATTTTCAACTTCTTTGATCAAATTAGTAGCTACACATATTTGATCAATTTTCATTTAGGTTCCGTTATATCCCATATTTCATGGAGATCTCTTTATCATCATAATTTTAATAGTTTGGCCATTTTAGTAGTCTCGGTAGTTTCAGGTACCTGATAATATTAAGAAATTTTATTTACACATATCATTATCTCTGCAGAGTTTTTCTCCTCAAGAGTTTCATAATAGAGGGACTAGCGATGGCAATGGAGCGGGGCGGGTACGGTGGCCGCTGCCTCCATACATGTACCCGCCCCCCAAATCCTATACCCATACCCGCCTCATTATCTGCCATGGGTATGAAGTGGGTACCCGTACCTGCCCCAGCGGGTACAAACCCATACCCGTACCTGCCCCATTACCAACGGGTACCCATTACTCGCCCCTACCGGCCCCTGCCCACCCTTGTCTGCTTCGTACCTGCCTTGTTATCTATCCATGTCCAATTTATTATCCATAAATTCTTTTCTTTTTCCTTTCAATAATAACCATGGGTTCATACTTATAAATTACACAAGAAATATTTTATATAAAATAACCCAACGGGTAACTCTAATATGTGATTACAAGGCGGGTATATGCGGGTACGGGGTGGGGCGGTGTGGGTACATGCGGGTATGGGGCGGAGTAGGGCAGGGCGGGGCGGGTACAAGCCAATACCCATACCCGCCCCATACCCGTGATGGGTATTGACATGTGTACCCTACCCGTACCCGTTACCCGCCTCATCTATACCCGTACCCGCCCAAAACGGGGCGGATACACCAAGGTAACGGGTTTTACCCGCCCCATTACCATCCCTAAGAGGGACGAATCTTTTCTATTGCTCCTTTTTCTTTTTCAGATTCAAATCTTGGAACTGATAAAGCTACCACACTTCTAGCATGCAATGGATGCATTTTTCAATATATTAGAATATCGCTCGATTGGTATATTAATTCGAGCGGGAGCATTTATAGCGGGGACATATGATTTGGTCACCCTCTTTTCATTAATGAATACATCCATGAATTAGTTTGCAATAATTTACAAGTGAACAATTCTTTAAACTTCTGTTTCAATGATACATTCCACATAAATTCTCATTTTCCAATTTTCATTTTTAATTTTTCTCCACCGTATTCTGGAAACCCTGTTTCATCAAATTTACAGTCAACAAATAATTCTATAAAATATTTCCAATTAGCATCTTCAGATATTTTATTCTTGAAGGGAATTCAAACCCGATATAAATTCCGAGTCCCATATTGGACCCATCTTTCAGCATTGAGGTGGAGTAATTGTGACATACAATATATAACCAAATTTATAGGTAGGATATATATCTGGATCTTGTCAGAGACAAGCTATACTGGGGAGATCCGTAATTAGTATTGCAACATGTATCATAACATGTAACCATGTAGTAGGTAATAGTAATGGTCTGGCCATTCGCTACAGGCGTTTAATTAGAAAATTTGTAAGACCATCTTGTGTCTGTATGTGGGTTATAGGGTATTCAATTGTAATTCTAATTGACATACAATAATAATTAAATTATTAGGATGTAAATTCTCCTGCATTATTTCATCATACAATCCACGACTTAAGCTCATAGTTAGATTATTTATGCAAGGAGTTTCATAAATACCCCTGAAAGGTGGATTATTCATAAACATGTGACCAATGGGTAGAGGCCTCTATTAATATTATAAAATACCGAATTAGTCCATGTGATGAAATAATTGGTCCACATATATCCCATTTATATTCTTTCAAATACATGGGACTCAAACCCATTTTCAATTGAGTATGACATAGTAATCACTTTGCCTTAAATATAAGCAGTACATGATGTTTCATTTGATATAAAAAATCTTCTGGTTCTTTAATGGGTGCTCGAGAGAATTTCCAATGATTCTCTTAATCATATTTATATCCAAATGATCCAAATAGTCATGCTATGAAATAAAAGCTTATGGGTCTGTTAACTTCTGGTTAACCATCTCAAAGGATATCTTGAGGCTAAATAAATAGTCTAACTTATGAAAAATGTTGTTTCTTCAGGAAACATGATATGTGCTCTTATGGAGCCTTTAATTAGGTATCAAATAGATTAGCTGAGAAATATATCTATATGAATAACTGATAATAAGTAGGCTTTTTTTTTTTTTTGGTAAGTATTGATAATAAGTAGGCGGCATAGCCAACTATATGAATAACAGATAATAAGTAGGTGGCATAGCCGGCCATATAAATAACAGATAATAAGTATGTGGTATAGTCGACTCTAAGGAGTAATAAAAAGTAAGCGGTTTAACAAGTCATTAATATGCAAAATAGAAAATATAAAAACTAAAGTTTTTCTCTTTCCTTCATCTCCTTGTCATTAGTGAACGTCTTAAATTTTGGTCCATTCAGAGTAACATCGTGCCAGTTATTATTACCATGAATATAACTTCATCCACGACCAACGTCCACGTCTACGACCACGTTCACGATCTCGACCACGTCCCTGGTGGTTGCATGTCGAAGCATTCACTTCAGGGAATAGTTGATGATTTTTCATCAGTAGTTCATAGATTTGTTCAATAATGAGGAGACATGATATTAACTTTGAATATTTTTTGAATCTTCGTTCGGTATTGTTGCTGCAGGAGCATATTCAGGATATGAAAAGTAGAGAGCGTTTTCTCTAACATATTCTCATCAGTGATATTTTCTCCACATAATTTCAATTGGGAGGTAATATTAAATACTGCAGAGTTATAGTCGCTTATAATTTTAAAATCCTGTAATCGCAGGTGAATCTATTCATAGTAAGCTTTAGGCGGATCATAGACTTTTGATGATCAAACCTCTTCTTTAATTCAATCAAAGGACATACGGGTCTTTTACAGCAATATACTTAACTTTTAATCCTTCAGGGATATGATGCTTGAGAAATATAATTACTTTAGCGGGATCCTGTAGGGAAGCGTTATTTTCTCTTTTAATTATATCTCTAAGATTCATAGTATCAAGGTGAATCCAAACATCAGGGGTCCAAGGCAAATAATTTTTGCCAGATATATCAAAAGCAGTAAATTCTAGAAAATCACAAAGATTAGAGAACTAAAACTTACCTCAAGTATATAACAATTTTTAGCTGGCTAGAGACTCGTGCTGATAACGTGTTATAAAACCATAGACATATACTCAAAAGAAAGAGAAAAAAAATACAAACTCAAATATATTAGAAGAAAAATAGCAAGTATTTTGTATAAGAACTAGAGAACAAGAGAAGTTTTTCTTCTATTTAAATAATTCACTCAATATTTTATTCATTAAATATTTTCCTCAAATTCTCACAATTCCTCATTCACAATGTCATTCTCTCTTCTTTGTGCTATGCCTTTTTTGCTTGCCCTGGTGTTTATAAGGGGCGGGGCAAGCGGTGGTGGAACTTATCAACGGAAATAGGATACATAATTTTTGATATTTAATAATATCCAAACTCGAACCTAAAACTTGTATCCGAAAAATATCCAATATTTACAACACTATTTAAAATGTTCTATTTGTTTGCACTTTTCTGGAATTCATTTATATATATATATATATATATGTGTATATATGGAAGGTAAAATACTTCGAAGATGAACCTATTCCCATGCAAAAGTCAGGAATTCTTGACGGTATCGAGCTGGAACAACCTTTTCTTCCTGAATACCCCGATTCAAGGCCAAGGAATTTCCTGCCGCTACCATATAGTATTCATTCTTAGGTGGTGATAAATAAAGCATCGGTAAAAAAAAAATCAAATGTATTAAAGTGGAATTTTCTGGAACGTATCAATAAGCTAGACCCATGCTGCGAGTTGTTTCATGCCATAAATAAACTCGAACACTCAAAACTGATTCACATCTCTTACAACATATATATATATATACACACATATATATATAGACTAACTTGGATATATTGCTTACTTTATCAAAGGTATATAGTTTGCTTATGACTTGCCATTTTACGCATAGCTGTCTTGGATGCTTTCATGTTTTGAGGATAGAATTAAAAGTTTAGCTAGAAAGATTAATGTAAAATTTATAATCATTTAGAGTAACTGATTAACGATAAAAGTAAAAAAAAGTAAAGAAAACATAAAGAGTCATTATTGTAAGAACAAAAGTTTTTATTAACAAAGTAATGATGTGATTTACAAATAATGAGACCGATGAAATTGTCTTTAAACCTATGATCTTGCTCTGACAATAATAATTTTTAATGGTAATAACATTAACCCACATATGCTATTACTTTTAATAATCAGAATGCAACTCTCAAAGGCTTAAGAGTGCATGGTAGGGCCCGAAGGTAAAGAATAAAAACAAGTATTACAATTAAGACCCCTTTCCTTGAAGATTCTAGATCCACCACTGCTCCCAAATACAATGAGACTTAGGTTCAAAGCTTATCTCTTCCTTTGTATATGTTGAAAACCCTTTGCTCGGAGGTTTGTACCTTTATACCTTATAAAGATTTTAAAATTTTACTAATTAGGTATTCTACGCAAGAATCCCCGGAATTATTGTTGGAATCCAACAATCCTTTATCAAAAAGTACTAATCTGAACCATGACTAAGACAATATACATATGGCATGCCAACTTTTAAACTGAAACTTGTTGAATTATGTCAATATTTTCGGACAAATATTCTCTAAATTTTGATTGAAAATAACTAAGTAATGAGACTTCTAAACCTTGTCCTACCTTATTTATAATTTCATATCACAATACTTTACCATAGTCATTCTCCACCATCCGCTATGCCCCCCACCCACAAGTGCGATTTGCTATTGTCCAACATCGTGACTTACTTTGGGTAAAAAAATAAAAAATATTACCTCAATAGTGACGAAATGATGAATTACAGATGAAGTAGAGCCGAGCGAGGCCCATATCACGCTCTCTTTATAATGGATCCCATGCTCCTCGGGTAAACCCAATGTAGTAGGTATACAACGCTTCGTTCCCCAGATACAACGCTCGGCAATCGCTATTACTCTTAGACCCTGCACTATTCTATGAGGCAAAACTACACTGTCTGAACGCTCTTAAACCCAAATATTGGTACGAGCCAAAATAGGCATAGGGGTATTGATACAAACCCGACATTAGACCCGATTACTGAACCGGGTCAAGTGCATATTAGGGTCATTGGCTTTTAATATAAATAAGACCGTTAGTAGAGAGAGAGATTTATGTTGATTAATTGTGTGTGTTCTTTCTCCACTCAATTCTCATCTTTGTCTTCCTTCCCTTTCTACCATCAAATATCCTTCAATTACTTGTAAATCTTATACTTAAGCTCACTTATAGAGCTTATATATAGATATATACAGTATAAATCCTAGATTGATACTTGGTTGGGTTGAATTGATCTTTAGTTTGTGATCTTGAGCAGAATTTTGAGTTTGGAGATTTGAGTTGCTATCAATTGGTATCAGAGAGCTCATTCCTTGACTTACATCGACCCGGAGTTTTGGTAGTGAAGAGGGCATAAAAAACGAAGAGTTCGACAAGTACATCAACCACCGGAACTCCAAAAACAATGTAGAGGTTGAAGTGAACTACAAAGCATCGAAGACCGATAGAAGAACCCCGACCTGACGCCGGAGCCACGACACCAAACGAGTACCGTGACAGCAACATGAAGATAGAAGTTGATGAGATGATCGAGACTTAGCATTCCATCAGCCAGCATCATGCTTCGTCGGATAATAAGGTGGCACCACCGTCGTTAATGTCCAAATACTGGTCGGATTCGCGGGAGCCGCAGTGGTTGAAGATGGGAGGAGCGGCAGTGAAGAAGAGCCACCACCGCCATCGCCGGCATCATCTTCATCGTGGTGACTCCTCAGCCGTCACGCCGCTTGCCCTTGTTCAGCCCCATTGGCCATCGTTGGGCCGCCACTCATGGAGGATTAGGAGGAATTGCATGTCACAATTAAAATTAGGGTTAGGGTTTAACTTTTGGTCAAATTACAAATTTTTAGTTATTTACAATTTTTCACATTAATTTTTACATGAAATTTTCAAGGGCAAAATTTTTTACATCCTTTTCCAACTTTAGCAAAATTTATTGGGTAAAATTTGTAATTTTAGTATTTGACTCGGGAGGATTATCTACAGTTAAGATTTGGCTCGATATCTATGATCCCTTAGGAACAAGGGTCTTTGGAGGGGAAAGCAATGATACGAGCCAAAATGGGTATAGGGGTATTAGTACAGACCAGACATTAGACCCGATTATTGAACCGGATCAATAGAGTGTATTAGGATCATTTTAGGGTCATTAGCTTTTAATATAAATAAGACCCTTAGTAGAGAGAGAGATTTATGTTGATGAATTTCGTGTGTTCTTCTCTCTCCCCCCCAATCCTTACCGATGTATTTCTCCACTTTCTATTATCAAATATACTTCAATTACTTGTAAATCTTATACTTAAGCTCACTTATAAAGCTTATATATAGATATATACAATAAAAATCCTTGATTGATACTTGGTTGGGTTGAATTGATCTTTGGTTTGTGATCTTGAGCGGAATTTTGAGTTTGGAGATTCGAGTTGCTATCAATTGGTAACAGAGCACTCATTTCTCGGCTTGCTCATTGTTAATTGGCTCAATCCATACATAGGAGGCTTCTACAAGGGACAAAATGGCTATTTAGGTGCAATCCAAGTTCTGCACATAAGGTGTTCGATGAAATATTTTAAATAGTCATTCATTAATGGTCGTTCGTCAGAGCACACATTCCTCGGCTTAAGTAGTGGGGTCACCCTAGATCAAGCGATTGTGGCTAAATTGGCGGATATGCAAAATAAATTTGAAAAAATATTTAAAAAAAATTAGATAAAATGTGTGCTGATTGTAAAGAGGGCCGAGAAGAATGGAGATATATGTGTAGAAACATCAAAAATACCTCTGTTGCCTCTGATACAGCTCCTGCTGCCACCATAGCCACCATTGGAGTACTAGAGCTAGGTCTGAACGAAAAAAGAACGAAGAATATGATGTCAGAACCTCCGACACCGACTCGAAGTTCTGGCAGTTAAGAAGACACGAAAAATGAGGGGATTGACGACTACATCAACCACCGGAACTCCAAAAACAATGAAGAGGTTGAAGTGAACTGTAAAGCACAGATCGAAGACCTGGAGAAGAACCCCGACCTGAAGCCGGAGCCATCAGCACCAAACGAGCACTATGGCAGCAACAAGAAGATCGGAGTTGATGAGACGATCAAGACCAAGCATTCCCTCAGCCAACATTGCGCTTCGCCAGGTAATAAGGTGGCACCACCATCGTCAACATCTAAATACTGGTCGGATTTGTGGAAGCCGCAATGGTCAAGTATAGGAGGAGCAGTGGTGAAGAGGAGCCACCACCGCCGTCGTCGGCACCATCGTCATCGTGGTGACGCCTCAGCCTTCGCACAGCTTGCCCTTGTTCAACCCCATTGGCCATCCTAGGGCCGCCACCCACGGAGGATTAGGAGGAATCACAAGTCTCAATTAAAATTAGGGTTAGGGTTTAATTTTTGGTCAAGTTACAAATTTATCGCTTTAGTTATTTACAATTTTCACATTACTTTTTACATGAAATTTTTAAGAGAAAAAATTTTGCATCCTTTTTCAGCTTTAGCAAAATTAATTGGGTAAAATTTATAATTTCAATGTTTGACTTGGG